>JAECXS010000135.1:2400000-3000000 GCA_018153105.1 Drosophila rufa
GCGGAAGCTCTCGGCCATGTGTACCGGTTTACCACTTTTGTGAATCATCACAACATTTGCTTGCTTCCAGATCCTCGGGAAGTGTCCCAGCCTCATAGCAGCGTTCATGAGGAGGATCAGGAAGAGCAGGGCGCGGTCTGGGAGGAGCTTGACTAACCGATTTGTGATTCCATCCGGTCCTGGAGACTTGCGTGCTTTTAAGCCTTTGATTACTGCTTTAGTCTCAGTAATTGTGATAGGGGCGAGCGGCAGTGACATCTGGTGAGGTACATCATTACCAGAGAGAACTTTTGCAACCCTATTCGCAGACGACGTTTTGAAGGGGGTGAAACGCTCCTCAAGGCTTTCAGCAAAAGTCTCGACCCTGTCCTGCGTGGATCTGGCCCAGGTGCCGTCGTTCTTTTTGATTGGGAACTTTGGAGCTGTTTGCCGCTTGTACCTCCTTGTGAGGTTCCACAGAGCATAGTTGGTGTCTGAATTTGGGGTAGCTTCCGACAGTTCCCTATCAAGAGTGTCTTGGCGGTGACGATTTAACAGATTACGAACCCCATTTCCCAGTCTTTTGTGGATTCTGTTTATCGTGGGGTCTTGGGTCCTTGCAAACTCTTTCCTGAGTCGATGTTTCAGCTGGATCAACGCAAGGATCTCACCAGGGATCGGAGCATGAGTGTGGCGCTGATTTTGCCGAGGTCGTCTTGAGTGACTCTGGGCATAGTCAGCGGCTTCCTTAATTTTACTCTCAAGAAGTTGAGCTGCGTCGTCCAAGTCCTCCGAAGAGTTGATCTCCATCTGGAGATGAAGAGATCTTTCAAGAACACTTTTGAAAATGGTAATATTTGTTCCAAACGGCAACAGTAATCTCCTTTCTGGAGTAGGGCTTCCAGGGAGACGCAGGTCAATCAGAAGCGGAAGGTGGTCAGAGCTTAGATCAAAGGTCTCCTGTATTGAGAGTCTTGCGTCTTGAATGCCTTTGTAGATCGCAAAATCCAGGCAAGAGGGCATTCCACCATTGCACGGGAAGCAGGTGGGACTTCCTGTGGCAAGGATTTGAGCGTTGGCCTCCTCTATAGCTTCCAGAAGCGCAGCTCCCCTACTGCAGCCTCTGGGACTACCCCAGGCTCTGTGTTTAGCATTGAAGTCACCACCCATGATGAAGCGCTCCACACAATTTTGTAGAAGAGCCTCAAAATTCTGTGTTGACCAGGCAGGGCGTGGAGGGAGGTAAGCTGCAGAGAAATTGATTTCTCCTTGTTGGGTGCTGAGAGAGATGATTGCTACCTGCACTACACCAAGCGTGATTGGGCGGTGGTGGTAATGGGTGTGTCCTTCCTTCACTAGGATTGCGGCCCCTCCTCTGGCCACATTTCCTGGGAAGTCTGCTCGGTAAATGCTGTATCCTGGAATTCTGCAGTATATTCCAGGGCGCAGGTGGGTTTCGGACAGCAACATAATGTCGATAGAGTGTTGTTGCAAGAAAACCAGAAGTTCCTCCCGGTTGGCAAGGACGCTTCTGGCATTCCATATTCCTATCTTTAACGAGTGCATCATGATCTATGGGAGGGTTTTGAACGAGCGATGTGATCCCTCTGTATGTCCTTCACAATAGTAGCGAGCGTGACCATAGTGGTAGCCAGCTCATCCACAGTTTTTTTGAGATCAGTAAGCATTTTAACAATCTTGGTAATATCCCAAGGATCCTCTGCAGCGTCTGCACTCTGTAGATGAACTGGTCGTTGCTTTGGTCCTCTTCGCGAGTCTTGGATCAAGGGAAAGTCCAGTTCCAGGTTTTGAATTGCTGCGAATGACTTTTGGCTGCTTTCAATATGACGTCGTCCCCCACTCAGCTCCCAGTCTGGTCGGAGGGAATCAGCGTAGGATACTCCTTTACGAAGATATGCTGAAGGGACTGCTGTAGCAAACTTCTTTTGACTTTGCCTACCTTCTCCAAGGGTTGGGATTTTAGGAGCTATTTTCTTTAACTTTGCGGCAAATACGGGGCACTTCCTGTCGTATGCCGCGTGATTATCTCCGCAGTTCGCACAGCAAAGGTCCGCCAGTGTCTTGGCTGTGCATGAATCTGAACCTGTCCAGTGGTTCTCTCCACAACGACCGCAGGAAGGTTGCTTTAGACAGTAGTTTTTAGTATGATCAAATTCGAAGCACCTAAAGCATTGACGCAGCCGGTTCCCATCATGCTTCTTCTCTACCGAAACGCGTTGTCTGCCTAGCTTGGTGATCTCCAGAGCATCCTTGTTGTTAGGTGCCTGTTTAAGGTTCACAAACCAGATATTTTGCTTCCTAATTGGAACTTCCTGCGAGTCATCATTGGGTTTCCTGGAACCCCGTACAGGAGGGTTGTACAGATTTACAACAGTGTGCCCCAGTTTTGCAAGTTCTGCATGGATTTGAGTTTGGGTTGTGGAGGAGGCCAAGTTTCGTATGACAATCCTGAAGCTTCTGTCTTCTTTGAGGCAAAAATGTGTATAAGCGATGTTGTGCTCACTAAGAAGTCTTGTAATTGCACGGTGGTTGTCTGAGTCGCTGGCATATATTCGCAAGTCTCCTGAGATCGCTGTGCGAAATTCGAAGCCTTCTGATGGGATTTTCGTCAAGAGCGTTGCCTCCATTGCAGCAACATTGTTCACATTAGGAACCGTTATTGGTCTGGGTCTTTGTATTGGCTTAGCAGGAGCAATCTGGTCATTAGAGCCATCTACTTCAACGGGGTCTATATTGTTCCCCTCGCAGTCCATATCGTCCTCGTTTGGGTCGTGGGCCAGAGAGGCAAATCTGTTGGACCCAGATTCATTTGCCTTACCCTTCTTTTGGGTGGTTTCCGCATACACTGCACGTCGTTTGACCGTCGACCTTGACTTTTCTGGAACCGTTTGCCAGCTCAACTGGGGGGTTTTGAAATGGTCCCCCAGGAGCGGCTCCTTTCCATTGGGGTAAGGCAATTTCGCGAACATCAGCGACAGCCTGAGCCGCTAGTTCCGCAGGCAGCGTTTTGGCGTGCGTGGCTCCCTTTTTGGTTGCTGGGTCCGAACTGCACCCTTTATGGTGACCGATTTTTCAGAGATCCCCTGAGACGATTGGACAGAAACTTTATTCGTGCCTAGGGTTGTCTTCTTTGGCGGTTTCCAGGATTCTAGAGTCCTTGGGCCTTGCGGGGCTGCTGGCTCTGTATTTACAATGGCAGATGAGGTAACTCCAATTCTAGGTGTAGTTCTTGTCAGGCCAAATATTGGGGACGAGGTTGTCGTTGTTATCGTCGTGGTCGTGCTAGTGGCTGGTGCATAACCAAATTGTTGGGCTACAGCTAAGGCATTTTGGTTATGCTTGAGTGCCGCAAAGTCACCAAGTATCACGGACAGTGAGGGGTCAGCGACACCTTCAGGTGAGGAAGGAGGCGAGTTCATGTCCAAGTCGTCTGAGCAGCTTCCATTCGACATACGGTGATTGCTTGCAGCAGAGAAGGCGGTTTCCTGCGAAGAACACTTCCCGTATTCCCAACAGGTCCACACTAATCGTTGCTGGTAGAGGAAAAGGCAGTTGCGTGGATCGCTGGCAGTGGAAAAGGCGGTTTCCTGCAAGAAATACTAGGCGTATTCCCAGCAGGACCACACAAATCTCTTTCGTTACTTGCTTTATCGTTTCTTGCTTTTTGATGTTTGAAAAAAAAAAATTTTCCAGGAAAATTTTTAGGTTTTTTTTTTTTTTTTTTTCAAGAGCTCAAAATACACACGACCGATCTGTATGACAGCTAAGTCGAATTATAATGAATAATAAATAGATAATAAAGAACTACTCTACTCTGCAACACGTAACACACACTCTCACAAATACAAGGCACGCCACCACACCACACACTTAGTCGAGCAAAGCAAATTTATGAAAAACTTAAATTAAACAACAACAAAATAATCCTAAGCTAATCTACCAATTCCAGCTAAACACACACTCTCATTAGTAATGAAACCCCTTTACCAACCCTGATAGTTGAGAGACGTTGTCGTTGTCGGACGTGTATTCTTTCCCTCTACCTTCTGATCAAGTTTTCTCTACGTAAACTTCTCCGATTAAAGTCAGATTTGTGTATATCTTGTCAATTTTTCAGTGATCTCTATAAATCTGAAAAGTTTTTATAGATATAAAAGACAGTGACTTTATTATCCGCAAAACCTAATTACCGGCAAAACAAATTTACATTCGTTTTGCTGCTCATTCGTTTGCTCTCGTTTACCGCAATCACTTACATCACGTTGTTGTTGTTGCACTTGTTCTCTTTTTGTGTCGCGAACATTCATACGCACCAAAAGAAGAAAAAGCTCTAACTAAGCAGAGCTTTTTTGGTCTCCGCTTATTATTGTTTTCCAATCGCGCATTAATACATAAAAACACTTATTCGCATAATCATAAACAATGACCGACTGCTGCATCGCTCCATGCCAACTTAATGGCAAAATAACACCTAAGCAGTCGGGTGTTGGTTGCTAGCGCACGCGAAGTGCGCAGGCTTTGGGCATAATGCTCCCCCAGTTTCTGATCGTATAAGAAACAATAAAAGCCTGGATTGGCCTAGACATCAAAGTCGACATAATGGGTTTCATAAGACAGACTGATCTTGAGTATCAGTCCCTGCGCGCTGGATTTAACGACCTTTTAAGTCGCTTTCGAAAGTCGGAATTGATTTTCAAGGACCGAAAACTGTTAGTGACTCAATAAAAATATCACCTAAGCCCACATCGTCTAATGCGTTCTTACAAGTTCCAGGCCTTTCTTCTCTTATCTTGCTGCTCAGCCCTGTCGCTGATTATACCTCTTGTGATGAAGACGATATCCAAGCTGCTGATGCTACCCCTGGATCTACTGTATCCAGGTCACCACTGTTTCCAGAATCCATATCGCAGGCGGCTACTACAAATAGTATGGACTCAGTATCTGCTACTTCTGGTCGTCAACCAAGCACAACCACTGTGGCTACCTCTGGATCTACTGATTCCAGGTCACCACTGATCCATGAATCTATATCCCAGCAGGATACTTCTAATAATATGGACACTGGATCCGCTGTTTCTGGTTGTGAACCCAGATCAACTCCGGTGGCACAACCCAACGTACATCTGTCACGCCCAGCAAATGTTCGAAGCCAGGCCCCCGCTAAGCCTATATCAGGCATCAAGCGGCAGAAGCCGAACAAAATTTTTGGAATTGCTCCTCCTAAAACAATCTTTATCTCAAGATTAAATCAGAATGTGTCTATATTTGCCAACATTTTCCTTTTTCCATGTTCAAGTATTATTTAATTTCACAAATAATGCTTTGGTTACCGGGTACCCGGAAATACTAGTATGTAGCTTTTCTATTTGTTTAAATGTAAAATATTAAGAAAACAAAGCAAACAAAAACACGAAACGAAAAATTAACATAAGGAAACAACAAAATTATATCAACTGGGACTTGAGGTCGCACTTACAGCGAAAAAGTCGCAGCGTCACCCGCTACACCAAGGCTCCAAGCGAATGCGGGCCAACTTAATGACTATATGTTCTTAATAGCCATGAAAAATAATGTGGGCTTCCATATCAGAACATACAATTGGACGACGATTTTAAGCTCCTGCTATATCTTTGTATTATATCATTGATTTCACTTAAATTTTAAAAGCACGTCAGCTTATATCTATATATATAAAAATGGAGCCCAAAAAATGTGTCGTAAAAAACTACTGGAGAACGGCTGGGCCGATTTGGTTCAAATTTTTTTTCAGTTGTAGGTAACTAACAGGAGAAGGTCAGAACGTAATAAAATTTTTAGAAAATCCTCCAGGGTAATGGTGAAAAACAAATAATTAAAATATCAAATTATATAAAAGAGTAGTGTATAGAAATATATGTCAAAGTAAAAACAAATCGTTTCAATATTATTCGGTTTCTTATTCGTTTTTATCAGACGTCCGGATTTGTTTAATTTCTTCCTGTGATTTGTAGGAATAATGCCTGCTATAAGACGGCCAAACATTGGACGACGTACACGTCGAGCAACATATAGTCGGAATGTCCATGAAAGTCAAACGCAAGACGAACGTGCAGAAAGAAATGAATCGAGACGAACCCGTTTAGCACAGATTCGCTCTACACAAAGAGTACCAAGAACAGACTTGAATCGCGCTGCATTTGCATACAATTTCTCAACGTCCTACAAAGACCATAGCTGCGTTGTTATCGGTTCATTGTCTGTGGTATGTCAGCACTTAAGCAAGAATTCGGCGACAGCGAAATTGATGCGAGAATGCAAAATCATCATTTGGGATGAATGCACGATGGCGCATAAGCGAGCTTTGGAGGCAGTTGACCGAACGATGAAAGATTTACGAGGTGATTCGAAACTATTTGGTGGGTCTTTGATATTGCTGTCCGGAGATTTTCGTCAAACGCTTCCCGTCATCCCGAAATCTACGGCTGCCGATGAAGTTAATGCATGCCTTAAATCGTCTTCATTGTGGAGATATGTCAAAAAGCTGAAATTAACCACGAACATGAGAGTCACATTGCAGAATGACCCGTCCGCTGCTGAATTCTCGAGACAACTGCTGGCACTTGGCAATGGCGAAATTCCTGTTGATGTTTCGACTGGATCAATATCGTTTCCGGCAAATTTTTGCGTGTTCACATCGTCAAAGGAGGAACTCATTAACAAAGTGTTCCCCGACATTGCGCAAAATTATAAAAATATCGACTGGATTAGTGAACGGGCAATACTAGCAGCGATGAACAAGGACGTAGATAATTTGAATTACATTATTCAAAATCAAATCGATGGAGAACTGCATTCATACAGATCCGTTGACAGCGTGACCGACGAGGATGAAGCGACTATCCGACAGAATTTTTGAACTCGCTAGATGTGCCAGGAACTCCACCGCATAATTTGCAACTGAAGGTGGGATCAATTGTTATAATGCTGCGGAATCTAAATCATCCGAAATTGTGCAACGGTACGCGGTTGTCCGTCAAGAAACTGATGAATAACGTGATTCAGGCGACGATCATCAAGGGAAAATTTAAAGGAGAGGTAGTCCTTATACCACGAATTCCGATTATTCCAACTGATCTACCATTCCAATTCAAGAGGATTCAGTTCCCCGTCCGATTGGCATTTGCGATGACAATCAACAAATCTCAAGGCTAATCGTTAGAAGTCTGCGGGATAAATCTAGAATTTCCCTGTTGTTCGCACGGCCAGCTGTACGTTGCATGTTCGCGTGTTGGTAAGCCGTCTTCATTGTTTGTTTTTGCGCCGGAAAATAAAACAAAAAACATAGTATATCATATCGCTCTATACTAAATAAAGAAATGCAGTGTTTGACTATTACCCTGGGGTTATATAATGGCGTCGAATTAGGGCGAGACAAAGTTCGCCGGGTCCGCTAGTGTAATATAATATCTATTTACATTAAACTACAACAAGAGGTTAGGTTAGGCTGTTACGGTAGTCAGAATTACTTCTAGCTCACTTAGAGCATTAAGGTTTATTTTGGTGCCGTTTTTGATGTACTCCTTCTTTCCCTGCAAATGGCCTTTAGCTATTTGACCAGCCGAAAGCACGTCAAAAGTTTAATATCCTACTTATGGGTATATTGTCAAGATCTGAGATGCTGGTTAGAAATGGGTCTCCTAAGTGGGTTTGCCTTCGTCTACAGATTGATGAACACGAGGAGAAGAGGT
Organism: Drosophila rufa; assembly: GCA_018153105.1. Taxonomy (NCBI): domain Eukaryota; kingdom Metazoa; phylum Arthropoda; class Insecta; order Diptera; family Drosophilidae; genus Drosophila; species Drosophila rufa. The sequence goes on from JAECXS010000135.1 coordinate 2,407,728, forward strand.
GCTCCACCGTTTCTTCTCCTCCTCATCTCTACAGCTCCCACTGAAATCATTATAAAGTGCACCAAGTTTGCGTTTCTACTATTTATACTTGGCAGTGGCCTGTTGGGCACACAAAAATGTGCACCAGCTTTCGCAGTTTATTTTGAAGAGCTCTTTCGTGCGTTGCCTATCTGGCAGTTTGGCCCATCGTGCCAAACCAAATTCGCCAACTGTTCATAATGGTTTTCGATTATGAGCTTACAGGAAGCCATATGCATACCTATGTTCTCTTTATCCAGAAAGAATGGATAGTAGTGCCGATGCAATTGCCCCTGGCGTCCAGATGACCCGGAACCCAAATGAGGCAGATAGCGAGCTTAAAATAATAATTGATATTTAGTTGGTTGGAGAAGATGTCTAGTCCCACTCCCACTCGCTTTTTATACCAGGTCCCCATAGGACACAAGGGTATTATAAGTTAGCGCGAACCGAGAATATATGTACAGGCAGAAGGAGGCATCTCCGACCCTATAAAGTAAATATATCCTTGATCAGATTCACCAACCGAGTCTATTTATCGATATCCGCCTGTCCGTGTTGGTAAACAGATATTAGAGACCATAAGAGCTAGAGCCACCAAATTGGTGAAAACATTATAATCTGTTGCACGCAGATCAACTTTGTTTTAAAAAATCATCAAAACGTTGTATAAGATGTTTAGGCTTACAATAAATAATTGGGCATTCACGGACGTTTTCTGAAAATTTGAGTAAAATCGTATGATAAACATGGAAGTAATTAAGAATAATTTGCTTTTTTGGATGTAACTCAATATGTTTCCAGCTACATTTGTCTTTATTTGTCAGCATTTACATTTTTCCATGTTTATGGGCTATTTAATTTCACCCACAATGCTTTGGGTACCGGGTATCTCACAGTTGGTCACACTCGACTGTAGCTTTTCCACTTGTTAAATTTTAAAATGAGGGAATCTTGGGTACCGGCTGTACCCAAATGCCACTCGTCCCGTTCCGTGATATTAATTTTAAATGTGAAACAGTAGTCTTTTTCTCCGGAATAAGTGGGTTCGTCATGATTTCAGAATGTCCCGAGGATTGGGCCGGCTATTTCCAGGCCTGGTAGGTTAAGGATACCGTTAGGGGCTTCATTGGGTGTTGTTTGGATTACTCCACAGACACAGAGACCAGCTGCCTTTTAAATTTTTCCAGTTGTTTGATGGTGGTATATTTTTTCAGGGCTGGCCACCATGCCGTAACTCCGTAGGGTAGAATGGGCATAACTATTACAGAATAGATCCAGCTTACTATTGTGGGATTCATTTCCCATTTAATACCCATGGCTTTTTGGTGCGTTTAGTGGTTCTTTAGATTCCAGTTTAGTTTTCAATCGACTACAACCCCTAGGTATCTCGCGCTTTTGCAGAAGTAAAGTCAATAAAAATCTATTGTGGGAAGGTTGCGGTGAGAGATCTTGTACATGTTTGTAAAGAGTTGAAGTTCGGTTTAAACTTCCCTCTTGTAACCACCCCCTTCAATCTCGCATATTATCTTGTTGATAGCTATGTTCCATAGAAGAGGAGAGAGGACTCCACCCTGTCGGGTGCCTCTGCTGACACGTCTTGAAATAGTCTATTCTACGAGGGATGATGTCATTATCCCGTATGTGAGCATTTGATGGATGAGTCTTTAAAGTGGTGGATCGACCCCAATATCAGTCAGGGCTTTAGGTTATTAAACGCTCCCTCTATGTTTAGCAACGCTGCGATACAGTATGCAGGGACGATTCTGTAGACTTTCGTTCTTATAAGCATTTTGTGCTGTTTACAGTTTATCCGCTTTTATTGTTGATCTTAAATGGAGACCCACTAGACTCTCGAAGATGACAGACTTATGGGTCTGAAATCTTTAGGTGTGTAGTGTAAGGCTTTCCCTGCTTTAGGGATAAAGACTATTTTGATTTTTAGCCAAGCAGTCGGAGATCGTCCCACTGCAAGTACTGTGCTAAAAAAACATGCTGACAAATGTCAAAATGGGAAGAAGGTCCGATACCGAAAGGGGTCGGTTCTTCATTTGAGCTAGTAGAAGGCTTAGGGACTTTTTAAGTACCCTATGGACGGGCTAGTTTTATAAAAGATTTTTCTGAGCCTTGCTGCCTCAAAATTTGTTCAGTGCTACTGCACTTTTCCTGCAGCGGGTTATTTTTGCTTCCTGGTCTCCTTATATGGGGCCAGACTTGTTTTGTATCCCTGCCAGAACTTCTCTTGGTGGCCTGCTTTCGCTCTATTGAACAGAGAACTATGTTTCCGTAAAGGTTTCGAAAATCGATTTAAAATTATAGAGGATGTGTGGTCCGTCTGGTGGACTTGTGGGAAGGACTGTATCAAGAAGACGGAGATATCTATTCCAGCTCAACACTGTTTTTGGGTTTTATTGATAGCATGGCATCTATATAACGGTGGTCCAAAAATGAGTAGTCATCCAGGATCCTCCATTTAATCACTATGGGTGCAAAGTTTTCCAATATTAAGGTGAGATCTAAAGTCTTCTATCAGTTTTTAATGATAAAGGAGAGCTCGTGACCCGTATTACAAATTGCGGAGTTAGTATTGATGATGAAGCTAAATAGAAAATCACCCCGTTTGTTAGTGTCTGAGCTACCCCAATGTCTTTAATGGGCATTTGCGTCAAAGGCAATGATTACGCTAATTTTTTTCTTATTACCTTCTTGAACCAGTTTCGAAGTAGGCCGTAGGAAGGCTCTGCTTCTCTTGAGCCATATATGATGACAGCAGTCTGATCGGAGCAGAAAATTGCTTAAGTGGGTCTTCGTAAGGATGGCGGTACTGATCTTACCTTCCGATGCGACTGAAAGCTTATTGTTTTTGGTCGCAAGTCCAGAGATATTTTCTTCAAAAATTCAAGATTCCTGGACAAGGCTGATTGTACCGCTCTAAAACCAAAGATAAAATCTCCTTTGACAGCTTCCATAAGAGCTTCGGACTCCTTATTGACTTCTTGGTGCTCGGATATACTCCGCCAACCTTCGGAATATCTGCCTTTAGAATATAGACCGTCAGTTCATCAGCGCACGCATCAAACATCCTTACAGATCGTCCTGACATCACCACTGGGTTCTTAAAATCTCTTTCTCCTGATTTGATCAAAGATGCCAATCAGCGTCCTCCCTTTGACAATCTCAGCAAAAAATAAGTTCGGCTGCATTCTTAATCGCTTCGCCATTTAGGGACAGCTTGTCATTTCAAGATGTTTCCCGCTGAGCTGTGCTCTGCTTACGAGTACTTCTAGGCCTGACCACTAGGCAGCTCTTTATCCTTAGCCGTACCTGATAGGATGTTGGTCGCAGAGCGCAGAGCCTATGGCATTAACCTCCCCTTCCGCCCTGCATACGTGCAATTGGCGGGCTGTTTCAAAGAGGTTTTAGGCGATTGTGGAGAGCCTAGTGTAGGGCCATTTGGAGTTTTTAGCGCCAGATACCTGCTGGTTGTCGGGGATGGTTTATTCGCAGGGGTATCGGTTTCTGTCCAACGGATTCCACCTGACTCTCGCCGCCTGCTTATTCACAGCTTGTTGGAAAGTCGTTTCGTTGTAGGCGGTTTCTGCTGGAAACCCGAGTCAAGCCTCTTGCCAGATGATTAGGGTGCACAGTAAGTTTTTTATTGTAGGTCATCTTTTGCTTGTCTATTTCATCTTTTACTGCAAGAATTCCGAGATCCCTATGGATGTTTTGGTTGTGAATATACCATGGTGCCCCAGTGATAGTTCTCAGGATTTTTGATTGCGCGCGCTGTATGATGTCTGTGTTGCTGCTGCTCGTGTTTCCCCACAGCGGGGAGTCCAGATAGTCTTTAGCATGGAGCTGTAGAGCAGGACAATCCGTTGAATTGGGTAATCTGCGTACTATTGAAGGATACTGGGGAGCATGTTTTCCTGTTGAGATTAAAAGTTTGTGACGGTCTGGTGGGGCTGAGATAGTTCAGCGTTGGCCAGGACTCGTCCCAAGAATTTATTTGGTTCAGGTGTGGTTGCTGAAAGAGATTCCGACCCGGTCCCAGTTGAGAAAACTAGAGAATTATGCCGTAAATGTATATCTTAGGTTGGTTTATTAACGTATTAGGTACAGAGATGGAAAGAATCACGCCGGAACAGTGAGCTGGGATGCCGGGATCGTCGTCCGGGTTCCGTCGTGGCCAGTGCCGGAGTACGGGCGTTGTGGTGGCTTCGCTGCCGGGGTTGGACCTGACCCGGTGGTTGGGCGCTTCCTGTGGGCGAGATAGAGAGCCCCGAAAGTATGCTTTAGAGAGCTAGTGCTGACGGCGGCTCGCCTGTCTTAGCAGCGAAGGGCGTTTTGGAGACTCTGAAGTCTCCCAGTTGCGAGAGGTTTTGGAGATTCTGAAATCTACCAGTTGCGAGAAGTTTGTGGAGATCCTAAAATCTACCAAGTGCGAGAAGCTTGTGGAGATCCTAAAATCTACCAGTTGTGAGAAGTTTGCGGAAACTTTTAAAGTCTACCAAGTGCGAGAAGCTTGTGGAGATCCTAAAATCCACCAGTTGTGAGAAGTTTGCGGAGACTTTTAAAGTCTACCAAGTGCGAGAAGTTTGTGGAGATCCTAAAATCCACCAAGTGCGAGAAGTTTGTGGTGATCCTAAAATCTACCAAGTGCGAGAAGTTTGTGGAGATCGTAAAATCTGCCAGTAGTGAGAAGTTTGTGGAGATTATAAAATCTGCCAGTTGCGAGAAGTGCGGATCGGCGTGCCGAACCGGGATAGCGGAGACTCTTAAGTCTTCCAGGCGAATCGGTGGGCCGATTCGTGAGCGGTGGAGACGCTGACGTCTACCAGAGAAGGGTCGGGAACTAACTACAATGTATTGGTGTGGACAAGATCCTGAGATCCGGTCCCCAAAACGACTCTTGGCACTGACTCCTGGATGTGGGCTACTAAACGTAGGCTTACCTCACCCGATCGCTGTCGGTAGCCAAGTGCCTTCCTACTGGCTGTGGCCCGCTTGATATAGGAATCCGGGCAGATCTAGTGTGACCGCCGCACGTGCTTAATTAGCCCTTTTTGGTGTGACCAAAGCCCCTTCGGCCCTTGTGACCCTTTGCTCTCGATCAGTGGCGGGCGCGCGCGGATATTCAAATTTGAATTTGAATGTTTGGAACTGTTTATTATTTTCTCTTTAGTTATTATTGGTTGGGTTTATGTTTTTAATTTATGTGCGCGCTCGCGCGTCACAAGTTATGTGTTTACATTTTTGTTCGTTTATTTTAATACGCCACTCTCAACTACCATGAGGTGACTTGCTAGTTGGGTTGTTGCTCGGGTTGGGCACTTCGAGCGAATTAGGATCGCAGTGTCATCAGCGAACGTGGATGTTGTTAGCCGCTCGTTCGTAGGTATATCCGCTGTATAAAGGACGAACAGGGTAGGCCCAAGTGCGCTGCCTTGTGGAACTCCGACTTCGATAGTGTACTCGTCAGATGTTGTTGCGTTGCACCTTACTGCGAAGACTGTGTTGTAAAGATACGACTCAAGTAGCTTATGAGTGTATGTATGTATGTTCGATTGTACCATGGTTTCGACGGAAGCCAAAGTAATGAGGCGGGATAACATTGTGTGCTTCCAGGTATGGTATTAAGTGTGTTAGAAGGCATTTCTCGAACAGTTTGAACAGACACGATAATAAACTTATTGGTCTGTAGGATAACTAGATTGTGTGGTCGTTTCCGGGTTTCGGTATCATTAAGATGATAGATTTTTGCCTTTTCCTTGGGTAGTAGCCGAGTCATATAATTCCATTGATTTTTATACCCTTGCAGAGGGTATTATAATTTTGACCAGATGTTTGCAACGCAGTAAAGGAGGCATCTCCGACCCCATAAAGTAAATATATTCTTGATCAGCATCACCAGTCGAGTCGATCTAGCCATGTCCGTCTGTCTGTCTGCCCGTCTGTCCGTCTGTCGGTTTCTACGTGAACTAGTCTCTCAGTTTTTGAGCTCTCGAGCTGAAATTTTCAGCAGTCTTATTTTTTTAGCACGCAGTATATATGTCGGAACGACCGAAATCGGACTACTATATCCTATAGCTGCCATAGGAATGATGGCGAAATTAATGTAATTTTCAACGTATTTCTATAAATTTTCAGATATAGCAGTTTTTTTTTGGTTCTAGAATTACGTTTTTAATTTCATTAAGATCGGACAACTATATCATATAGCTGCCATAGAAACGATTTATATGAAAATGTAAAATCATGTAAAATGTAAAATTTTATAGCTATGTATAAATGTTATAAATGTTATAAATTTACATTACATTGTTATTTTTATACCCTTGCGTATGATTAAAACAGCAGATTTTAAATTTCATGTTGGCATATACTCGCTATTTTTCAAGATATTCGATTAAAACTTCATAAATGCTGTTTTTATATAAAAACAATATATTTAGTTTAAAAGTTATGGAAATACAATTTTTATACCCTTGAATAGGGTATTATAATTTTGACCAGATGTTTCCAACGCAGTGAAGGAGGCATCTCAGACCCCATAAAGTATATATATTCTTGATCAGCATCACCAGCCGAGTCGATCTAGTCATGTCCGTCTGTCTGTCTGTCCGTCTGTCCGTCTGTCGGTTTCTACGTGAACTAGTCTCTCAGTTTTTGAGCTATAGGGCTGAAATTTTCAGAATAGTCTTTCTTCTTTAGCACGCAGTATATATATCGGAACGACCGAAATCGAATAACTATATCCTATAGCTGTCATAGGAATGACGGCGAAATTAATTTTAAAAAAATTTTAACTTCTCTGTTTTTCAACGTATTTCTTATGCTTCTAGAATTACGGTTTTAATTTCGTTAAGATCGGACCTCTATATCATATAGCTGCCATAGAAACGATAGGTTGATTTATATGAAAATGTAAAATTCTACATGTAAAATGTAAAATGTACAAAATTCTATATTTTTCCAACATTACTAAAATGGTTCTATTTTCAATGATCCAATTGCAGACAGCAAGGGTATACCAACTTCGGTTTACCGAAGTTAGCTTTCTTTCTCGTTTTTTTTTAAAACCTATTTAGTAGAGTTTGGAAGTTCAATTATCATTTTTGGAGTTATTAAATCGCCGCCCTGAGCCTTTTTTTGTCAGTTCCCCAATGACTTTTGCGATCTCATTCAGCTGAAACAATGTTGGTAACGACATAGTATTAGTTTCGGTTTGTGGTAGGACAAATGGACTATTGGCCTTGTTGGGCTGGAAGACGCTTCGGAGATGTGAAGCAAATGTTTCGGCTTTATCTTCGTCGCTGCGGGCCCAGCAACCTGATGAGTTTCTTATCGGGGTGACGGTTTCGATTGGAGAGCTTAGATTTGGGTGAGCCTTCCACAAGGGATGCTTTGTACTGGTTGGCGAAAGTTTTTCAATGTACCGTAGTTGTGGCTTTTCAGCGTCTTGTTTCAAGGCTCGGTTTATTAAGCGAGTGACTTGCTTAAGACGTTGTTTTGAAGATGGCGATCTATTGGTTTGCCAAGCACGTCTCAGACGCCTCTTTTCCAGGACAAGCTGTTCAATTTGCTAATTAGTTTTGAATTTGTTGGGTTGTTCGTCCTTCCCTTGTGGTGTTGAAATAGTAGCTGCTGCAGTGAGAACATCCTCAAGAGCATTAGTAGAGCAGTAGATATCCCCTTCGATGTTGAGCTGCGGGGTTAGTTCAATGATGGAACTAACATATTTCTTGTACTTAAGCCAGTTAGTTCTGTGCGACGTCAGCCTTTGGGTTTGATCTGTTGTTTCTGGGCTTTGAAGAAGAGTTATTAGTACTGGCGAATGGTCTGATGAAAGATCCGAAAGTGCTTTGGCACATATAATGTTGCGTGAAATATTTTTTGTCACCGCAAAGTCTATTGGGTTTGGCATCTTTCTGGGTTCTGCTGGCCAAAATGTGGGGCTACCAGGGGAAACATAGTCCAATTTGTTGCTCAAGTTTATAATTACATTATATAATTGCCTTCCTTTGGGAGTCACGAGACACGATCCCCAGTGCGTATGCTTGGCATTATAGTCTCCTGTATCTACGGGCGATCTCCAAGTGAGTAGTAAAAATCCATGAATTGTCGTTCCGAGATTGTAAAGCGAGGCGAGCAGTAGACAACGGCTATGGAAAGGTTGCCGTTATCTGACTGCACTTTAATAAAGGTAGCCTACAAGTAATTAGTTGAATACCTTTGGTGAAAGTGGTGCTTTATGCGTTCTCTGACTAGGACGCCGGTTTCGCCGTGGGCTTTACCATCTGAATGATTTGTGCGGTAGAAGGCGTAACCTCTTATTTTTAAGTTGTATTTGCTTGTGAGGTACGTCTCTCCAAGCAGCATAACGTCGATATGATTTTCATTCAGGAACCGTGAAACGCAATTGGCGTTCCACATGATTATTCGTAGACTAGACATCAGTTATTTGGACTGCTGAGCTACAAGCAACTGTATCACCATGTTCTGGTTTTGAACAAGTGTTTGCATGGTCGTTTTCATGAAGGACATTAATTCTGTTAGACCTTGTTGCATGGTAAACATCATATCTTCCATTTTGCTTTGTGGCTGTCCTGGGGCTTTCTGAACGTTTTCTAGATTAGACTGGAGAGGGGCATCCATACCTGTTCTGAGGGCATCGGCGTAGGAGAAGCCCTTCTGGATATTCAGCGGACCAAATGAGGATCTTGCGGCCTTGAAGAAAATACTTCTGGCGTCGTTTGTGAGCTAATGTACACGTTTCGTGTATTCTGATGGCGCGTTGCTGCGACTCTACAACTCCTGTAGTTTGCGGTATGGTTTCCTCCACAGTTCTCACATTTCTTCTTGTGGGGGTCTTCCTTGTTAGCAGGGCAGTTAGCGGAATTGTGGAAGTCTCCGCAAACTACACAGACAGATCGAAGTGTGCAATATGTCCTGGTGTGTCCATACTCCTGGCAGTTTGTGCATTGCACTGGGCCGTTTCTTTTATATGGATCTTCCACCGTAATTCTTCGGTGCACGAGGAATTGCAGGTTGTAATTGGGGTACACTTAATTTTTCATCAAGGTTCTGCTGCCTGACTCCAGCTCGACCTTAAAGAGTGCTTGCGGTTTTCTGTCTATGATGTTGCTGACGTTCTTTGCAGAAAATCCATTTTTTTAAGGGCATCTATAATTTCGTTTTTAGTTACTTCGGGATCGATTCCTTTTAGTACCAGTTGCAGGCCCTTGCTGCTTTTAATTGGTACGTGAAATTTTTTTTTTTTTTGATTCGTCCAGGTATTTGGACACAGATTTCGTTTGAAATTTGGTTTCGTGAATATTATTTCCTTTAGTAAGCCGAACAATATAATAGTTATTGTATTTGGCGCTGCAGTCGATGACATCGCAGTCGTTTCCGCGATATTGATCGTTCCTTTAGTTGTTGCTGTTGCTTTTTCCGCCCTTGCTGTAGTTGTTGCTGTTGCTTTTTCTGCAGATGCAGATATTTTGCCACAGCTTGTTGTTGAGGTTTTACACTGATGTGTAAAACTCCATGATGTAGGTGTAGGAGTGGGTAGAGCGGGTGAGCAAGACCGTGCTCTGTGGCTCTCGACCGCCAGACGGTTGCTCTTTGTCGCCGTTTCGTTGCTGTCGCGCGTTGAGAAATACGAGAAGTAGCTATTACTTGGGCTCACGGAGCTTCTACGCTCTTTCTTTTGTTCGTCGCTCATTGAGCTATTTCACGTTGCACTTATTTTTAGAAAATATATATAATAATAATTGTTGAGGAACGAATACTCTTATTTGAATTTAACGGCAGCTTGTTTATTTTGAATTTGTAAGGAGCCATTTGTTTGGTTTCGAACCTTTAGTTTTTTTGTGAACCCCTGGTTTTGTTAAGAATCTGTTATTTTTTTATGTACGATCACTATACGACGATCACACTAACAAAATGACAGTTCGAATCAGCTGACATCGAGAAAAGACGTACCAGCAGCGTGCGTGCCTAATAAAGTCTTATAATTAGAATGCAAACTCACTTTTTTCTAATTATAAATAGTCCTTCGAGTCAGATCTGTCGCTGATCCGTTTACTCAACGTGTAAAATGGACAAACTAAAGTTAGTAAGGAGCAAACAAAAGTCCAGCCTGTCGCGGCTGCTTTCGTTTATGGAGAATCCCACATCGGGGTGTAATGCGCAGATTGCGGAAATCATGATGGCGAGACTCGATGCCGTTTGGGCAGAGTTCGACCGATCCACGGATGACATGTTCGAGTTTGCAGAATATCAAGGCTATGTCGATCCCATGAGCGACTACGAGGTGTATGAAGGAAAGTACGTACGAGCCCAGCTGCTCTACAAGCAGATAAAAGAGCGAGCTGGGGCAACAACAACAAAGATGGATGAGCGTGGTGAAACAGCCTGCGACGCCATTTCGCAGGCTTTACAGCAACAACTACAAATACAGAGGGAGTTTTATGAGCGTTTTCCGATAAGTACGGCAGCACCAAGTACTGACGCGGTGGCGCCAGGCAGAGAAGTACAGTTACCCAAGCTTCAAATAAAACCATTCGGAGGCGATTATAAGGAGTGGCCAGCCTTTAAGGATTTGTATATAAACGCAATCCATTGCAAGGAGTATTTGGGAAAAGGCCAAAAGTTTCAATATCTCAAATCTTTTCTAGAGGGAGATGCACAGCGTTTGATCAGCCATTTGCCTATCACGGAGGCGGCATATAACACAGCATGGGAACGCTTAGTCGAGCGCTGCGATCGGCCCCGCCACGTCGTCAACTCGCTTCTGGAATCATTCTTCAATTTGCCCATGACCAAGACGACTAACGTGGGCATTCTTCGCAAGATTTCCGATGGTGCAAATGAAATTGTGCGTGTCTTGGATGCAGTCGGACAAACTGGCTGCGACTGCTGGGTTATCCATCTCCGTTTGGCCAAAATTGATTCGGAGTCCAGACGCAAGTGGGTTGACTTCAGTTGAGATGTCACGTCTCCAAAAATTGAGGATTTGTTCGGATTTCTTGACGCTCGCTGTGAGGAGTTCGAGCTCAGCCAACCTGAAGGTACAACAACAACTGCTACGCTTCGTCAAAACACAAGAGGATCGGCACGCTCCTTTTTATCAGCTGGACATAGTTTCAAATGTGTTCAATGCAAGTCAGATGAACACACATTATATGATTGCGCGCATTTCCTTGGACTTTCGGTAGAGCAGCGCCATGCCTTCGTAAAAGAGAAACGATTATGTTTTAACTGTCTGAAACCTGAGCACGTATTTGCAAGATGCGAATCAAGATATCGCTGCAGACAGTGCCACGGCAAGCATCATTCACTTATTCATTTGCAAGTCACTTCTGATTCGCTTGCTGCGAACCAAAGTCAGCCAAGCGTCGCCATGATGGTACAGGGTCCGCATGATCAACAAGACCATAATGTTTCCATGGTGTCTATGAGTCACATTGCCCGAGCGCCATCTGAACGGATTGTCAGTATTCCTTTGGGACAAATGAAAGGAACACTACCCACAGCGGTGGTGTATGTACTCAATTCCAAAGGGTCCTATATAACTTGCCAAGTGCTGTTCGCTATCCCGAATTCTGGTCTCCGGTATTGCATCGGTAAAGGCTGAAACAACAAGAGGCTTCAGCACACTCAGCATGAAATCAAGGGTCTCACAGGATAAGCTAGAGGTAACTGCTCCCGTGCTCAATAAGATAACGTCATCGGTGCCAAGGAACACTATCAATGCGGGGGCGCTGAAGATCTTCGAGAATATTCCTCTTGCTGATTCCATGTTCAACACTATCTCTGAGGTAGACATTCTGCTTGGAAGTAACTATGTATGGTCTGCGCTTTCCGGACAAAAGAAGCTGGACGAGCAGGGCAACATAATTGCGGTGTCAACAATTTTCGGCTGGGTAATCACGTCAACTGAGCTTGCAGCCCCAGCTACTGCGACATCTCTATTGTCAACGGCATAGCGACATATCTCCGCGCGACATATCTCCGCACGGAGCTTGGTGTCATATCTCCGTGCGGAGATATGTCGTTTTTGAAACGTCATATCTCCGCGCTGAGCTTGGCGTCATATCTCCGCGCGGAGATATGTCGTTTCAAAACGTCATATGTCCGCGCGGAGATATGTCGCTTCAGAACGTCATTTCTCCACTCGGAGATATGACGCTAAGCTCCGTGCTGAGATATGACGTTTTCGAAACGACATATCTCCCCCCAAAATCCGCGCGGACATATGTCGTTTCCAAAACGACATATCTCCGCACGGAGTTCGGCGTCATATCTCCGCGCGGAGATATGTCATTTTGAAACGACATATCTCCGCGCGGAGCTTGGCGTCATATCTCCGCGCGGAGATATGTCGCTTAAGAACGTCATATGTCATATCTCCGCGCGGAGATATGTCGTTTTGAAACGACATATGTCCGCGCGGAGCTTGGCGTCGTATCTCCGCGCGGAGATATGTCGTTTAAGAACGACATATGTCCGCGCGGATTTTGGCGTCATATCTTTGTTTATGAACCAGACCAGTGAACAGTGGGCCTCGACAGCCTTATTGTTGTCAAAAGTCACTTTTTGAGTAAGAGTTGGAAATTTTAAATGTTAGCAGAATACAGAATACCAATTAGTTAAAACAATTTCTGTAGTTATGAAAAAATTAAATTAAGCTATTAATTTACATTATTTTATATGGTGAAACTGGCTGTGAAAAGCTGCTCTAGCCCATGGCTCTGGCTGTACATACAAGTAAAATAAGCGCCGATCAAAATAGCGTTTATGTTTCTATGTTGCTACAAATAGGATTTATTTATTATATCTTTACCGTTAATATATTTTAAAAGTTAAATGTACGAATCATCGATACTATCGAATTTTTGGTTAAAATACCTCGAGAATATCGAATGTCTGGACTGTCGTAGTTTTACCAGATCTGTTTCTATAAATAATCAGTTTTCAAAGTTTTCGGATGGCATATTTTCGAATCACAGTTCGGAAAAAGAGAAAAAGTTAAAACTGATCTTAATTCATCAGCATCATCCCATTCGTCGTCTTCTTCAAGCGATACCGCTTTGTCTACTGCTAACCAAAACAATTTATGCAACATACGTTTTGAGAACAGAAAATCTGTTTTATTGCGCCCATGCAACCACGTTTCTATTTGTAGTGAATGCTGCCATTGTGCGAAGTTCGGCGTCATATCTCCGCGCGGAGATATGACGCCGAACTCCATGCGGAGATATGTCGTTTTGGAAACGACATATGTCCGCACGGAATTTAGTGGGAATATGACGTCGTGCTTCGCACAATGGGCCCCAGCCGAAAACCAGTGTCAAAAGTTACTTGTTCATTATGTGCTGCGGAAAATTAAAAGTTCTTTCTCATTGTTAAATAAATTTAATATCATGAAAAAATCTATATTAATTTAAAAGAAGTTAATTTATAAAGCTGAAACACAAAAAAATGTTTCCCCAATTCGACCATTTACTGTTGCAAAAATGGTTTTTTTTTAAATTTATTTATATGGAAGTATATAGATAAGTATTTGATTAATATGGAAGTATATATATATTTTTTTTTATGGTATTTTATATGGAAGTATTTATATAAGTATTTGATTTATATGGAAGTATATATGTATATATAAGTATTTAATTTAAATGGAATAATATATATAAGTATTTTATATGGAAGTATGTATATAAGTATTTGATTTATATGGAAGTATATATATATAAGTATTTTACTTAAATGGAAGTATATATAAGTATTTTTTATTTATGGAAGTATATATATATAAGTATAAGCTTTTTTATTTAGCTATAAATGAATATAACGCATATTGCCTCTTTTACAGCTTGGTTACAGGTTGGACATTTCATATTTTCATTTCTATCTTCATGGAAATTTTCAATTTCATGTTTGTCAACAATCTTTTCCCAGCATTCACTACAAATAGAAACGTGATTGCATGGGCGCAATAAAACAGATTTTCTGTTCTCAAAACATATGTTGCATAAATTGTTTTGGTTAGCAGTAGACAAAGCGGTATCGCTTGAAGAAGACGACGAATGGGATGATGCTGATGAATTAAGATCAGTTTTAACTTTTTTCTCTTTTTCCGAACTGTGACTCGAAAATATGCCATCCGAAAACTTTGAAAACTGATTATTTATAGAAACAGATCTGGTAAAACTACGACAGTCCAGACATTCGATATTCTCGAGGTATTTTAACCAAAAATTCGATAGTATCGATGATTCGTACATTTAACTTTTAAAATATATTAACGGTAAAGATATAATAAATAAATCCTATTTGTAGCAACATAGAAACATAAGCGCTATTTTGATCGGCGCTTATTTTACTTGTATGTACAGCCAGAGCCATGGGCTAGAGCAGCAACGCCTTTCATTGCGTTAGTGTAAGCGTTCTCACACAAAATATGTTCACACTAGATATATACTTTAAGGTTTTTTTTTTATTCAAACGGGCAGAATTTTAATAATATAGAATAATAATATGGGAAAACCAAAAAATGATGCTGACTGGGGCCTTCAGATATATAAGCTTTCTAAGATAATATCTTCTAAACTTAGTAAGATAAGTTCATGAACTAAAGTGCGTTTTTTGGGCATACGGAGCTTTTCACAGCCAGTTTCACCATATAAAATAATGTAAATTAATAGCTTAATTTAATTTTTTCATAACTACAGAAATTGTTTTAACTAATTGGTATTCTGTATTCTGCTAACATTTAAAATTTCCAACTCTTACTCAAAAAGTGACTTTTGACAACAATAAGGCTGTTGAGGCCCACTGTTCACTGGTCTGGTTCATAAACAAAGATATGACGCCAAAATCCGCGCGGACATATGTCGTTCTTAAACGACATATCTCCGCGCGGAGATATGACGCCAAGCTCCGCGCGGACATATGTCGTTTCAAAACGACATATCTCCGCGCGGAGATATGACGCCAAGTTGCGTGCTGACATATGACGTTCTTAAACGATGCAATGATCACTATAATTGATATTGCTAAGGCCACATAAGCAGCTACTTGATGATACTGGACTGTGCCGAAATGATTTTTCCATGTTGTATCCTTTAGTTTGGCCAGCCTTTGTTGTAGGACATCTAATTCATCTAGTTCGGAAATTCGGGTTGTAGTTTCTTGAGCTGGCTTTGATGTTTCTTCTACGCCAAAATTGGTAATATTGCCGAAGCGAACGTATGTAGATTTCGTTTCGCTGATCGTAGTGCTGAATGCGCTAACACTAATTTTTGAGTTGCGCGCGGTGCAGCCTGAGGAGAGAGATAGTAACCCCGTTCCTTCAAGGTGTACTGTGGACGATGTTTCCTTGCACACCGCTTGAAGCTCTATGGGACTGTGTGTTCCGCTGATGCGTTTTTGTCCAAATCAGATCGGATTTTGATTGAACAATCTCACATAGTGTTTCAGTCTTATTGTTAAATAATTGAAATTCACACTGATTATCTGCGCTAAACGTAGCTTGATGATTGAAGCATATGTGCTCGTCGTTTGGCACTTTTAGACATAACTCAAACTCGTCTTCAGTCAATCCCATGAATTGATATTTATGGGCATTGACGGCTATGATATGTGTCTTGATGTTGAATCTATGCCAGCTTCCTCCCTTCCACGCCGGGATAGCGACGATGCTGAAGACTTCCTGATGCGCAGTGGATACCAGCGGTAGTGTAATCTTGAAGATTACATGATCGATGGTTGTTGTGCCTTCAGCGTGCATGATTCGGTAGAGCTGGATAGCATTTTCGGATGATACCGGTAACATTTGATCTGGCAACAGATGATCCCTTATTTGATCTAGTTGATCTCTTAGTTGCTGAGGAGATACTAGCATGGAACTTATGGTTCGGTGGCGAACATCAGTAAGGACGCTGGCTATCTCATTTTGCATCCGCTGCATCCCCGTCGCCAGCAGAGTTAGCTGAGCTGTTAGGATCATGAATGCTTGCTGTAGATAGTCGCCTTCGTATTTGCCTCTCTCTCTGTTGATCGTTGCTAGTTGTTGTTCTAGCGTTCTGATTCGTTTGTTGTTGGCTGAGTTGCTCTTTCTCACTACATTTATAGTAGAATCAAGAACAGACGTTTGATTCTTGAGCAGCATCATCAGCACATCATCATTGGATTTGACTTCGTTTATGACCTTGGTCATTCCTTCTGTATAGTTGGAATCAAGCACGCCAAATAATGAGTGCGCAACGTTTCCGACTATATCAAGTGGTGATCTGCGCTGTCGGGAATGGTTAATCAGATCATTTCCCGCTTGTAACTCGCCATATAAATGTTGAAAATGCTCAGATATAGAGTTACAGGCATTTGCGTTTCGTAGCTCAAAACACTTATGTTTGAGTTCAGTAATCCCTTCGGATTATATTCTCATATCGGTCCAATATGGTTTCAAATCGTAGTACACAATAATGGGCCATTCTGGAACAGCCATTCTGGAAGTACCGATTCGTTCGTAGAATATTCCGGGTTGATTTGTAAACTGAGTCACAGTTATTTGTTGTCCCATTGCTAGTGGGAGGATGAGTAGCATGGCCAGCAAAGTTGGAAGGATCGGAAGCTTCACCTTCCTTCTCTGTGTTGGGATTTCTTCTGACATCGTTGTTTCTTCGATGGAGCTGCGAGGACGTTTTGTGACTTCTTCTTTCAGCAGCGGAGCAAGCCGAGTAACTGCGCGTTTGTATACGCCGGAGGCAGTTTTAACGTCTACTACCCGGACGTGGTTGTCCTTGCCAGGATAAGTCTTTACTATCCTTCCCATTGGCCAACTCATCACCGGCACGTTGTCTTCCTTTACGAGAACTAGTAGTCCTTCTTCAACATTCTGCGACATGGTTTTCCATTTGGTACGCATTTGAAGTTCTTGTAGGTACTCCATGGACCACTGATTCCAGAATGCTTGCTTTAATCTGGATCCTAGTTCCCATCTCTTCACCAATGTTTTTCCAAATGAGGCTAGGTTCACATCGGGAGGAGCTGTCAATGGCTCACCAATCAGAAAGTGCCCTGGAGTAAAAGCTGATGTATCAGTCGGGTCTGATGACATTGGGGTAAGTGGCCGTGAATTGATCACAGTGTTGAGCTCCTCAAATGTTAACGACGATGTGGCTGTGACTGATACCAGTAGTCGTTTTGCTGATTTTACTGCAGCTTCCCACAGGCCGCCAAATGATGGCGCTCGGGGCGGTATGAACTTGAATTCCACCTGCAATTTGTTGCAATTGTGGATAATTTGAGCCTGGGCCTTATCCGAAAAGATTGCTTCTTCTAAGGTCTTCAATTGATTGTTGGCACCGATGAAATTTGTTGCGTTATCGCAGTGAATGGTCTGGCATTTACCGCGTCGACTCACAAATCGTCGAAGAGTGGCTAAGAATGCATCCGTCGTCAAATCACTGACTAATTCCAGATACACTGTATCCAGGATTGCTGTCTGGCAATGGCTCGTAGTGATTGCGCTCCACAATGCATGTTCTCTTCATGCATCTCTCGCAATAGCATCCTCACAATCGCATCATTGTAAGTAAGCAGGATTTGGTGCTTTGAGTCATATGGAAGTTGAGATTCTTCTAATATACCTTCGACTCTGATCCATCTTTTCCATCTTTTCCAAGTATAGGTGGATGAGGATGATTGAGCTCTTTTTGTCCACGGTCTTGTGGTTCAGAAGCTGTTTGTATTCAACAGCGAAATCAATCTGCTGAATGGTGCGAAAAATGATAATCTTTGCACGAGTCAACTCACCGACACACAGTGTGGTTGTAGTGGTTATGTTCCTGTTGTTACAGAATCGCATCATATATGCTACAATACGTTGCAGCTTATGAAAGGAGTTGCCATGGTTGCAATTGTAGAGTTCTTCTCCAATCTGATCATGACATATTGGCAGGCTCACTTGTTTTGACCGCCGTTCCAGATCGCTGGGAACGATGGTTGGTATCTTAGCCCACTTGTCACAGGAACCGTGTAGAAAGAGCGGTCCATATAGCCAGAGGTTATGTTCCGCTAATTTGCTGGCGGCAATTCCTCTTGATAGTACGTCTGCCGGGTTATTTGCTGATGAGACATGACGCCATTGAGATTGGTCAGATACAGCTTGGATTTTAGCGATCCGATTTGCAACGAACGTGTGGTATGTTGACGCTGATGCGTTTATCCAGGACAGAACCACAGTTGAGTCAGTCCAGAAGTACCCAGATGCCCTTTCACTAGACAGGCGTAAATCCTTCCTCACTCTGTGGGTCAGTTCGGCGCCCAAAACCGCAGCGCATAGTTCCAGCCGAGGTAACGTTTCTTTTGCTGCTGGTGCCACTCTGGATTTGGAGCACAGGAGCCGGACAGACACTTGGTTATTTTTGTAAGTGGCTCGTATATAAGCTGCAGCTCCGTACGCTCGTTCTGACGCATCGACGAACGTGTGTATTTCTTGAGTAATTGGCACTTTTCCATCAAAGATATGCCTCGGGATTTGCATAGTATTCAATGATTGCAAATCAGAGCGATATTTCCTCCAATCATCCTGGAGGTGGTGTGGGAGTCCATGGTCCCAACCCAGGTTCAGTCCCCACAGAGTTTGCATAAATATTTTTGCCTTCACTACAACAGGGGCAAATAGTCCTAGTGGGTCGAATATCTGTGCAGATTCGGAACTTACAACTCGTTTGGTGATAGTTGAAGCTTCGCTCTTTTGGGATCGCCCACATAGTTGATCCTTTTGTGGTATCCATCGAAGACCCAACGTCTTCACACTGTAGTGTTTCAGTGTTTCGTCTAGCTTTTCATTGTTGACAATGTCTTCCTTAGGAATTTCTGTAAAAACTTGTTCGTTGTTTGAGCACCATATTCGGAGCTTAAATCCGGATGGCAAAAATATTTGGTTTGGTTCTCGTTGAATTTGAACTGCTTCCGGAATACTGTCTGCTCCAGTGAGGCAGTCGTCGACGTAGAAATCATGCTTTAGTACGGATCATCCAAGTGGTAGTTTTTTATTAACCTTCTCGGCCAAATAATCCAAGCATTTTGTAGCTAGGAATGGGGCTGACGTTGTATCGTAGGTAACGGTTTTGAGTCGGTAATACTTTAGGTAGTCAGACGGATTCTTTCTCCAGACGATTAATTGATGAAACTGATCATCAGGGTATATCCACACTTGCCGATACATTTTCTCTATGTCTGCTGTGAACACGTATTTGTGAGTGCGGAAGCGTAGCAGTATTGCTCGCTTGGACAGTGGACAGTGAGTCCAGCATGCAATATATCATTCAAAGATTTATTGCTGGTGGCTTTACAGGAAGCATCAAATACTACCCGTAGTTTTGTTGTGCTGCTTTCAGGTTTAAGCACACAGTGATGTGGGATAAAATAGTGATCCTCGGGTATGCTTGAGGGATGCACTTGTTTCATGTGTCCGAGTCTTTCATACTCCTCCATAAAGTCCACGTACCCTTTCCAGATTTCAGGTGAAATTCTCCGCTCCAGTGCCAGGAATCTGTTGGTTGCAGTTTTTTGTGATGCCTCCAGGGCTGAAGATTGTTCAGAAAATGGGAGTTTTACAATGAATTTTCCATCTGCTGCAATCTGGAGATTTCCTACGAAATGTTTTTCGCAGTGAGCCTCTATCGGTGATTGATGCTTTCCTTCAGTTTCTAGAGTTTCTAGAGTCCAGAAACGTTCCAACAACGTATCAATTTCTTCATCTGTGGCTGCAGCTGCACAAAATGCAGCTGAGTTGTGCTCCGTAGAAACCTTTCCGGCGACAATCCATCCAGGTTTTGTATTTTGAAGAATTGAGCCTCCTGGCTTTAATAGAGTCTGGTTCGGTAGTAGCAACGAATAGTAGTGCTCGGCTCCGATAAGCATGTCAATCTTTCCTGGCTTATCGAAGTTTGGATCGGCTAGGGCCATGTTGCATGGGATTTGCAGATTTGGAGAATTTAACTGGTGGGCCGGTTGATCAGCTATGATGTGTGGTAACACAAAAGCTTCAACTTGTTGAGCAAAGTCATAATGCATTTCATCAGAACATTAACTCTGGCTCTACTAGTTTTTGGATTGTCTCCAATTCTCTCGATACGTAGTGAAGTACCGTGGAGTTCTAGCGATAGCATTGACGCCATTCGTTCAGAAATCAAATTTATTTGTGATCCTGAATCAAGCAGAGCTCTGAAGGTCGCAACCTGACCATTGCTTGCTTTTACTACCACTTTGACGGTGGCGAGTAGGTTGTAACTTTTGTTGCTTGCTGCACCTACAGTAAGCGATTGTTGCTCGGTTGCTGCACCTGATGTGGTTTCAAGATGCAGGAATGTTTTGTGTTTTTTGTCGCATTTAAAACACGTGCGATCTCGGCATTCCTTTGCCTTGTGGTCACTGCTGAAGCAGTTGACACACAACCGTTGTTTTTGCCAATTGAGTCGATCGGATACTGTTTTGTTGCGGAAGTCATCGCATCTGTAAAGCAAATGATTCCTTTTGCAAAACGGACAGTTTGATACCTTTCCAGCGCTGGCAGAAGTACATGTAGGTCCTTTTTGCTCCCTTTTTGGCTGTTGGCCTCTTTTTCCTGTCTCCAGCACACGAATTCGTTGATCCAGGAAGCTGACCAGTGTCCAGACTTTGTAGCTCTCGAGACCAATCTAACGACTGTTCGTATAGGGCTCTAGTTGCAAAATCTAATTTTTGCTTGATAATGGCAATCAATATTGTATCCCAGCTAGATACATCGATGCCAAGTCCCTTTATGGATGCCAGGGACTCGATTGTTGTTATGTATAGTTCTTTTAATGACTTCGGATCGTCACTATTTGTGCGTTGTTGCAGGAGACGATTGAGAATCGTGTCTGCTACATGTCGGGGATTGTTGTAAGCGTCAACCAATATACCCCATGCGTTCATGTAATTTTCTTTTTTAAGATCGATATGCCTTATCAACCTTCTGCCTCTCCGGTTACGGTGGTTTTGAGATACCACATTTTCCGTACGGTGGGCATGTTAGTATCATGGACCATGCATTTGAATAAATCGAAAAATTGAGTCCATTTGAGCAGATCTCCATCGAATTTTGGGATGCTGACTCTGGGCAAGTGCACATCTTCGTTGCTTGACGTACTGCTTTTTGCCCCTAATACCGCTTGAATTTTCTTTTCCAGTCTTAGGAAGGACTGCATATCATATCCTCCCTTAATTGGGTCATCGTATTCTTCGTGAACGGAAAAATGGATTTCTTGTGTCTGAGACCATAGTGATTTTATCAAATCACTTGTGATGGTCTTTCCTGTCTCTGAAAACTCTTTCAGAGCGCGTTTGATAGACTGTCGGCGACATGCCGATCTGAGTTTGTCAGATGCTATCATGGGTTGATGTGTACCTCCCGCTTCTGGATTTGGATCAGTGTGGCTTGTTGACTGTCCCATATTGTCGAGCATGTTCGCTCTGTATTTTTCGTATGTGTCACGACAGTCATCGTAGAACTTGGTATACTCAGCGGTTCTATAATTTTCTGGAATATTCAGATGGTTCGTCGCTAACCGATTCCACGCGTCATCGATGGCGGCCAATTTGGTTTGATAATACGTGGGTTTTTGTTTCCTCTCAGCAGAATCCTTTTTGTAGTTGCGGATATACTTTGAGATCTCTTGACTGATCTGCTCTTGCAAATCTAACGCCTCTGCGACTGCTTGCTCTTCCATTGTATTAGCCATTCTAGTGTTACTTCACTTCTGACCCGTTGGGAGTGTTTTATTCGCTACAAAGCTGGATACGCTCCTGTTCGCAACCGTCGATGGTCGAAGAAGTTGAACACTGACTTGGAAGATTTTTTTTTTTTTTTCAAAGTGTCGCCTTGTTGACAACTCTGAGAAGTGTGTCCAGGATGGTTTCCTGTAGGAACACTGAATGTGATCAACGGCTAGAAATCTGAGTTCTGAGCCAAATGGATATTAAAATCCTTCAAAGTGTAGCCTGATTGACAACTTTGAGATTATGACCAACGGATAATTGAAATCCTTCAAAGGTCGGATGTTTCCTGTGATAAGGAACGGCTAGAAATCTGAGTTCTGATCCAAAAGGATGATTGAAATCCTTCAAATCCTTCCTAGACCGTCGGGGTCACCAAATGTAAATGTGGGCTTAGGTGCCTGGCATACAGTACATAAACTGTCTGCCTTGTGTCGCCGCAACTAGAACATGAACCAGTTGGACTATAGATGGTGCACATGAGGGTCTGAAGACTCTGCGACAGCCTCTGTTGAATGCAGCCAAACGAGTAAAGCTCGCGTTGTGGTCAAAACAATTACTGATTTTATTGAGGAAACTTAACGGTATTTATAGCTAAACAAAGTATAAAGAATATGCTTATGTCAACGAAATTGTGTGTAAAGAGAAACATGGGTTATTGTGTATTATGATCTATGCAGAAATGGGAACATTGCCCAGTTCGACTTTTTCATGTCAGCAGAATATGCATTCGCCCGTGACCTGATAATTGCTACCTTTTGTTATCGCATATACATATTGCTGAGACTGAACAAATACTTTATTTTTGTCTTAAAATCATCCACTTTCTATACTTTTTACCGGAGCTCACGCGATACACGTTAGCTCTTTACCGCTTTGCTTAAAATCGCATAAACTTTTTTTCTGCTGCGCCTGTTAATCCAGTAGGCGTACAGTGCGGTGTCTAACTAGTCGAAATTTAACTATATAAAATGCTGTAAAATTTAAATAGAGCAAGTGGTATTTTAAACAATCTTTATGAAATGGCTCAAATAAATAGTGTCTTTATATAATATAGTGAACAGCATGCTGGAACGGCAGTGCTTACTATTTCGGTGATTTGGACTGAACACTGTATATGACAGTAGTCGGTTATTTTAAAATAAATGACACGAGCGCTAAGCACAAAAATCACCTAAATATGTAAAAATACTCAATACAAGTTAGCATAATTTAGTACTAGTAGTTAATGCGGAGTTAAGCGTCCTTTGCTGTCCCTTTCTGACACATGTATTGCTTACAAAAAAAGAGTCGTTGCTGCGATTTTTGAAAGTTGAAGCAGATGCGCCTCTGTATAAAAACTTTATTAACCGAAATTTCCAGGCTATAGCTTAGTAATAGGTTTTCATGATTTAAGAAGGCGGTTGTGTGCGTGCTAAATTTGGAAGCAAACAAGATCTGCATGAAACAGATAATAACAGAAATTTTGGTAGTTCTAGCTGTTACAGTCTCTGATGGCTGTTGTGTCAACAGACAGACGGACGGACAGACAGACATGGCTAAATCGACTCAGCTTGTGATGCTGATTAAGAATATATATACAGTGGGGAGCAAAAGTGATTACACGTTCAACATTTTCGTGTTCGAGCCCTCAAAAAACCTGAACGAATGAAGTTAATCAAACAACCTTTTGTTCCTCGATTCCTTATTCAATTTGGAACAAATAGACGTAAATAGTAAAATAATATAAGAAGCAATGTAATAGTAAGAAATAAAAAACCAAAACAAATAACATGTACTCAGTTTTGCACCTTATATGAAAAAATCTAAAGAAATTCCGTATTAATATTTTGTCCAAAGACAATTCGTGTCTTTATAATTATACCCTTGCAGAGGGTATTATAATTTTGACCAGATGTTTGCAACGCAGTGAAGG
Organism: Drosophila rufa; assembly: GCA_018153105.1. Classification (NCBI taxonomy): domain Eukaryota; kingdom Metazoa; phylum Arthropoda; class Insecta; order Diptera; family Drosophilidae; genus Drosophila; species Drosophila rufa. The sequence continues at coordinate 2,431,480 of JAECXS010000135.1, forward strand.
AAGCATCTCCGACCCCATAAAGTATATATATTCTTGATCAGCATCACCAGTCTAGTCGATCTAGCCATGTCCGTCTGTCTGTCTGTCCGTCTGCAAGTTTCTACGCGAACTAGTCTCTCAGTTTATGAGCTATCGGGCTGAAGTTTTCAGCATAGTCTTATTTCTTTAGCTCGCAGTATATATGTCGGAACGACCGAAATCGGATTACTATATCCTATAGCTGCCATAGGAATGATGGCGAAATTAATGTAAAAAAAATTTTAACTTCTCTGTTTTTCAACGTATTTCTAAAAATTTTGAGATATAGCAGTTTTTTATGCTTCTAGAATTACGCTTTTAATTTCATTAAGATCGGGCCACTATATCATATAGCTGCCATAGAAGCGTTCGGTTGATTTATATGAAAATGTAAAATTCTACATGCAAAATGTTAAATTTACAAAATTCTATATTTTTTCAACATTACTAAAATGGTTCGATTTTTAATGATCCAATTGCAGACTGCAAGGATATACCAACTTCGGTTTACCGAAGTTAGCTTTCTTTCTCGTTTTTTATGTATTTTGGCATCTTTTTAACCCATTTCTCAACAATTCCGTTCAGAAGTTGATTCCACTTCAGTTCTACACGCCTCCAAGGACCACCTACGTTGCATTGGACTGATTGATACGGCCCAAAATAAATGGTCATGATTGACCACAGATTTTCAATCGGATTGAGGTCGGCACTTTTAGCTTTCCACTCCAACAAGATAAAATGTTGGTTTTCAACCCGTTTCCTAAGAATTTTCGCAGTGTTACTTAGGATCTCCATCTTGTTGAAAAGTGAATTTTCCCTCATTAAAGCCAAAATGATCCAAAAAATATTGAAAATGGGCTTGGAAAATATTTCAAATAGTCTTCCTTCTTTATAATTTAATAAATTCTGTGAAAAAGTTCAAGTGAGAACTCGGTACCATCGGGTAGAACTTAAAATGCCGCAATAAGGGGAAAAAAATAAACCAGCTCTCTCCTAGGAAAGTGTTAAGGTTCGATTGAAATTCGCATTGACACACAAAAATTAGACGACAGTATATGATAGGAAATGTGATATTTGGTGAAAAGAATCCATGTTTAACCATTTCCAGTCAAATGGGATGTAGTATTGTTCGCGTAGGTCGAGTAACAAGTTTCAAAGACAATATGTGAGCAAGCCGTATAGCATGGAGGAGGAAGTATAATAGCTTTACATCATGGCAAGTTGAGCCTTTGCACAAAATTGATGGAATTATGAGTAACGAAGACTATTTTAAATATTTTCCAAGCTATTTTTAAAAATTTTCTGGACAAATATGGCTTCTATGAAGGAAAATGTACTTTTGAACAAGAGGGGTATCCTAAGTACACTGCGAAAATGTGTAAGAAATGGGTGGAAAATCAAATTTTAATGTCGTTTGAGCAATTGACTCAAAGTCCCGACCTCAATCTGATTGAAAACCTATGGTCAATCATGATCAAATATCTCGGGCGATATCAATCAGTTTAATGCAACGTAGGCAGTCCTTAGATGCGTGTGAAACTGGCGTGGAATCAAATTCTAAATGGAATTATTGAGAAATGGGTTGAAAAGATGCCAAACTACATAAAAAATTATAAAGACAAGAATTGTCTTTGGACCTAATATTAATATAGAATTTCCATTGATTTTTTCATATAAGGTGCAAAACTGAGTACATGTCTTTTTATTTGGTTTTTTATTTGTAACTATTACATTGTTTCTTTTATTAATTTTCTATTTACGTCTATTTGTTCCAAATTGTATAAGGAATCGAGGAAAAAAAACGTTTGTTTGATTAACTTCATTCGTTCAGGTTTTATGAGGGCTCGAACACGAAAATGTTGAACGTGAAATCACTTTTGCTCCCCACTGTATATTCTATGGGGTCGGAGATGCTACTTATACACATTTTCTTAACACAAAGTTATATATAATACCCTTGTACCCTATGGGTATATAGTACTTGCGGGAACCAATTTATTTTTATTATAAAATAAGGGTCGCTTAAATGTTCATCTAATTATTTCAGTATTTTCTATTTTTTATTTTTAGATGTAAAATGCAAGACAAAATTACACGAATGAAGAAGGCAATTTCCGGAATGAAAGCAAGGGATCACCACGAGTAGGCACACTACGTGTATATATTAAAATATTGTACCTGAAGATCCATCGGAACGTTTAATTTGAAGACTTTTGCAATGATTCTTTTGAAATTGTCACAAAGTGCTTTAGGTTGTTCTATACTTTTGTTGCTTATTGAGGCGTTAAGCATATGTGGAAGTCATTCAGTGCTTCATATACAAGGTAAATAAAATATAAGCTTATAATATGAGCATATACTTACCTCCTTAACTCTAAAGACCTGTTTACAAAAAAGAAAAATAACTTCTTAAAGTTTAAAGATCCTGCTTCCGATTTGACCCAACCGTTCCACCAAAGACAATATACACGTAATTAATAAGATGCCGAACGGCCATGTATTGCTTTTGCGTATGGTGCCTTATTATTTCTTGCGACGAAAATCTCGCTCTCTTCGCTCTCATAGCGTAAAAATATAAAAATAGAATGCCCTTGCTTGTGTGAGTAAGGGGCAACGAAAAGGCAAGTGCGCATGTGTGCCTTCGTGTGCGCATGTGTGCTTTCTTGTGCGCAAAGCCGATTTTCGGGTCGAAATCATTTTTTGGTTAAAACTAATTTAATGTACAGTAGTAAAAAAAGGGGTGGGGTGTGTGTGTGCATACAGATAATAAAAGTTTAATTGATGTATTAGCTTATTACAGCTTAAGTATGCATTAACTATTTTATATACATAATATATTAAAAAATGTATTATTATTTTGTATAAATGGCCATTTTTATATTTAATATTAAATATGAACATATGAATATAATTGACTTTTCCAAAATTACAAAGATTTTTTATTTTCTGTGTATATGTAGCTTTTTTGATGCAAATTTGTTTTTAAATTATATAGTAAAATATTCCTTAATTAAAAAGTTTTCCTAATACGCCGCTCGAATTTGCTACCGTTTATATGTATATGTACATACATACATATGTACATATGTACATGATTATGTACATTCGTATGTTTATATTGAATATAATGGAAATATGTACATACATATGTATATAATCGGTACCCAGGGAACAACACGGGGAGGCTATTAAAATTGGAATGGGGACATATATATACATATATGATCTTTGAGTCGACTTCAAATGTGTTTACCCGTAGGGTACAAGGGTATTATGAGTTAGTGCCAACCGAGAATGTATGTAATAGGCAGAAGGAGGCATCTCCGACCCCATAAAAACGTTAAACAAAGTAGTGGAAAAAGCAAAAATAAGATTAAATTAAAAAAAAAAAATTAACGATTTCTTTTAAATTTAAATTATATTAAATTTTCTTTGATGGCTTTAAATTTTATTGCATTGTGCACGTCTCTATATGACTCTTCATGAGTTTTTACATAAATGTATGTATAGAGCATGTAAAAGGTTAGGTATATGGGATCTTTGCTACTAATTTTAATGAGTAATATCTCGAGAAAGCAAATTTTCCCAGATATGTGTTATATACCAAAAGTTGAGCAATCTCAAGGCTATATGGCCTTGAGTGACTATCAAAATCGTTAGAGCCATTTTTAAGAAAACGTCAAAAACTACAAAAAAATATTAGTTTTAATTATAAATTCTTAAATATTATACTTAGATAAATTATGTCAAGGAAAAGCTATTATCATTTCAAAATACCTTTCAAACGACATAAAGCACGTCTCTGTAGCTTTAGTCGTTTAGAAGTTATGGGCGCGGGAAATCTGGCTTTTTAAGCTGTTTTCCCGCCAAACTAGCAGAACACCCAAAAAGTCGTAGAACAAAAAATGTTTAGCTCGAGCTGTTTAATAAAATAAAAGTAGTTCCAGGACTCTAAAACAAAACAAGTAAGAAAGCTACAGTCGGCTGTGCTCGACTGTGAGATACCAGGTACCTAAACGTTTGCGCTTCACACTAAAAGGCAATTTAAAATTGTACATACATTATACATCTACTTCGATACTTCTTAAAATAAATCGCCTCTCGAATTAGCTCCCGACCTAAACAATATAATGTCATACTTAAATATGAATGATACACTTTATAGGAACACATAAAAATCCGCTCGATCGGCGTCAAAAAATGAATTATGTCATTTCTTGCTATATTCTTCTGCAGTGGCGCCATTATATCGCGCGGCCAAGGCTCGAATGCGCCACCTGTCGGCTACAGATAGCAACAGCAGTGCTTTAGGGCGGTGTGTTTAAATTCTAACCTTATTGCTAATATCTCCCATGTTTATCATCCGATTTTACTAAAATTTTCAGGAAACGTCCATTTTATTTTATTCATTTATTGTATCTATTAACTTTAACCCGAAAATGATGAGTATAGCTTATTTAACGTTTTTTATGATTTTTGAGGACGGAAGTTGGCGTGGCCAAATTTTAAAACAAACTTGATCTGCGTGCAACAGATTCCAATTTTGTCACCAAATTTGGTAACTCTAGCTCTTATAGTCTCTGAGATCTGTTGTTTCACACGGACGGACAGACGGACATGGCTAAATCGACTCGGCTGGTGATGCTATTCAATAATATATATATATTACTTTATGGGGTCGGATATGCCTCCTTCTGCCTGTTACATACATTCTTGGTTGGCACTAACTCATTATACCCTTGTACCCTATGGGTACCGGGTATAAAAATATAATCAATTGAAGAAATAAGAAATATATAAGGAAAGCAATAGTTAGGAAATTCGATTAGGTGGGGAACATAGAAATGTTTTAGTGTTTAAAATTAAAACATTTGAAGTCGACTCGACCCCATTCCAATTTTATTAGCCTCCCCTTGGGTTTCCCTGGGTACCGATTATATACATATATATGTACATATTTCCACTATGTTCAATATAAACATTCGAATGTACATAATCATGTACATATATATGTATGTACATATACATATAAACTGTAGAAAATTCAAACGCAAGACGAACGTGCAGAAAGAAATGAATCGAGACGAACCCGTTTAGCACAGATTCGCTCTACACAAAGAGTACCAAGAACAGACTTGAATCGCGCTGCATTTGCATACAATTTCTCAACGTCCTACAAAGACCATAGCTGCGTTGTTATCGGTTCATTGTCTGTGGTATGTCAGCACTGCAATGCACTGAAGTTTCGATTGGAAGCTCCCGGCTTATGCTGCGCAGGTGGCAAGGTAAAATTGCCGGTTTTGACTCATCCACCAGAGCCATTGTATTCGCTTCTATATGGAAATACAAGCAAATCAAACCATTTCATGTTGCACGCACAAAAATATAACGGATGTTTTCAAATGACGTCATTTGGAGCAGAGGTTGTTCAACAACCAGGCTACAATCCGAGTTATAAGGTAATAGCGTCACTCTTTTATCAACATGAACAACTATAATTTTTCACGAAATTGCATCACAAAATTCAGATTCAAGGGCAAATTCACCATCGAGCGGGCGCTTTGTTACCACCACCAAACAAAGATCATAAATTCCTTCAGATCTATTTCGTTGGTGATTCGGCAGTTGAACTTAATCAGCGTTGTGCAATTTTCACTGCAACTAAACGTGAAATAATACAACAATTGCAAAATCTTCTTCATGAGTGTAATGAATTGGTCAGATTGTTCAAAACAGCTTTGGATACAATGCATTCTGACGACCACAAAATCATTATCAGAGCAGATAAAAGACCAGCAGGAAGCCATTCAAGACAATTCAATGCGCCCACTATCAATGAAGTCGCAGTGGTGATTGTTGGCGAGAATGTGGAATCACGCGATATTGTTCTCAAGCGTCGGGATGATGGACATTTGCAACGCGTTTATGAGACTCATCGGTCATATGATGCACTTCAATATCCGTTGATGTTCTGTCGTGGAGAAGATGGCTATCACTTCAACATAAAGATGGTCAATCCAACGACAGGTTTGTTTAATCACTTCTTTTTCATTCTGCACGTAAATTCGAATTCATATTACAGGAGAAGAAACGAATAAGAAAGTCAGCTCAATGAATTTTTATGCATATCGATTGATGATTCGACTAGATGTTGACAATCATCTGTTGAGATACCGCCGTTTGTTTCAGCAGTACTGTGTCGACATGTATGTAAAAGTAGAAACGGAGCGTCTCAATTTCATTCGTTTCAATCAGTCAAAGTTACGATCTGACGAGTACATCCACTTGCGTGACGCCATCGCTACTGATGGACACGCGGCAAACATTGGTTGTTTGACCATTCTGCCAGCTACTTATGTTGGGAGCCCGCGCCATATGCATGAGTACGCTCAAGATGCGATGACGTACGTGCGGAATTACGGACGACCTGATTTATTTATCACGTTTACATGCAATCCGAAATGGCCCGAAATTACGAATTTGTTGCACCAAGGACAAACATCCAGCGATCGACATGACATCACTGCACGAGTATTCAAGCTAAAGGTAAAAATTCTTATGGATTACATCGTTAAGCAGAAGGTTTTTGGCGTAGTTCGTTGTTGGATGTACTCGGTTGAATGGCAGAAGCGTGGCTTACCACATGCGCACATTTTGCTTTGGATGTTCGACAAGATCCGACCAGAACATATTGATTCGATTATTTCTGCCGAAATACCAGATCCAGAAACTGATCCGGAGCTGCATTCCGTTGTGAAAACGAGTATGATCCATGGCCCTTGCGGAGTCCACAACCCAGAATCACCATGCATGGAAAACGGAAATTGCACAAAACGATTTCCCCGTCCGTTGGTGGCTGAAACAATCAGTGGAAACGATGGATATCCATTGTATAGGCGTCGTTCTCCAGATGACAACGGCAGATGGATCGAAATGATGGTAAAAAATAACAAAGTCATCGTCGATAACCGCTGGATCGTTCCATATTGTCCGCTTTTGTCGAAAACGTTTTCAACGCACTGCAATGTTGAGTACTGCAACTCAATAAAATCAATCAAATACATTTGCAAATATGTGAACAAAGGGAGCGACATGGCGGTGTTTGGCATTGCTGATCCGAATGCAAACGACGAGGTGACGAAATTTCAACTTGGACGTTACGTAAGTTGTAACGAGGCCATTTGGCGTCTGTTTTCATTTCCGATTCATGAACGTCATCCGACGGTCGTACACTTATCTGTTCACTTGGAAAACGGCCAGCGTGTCTACTTTACGGACGCGAATGCAGCGCAAAGAGCAGAACGGCCACCAGCGACAACGTTGACAAATTTCTTTTCTACATGCGAAAGCGATCCGTTCGCAAGGACTTTACTCTATTCGGAAATGCCACGCTATTATACATGGAACGCTGCATCGAAAAAGTTTCAACGCCGAAAATGAGGCGATGCTGTTGATGGTTTCGCTGATATCTATTCGACTGATGCTCTCGGACGAATATACACAGTTCATCCACGCCAAGACGAATGCTTTTATATTCGCTTGCTTTTGGTGAACATAAGAGGCCCTACATCCTTCGAGTCCCTGCGTACTGTGGATGGTGTGCTGTGCGCCACTTTTCGGGAGGCTTGCCAACGTTTAAATTTGCTTGAAAACGACACACATTGGAACTCAACGCTCGCTGATGCCACTGTTTCTCTTTCTGGATCAAATCAAATTATTTGCATTATTTGCAATAATCATAGCCACATGACATCCGTCGAACCCGACCGCACTGTGGGAAAAGTACAAGGACGATATGGCTGACGACATTGTAATAGACGTTCGCAGGACAACTATGAATTTCACTCTTGCCATTAACGGAGAAATGCACAACGAAGCTTTAATACGGATCGAAGACATGTGTATGCTTATGTGCGGCAGTCTACTGTCGACATTGGGAATGCCAACGCCACATCGTTCAGTGCACGATGCTTTCAATCGCGAATTTCAACAGGAGCAACACTATAACCAAGATAACTTGGCCGAAAGAGTCCGAACCAATGTGCCGTTTTTGAATGCCGAGCAGAAGAACGTGTACGATTCGATAATGAAGGTTGTTGACGATGGATCGGGAGGCTTATACTTTCTCGATGCTCCTGGTGGTACAGGCAAGACATTTGTCATTTCGTTGATTCTGGCAACGATTCGATCAAGATCTCAAATTGCGTTGGCTGTTGCATCATCTGGCATTGCTGCCACGTTGTTGGAAGGCGGTCGAACTGCACATTCCGCTTTGAAGCTGCCCATGAATCTTCTCACGGTTGACAAGCCAACATGCACAATAAGCAAGAATTCGGCGACAGCGAAATTGATGCGAGAATGCAAAATCATCATTTGGGATGAATGCACGATGGCGCATAAGCGAGCTTTGGAGGCAGTTGACCGAACGATGAAAGATTTACGCGGTGATTCGAAACTATTTGGTGGGTCTTTGATATTGCTGTCCGGAGATTTTCGTCAAACGCTTCCCGTCATCCCGAAATCTACGGCTGCCGATGAAGTTAATGCATGCCTTAAATCGTCTTCATTGTGGAGATATGTCAAAAAGCTGAAATTAACCACGAACATGAGAGTCACATTGCAGAATGACCCGTCCGCTGCTGAATTCTCGAGACAACTGCTGGCACTTGGCAATGGCGAAATTCCTGTTGATGTTTCGACTGGATCAATATCGTTTGCGGCAAATTTTTGCGTGTTCACATCGTCAAAGGAGGAACTCATTAACAAAGTGTTCCCCGACATTGCGCAAAATTATAAAAATATCGACTGGATTAGTGAACGGCCAATACTAGCAGCGAAGAACAAGGACGTAGATAATTTGAATTACATTATTCAAAATCAAATCGATGGAGAACTGCATTCATACAGATCCGTTGACAGCGTGACCGACGAGGATGAAGCGACGAACTATCCGACAGAATTTTTGAACTCGCTAGATGTGCCAGGAACTCCACCGCATAATTTGCAACTGAAGGTGGGATCAATTATTATAATGCTGCGGAATCTAAATCATCCGAAATTGTGCAACGGTATGTGGTTGTTCCTCAAGAAACTGATGAATAACGTGATTCAGGCGACGATCATCAAGGGAACATTTAAAGGAGAGGTAGTCCTTATACCACGAATTCCGATTATTCCAACTGATCTACCATTCCAATTCAAGAGGATTCAGTTCCCCGTCCGATTGGCATTTGCGATGACAATCAACAAATCGCAAGGCTAATCGTTAGAAGTCTGCGGGATAAATCTAGAATTTCCCTGTTTTTCGCACGGCCAGCTGTACGTTGCATGTTCGCGTGTTGGTAAGCCGTCTTCATTGTTTGTTTTTGCGCCGGAAAATAAAACAAAAAACATAGTATATCATATCGCTCTATACTAAATAAAGAAATGCAGTGTTTGACTATTACCCTGGGGTTATATAATGGCGTCGAATTAGGGCGAGACAAAGTTCGCCGGGTCCGCTAGTTAAATATAAAAATGGCAATTAATACAAAACTATATATGAAAATTTCCATGAAGATAGAAATGAAAATATGAAATGTCCAACCTGTAACCAAGCTGTAAAAGAGGCAATATGCGTTATATTCATTTATAGCTAAATAAAAAAGCTTATACTTATATATATATACTTCCATAAATAAAAAATACTTATATATACTTCCATTTAAGTAAAATACTTATATATATATACTTCCATATAAATCAAATACTTATATACATACTTCCATATAAAATACTTATATATATTATTCCATTTAAATTAAATACTTATATATACATATATACTTCCATATAAATCAAATACTTATATAAATACTTCCATATAAAATACCATAAAAAAAAATATATATACTTCCATGTAAATCAAATACTTATCTATATACTTCCATATAAATAAATTTAAAAAAAAAACATTTTTGCAACAGTAAATGGTCGAATTGGGGAAACATTTTTTTGTGTTTCAGCTTTATAAATTAACTTCTTTTAAATTAATATAGATTTTTTCATGATATTAAATTTATTTAACAATGAGAAAGAACTTTTAATTTTCTGCAGCACATAATGAACAAGTAACTTTTGACACTGGTTTTCGGCTGGGGCCCATTGTGCGAAGCACGACGTCATATTCCCACTAAATTCCGTGCGGACATATGTCGTTTCCAAAACGACATATCTCCGCATGGAGTTCGGCGTCATATCTCCGCGCGGAGATATGACGCCGAACTTCGCACAATGGCAGCATTCACTACAAATAGAAACGTGGTTGCATGGGCGCAATAAAACAGATTTTCTGTTCTCAAAACGTATGTTGCATAAATTGTTTTGGTTAGCAGTAGACAAAGCGGTATCGCTTGAAGAAGACGACGAATGGGATGATGCTGATGAATTAAGATCAGTTTTAACTTTTTTCTCTTTTTCCGAACTGTGATTCGAAAATATGCCATCCGAAAACTTTGAAAACTGATTATTTATAGAAACAGATCTGGTAAAACTACGACAGTCCAGACATTCGATATTCTCGAGGTATTTTAACCAAAAATTCGATAGTATCGATGATTCGTACATTTAACTTTTAAAATATATTAACGGTAAAGATATAATAAATAAATCCTATTTGTAGCAACATAGAAACATAAACGCTATTTTGATCGGCGCTTATTTTACTTGTATGTACAGCCAGAGCCATGGGCTAGAGCAGCTTTTCACAGCCAGTTTCACCATATAAAATAATGTAAATTAATAGCTTAATTTAATTTTTTCATAACTACAGAAATTGTTTTAACTAATTGGTATTCTGTATTCTGCTAACATTTAAAATTTCCAACTCTTACTCAAAAAGTGACTTTTGACAACAATAAGGCTGTTGAGGCCCACTGTTCACTGGTCTGGTTCATAAACAAAGATATGACGCCAAAATCCGCGCGGACATATGTCGTTCTTAAACGACATATCTCCGCGCGGAGATATGACGCCAAGTTGCGTGCTGACATATGACGTTCTTAAACGACATATCTCCGCGTGGAGATTTGACGCCAAACTCCGCGCGGAGATATGTCGTTTCAAAATGACATATCTCCGCGCGGAGATATGACGCCGAACTCCGTGCGGAGATATGTCGTTTTGGAAACGACATATGTCCGCGCGGATTTTGCGGAGATATGTCGTTTCGAAAACGTCATATCTCAGCACGGAGCTTAGCGTCATATCTCCGAGCGGAGAAATGACGTTCTGAAGCGACATATCTCCGCGCGGACATATGACGTTTTGAAACGACATATCTCCGCGCGGAGATATGACGCCAAGCTCAGCGCGGAGATATGACGTTTCAAAAACGACATATCTCCGCACGGCCGAAAATTGTTGACACCGCAATTATGTTGCCCTGCTCGTCCAGCTTCTTTTGTCCGGAAAGCGCAGACCATACATAGTTACTTCCAAGCAGAATGTCTACCTCAGAGATAGTGTTGAACATGGAATCAGCAAGAGGAATATTCTCGAAGATCTTCAGCGCCCCCGCATTGATAGTGTGCCTTGGCACCGATGACGTTATCTTATTGAGCACGGGAGCAGTTACCTCTAGCTTATCCTGTGAGACCCTTGATTTCATGCTGAGTGTGCTGAAGCCTCTTGTTGTTTCAGCCTTTACCGATGCAATACCGGAGACCAGAATTCGGGATAGCGAACAGCACTTGGCAAGTTATATAGGACCCTTTGGAATTGAGTACATACACCACCGCTGTGGGTAGTGTTCCTTTCATTTGTCCCAAAGGAATACTGACAATCCGTTCAGATGGCGCTCGGGCAATGTGACTCATAGACACCATGGAAACATTATGGTCTTGTTGATCATGCGGACCCTGTACCATCATGGCGACGCTTGGCTGACTTTGGTTCGCAGCAAGCGAATCAGAAGTGACTTGCAAATGAATAAGTGAATGATGCTTGCCGTGGCACTGTCTGCAGCGATATCTTGATTCGCATCTTGCAAATACGTGCTCAGGTTTCAGACAGTTAAAACATAATCGTTTCTCTTTTACGAAGGCATGGCGCTGCTCTACCGAAAGTCCAAGGAAATGCGCGCAATCATATAATGTGTGTTCATCTGACTTGCATTGAACACATTTGAAACTATGTCCAGCTGATAAAAAGGAGCGTGCCGATCCTCTTGTGTTTTGACGAAGCGTAGCAGTTGTTGTTGTACCTTCAGGTTGGCTGAGCTCGAACTCCTCACAGCGAGCGTCAAGAAATCCGAACAAATCCTCAATTTTTGGAGACGTGACATCTCAACTGAAGTCAACCCACTTGCGTCTGGACTCCGAATCAATTTTGGCCAAACGGAGATGGATAACCCAGCAGTCGCAGCCAGTTTGTCCGACTGCATCCAAGACACGCACAATTTCATTTGCACCATCGGAAATCTTGCGAAGAATGCCCACGTTAGTCGTCTTGGTCATGGGCAAATTGAAGAATGATTCCAGAAGCGAGTTGACGACGTGGCGGGGCCGATCGCAGCGCTCGACTAAGCGTTCCCATGCTGTGTTATATGCCGCCTCCGTGATAGGCAAATGGCTGATCAAACGCTGTGCATCTCCCTCTAGAAAAGATTTGAGATATTGAAACTTTTGGCCTTTTCCCAAATACTCCTTGCAATGGATTGCGTTTATATACAAATCCTTAAAGGCTGGCCACTCCTTATAATCGCCTCCGAATGGTTTTATTTGAAGCTTGGGTAACTGTACTTCTCTGCCTGGCGCCACCGCGTCAGTACTTGGTGCTGCCGTACTTATCGGAAAACGCTCATAAAACTCCCTCTGTATTTGTAGTTGTTGCTGTAAAGCCTGCGAAATGGCGTCGCAGGCTGTTTCACCACGCTCATCCATCTTTGTTGTTGTTGCCCCAGCTCGCTCTTTTATCTGCTTGTAGAGCAGCTGGGCTCGTACGTACTTTCCTTCATACACCTCGTAGTCGCTCATGGGATCGACATAGCCTTGATATTCTGCAAACTCGAACATGTCATCCGTGGATCGGTCGAACTCTGCCCAAACGGCATCGAGTCTCGCCATCATGATTTCCGCAATCTGCGCATTACACCCCGATGTGGGATTCTCCATAAACGAAAGCAGCCGCGACAGGCTGGACTTTTGTTTGCTCCTTACTAACTTTAGTTTGTCCATTTTACACGTTGAGTAAACGGATCAGCGACAGATCTGACTCGAAGGACTATTTATAATTAGAAAAAAGTGAGTTTGCATTCTAATTATAAGACTTTATTAGGCACGCACGCTGCTGGTACGTCTTTTCTCGATGTCAGCTGATTCGAACTGTCATTTTGTTTGTGTGAGCGTCGTATAGTGATCGTACATAAAAAAATAACAGATTCTTAACAAAACCAGGGGTTCACAAAAAAACTAAAGGTTCGAAACCAAACAAATGGCTCCTTACAAATTCAAAATAAACAAGCTGCCGTTAAATTCAAATAAGAGTATTCGTTCCTCAACAATTATTATTATATATATTTTCTAAAAATAAGTGCAACGTGAAATAGCTCAATGAGCGACGAACAAAAGAAAGAGCGTAGAAGCTCCGTGAGCCCAAGTAATAGCTACTTCTCGTATTTCTCAACGCGCGACAGCAACGAAACGGCGACAAAGAGCAACCGTCTGGCGGTCGAGAGCCACAGAGCACGGTCTTGCTCACCCGCTCTACCCACTCCTACACCTACATCATGGAGTTTTACACATCAGTGTAAAACCTCAACAACAAGCTGTGGCAAAATATCTGCATCTGCAGAAAAAGCAACAGCAACAACTACAGCAAGGGCGGAAAAAGCAACAGCAACAACTAAAGGAACGATCAATATCGCGGAAACGACTGCGATGTCATCGACTGCAGCGCCAAATACAATAACTATTATATTGTTCGGCTTACTAAAGGAAATAATATTCACGAAACCAAATTTCAAACGAAATCTGTGTCCAAATACCTGGACGAATCAAAAAAAAAAAAAATTTCACGTACCAATTAAAAGCAGCAAGGGCCTGCAACTGGTACTAAAAGGAATCGATCCCGAAGTAACTAAAAACGAAATTATAGATGCCCTTAAAAAAATGGATTTTCTGCAAAGAACGTCAGCAACATCATAGACAGAAAACCGCAAGCACTCTTTAAGGTCGAGCTGGAGTCAGGCAGCAGAACCTTGATGAAAAATTAAGTGTACCCCAATTACAACCTGCAATTCCTCGTGCACCGAAGAATTACGGTGGAAGATCCATATAAAAGAAACGGCCCAGTGCAATGCACAAACTGCCAGGAGTATGGACACACCAGGACATATTGCACACTTCGATCTGTCTGTGTAGTTTGCGGAGACTTCCACAATTCCGCTAACTGCCCTGCTAACAAGGAAGACCCCCACAAGAAGAAATGTGAGAACTGTGGAGGAAACCATACCGCAAACTACAGGAGTTGTAGAGTCGCAGCAACGCGCCATCAGAATACACGAAACGTGTACATTAGCTCACAAACGACGCCAGAAGTATTTTCTTCAAGGCCGCAAGATCCTCATTTGGTCCGCTGAATATCCAGAAGGGCTTCTCCTACGCCGATGCCCTCAGAACAGGTATGGATGCCCCTCTCCAGTCTAATCTAGAAAACGTTCAGAAAGCCCCAGGACAGCCACAAAGCAAAATGGAAGATATGATGTTTACCATGCAACAAGGTCTAACAGAATTAATGTCCTTCATGAAAACGACCATGCAAACACTTGTTCAAAACCAGAACATGGTGATACAGTTGCTTGTAGCTCAGCAGTCCAAATAACTGATGTCTAGTCTACGAATAATCATGTGGAACGCCAATTGCGTTTCACGGTTCCTGAATGAAAATCATATCGACGTTATGCTGCTTGGAGAGACGTACCTCACAAGCAAATACAACTTAAAAATAAGAGGTTACGCCTTCTACCGCACAAATCATTCAGATGGTAAAGCCCACGGCGAAACCGGCGTCCTAGTCAGAGAACGCATAAAGCACCACTTTCACCAAAGGTATTCAACTAATTACTTGTAGGCTACCTTTATTAAAGTGCAGTCAGATAACGGCAACCTTTCCATAGCCGTTGTCTACTGCTCGCCTCGCTTTACAATCTCGGAACGACAATTCATGGATTTTTACTACTCACTTGGAGATCGCCCGTAGATACAGGAGACTATAATGCCAAGCATACGCACTGGGGATCGTGTCTCGTGACTCCCAAAGGAAGGCAATTATATAATGTAATTATAAACTTGAGCAACAAATTGGACTATGTTTCCCCTGGTAGCCCCACATTTTGGCCAGCAGAACCCAGAAAGATGCCAAACCCAATAGACTTTGCGGTGACAAAAAATATTTCACGCAACATTATATGTGCCAAAGCACTTTCGGATCTTTCATCAGACCATTCGCCAGTACTAATAACTCTTCTTCAAAGCCCAGAAACAACAGATCAAACCCAAAGGCTGACGTCGCACAGAACTAACTGGCTTAAGTACAAGAAATATGTTAGTTCCATCATTGAACTAACCCCGCAGCTCAACATCGAAGGGGATATCTACTGCTCTACTAATGCTCTTGAGGATGTTCTCACTGCAGCAGCTACTATTTCAACACCACAAGGGAAGGACGAACAACCCAACAAATTCAAAACTAATTAGCAAATTGAACAGCTTGTCCTGGAAAAGAGGCGTCTGAGACGTGCTTGGCAAACCAATAGATCGCCATCTTCAAAACAACGTCTTAAGCAAGTCACTCGCTTAATAAACCGAGCCTTGAAACAAGACGCTGAAAAGCCACAACTACGGTACATTGAAAAACTTTCGCCAACCAGTACAAAGCATCCCTTGTGGAAGGCTCACCCAAATCTAAGCTCTCCAATCGAAACCGTCACCCCGATAAGAAACTCATCAGGTTGCTGGGCCCGCAGCGACGAAGATAAAGCCGAAACATTTGCTTCACATCTCCGAAGCGTCTTCCAGCCCAACAAGGCCAATAGTCCATTTGTCCTACCACAAACCGAAACTAATACTATGTCGTTACCAACATTGTTTCAGCTGAATGAGATCGCAAAAGTCATTGGGGAACTGACAAAAAAAGGCTCAGGGCGGCGATTTAATAACTCCAAAAATGATAATTGAACTTCCAAACTCTACTAAATAGGTTTTAAAAAAAACGAGAAAGAAAGCTAACTTCGGTAAACCGAAGTTGGTATACCCTTGCTGTCTGCAATTGGATCATTGAAAATAGAACCATTTTAGTAATGTTGGAAAAATATAGAATTTTGTACATTTTACATTTTACATGTAGAATTTTACATTTTCATATAAATCAACCTATCGTTTCTATGGCAGCTATATGATATAGAGGTCCGATCTTAACGAAATTAAAACCGTAATTCTAGAAGCATAAGAAATACGTTGAAAAACAGAGAAGTTAAAATTTTTTTAAAATTAATTTCGCCGTCATTCCTATGACAGCTATAGGATATAGTTATTCGATTTCGGTCGTTCCGATATATATACTGCGTGCTAAAGAAGAAAGACTATTCTGAAAATTTCAGCCCTATAGCTCAAAAACTGAGAGACTAGTTCACGTAGAAACCGACAGACGGACAGACGGACAGACAGACAGACGGACATGACTAGATCGACTCGGCTGGTGATGCTGATCAAGAATATATATACTTTATGGGGTCTGAGATGCCTCCTTCACTGCGTTGGAAACATCTGGTCAAAATTATAATACCCTATTCAAGGGTATAAAAATTGTATTTCCATAACTTTTAAACTAAATATATTGTTTTTATATAAAAACAGCATTTATGAAGTTTTAATCGAATATCTTGAAAAATAGCGAGTATATGCCAATTCAATCCGATAGTGCCTATATTATATAGAAGTTCGATTTCGTATGAAATTTAAAATCTGCTGTTATAATCATACGCAAGGGTATAAAAATAACAATGTAATGTAAATTTATAACATTTATAACATTTATACATAGCTATAAAATTTTACATTTTACATGATTTTACATTTTCATATAAATCGTTTCTATGGCAGCTATATGATATAGTTGTCCGATCTTAATGAAATTAAAAACGTAATTCTAGAACCAAAAAAAAACTGCTATATCTGAAAATTTATAGAAATACGTTGAAAATTACATTAATTTCGCCATCATTCCTATGGCAGCTATAGGATATAGTAGTCCGATTTCGGTCGTTCCGACATATATACTGCGTGCTAAAAAAATAAGACTGCTGAAAATTTCAGCTCGAGAGCTCAAAAACTGAGAGACTAGTTCACGTAGAAACCGACAGACGGACAGACGGGCAGACAGACAGACGGACATGGCTAGATCGACTCGACTGGTGATGCTGATCAAGAATATATTTACTTTATGGGGTCGGAGATGCCTCCTTTACTGCGTTGCAAACATCTGGTCAAAATTATAATACCCTCTGCAAGGGTATAAAAATCAATGGAATTATATGACTCGGCTACTACCCAAGGAAAAGGCAAAAATCTATCATCTTAATGATACCGAAACCCGGAAACGACCACACAATCTAGTTATCCTACAGACCAATAAGTTTATTATCGTGTCTGTTCAAACTGTTCGAGAAATGCCTTCTAACACACTTAATACCATACCTGGAAGCACACAATGTTATCCCGCCTCATTACTTTGGCTTCCGTCGAAACCATGGTACAATCGAACATACATACATACACTCATAAGCTACTTGAGTCGTATCTTTACAACACAGTCTTCGCAGTAAGGTGCAACGCAACAACATCTGACGAGTACACTATCGAAGTCGGAGTTCCACAAGGCAGCGCACTTGGGCCTACCCTGTTCGTCCTTTATACAGCGGATATACCTACGAACGAGCGGCTAACAACATCCACGTTCGCTGATGACACTGCGATCCTAATTCGCTCGAAGTGCCCAACCCGAGCAACAACCCAACTAGCAAGTCACCTCATGGTAGTTGAGAGTGGCGTATTAAAATAAACGAACAAAAATGTAAACACATAACTTGTGACGCGCGAGCGCGCACATAAATTAAAAACATAAACCCAACCAATAATAACTAAAGAGAAAATAATAAACAGTTCCAAACATTCAAATTCAAATTTGAATATCCGCGCGCGCCCGCCACTGATCGAGAGCAAAGGGTCACAAGGGCCGAAGGGGCTTTGGTCACACCAAAAAGGGCTAATTAAGCACGTGCGGCGGTCACACTAGATCTGCCCGGATTCCTATATCAAGCGGGCCACAGCCAGTAGGAAGGCACTTGGCTACCGACAGCGATCGGGTGAGGTAAGCCTACGTTTAGTAGCCCACATCCAGGAGTCAGTGCCAAGAGTCGTTTTGGGGACCGGATCTCAGGATCTTGTCCACACCAATACATTGTAGTTAGTTCCCGACCCTTCTCTGGTAGACGTCAGCGTCTCCACCGCTCACGAATCGGCCCACCGATTCTCCTGGAAGACTTAAGAGTCTCCGCTATCCCGGTTCGGCACGCCGATCCGCACTTCTCGCAACTGGCAGATTTTATAATCTCCACAAACTTCTCACTACTGGCAGATTTTACGATCTCCACAAACTTCTCGCACTTGGTAGATTTTAGGATCACCACAAACTTCTCGCACTTGGTGGATTTTAGGATCTCCACAAACTTCTCGCACTTGGTAGACTTTAAAAGTCTCCGCAAACTTCTCACAACTGGTGGATTTTAGGATCTCCACAAGCTTCTCGCACTTGGTAGACTTTAAAAGTTTCCGCAAACTTCTCACAACTGGTAGATTTTAGGATCTCCACAAGCTTCTCGCACTTGGTAGATTTTAGGATCTCCACAAACTTCTCGCAACTGGTAGATTTCAGAATCTCCAAAACCTCTCGCAACTGGGAGACTTCAGAGTCTCCAAAACGCCCTTCGCTGCTAAGACAGGCGAGCCGCCGTCAGCACTAGCTCTCTAAAGCATACTTTCGGGGCTCTCTATCTCGCCCACAGGAAGCGCCCAACCACCGGGTCAGGTCCAACCCCGGCAGCGAAGCCACGACAACGCCCGTACTCCGGCACTGGCCACGACGGAACCCGGACGACGATCCCGGCATCCCGGCTCACTGTTCCGGCGTGATTCTTTCCATCTCTGTACCTAATACGTTAATAAACCAACCTAAGATATACATTTACGGCATAATTCTCTAGTTTTCTCAACTGGGACCGGGTCGGAATCTCTTTCAGCAACCACACCTGAACCAAATAAATTCTTGGGACGAGTCCTGGCCAACGCTGAACTATCTCAGCCCCACCAGACCGTCACAAACTTTTAATCTCAACAGGAAAACATGCTCCCCAGTATCCTTCAATAGTACGCAGATTACCCAATTCAACGGATTGTCCTGCTCTACAGCTCCATGCTAAAGACTATCTGGACTCCCCGCTGTGGGGAAACACGAGCAGCAGCAACATAGACATCATACAGCGCGCGCAATCAAAAATCCTGAGAACTATCACTGGGGCACCATGGTATATTCACAACCAAAACATCCATAGGGATCTCGGAATTCTTGCAGTAAAAGATGAAATAGACAAGCAAAAGATGACCTACAATAAAAAACTTACTGTGCACCCTAATCATCTGGCAAGAGGCTTGACTCGGGTTTCCAGCAGAAACCGCCTACAACGAAACGACTTTCCAACAAGCTGTGAATAAGCAGGCGGCGAGAGTCAGGTGGAATCCGTTGGACAGAAACCGATACCCCTGCGAATAAACCATCCCCGACAACCAGCAGGTATCTGGCGCTAAAAACTCCAAATGGCCCTACACTAGGCTCTCCACAATCGCCTAAAACCTCTTTGAAACAGCCCGCCAATTGCACGTATGCAGGGCGGAAGGGGAGGTTAATGCCATAGGCTCTGCGCTCTGCGACCAACATCCTATCAGGTACGGCTAAGGATAAAGAGCTGCCTAGTGGTCAGGCCTAGAAGTACTCGTAAGCAGAGCACAGCTCAGCGGGAAACATCTTGAAATGACAAGCTGTCCCTAAATGGCGAAGCGATTAAGAATGCAGCCGAACTTATTTTTTGCTGAGATTGTCAAAGGGAGGACGCTGATTGGCATCTTTGATCAAATCAGGAGAAAGAGATTTTAAGAACCCAGTGGTGATGTCAGGACGATCTGTAAGGATGTTTGATGCGTGCGCTGATGAACTGACGGTCTATATTCTAAAGGCAGATATTCCGAAGGTTGGCGGAGTATATCCGAGCACCAAGAAGTCAATAAGGAGTCCGAAGCTCTTATGGAAGCTGTCAAAGGAGATTTTATCTTTGGTTTTAGAGCGGTACAATCAGCCTTGTCCAGGAATCTTGAATTTTTGAAGAAAATATCTCTGGACTTGCGACCAAAAACAATAAGCTTTCAGTCGCATCGGAAGGTAAGATCAGTACCGCCATCCTTACGAAGACCCACTTAAGCAATTTTCTGCTCCGATCAGACTGCTGTCATCATATATGGCTCAAGAGAAGCAGAGCCTTCCTACGGCCTACTTCGAAACTGGTTCAAGAAGGTAATAAGAAAAAAATTAGCGTAATCATTGCCTTTGACGCAAATGCCCATTAAAGACATTGGGGTAGCTCAGACACTAACAAACGGGGTGATTTTCTATTTAGCTTCATCATCAATACTAACTCCGCAATTTGTAATACGGGTCACGAGCTCTCCTTTATCATTAAAAACTGATAGAAGACTTTAGATCTCACCTTAATATTGGAAAACTTTGCACCCATAGTGATTAAATGGAGGATCCTGGATGACTACTCATTTTTGGACCACCGTTATATAGATGCCATGCTATCAATAAAACCCAAAAACAGTGTTGAGCTGGAATAGATATCTCCGTCTTCTTGATACAGTCCTTCCCACAAGTCCACCAGACGGACCACACATCCTCTATAATTTTAAATCGATTTTCGAAACCTTTACGGAAACATAGTTCTCTGTTCAATAGAGCGAAAGCAGGCCACCAAGAGAAGTTCTGGCAGGGATACAAAACAAGTCTGGCCCCATATAAGGAGACCAGGAAGCAAAAATAACCCGCTGCAGGAAAAGTGCAGTAGCACTGAACAAATTTTGAGGCAGCAAGGCTCAGAAAAATCTTTTATAAAACTAGCCCGTCCATAGGGTACTTAAAAAGTCCCTAAGCCTTCTACTAGCTCAAATGAAGAACCGACCCCTTTCGGTATCGGACCTTCTTCCCATTTTGACATTTGTCAGCATGTTTTTTTAGCACAGTACTTGCAGTGGGACGATCTCCGACTGCTTGGCTAAAAATCAAAATAGTCTTTATCCCTAAAGCAGGGAAAGCCTTACACTACACACCTAAAGATTTCAGACCCATAAGTCTGTCATCTTCGAGAGTCTAGTGGGTCTCCATTTAAGATCAACAATAAAAGCGGATAAACTGTAAACAGCACAAAATGCTTATAAGAACGAAAGTCTACAGAATCGTCCCTGCATACTGTATCGCAGCGTTGCTAAACATAGAGGGAGCGTTTAATAACCTAAAGCCCTGACTGATATTGGGGTCGATCCACCACTTTAAAGACTCATCCATCAAATGCTCACATACGGGATAATGACATCATCCCTCGTAGAATAGACTATTTCAAGACGTGTCAGCAGAGGCACCCGACAGGGTGGAGTCCTCTCTCCTCTTCTATGGAACATAGCTATCAACAAGATAATATGCGAGATTGAAGGGGGTGGTTACAAGAGGGAAGTTTAAACCGAACTTCAACTCTTTACAAACATGTACAAGATCTCTCACCGCAACCTTCCCACAATAGATTTTTATTGACTTTACTTCTGCAAAAGCGCGAGATACCTAGGGGTTGTAGTCGATTGAAAACTAAACTGGAATCTAAAGAACCACTAAACGCACCAAAAAGCCATGGGTATTAAATGGGAAATGAATCCCACAATAGTAAGCTGGATCTATTCTGTAATAATTATGCCCATTCTACCCTACGGAGTTACGGCATGGTGGCCAGCCCTGAAAAAATATACCACCATCAAACAACTGGAAAAATTTAAAAGGCAGCTGGTCTCTGTGTCTGTGGAGTAATCCAAACAACACCCAATGAAGCCCCTAACGGTATCCTTAACCTACCAGGCCTGGAAATAGCCGGCCCAATCCTCGGGACATTCTGAAATCATGACGAACCCACTTATTCCGGAGAAAAAGACTACTGTTTCACATTTAAAATTAATATCACGGAACGGGACGAGTGGCATTTGGGTACAGCCGGTACCCAAGATTCCCTCATTTTAAAATTTAACAAGTGGAAAAGCTACAGTCGAGTGTGACCAACTGTGAGATACCCGGTACCCAAAGCATTGTGGGTGAAATTAAATAGCCCATAAACATGGAAAAATGTAAATGCTGACAAATAAAGACAAATGTAGCTGGAAACATATTGAGTTACATCCAAAAAAGCAAATTATTCTTAATTACTTCCATGTTTATCATACGATTTTACTCAAATTTTCAGAAAACGTCCGTGAATGCCCAATTATTTATTGTAAGCCTAAACATCTTATACAACGTTTTGATGATTTTTTAAAACAAAGTTGATCTGCGTGCAACAGATTATAATGTTTTCACCAATTTGGTGGCTCTAGCTCTTATGGTCTCTAATATCTGTTTACCAACACGGACAGGCGGATATCGATAAATAGACTCGGTTGGTGAATCTGATCAAGGATATATTTACTTTATAGGGTCGGAGATGCCTCCTTCTGCCTGTACATATATTCTCGGTTCGCGCTAACTTATAATACCCTTGTGTCCTATGGGGACCTGGTATAAAAAGCGAGTGGGAGTGGGACTAGACATCTTCTCCAACCAACTAAATATCAATTATTATTTTAAGCTCGCTATCTGCCTCATTTGGGTTCCGGGTCATCTGGACGCCAGGGGCAATTGCATCGGCACTACTATCCATTCTTTCTGGATAAAGAGAACATAGGTATGCATATGGCTTCCTGTAAGCTCATAATCGAAAACCATTATGAACAGTTGGCGAATTTGGTTTGGCACGATGGGCCAAACTGCCAGATAGGCAACGCACGAAAGAGCTCTTCAAAATAAACTGCGAAAGCTGGTGCACATTTTTGTGTGCCCAACAGGCCACTGCCAAGTAGAAATAGTAGAAACGCAAACTTGGTGCACTTTATAATGATTTCAGTGGGAGCTGTAGAGATGAGGAGGAGAAGAAACGGTGGAGCACCTCTTCTCCTCGTGTTCATCAATCTGTAGACGAAGGCAAACCCACTTAGGAGACCCATTTCTAACCAGCATCTCAGATCTTGACAATATACCCATAAGTAGGATATTAAACTTTTGACGTGCTTTCGGCTGGTCAAATAGCTAAAGGCCATTTGCAGGGAAAGAAGGAGTACATCAAAAACGGCACCAAAATAAACCTTAATGCTCTAAGTGAGCTAGAAGTAATTCTGACTACCGTAACAGCCTAACCTAACCTCTTGTTGTAGTTTAATGTAAATAGATATTATATTACACTAGCGGACCCGGCGAACTTTGTCTCGCCCTAATTCGACGCCATTATATAACCCCAGGGTAATAGTCAAACACTGCATTTCTTTATTTAGTATAGAGCGATATGATATACTATGTTTTTTGTTTTATTTTCCGGCGCAAAAACAAACAATGAAGACGGCTTACCAACACGCGAACATGCAACGTACAGCTGGCCGTGCGAACAACAGGGAAATTCTAGATTTATCCCGCAGACTTCTAACGATTAGCCTTGAGATTTGTTGATTGTCATCGCAAATGCCAATCGGACGGGGAACTGAATCCTCTTGAATTGGAATGGTAGATCAGTTGGAATAATCGGAATTCGTGGTATAAGGACTACCTCTCCTTTAAATGTTCCCTTGATGATCGTCGCCTGAATCACGTTATTCATCAGTTTCTTGACGGACAACCGCGTACCGTTGCACAATTTCGGATGATTTAGATTCCGCAGCATTATAACAATTGATCCCACCTTCAGTTGCAAATTATGCGGTGGAGTTCCTGGCACATCTAGCGAGTTCAAAAATTCTGTCGGATAGTCGCTTCATCCTCGTCGGTCACGCTGTCAACGGATCTGTATGAATGCAGTTCTCCATCGATTTGATTTTGAATAATGTAATTCAAATTATCTACGTCCTTGTTCATCGCTGCTAGTATTGCCCGTTCACTAATCCAGTCGATATTTTTATAATTTTGCGCAATGTCGGGGAACATTTTGTTAATGAGTTCCTCCTTTGACGATGTGAACACGCAAAAATTTGCCGGAAACGATATTGATCCAGTCGAAACATCAACAGGAATTTCGCCATTGCCAAGTGCCAGCAGTTGTCTCGAGAATTCAGCAGCGGACGGGTCATTCTGCAATGTGACTCTCATGTTCGTGGTTAATTTCAGCTTTTTGACATATCTCCACAATGAAGACGATTTAAGGCATGCATTAACTTCATCGGCAGCCGTAGATTTCGGGATGACGGGAAGCGTTTGACGAAAATCTCCGGACAGCAATATCAAAGACCCACCAAATAGTTTCATCGTTCGGTCAACTGCCTCCAAAGCTCGCTTATGCGCCATCGTGCATTCATCCCAAATGATGATTTTGCATTCTCGCATCAATTTCGCTGTCGCCGAATTCTTGCTTAAGTGCTGACATACCACAGACAATGAACCGATAACAACGCAGCTATGGTCTTTGTAGGACGTTGAGAAATTGTATGCAAATGCAGCGCGATTCAAGTCTGTTCTTGGTACTCTTTGTGTAGAGCGAATCTGTGCTAAACGGGTTCGTCTCGATTCATTTCTTTCTGCACGTTCGTCTTGCGTTTGACTTTCATGGACATTCCGACTATATGTTGCTCGACGTGTACGTCGTCCAATGTTTGGCCGTCTTATAGCAGGCATTATTCCTACAAATCACAGGAAGAAATTAAACAAATCCGGACGTCTGATAAAAACGAATAAGAAACCGAATAATATTGAAACGATTTGTTTTTACTTTGACATATATTTCGATACACTACTCTTTTATATAATTTAATATTTTAATTATTTGTTTTTCACCATTACCCTGGAGGATTTTCTAAAAATTTTATTACGTTCTGACCTTCTCCTGTTAGTTACCTACAACTGAAAAAAAAATTTGAACCAAATCGGCCCAGCCGTTCTCCAGTAGTTTTTTACGACACATTTTTTGGGCTCAATTTTTATATATATAGATAATAATACATTTTTTAATATATTATGTATATAAAATAGTTAATGCATACTTAAGCTGTAATAAGCCAATACATCAATTAAACTTTTATTATCTGTATGCACACACACACCGCACCCCTTTGTCTACTACTGTACATGAAATTAGTTTTAACCCAAAAATGATTTCGACCCGAAAATCGGCTTGCGCACAAGAAAGCATACATGTGAACACGAAGGCACACATGCGCACTTGCCTTTTCCCCAGTCGGACCTGGTTGCTTCCAACAAGCACAGTTCTATGCGTTCTCTGCGAGTAAAGAATGTATTCTCTATACCCGCGGTCTTCCTTTCAGATTTGTATGGGGTGAAACACAGAAACAACTGTTCTTTTTTTGTATGCTGCAACAGTTTTTTCGCAACATATAAATAACGTATATTACACTTCGGCAATCTTCGGGTTTCTCTACCAACTTTAGTTTCTAAAAGAAGCGTTATATAACCCATATGCAGCATACATCAATAACGGTTCTGTAGCAATGTATCTTTCATGCAAAATACCGCTTCAAAATAACCCATTGATAACAGTTATAGAACTGTTGTGAAGGAAGCAATTAAGAACACATCTGAAGCATACATAAAGAACCGTTCGGGGAGAATGCATTAATAACCATTAAAACAGAAAAAAAAATATATTTAAAAACATTTATTTTATTCAATTTGAAGTGTACACATAATATATATAGGTTAATTTATTCGTACATTAAAATCTTTTATGTGATTAGTGAAGAAATCCTGCAATTATATGGAAAATAATAATAATGTTTTTTAATGCAATAATTAAATAAAGTTATAAAACTAATAAATGGGAAAGTAATATTATAAACACTCACCGTAAATCTCAAATATTATCTGAAATAAAAATGTTATTATATTATGACCTATAAATAAATGAAATCTAAATGATAAATATTATATTTTATATAGTTACGTATACATACCAGATCTGAAATAAAAGTAATATATTATTTATTTTATTAGGGCAATTGCTTACCTTATTTTGTTAATATATCTGAAACTGAAATGAATTAACTATATAATAATAGATATGTTTTTCTTACCTTGCATACTTATTAAAATGAATTTCACAAATGCGTCAAGCTAAATTCTTAATACAACTGAAGCAAGTAACAAAGAAAACGAAAAACCCAAGCGCGTGTTTTTTCATTTTCATTTTCTCTTTTTATCTTATTTGTTTGTGCGTTTCTTTCCTTTTTTATTCTCTTATTTTCGTTTCAAATGCTGGTTTCCGAAATAATGCATCTTTTTACTTTCTAAGAGAAGTGACGATCGCAGTGTATGATAAAAAAAATAGAACAGCGAACAACAACAAACGTTGGTTTCCGATAGAATACATAT
This sequence comes from Drosophila rufa, assembly GCA_018153105.1. Lineage (NCBI taxonomy): Eukaryota > Metazoa > Arthropoda > Insecta > Diptera > Drosophilidae > Drosophila > Drosophila rufa. The sequence continues at coordinate 2,458,297 of JAECXS010000135.1, forward strand.
TAATGCGTTCTAAGAGAAGCGACGATTGCACTTATATGAAGAGAAAAAAAAACAACAAATGTTGGTTTCCAAAATAAGGCATATTTAGGCGTTCTAATAGAAGCGACGTTTGCACGGACCCGAAGCTATAAAAAAAAAACCGACCGTTCGGGAAGCGCTCGGGTAATTTACTTCCACAATAAAGTATATTTATGCGTTCTTAGAGAAGCGACAGTTGCACATAATATTTATTTTATAACTCATTTCTTCCCTTCTAATATACCAACAAAAGAACAAATGTTATTGCATACATCTAATATGCATTATATCATAGTTCTGGCCATTTTTGAGCTAAAATTGGCGGCATATAGAACCGTTGCAGATGCGTTCTGTTGAACAACCCGTTCTACAAGGTCCGACTGGGTCGTTGCCCTTACTCACACAAGCAAGTGCATTCTATTTTTAGATTTTTACGCTCTGAGAGCGAAGAGAGCGAGATTTTCGTCGCAAGGAAAACAGGCACCATATGCAAAAGCAATACATGGCCGTTCGGCATCTTATAAATTATATTGTCTTTGGTCAAGGTCTCGTTGTTGTTGTGATATATAAGAGTACCCGATTGGTGACGGCTCTCCGAAGTTGTGGCCATCGTTTTTTTTTTGAGATAATATAATTGTTTATTTTACGTTAAGCAACCAATTTAATGGTTATAAAACGTAGAAAATGGCAGGAGCAAACATAGCATGGTAACATAACAGCAACGATAAATAAAAAATTTTGAGTAAGAATGAAAAAATTTACAAAAATGTGTCGCTTCTTTTAGATTGTTGGTGAAGGACTCGCGTTTTTTGCCTCCCCTTCGATTTGAAGGGGGCGCTCTCTCAGTTAACTCCTGCAATATTTTTTCTGCAGAAAGAAAGGTTTGTTTTTATAACACGTTTTATGGCCGCGAGGCCGCATAACCCCTTAACCAATGACCCAAATCAATTTAATACATTATCTATGTATGTATATAAAAGCAATTTGTTAATTTTTATCTTACTTCAGGCCAGGAATACCGGCCGAATTTGGAACAATGAATGCATTGCCAAAAGCCCTTATGGATATTCCACCTACGAAACAGATATTTTTTTCGCGGCTTTCCCCTGATCAAACATCTGATTATGTAAGTACCTATATTATCGATCGCATTAAAGCCGAAAAATTTAAGATTAAGGTTGAAAAATTAAAATGTTCCTATGCTAGGGATATTTCATCTTTCAAAATAAATGTCCCTAAACTTTTTAAGACAATGTGCTCTGAGAACTTCTGGAGGATTTGGCAGGTCTGAAGTGTAAAGGGTGTATAGGAAGGGGCACAAAACACTACCTTGTGGCACTCCAGCTCGACTTCGCCTAGCATATAAGACTTTAGGAGGAGATTCTGACCAGCTGGAAGCCATTCAAGGTAATTCAATGCGCCAACTATCAATGAAGTCGGAGTGGTGATTGTTGGCAAGAATGTGGAATCACACGATATTGTTCTCAAGCGTCGGGACGATGGACAATTGCAGCGGGTTTATGAGACTCATCGGACATATGATGCACTGCAATATCCATTGATGTTCTGTAGTGGAGAAGATGGCTATCACCTCAACACATAGATGGTCAATCCAACGTCAGGTTTGTTGAATCACTTATTTTTATTCTGCACGTAAATTCGAATTCATATTACAGGAGAAGAAACGAATAAGAAAGTCAGCTCAATGAATTTTTATCGATTGATGATTTGACTAGATGTTGACAATCATCTGTTGAGATACCGCCGTTTGTTTCAGCAGTACGGTGTCGACATGTATGTATGTAAAAGTAGAAACGGAGCGTCTTAATTTCATTAGTTTCAATCAGTCAAAGTTACTATCTGACGAATACATCTACTTGCGTGACGCTATCGCTACTGATGGACACGCGGCAAACATTGGTTGTTTGACCATTTTTCAAGCTACTTATGTTGGGAGCCCGCGTCATATGCATGAGTACGCTCAAGATGCGATGACGTTCGTGCGGAATTACGGACGATATGATTTATTTATCACCTTTACATGCAATCCGAAATGGCCAGAAATTACGAATCTGTTGCATCAAGGACAAACATCGAGTATTCAAGCTAAAGATAAAAATTCTTATGGATTATATCCTTAAGCAGAAGGTTTTTGGCGTAGTTCGTTGTTGGATGTACTCGGTTGAATGGCAGAAGCGTGGCTTACCACATGTGCATATTTTGCTTTGGATGTTCGACAAGATCCGACCAGAACATATTGATTAGATTATTTCAGCCGAAATACCAGATCCAGAAACTGATTCGGAGCTGCTTTCCGTTGTGAAAACGAGTATGATCCATGGCCCTTGCGGAGTCCACAACACAGAATCACCATGAATGGAAAACGGAAATTGTACACAACGATTTACCCGTCCGTTGATATCTGAAACAATTAGTGGAAACGATGGATATCTATTTTACAGGCGTCGCACAGTAGCGCCTCTCGAACAAAAGCCGTTGCTAAAATCAAAAAAGTCGTAGTCGCAAGAACGATTTAAGCCATACTTATTCGACAGGAAATTTCCCATCGATTCAGAATTTCCAATAAAATCAATTTTAAGATTTTTTTTGTAGAAGATATGAGCCTTCAAAGTCGAACTTTGTTTCCATTTTTGCATCATACAAAAAAAAAAAGGGGAAATTGGTTGACTTTCAGGTAATATTTCACAAAAAATAGATTACCTAACCTCATGATTTTTACTTTAAATAACAGATACATTCATAAACTGTAAACTGACCAAAAAAAACAGAATTGGGTTTGGGCTTGTACAGGTAAATCGCTACCTGCCAGGGGTCCATTTTTTTCACTTTTTTCTGACTAAAGTAGTCTATATCTTTTTTGGCCGGGCTCGGCCCTCATACACACTACATACAAAACCTTCGTTGATCTTTTCTGGACCAGAATCAACTTACATCTGCTGCAGCACGCTGCATCTGCGGAAATGCAATGCAATAAACTAAAAGAACTCAGGGTAAAATATACCAAAATACCGATTCAACTTAATACATACCAAAAAATATACTAGCTGTAGAGCAAGCGGGTTAACCGCTTCAAACCCGCTCGCGCTATACTTTGAAATTGTTTGTTTCGTTTGTTTTGTATAACAAAACGTACCTATAAAATAGGTGTTTATGAAATTTGGTGTTTTTTATATTTATACCTGATAGTAGCTAAGTTATACTTCCAAAGGAAACAATTAATAGTTGTGGGTTATCCCAGGTGGGCAATACCTTACCTAAAAACTGCATAACATGAATTTAGGGCATATTTACAAAAAATCATAGGTATAACAGGTGTATGGTTTAACTCTTTAATTGACCCAAAACCCAAAGGGTACCTAACAGGTAATAAATCGGACTATATATTGCGCAATTTTAATATGCCCAGCATTAGTCTATCAGTGAAAGTTGACAAGACAGAATGGCAAAGATCAATCGCGGAAAACTGTTCGAAATCTTTCGGAACGCCCCAACCTATGGTGATTTCGAAGAAGACTGTTTTAGAGAGCTTGAACTTTGGTTTGGAGATTTAAGAAACAACTATGGAGTGGAAAACAACATTCTCTTACTGTACAAGAACTTTAGGAAAAAGTGGGGAGAAGTGTATCGAAGCCATTCACCTTTTTTAGCCAAATATGAGGACTGGCTTCTGGGGGATCTCAACTTGCAAGCCACGGAAGAAGATCATGATGATGAACCCAGCACATCTACCGGTAAAGGAAGACCATCGAAAGCAATACAGGATTGCTCGGATTTCACAAGAAGAAAGAAGCTTTCTGAGGTGACCAACATCTTGACCACTGGAAATTTGTCGGAAGCATTGGCTACTAAATATATAAAGGATCATCAACTGACTAAATCATCCATAACCAAATCGGTTGCTATAGCAAGCCCTTGTCGGCTCAAAAGGATTCGGAAAAGCATTCCCACTCCATTAAACGCTAGCATAATGGAACTAACTGACGAAGAAGCCCTGGCCTTATTTATGGACTTACAATTATTTAAGGAGAAATATGAAATATTACGAACGTGTTTAATGCAACATGGGGCGGATATATTACCTGGATATAAACGGATTACGGAGGCAAAAAAAATGTCAAGACCAATTAATACAGAGATTACTGAAGTCTCTGTGAAAGCGACTGTGCAGGATCTGATGAATCACACGGCTCAACGTTTATTGAAGAGTCTTCCGGATAATGTGTTGGACAATTTACCAGAGAAGGTGGAATTGGTCAGTAAATGGGGCTGCGATGGATCATCTGGACAAAGCATTTATAAACAAACAATAAGGACAGATGATGAATCAATATCAGACGGGAATTTGTTCATGGCATCAGTGGTTCCTTTGATTCCTCAATCAGAGGAATCTTTACATTGGAGAAACAATAGGCCTTCATCAGTTCATTATTGCCGTCCAATATTGTTTCAATTCGCAAGAGAATCACCGGAACTCATCAATACAACAGTGCAAAATATTCAAAAAGAAATAGTTGCTATTAGACCCATCATTCTGGAGATCAGGGAAGGAAAACATGTTGAATGCAGCTTCGAGTTTCACTTGACCATGGTCGATGGAAAAATAGTGAATGAATTAACCAGTACCAAATCGACTTTAACATGTCCAATTTGCAAAACAACTCAAAAGAATTTCGGAAGTTTGGATGATTCTACAACCAAGGAGGCAAACTACAACTACGGAATCTCACCTTTACACGCTCGGATAAGGTGTATGGAATTTTTGTTGAAATTGGCGTATACCCTTCCACAAGACAACGAAGACTGGGATAATAACAATTCGACAAAGGAGGAAAAGGAACAATTTAGGAAATATCGAATACAGGAAGCGTTTTCTAAACAACTTGGACTCAAAGTGGACTGCCCGAAACCCGGATATGGAAACTCAAACAATGGAAATACTTCTCGGAGATTTTTCGAAAATTGCATTGTTGCGGCAGAAATCACTGGAATTGACGAGGAAATCATTCAAAGATTGGGTGCGATCTTGAATGTACTCAATTGCAAGGAGAAAATTGATTCGGTGAAATATGGGGAATATGCTTCCATCACAGCTTCGCTTTTGGCTGAGAAGTATCCTCATAAGAAATTGACTCCAACAGTCCACAAAATTCTAGAACATGGTAAAGATATAATTGAATATCAGTCTTTGCCAATTGGAGAACTTTCAGAAGAAGCTCAAGAATCGCTAAATAAATTCTATAAGAAGTATAGATACTGCAACACTTACAAGTCATCCAGACCTAGGCAAAATGAGGACCTCTTCAATATGTTAGCTGCATCATCTGACCCGTTTATTGCATCTCTGCGGCATGTAAAGTCGCGAAAAGATATAGAATCAAGTAATTATAGTCCAGAAATGCTTAAACTATTAGAAATTCCCCTAATATAGGCCCGTTTCTTAGTAAAAAATAGCCAAAATTATAGAAAAAAAAATTTAAAAAAATGTTAAATATTTTTTTAAGTTTTCAAATTATTTTTATTTAAGCAAATACATAAAAATAAATATAAAAAATTAAATTAAAATTTTTTTTAAAAAATTGTTTTCATTGAATAAAATAGATTTTTTCACTTTGATACCCTATAAAAAGGCGAATGGGTGGGCGTGGCATATTGTCCAATACATATACAAATTTTACAACATTTACCTGTAAAATGCCGTTTAAATTATTTGATTCTCTTATTTGGTTCAAAAGTTACGATTTTAGCAACGCAAAATGAGAAAAGGCGCTTTTGTGCGTCGTTTTCCAGATGACAATGGCAGATGGATCGATATGATGGTGAAAAATAACAAAGTCGTCGTCGATTTGGTCGAAAACGTTTTCAACGCACTGCAATGTTGAGTATTGCAACTCTATAAAATCAATAGATTTACAAATATGTGAATAAAGGGAGAAAAATTGCGGTGTTTGGCATTGCTGATCCGAATGCAAACGACGAAGTGACGAAAGTTCAACTTGGATGTTACGTAAGTTGTAACGAGGCCATTTGCGTCTGTTTTCTTTTCCGATTCATGAACGTCGTACACTTATCTGTTCACTTGGAAAACGGCCAGCGTGTCTGGTTTACGGAATGCAGCGAATGCAGCACAAAGAGCAGATCAGCCACCAGCGACAACGTTGACAAATTTCTTTTCTACGAGCGAAAGCAATTCGCTCACAAGGACTATACTCTATTCGGCTATTCAGGCTATTATACATGAAACGCTGCACCGAAGAAATTGGGGCTATATAAAGGCGTCGAGTTAGGCCGAGGCAAAGTTCGCCGGGTCCGCTAGTATATATATATATATATATATATTTAGATATATAAATCGCTGCAGCTGTGCACTGTCTAGCACATACGCGCATATCCTTAAATATAACAGCCACTTGGGGTTAACGCAAATCTATGCACTTGATTTATGTACATGTAATCTGAACCCCTGCGTGAGTCTTGAAGATAAGTGCGATAGGGTTAGCTGTGTCTCTTCTGTCGCACTCAGAAATGTGTCCCTTGTTAGGGGAATATATGGCCACTCCGTTGGTCAAGAGGTAAACCTGGAATTATGAATCTCATGACCGTTACTAAAACGCGGACTTAAAAAAAAAACAATGCAGTTTGAAATTACATACAGTTAGTCACAAAAGTATTCGTAGCGAAGAGGGTTAAGAGAATAATGGTAATTTTATTTAAGTAACCGTTTTAAAATGTTAAAAAAAAGTTTGGGTTTCCAAAGATACATATTTTGTGAAGTATATGGCGGAAAAATCCAAACAGAAATCGCTTTCCATGAAAAGTTATGGACAATAATATAAAACTAAACCGTTTTGTATGCTCACAAAAGTATTCGTTGCACATACACATTATATATATTTTATCGTATTTTTGGGACTGGGAACTATTTTTTTTTGCAATTTGGTTTGTTTTTCTATTTTAAAGACTGAATTCGGGGAAAACAACAAACTTTTAGCGTCATTCTTGGTGTAAATCTCTAACAAAATGCCAAAAGTCCAAATTTAAACGTTTCGCAAAAGAACATTATTTTACACCTACACAATAAGGTTCGATCGATTGAATATATTTGTGGGATGTTCGATAGAAGTCCTTGACCATAAGGAGTGTAATTTCTCGACTGAAATCCAGAAATTTCCTGGAAAATCGACCCCGTTTTGGCCGTCCGATATCATTGCTTTGCAGAGAACAGAGGAAAATCCTTACAGAAAACAGGGAAAACCCACCCTTATCGGCTCCAAAAATGAATACCGCCATATTCACATTTCTAGGTACAAATGTATCCACTAAAACCGTCCGAAGAGTGCCTAAAAGCCATGATTTGCATGGCAGATGGCTAGAAAGAAACCCTTGCTCTCATGCATCAATATACGAAAGCGGCTTCCTTTTGCTAAAACCTATTTAGACTGGATTTTTTGGTACTGGGAACAATTAATATTTAGTGATGAAAGCAAATTTAATATATTCGGATCTGATGGGGAAGGAATAGTGTCGGAAAAACCCGGAAATAACTTAAAAAGTCGCTTTGATATATTGATGCATGGGAGCAAGGGTTTCTTTCTAGCCATCTCCCATGCAAATCATGGCTTTTAGGCACTCTTCGGACGGTTTTAGTGGATACATTTGTACCTAGAAATGTGAATATGGCGGTATTCATTTTTGGAGCCGATAAGGGTGGGTTTTCCCTGTTTTCTGTAAGGATTTTCCTCTGTTCTCTGCAAAGCAATGATATCGGACGGCCAAAACGGGGTCGATTTTCCAGGAAATTTCTGGATTTCAGTCGAGAAATTACACTCCTTATGGTCAAGGACTTCTATCGAACATCCCACAAATATATTCAATCGATCGAACCTTATTGTGTAGGTGTAAAATAATGTTCTTTTGCGAAACGTTTAAATTTGGACTTTTGGCATTTTGTTAGAGATTTACACCAAGAATGACGCTAAAAGTTTGTTGTTTTCCCCGAATTCAGTCTTTAAAATAGAAAAACAAACCAAATTGCAAAAAAAAAAAATAGTTCCCAGTCCAAAAAATACGATAAAATATATATAATGTGTATGTGCAACGAATACTTTTGTGAGCATACAAAACGGTTTAGTTTTATATTATTGTCCATAACTTTTCATGGAAAGCGATTTCTGTTTGGATTTTTCCGCCATATACTTCACAAAATATGTATCTTTGGAAACCCAAACTTTTTTTTAACATTTTAAAACGGTTACTTATATAAAATTGGCATTTTTCTCTTAACCCTCTTTGCAACGAATACTTTTGTGACTAACTGTACTTGTATACCTCCCAGAATGTAGACGTTTCTTTATCTACATCCTCTCTTAAAACATATAAGTATATAAGATATATAAATATATAGGCGAAGTATTTTTGTCATTAAGCTGTATAGGGAAAACCCAAATGCATAAAAATATTGGAGTATATTTTCGTTTAAATAAAACAGCTCTCTTTTTTAAAATCGAAGACACCGAAATATGTGGAAACTTTTATAGCGTGAATAATGATGGCTTCCCGAAGTTAGCTCGCTTTCTTGTTATTTCTAACTATTCCTAACAATTCTACCCTTCCTCTCTGCAACTCCAATAACTATTTATAATTTGAAACTATATTTTAAGGACATGGTGATCCAGAAGAAATGGGTCCAGAATTTTTGGCGCAGTTGACAAACATAACAGTACCCCAAGGACGGGACATATCATTTACTTGTGTGGTTGACAACTTAGGTCAATATCGGGTAAGTATCACTACATAGCTATATATCCAAAATTAAAACAATGCCACAATGTAAAATATACGAAAATTTAAATTAATAATTAATTAATGTAAAAGTATATAACTAAAGTTTCTAGTTTTTGTAATGGTCTATATTCCGAATGTTCTTTTACGTCAGAGGTGCTCACGCCTATGAACACGCGTCTCATTTGTTTTTGTAAGTTCACACAGCAATTGTATTTCACCTTTAATTCCAATATAATTTATTTTGGTCTTTTCCTCGCTTCTACACTGAATTTCGTTTCTTTATGATTGAATTTTTTACTTAAGTTAATGGTGGAGCACACATGTCCAAATTGAGCGATGAATTGGAAAGCTCCTTTCTTTCAGTGTACATCTTAAATAAAATATAGAGGGGTAATTACAAGTCTACGCGTGTTCTATTTTATTTGGGTTTGTATTAGGGATGCAACAACATCGATGTCACTATCGATAGTATCGATGTTTTTAATAACGGCGATACATCGATGGTTTTTTTCCAACATCGATGTCTTTACTTAGAGAAAGAAACGCTAAATTGTCAAAAGCATTATACACTCATATTAATTGTTGCCCCATCTTCAAGAAAATCGACATACAAATGTATTTTTTTTATACAAGAACATTTTTTTTTCTAAAATCATTAACATTTTTTCTTAAAACAAGAAAATTTTCCTTGAAATCAAGGCATTTTAGCCGTTTTTTTTTTTACATTACTACACTTATAATAATGTTTGCCCAATCTTCAAGAAAATCGAAATTTTTTCTAAAAACAAGGTAATTTTTCTTAAAACAAGAAAAATTTCATTGTTATTAGAAAACATTTTCTTGTATAACGAAAAAAATAATTTTTTTTGCGGTTTTCTTCAAGATAATTATATAAAATTATAGTGAGTGTAGAAATGTAAAATATGTACTGAAGTTCCTTGATTTTATTGTTTTGTATTATTCATATGCAAATTTGATTTATGTTTTTTTAAGATTTCGTTATGTTTTTGGTTAAATAAATATAAGTTTAGCAAAAAAATATTTTAATTACTATTTGGAGCAATTTATTGGAAATTTTTAATAATTAAAAAATTTTCGATGTTTTAGCGATATATCGATGTTTTCAAACATCGATGTTAATAAATAAATATACTAATATACTAACTGATTCGATCTCCATCGCGTTCGCTGACGTACTCGAATTGGGACAACCCAAAATTCAACTTTTTATGAAGTTCTACCTTATTTTAAAAACATTTTCGTTTTGAAGGGTCTTGGTAAGGTCATTTAAGGTCATTTGGGTTTGCATTTTAGCTTAATGCCCAAAGCCTTGAATACCGGATATTACAGAATCGAGCAGAGTCGAATATAATTTTTTTATTTGTTACCCATAGAGTAACTTAGTGCCAACCGAAAATGTTTGTTACAGGCAGAATAAGGAATTTCCGACCCCATGTCCGTCTGTTTATAAATAACAAAAGACCTCAGAGAGCTAGATTAGATTAGATTTTTCAAATAGATAGCTGGGCTCAATTGTATTTATTATCTTATGCAAAAGAATAAGGTTTCTGGTATTGCACCAACTCTTAAAGTTAAATCCGTATATTCTATTGGCCATAAACGTAATAATATTAAATATATATCTCTCTTTTAATATTAAATATATATCTGGCTATGCTGTGAGGCAGCATCACAGTGTCCAAAAATTACAATCCCGTAACTCAGGGTAGGCATAAGGTATGCTTTTGCTATCATGACTCGCATAGCTGTTGGGAGGTACTCATATAGAGCTGCCTAAGTTGACCATAAATTTTTCCAGACGCTTTTGTAACATGTGTGAGCCAGGATAGGTTATTGCTCATTAACGACTGGTTCTACATATTCAATACAAGAGCTATAAATGCGTAAACTAGGGAGAGTTGGAATACATGACTTTCTTTTGCTTATAATTAAAAATTTTAATTTTGACGGATTAAGCAAAAGTCCATTCCTGCTTGCCCACTTACTAATATTTGATAATTCTAAGTTACATACATCTATACAATCAAATAATCTACTAAAGGGACAACTAACATACATTTGGACATCGTCAGCATACATATGGACATTACACCTGGCTAATATAGTCGGAAGGTCATTTACGTACATACACCCAAAAAAAAACCATGAGTTTAAACTTAATACGCGTTGTCTCAAAATTATACTCCAAGTATTATAACGAGTTTAGTATTGATTTCATACTTAATAATGTAAATTTTATACTGAGAAGTATAGCTTTTATACTCAATAGTTGAAATTGTATATTTTCCAGTATCATTTTTATACGATTCCACTTCGAAAATTTCGAACACGTTAGATCGTTTTGTGCTTTTCTGTTCATGGCGTTAGTGCTTTTTGCGCCCTCGTTATAGCTTGGCTGTTCATATTTGGTGGCGAAGTGTGCATATTGAAAGCGGAAACTATAGTTTAAAAGTGTTGTACTAACTTCAGAGTTTTGTGCTAACTAAAAAGTGAGTATAATTATATTGACTTCATATACTGTATTGTATTTAATATTCTTAAAAGAATATTTGCAAGATAAGTTGTCCTAATTGGCAATTTTAATGAAAACAAATCTATTGCTCAGAAATTACAAGTACTACAATTCCTTCTGCAAACTAGTGGCGCATGCTCATTTCTTTATATATAATTCCGTAATTATTGGCTCATAACTTTAATATTTATGCCAAACTCTGATTCCATTATAAATAAATTTATTTTTGCGTTGTTCCATGTGCAGTTTAACTGAAAACGGTGTCCGCATTAAGTGTGAGTGAAACGACTAGAGTGTTGACGAAAACGGTTGTGTATAGACGCATTTTTTTCTGAGCTTAACCCTTACATGTGCAAAAGAAAAATTTATTTTAGAATTAATAACCTAAACGGAAAAAAAATATGTATACAAAAATAAACACAGCGTTTAATTTTAAATTCAAAACTATCACAAATTAAATGATAAAAGAACTTTCATAATTTTTACTACTTTACTATCTAGGTTATTAATTCTAAAAGTTTTTTTTTTGTGCACACGTAAGGGTTAAGTTCAGACAAACAATTCGTCAACACACTCTTATGGTTTCACTCGCGCTTACTAGGCTAAGTCCTTTTACTTAAACTAATTGTATGTGTAGTTAACAGACCACGTTTTACCGACGTTTTTTTTATTGTATGATGGTTATTTTCTAACAAAATACACTTTTTTCATCCCATAGATAATGAAATGTCTCGTAATGTTTTATGTTAATATAAGTTTATCTTAATTTTTATGTTTTTGTATTATTAATATTTTTATATTTATTTACTTAGGTGGAATATGATTTTATTAAACTGCATCCTGAGCGCCAGTACTGCTTAACCACCAAGTGGCAAGAAACAGTTCCGAAACTGATAACATATATTTTAATTAATAATGATAAGGAAATATTTATTTTAAGTCATCAATACACAATCATTTCAATGAGCATTATCAGTCGAATAAAGTTGGTGAAAAAGAAAATTCTTTAAAATGTAATAATATAAGCACATTTCAAGGTCCCTCTATAAAAGTACATAATAAATCATCTAATGCTTATGTAAGAATAAAAACATTCTAATTACCTGTAAATAATATTTAACAAATTTTAAATATAAGCACATAATATAATTTTTTTAAATAAGAATGAATATATAAGCATTAAATATAGGCATATATGTAAATACGCATAAATAAATAAAAATATATTTTAAAAATAACATTTTAAATCGTCTTATTTTTGTATTTAATTTCAATACTACAATAATTTAATAATATTATACTAAATTAATTTCCAGCATAGTCTACATTTTATACGCAAGAGTATAGAATCGATACTTTCCCATTACCGGAATAGTACAGAATTAACACACAAGATTATAGATTGCATACTTTCTGCAAACTCGTTTTGTATTGAACTTATACGCAAAAGGATATAATTTATACGATTTGTTATACAGAGTAGTATAAAACTTATACGAATTAGTATTAAAAATATACCAAAGTGAAAATACTAGAAAGTATATCTTTTATACTCTAAGGTATACAATTTATAACGTCGAAAGTATAATTTTTAGACTTTCGAAAGTATAAAATCAATAAGCATCTTATTAAGACATTTTTAATACTTGAAAGTATACAATTCATGTAACAATCGTATCGATTCTATGACGATTTTTTTTTGGGTGTAAGATTGCAGTGGTAAAGCTTCTTTATGGTCTAAACCAAGATTGGTTATTGCACAGTAGAGAGTTTTGTTTTAAAAAAGAGTTAATCGGTTTGGCTATTCATTGTTCAAAGGCTTTGGAAAAAAATGGAAGTATGGAAATCGGCCGATTGGTTTCGGGACAGGAACAATTTTTGCTAATTTCCAGCAGTCTGGGAAGCAGGATGTAGTCAGTGCGGAAATGAACACATATGTTATTTTGTTTAATATCTTCGGTAGTATTATTTTTATAAAGGTGGGGTGAACGTTATCAAGCCCAACAGCACTCGACTTTACCATAAGGACTGATTCAAGAACATCACACGAAGAGACACATATAAAACTAATGCTATTATCACAGATATTATTCACAATATTGTCAAGATAAGAGTTCGTCGATGTTTCAGATACGTTTGTTTTCAAAATTGTTTATTGAGTTTATTTGCCATTTTGCTATTGTCTTTCGATTTTCCGATTCCCAACATCTTAAGCTTCCTCCATTTTTGTTTCATTGTTATTGCACTACTAAATTTTTGAGAGAAATAATTACTCTTCGCATTGGCAATCATTTGTAACGAGCTGATTTCCTGGGTTTAGCTCGCAACGATTATGTGCGGCTAGCTCAGTCGAGATCGTGTGCTCGTCCCACCAAATTTATATGAAACGTGAATGCCCGCCCAGAGAGAACGTTCGGGTTAAGTTCGTATTCAGATGTTTATTGCACTTCAATCGGATGTCTGTGATATAATTTTCGCTGCGTCTGCTCCTTCCGGGTGCGGCTGCACTCCTTTCTCGCCCGTCTCTCGGTTATCTCGCTGCCGAAGCTAGCAGGGTGTATCGCCCAGCCGAAGCCTAGCCACCCCGAACGCCCACTTCGCGACCTCACTGCAAAGCTAGCAGAGTGCCGTCAGTAGTAACAACATGCCCAATGAATTCAGTTTCCTTTTTCATTAACTCGCATTCATCTTATTGTAGCTTCTGGTTTGCGTACCTTAGTTTTCCGAAGACTTTCTTTAGAGATAAGATGTGTTCTTCCAATGAAGTGGAAAAAATTATGATATCGTCTAAATTCCGATCTCTACATGTGCACTGACATGGTGGTTGCCATGGATATTTTTTACAATGCTATGAATTCCTTTTTTACAGAATGTGTTCCGCTTTACTATCCGTCAATCTCAAATAAGCCTCCCTGGTTTAGTAAAGAGTTGACTCGCCTCAAAAACATTAAGTCCAATCTCTATTCTAAATTTAAACGTAACGGTTCTCAAGCTGTCCATTCTCGTTATTTAGCGGCTCGGTCTAAGTTCACCGTGCTTAACGCGCAGTGTTATAAAAACTATCTGACTCGTTGTAGGGTTCAGTTCGCGGTGGACCCAAAACAGTTTTATAATTTTGTCAACACTAAACGTAAGCCTATTACACATCCTTCCTCGCTTTCATTTGAAAATACTCCAGCAAACAATGATCAGGAAGTCGCCGATCTTTTTGCTCAGTTTTTTCAAACTACTTATTCTCCGTCATCCGATTCAAACCAGACCTATTCTTATAACATGCCCAAATCAAACCTAATCTTCAGTCCTAGCTTAACCGAAAGCTACCTTCTTTTGGATCTCCAACGTGTCAAGCCAGTTTACTCGCCAGGTCCCGATGGAATACCAGGCTGTGTGCTTAGGTATTGTGCCGAGGCCCTGTGCAGTCCCCTTCTAAAATTGTTTACCTTATCCTTAGATACATCCCAATTTCCCCTTATTTGGAAGGAATCATTCGTCCTTCCTCTCCACAAAAAAGGTAGCAAAGTGGATGCTAACAACTATAGAGGAATCTCTAAGTTGTCAGCCATCCCAAAACTTTTCGAAAACGTAATTACTCCCCATTTGCAGCACCTGTGTAGATCAGTAATTTCTCCATGCCAACATGGATTTGTTAAACCAAGATCAACGACAACTAACCTTCTGGAGCTCACTTCTTTTATTATAAGGGGCTTTCCTCAACATTTACAGACAGATGTCATCTATACTGATTTCAGTAAGGCATTTGACTCAGTTAATCATTCCCTTCTTGTTAGGAAACTCGACTTAATCGGTTTTCCAGTAGATCTTCTTAGGTGGATCTCAAGTTATCTGAATGGCAGGACGCAAAAGGTCCTCTTTAAAAACAACTTGTCGAATGTTCTCCGGGTGACCTCTGGCGTCCCGCAAGGGAGCCACCTGGGTCCCTTACTTTTTACATTATTTATTAACGACTTGCCCAAAGTTTTGACTAACTCCAGAGTACTCATGTACGCTGACGACGTTAAGCTTTGCGTGCAATATAAGGACGGCGCTAGCCAGTCAGATTTACAAACAGATCTTAATAACTTTCAAGAATGGTGCACTGCAAACAAATTAAACCTAAATGGCTCCAAATGCAAGCTCATGTCATTCTCACGCGCCTCTCCCATGCTTGCAACTTATACGCTGAACTGCTGCTCTCTGGAAAGGATCACTCTAGTTGACGATTTGGGTATCCGCCTAGATTCTAAACTGGAGTTTATAGATCATATTTCGTCCATTGTAAATAAAGCCAGGGGTGTGCTTGGATTTATAAAACGGTGGTCGAAAGAATTCGATGACCCCTATGTCACGAAGAATTTATACATTTCGTTAGTTCGTCCTATTTTAGAATATG
This sequence comes from Drosophila rufa, assembly GCA_018153105.1. NCBI lineage: Eukaryota > Metazoa > Arthropoda > Insecta > Diptera > Drosophilidae > Drosophila > Drosophila rufa. The sequence continues at coordinate 2,474,040 of JAECXS010000135.1, forward strand.
GATCTTGCGTTTGGAGTCCCCAGTGGGACGTCCACAGCAAACGCATTGAGTCAGTTCAAAAGAATTTTTTACTTTTTGCACTTCGTGGCTTAAACTAGGTTGCCATCTTATTCTAGTGGACTTCTCCTAATTAACCTACCTTCCTTAGCAAACCGTAGGACGATGCTAGGCATTATTTTTATGTATAACCTGATCCGTGGTGACGTGGAAAGCAGTTGAATTTCCACGTACCATGTAGAAACACCAGATCCTACTTGCCTTTAGTTTTACACCATTGTTGAACCTCGTATGAAATGCATGAACCCTTTAGAGTACTATGTGCAAATTATAATGATTTGTACAAAATAACCTCATCAGTAGATAGCCTTCCTAAACTAAAAACATTAATATTAACCCACTTAGTACACATGCAAGATAGCAATCAAGCTGCGCGCCATTAGTCTATATGGTGGAGGGTAGTTTCCTCGCATTCTTTTACCTATACTTTTTTTTCGCGCCTATTAACACCTAACCCTAACAAGCACGTGCTTGGTTTCGAAGGGCCACTTGAGTGTACTGACCGTAGTGCATCAACGTCCATATAAAAAAAAAAAAAAAAATACACTAAACAATCCTCGTAGACCCCCTAAAAGATTGTTCATGCATCTCAGGAAAGTTTCAGGAGCATTCTTTTGCTCAAATGACATTGGAGTGTACTCGTAAGGACCATGTTTAGTGGAAAACGCTGTTTTTGCTATCGAATTTTTGCCGATTCGGATTTGATGAAATCCTTTACCTAAGTCAATGGTAATGAAATATTGACATTTTCCCACTTTGTCAAGGGTCTCGTCCATTCTAGGAATCGGAAATTTATCATTGACAGTGATTTCATTTAAATTCCTATAATCCACAACCAGTCTGAACTTTGGCTTACCAGAGGCGTCAGCTTTCTTTGGAACTACCCAAATAGGTGAGCAGTAAGGAGATTTTGATTTTCGAATTATTACCTGCCTTATCTTTTTTTTTATTTGCCTATTTACTTCCTTATCTACACTCTGGGGATATTTGTATGGCTTGCGATACACTGTGTCTTCATGCTGAGCTTGGATAGTATGTTTAATTGTACTTTTAAAAGTCAAATTCTCACCTTCCCTGTACTGAATATCACCATATTCAAATAGGACCTTCTTTAAACTTTCAGGCTTGAACATCTGAATGGAGAGGAGACCATTCAGATGTTCGAGCCTGAATTCGTTGCATTCGCGCAATTCGTTATTAATCGCGAAGTTTACCGATTTCTCATCCGTGGAATTGGTCGGTTTTATGACCTAATTTGATTGTACCATTTTCATAGTCAATCTTTGCCTTGGTAGCTTCCAAGAAACTTCGACCTTACAGGATATCATAATATTCTGAGAATTTATGCAGGTAAAATTTCTGCTCGGACGGACATACTATACTGGGTTTCACTGTAATACTTTTACGTATTTCTACCGGAAATTTGATTGTTTAAACTTTAAGATTTTCTTTAACCTTATCTAATTTAGCAAAATTTGTATTCATTATATTAATTGATGATCCTATATCTACCATGCCTTTATAAAATTAATTATGAAAAACTAATTATATATAGGGGGTTATTTCTTCTGTCTCCGAGGCTGTTTGATGAAAATTTACATCCATCCTACTCTGGCCCCTCTGACTTTCACTTTGTCTCTTCACTGGGTTAGTAGTAGATCTGTTTGCATTATTCGAATTTTGGTAATAGTTCGGATTTTGCTGTCTAGCTTGATTTAATCCGGTACTGACCGTCTGAAATTACCTTGTAAATGCGGGGGTATAGGACGCTGTTGATATTGATCTTGATTTTGATTTTGATTCTGGTTGTTCTGAGAAGTTGTTGCATTATTATTAGAAATATAATAGGAACTGGAATTTCTTTGATTATCTTGATACCTTGATAATTTCCCCTATTCTTGTAATGTCTATGGTTATTTCTATTTTGCGCATATTGTTCTGCTAGATCTGCGTCATAAAAACCTAGTTCCATAGCCGCTTGCTTTAATTTTGCAATATTGGTAATGTCTTTTCTAGCTAACGACATGTACATACGATGGGAAGTTTTCTATCAATTGTATCAAGGACTGTTTTATCTAACACTTTAGTGTAGTTCATCTTATCTAATGGGTCTGTTTCTAACTCAAGTTTATCAAATATGTTTCTGTACTGGCTTTCTAGTTCACTTATGAACTTACTGATTCTTCACTGGAACGGTGTTTCTCCCAGCTTCTTAATGATGGTTTCGTAGGGCCTGTGGTCGTTGAATGCGATGGCTAGGGCTGTCTTTATTGAGAGCCAGTTGTTCGCTCCAGCCTGAGCGACGGCTTCCGCTGCTGCATCGACGACCACTCGTCTGATTGCTCCAAAGATGACGTGTGCTTGCCTCGTATCCTGGGTTGAATACAGTTGAAGAAAGTACCCCACCTCATTGATGCACTCGGAAAGTTTTCCAGGGGTTCCATCAAAGTACTATAGTTCATTGATCTGACCCAGCAACTGGTTCAGATGGATCTCCGATAATTGTTTGACTGCCATTATGATGTTTTTTGTTATACAAAAAGTTTTCTGACCGTATAGGATTTTTAATTGTCTGTGTGACTACACGTAGGTTTTATGTCACTGAAACTACACACGTAGATTCTTCTGCGGATCTCAATTTAGTTCACTTTATTCACCTCGCCGATCAAGGATTACTAGTCGTTTAGTTATATCCTTATAGTTGATCAGTACCGAAATTAAAAGGACTTTATTTGAAATCCTACCGACTGCACCAATTAAATATTTATAACTCCAGTTTAAGAAAAAAAAAATATATATTTTATTCAACTGATAGATACAAAGGTTTCTTATTGTAAAGATCACAAACCTATTATATTGAGGTCTCAAAACTGAACTTAACTTCCTGATATGATTTTCTTAACGATCAAGCCTCGGTCTCGAGCTTTCTTTGATTTGAGTGAATTGTGAAATAATTATGAGAGAGCTTTCAATTTCTTTTGAGTGCAACTTTAAATAATCTTGGATTCAAGTGCATTTGCTCTTGGATCTTTAGGAATCTTTTGTTTTTGGCGAGACGAACTTTGAGTGTGCTTGGACTTGACAATATGGGGCATTGCTCATATTGTTTATTGTACCGTTTAGAGTTTCATCGTGGGACTTTAGCTTGGGGACTTTCCACTAGCCTTTAATAGTGAGCTCCTGTTCCAGTTGGATTTGACAGTTAGCAACAGTTAATTTTAATGTGTGAGTTTTATGGTATATGTGGAATATGGTGGATATATGCAGAGTCTTAGGGACTTTGTATGGTAGATATGTACAGAGTCTTAGGGACTATGGCTATGTTACTGGGACTGTGGATATGTCACTATATGCATGTAAACACTCTGCAGAAGCAGTAATAAACAATTCATTACAGGTCATCACAAAAACTTCTGTTTTGTTAATAAGTCATCGACAAAACTCCATACAAATTACTGATGAATTTATCATTGGCGTGCCCTAGGCTGTCATCAGTGACAAATTTATCGATGATTCATCGAAAATTGATTTTTTCCATCATAAGTTTCGGCCAAAAATTCATCGACATTTCATCGATGATTCATCAACCTATTTTATTAATGGTTCATCAACTTTCACTGATAGTTCATCAACATTTCAGTAAAGATTAATCGGCCAAAACTGGATATTGACATTTCATCTAACTGTCATCATTATACTCGTACGCACCATTGCCGAATAAGAGCGTCCCCTCGGCACGTAAAACGTTGATGCCAACGGCCTATTGATGGCAACTGGACTTGCACGGTAGTTTTATCATCGCTGCCGCTCAATTAAGTTCCATTTTAATCCGACGTAATTTAAAGCACATTTCACGATATGAACGCATAATCCACGCGTACGGCAAGCATCTAAGGGCCATGTCTTAATAAGTTCGAGGTGGTCTTGGGTTGTGTGTTTCTGTCATTAGTCCCACAATTCGGCCAGCGAGACCACCTCTTACTTATAATACCATGCATGAGCGGGACGGAATGATCATACGTTTTCCTTGATTATCGGAAATGAGCGTGGCAGAATCTTGATCTGCGTGCCACCAAATTTGGTTGATCTACACTGAGGGAAAAATCCGTACTCATCGTTCTCGAATATGGTATTTTTCTTTTCGAAAGTAGGCCAAGAACAAAAATACCAGAAACAAGATGATGAATTCTCGCTTTGAGAACCGTTTATTGTTAATAAATATTCTTGATTTAATAAGAGAGCACCTCGTTTTGAAGAACGAAGCGTTCTCGATAAATATTAATTTAAAAAAAAGTTATATAATTGAAGCTTACTAAGGCAACACAGACCTAATTTGATATTGTATGTTAGGTGCTTATCAAAATTGTAAGACACCCTAAAAAGTTTAGTGTCCACCCTCGTAGGAGAAGCATAATACAACAAAATTAAGTATGCAGAATGAAAGCTTAATGAATTCTGCTTAAAAGCTGATGTTCTTATCTCTGATTGCATCTCGCGTTTTCAAGTCGCGGTAAAAAAAAGCGCAAAAGTTCGATTTGTATCATGCCTACAAGTGTATCATAATTATTGGACACATTTCAATTATTGCGGCTGGAGAGAAAGATTTGGTTTCAACATTTTTTTTTTATATTTCTGTTTAACGAATTTTGAATACAATTCCGCCTGTTTGTTCTGTTTGTTTGTTATTCGACGAGGAAAAAGGAAAAATAAATGCGAAAAATTGCCAAAAGCGAAAAGTCGCGAAAAGCTGGTCGAAAACGTTGTTTTAGCACCAAATTTTTTAATAAACCGAATAAATATAGAGAAAAGCACAGCTCTGGAAGAAAACAAGCAGTAAAAAATGTCCAAGGTTGAGGAAAAAAATCCAAAAGCCTCAACAAATTGGGTCCATTTTTACTTATTTTTAAATTTTGTATTTTATTGCTAATGAAATTTCAAACAAAATTGAGTATCACTCATTTCAAGTGGACAAAAATTAGCAGAGATATCGCCTTTTCTGTAAATCTATGTGCCACTACTACCGGCGTGCAAGTTATCCAACCCAAGATTCCAGGCTCAGCTTTCCCACTAAATTCAGAGTTCTTAATTATCTGCCCCACTCCAATAAGAATTCCTTACTAAGTTCCCATTGCGCCGCGGCCCTTCTACTGTAAACTATCCCAAATGTAAACATTAGCATCAGGTCGTCACCCAGCGAGGCCCAAAATTGCACAGTAATCTGTTTAATTGAATTTCACTAGCAAGCCGACAATTTCATCATCTAATTTTTCCGACTCTCTTGAGTCCAACTCTTGTCCAACTCTTAAGGAGTTCCTAGATTCTCTTAAACCGAGGCTTGCTTATCAGGAAATCGGCTCTTGGCCAGGTAGTCCGTTTTGAGATCCGAAAAGATTAGTTGATTGACAGAGTATTGTGAGCAGTGATAAATAGTAGTAGATAAATGTAGTTCGATACCAAGAAAGTTGTGTAAACTAGTATAAAGGATAAAACATAAAAATATATTATATTTTTATTAATTGGCGCCCGATGTGAGGCGGTGCTATTTAAAAAATTCCTTAAACAAGTTTTAAAACAAAACAGTTTTCGAAAACAAAAAGGGAATTCGCACCGCTCAAAAACTTACCCGATCATAATAAAAAGTTTTTGCATCGTGAAAATAGCTAATAGTGGAAATCAATAAATGTAATAATCCCCCTTTGTTTGCAACAACCTGTTAATTAGTGATCGTAACAAAAAAACTCACTGCTCCAAAAACTAATACTCTCAAAAATAAATTGAAGGAAGAGCTGAGAACAATCCCTCGATACAGACTTACAACCCGTAAGAAGGACGACCCCAAATAGGATCATCAAACACAAAAAAGACATCCCATAACCAAGAACTAAGAAGACAATTAGTGAGCTGTTATATTATAGTTTTATAATCATAAGAATATAGTGCGAAAAATTAAATAGAAACAAGCAAGGTGGAAAATTTAATTAACGATTTTGAAAGAATTCTCCTCATGACTCCACCCTTACCTACATTGGCTTCTAGCAGCCATGCTAATAATCCGATGTTTAATGTAAGTGATTTAATAACTCAAATTGTCAATAATGAGTTAAATCCTTTAAAGGATGAGATCGTAAGTTTAAAGTCACAACTAAAATAATATAATATACGAGAAAGAAAGCTAACTTCGGTAAACCGAAGTTGGTATACCCTTGCAGTCTGCAATTGGATCATTGAAAATCGAACCATTTTAGTAATGTTGAAAAAATATCGAATTTTGACCATTTTACATTTTACATGTAGAATTTACATTTTACAGCTTTATGATATAGTTCTCTGATCTTAAAAAAATTATAACCGTAATTCTAGAACCATAGAAAACTGCTATATCTCAAAATTTATAGAAAAACGTTTAAAAACAGAGAAGTTAAAATTTAGTTTACATTAATTTTGCCATCATTCCTATGACAGCTATAGGATATAGTAGTCCGATTTCGGCGGTTCCGACATATATACTGTGTGCTAAAGAAATAAGACTATGCTGAAAATTTCAGCTCGATAGCTCAAAAACTGAGAGACAAGTTCGTGTAGAAACCGACAGACGGACATACAGACGGATATGGCTAGATCGACTCGGCTGGTGATGCTGATCAAGAATATATAAGTTAACACAAAACGAATTCGCAACCGAAGTTGGCCACGCGCATCCGGTATTGCAACAGCAAGTAAAAGTGCAAGGGCAACTTCCCGGCTTCGGTCAGTAGCTCCCAAAAAGTGCTGACTGCAGCGTCTGATCCACTTCCCGCTGCAGCGACGGCAACGGCAAAGCTCCGACGTTGGCAGAGGCAGCGACAAAGTTATTGGGTATAAATATGGCAATTTCTGTAAACATAATTTAGTTCAACTTTTTATGGAAATAAATACGGACCAAGTGTCCAAGAAATATTATTTTTTTAAATAATAAAAACCTTCGTGTTTAACTGGCGCCCAACGTTTAAGGGTCCTGTCCGCGGAAATATCCTTGGTATCGAATCAAAGGAGCACTCGTAAGAGCACCCCATAGGCTGCCCGGGTTCCACCGATCCGAAAAATAAGTCGCGACTCCAAAAATCACCTGCAAGTGCACCCCATAGGCTGCCCTGGTAACACCGGAAAAAAGGCGCACCAAAGGAAAGGCAACACTGCTGGACGACCCGCCAAGAAAAGAACTCACTTACATCAGACTGCAGGCGATCGCCGTAGACAACTGGACGGGAGTGTCAGGAAAAGGTACCCCAGTAGCAAGGAGCAAAAAGGACTACTACCAACTGACCGGTTCAGGATGTATTTTATTTTACTGTAAGCTAACTTTTAATTACAAACCACAAACAAAATAAGAAATCACGAAAGTGAAAAATACCTAAAAGAAATATTTTTAAACAAAAGCTAAAAAGCTAAAACAAAGGCAAAAAAAGCCACAACAAAAGCAAAAACAAAGCAAACAAACACACAAAACAAATCAAATCTAAATTAAAAAAAAAAATCATTAATTTAAGAATTTATATTTTACATACAACTCTACACATACAAAAAATATTTTATTACAATGGCTAACCCTAATAATCTGATCAGGCCCGCGATGCTACCCAATAGTGGGGTACAAGCCCCTGAAGTAAACCAAGTCCCAACAAACTTAGTTAACATGCAAGCCCAAATACAAGAAATAGTAGAGAGAATTCTAAATCAAAAATTAAATCCAGATTCAGTGCCGCTACTCGATCAAACCTATACTGCTAATGCAAATAATATGAATGAATTTGACAGAGTCCCAGACATAGTAAAAAGCCTCAGGGAATTTTCTGGCCAAGCAGGAGAATTCAGCTCTTGGAGGAAGAGCGTAGAGAGAATAATAAAAATATATTCATTAACAGAAGGATCCCCCAGGTACTATTCAATTTTAAATGTTATTAGAAACAAAATAGTAGGTAATGCAGACTCAGTTCTAGAATCATATAACACACCACTAAACTGGACAGCAATCTCCAAATGTTTAACAGCCCACTACGCTGATAAACGAGACGTTACGACATTAGAATATCAAATGACTTCGTTAGTACAGGGTAATCAAACCACAGCAGATTTCTACCAACAGGTCTATACTCACTTATCACTCATCTTGAACAAAATTTCATGCATGGAAATGGGAAGAGAATCAATCGATCTTTTTGCCAAGTCTTACAGAGACAAGGCGCTTGATACTTTTATTAGAGGTCTTAACGGCGACTTGCCTAGACTGCTAGGTACCAAAGAACCGGCAGATCTTCCATCTGCACTTCAACTTTGCGAAAGACTAGAAAATCAAAATTTCAGAACCAATTACGCCAATAATAATCAAAACAATTCAAGAAAATTTGAAGGCCCTACTAGAGGACCTGCCTTACCAAAAAAATTCGCACAGCAACCATTCAACGCAGCTAGACAACCATTTATCCCACATTTAGCTCACGTTCCACAGACCCCGAAAACGACAGCCTATTTTCCACAGCAGCAAATGCAATTCAGTGGACATCAACAAAAATATTCTGCTTACCCAGCAATACAACCACCACGTCCATTGGCTCCCAAACCACAGCCTAAGCCAGAACCTATGGATATAGATAAAAGTTTACAGACAAGACAAATAAATTATATGAACAGACCAAATAATGGACTGCAGGGAAAACGACCACCACCTCAAATGACAAGCGGACTGGTAGATAAAAAACAGAGAAATTTTCATATAAACACTGAACAAGAACACCCAGTAGAAAATACCGACCAATTAACGGAAACTGACGAGACAGCAGCCGAATACTACGCGGAAATTCCAGATTTCGAACAAGAAACAGAGGAAACCGAATACACTGGCCTTTATTTTTTAGAGTAGAATCCTCTCTTACCTTACTTTAATGTAAAACCGGTGATGGAGAGATGATCAAAATTTTAATAGACACCGGCTCTAATAAAAATTATATCCAACCGCGATTGGTAAAAAAACCAATCGAAAATAATAAATCTTTCTATGTAAGCTCCGTAGCCGGAGATATCCATATCACCCACCACACAATTGCCAACCCATTTGACTTAAAAGATACATTTGTTAAATTCTTTTTACTACCCTCATTAAAATCTTTCGATGCTATTATAGGAAATGATACACTTCGCGAAATCAACGCTCAAATAAATATGCAGGAAGGTTACATTTCAATTAAAAACAAACGTAAAATTAAAATAAAACAGAAAGCTTCTCCCGAAGTCAACAAGTTAGATATTCGAATAGACCATACAACAAAAACGCAAAAAGAAAATTTAAAAATTATCTGCTTAAAATTTCCAAACTTATTTGGCGACCCGGACGAAAAACTGACATACACTACCAAAGTAGAAGCCACTATAAGAAGTACAAACGAAAGTCCAATATACTCGAGGCACTACCCATACCCGGAAGCTCTTAGGCCAGAAGTTGAAAAGCAAATACAAGAGCTACTTGAAAACGGCGTAATTAGACCTTCAAGGTCTCCGTATAATTCTTTAATATGGATTGTACCCAAAAAAATGGATGCCTCCGGACAGAAAAAACATAGAATGGTGATTGACTATAGGAAGCTTAACTTGGTCACTATTCCAGACAGATACCCTATACCAGACATAAACAATGTACTGGCACAACTAGGACAAAATAAATTTTTTTCTGTTTTAGACCTTAAAAGTGGATTTCACCAAATCCCACTCAGACAATCAGACATAGAAAAAACAGCATTTTCAGTTAATCAAGGCAAATATGAGTTTACCAGACTCCCGTTTGGACTTAAAAATGCCCCTTCCATTTTTCAAAGAGCGCTAGATGACATTCTTAGAGAACATATAGGAATTAGGTGTTTCGTCTACATTGACGACATTATTATCTTCAGTAAAAACGAAGAAAATCATCTAAAAGACATAGAAATTGTATTCAAAATTCTTGAAGACGCAAACATGAGAATCCAGTTAGATAAATGCGAATTTTTTAAGAAAGAAGTTGAATTTTTAGGATTTTTAGTAGCAGATACCGGAATTAAGAAAAATCCGGAAAAGGTGAGAGCAATCGTCGAATTCCCAGAACCAAAGACACTTAAAGATCTTCGCTCCTTTTTAGGACTGTCAGGGTTCTACCGTCGCTTCATCAAAGATTATGCAAAGCTTGCAAAGCCCCTAACAGCCCTTTTAAGAGGGGAAGAGGGCCGAGGCCGTATCTCAAAAAATGCCTCAAGCAAAACTCTGATCGATCTTGACAAAGAGGCAAGGGAAGCATTTAGAAAATTAAAACAAACTCTCGCCTCCGAGGAGGTAATGTTATCATATCCAGACTACAATAAAGAATTTCAATTAACTACCGATGCTTCAGATTATGCTATTGGTGCCGTATTGGCCCAAGAAGACAAACCTATAATGTTTATTTCTAGGACTCTAAGTAAGGCAGAAGAAAGTTATGCCCCTAACAAAAAGGAAATGCTAGCTATAATTTGGTCTATACAGACTCTTAGAAATTTTCTGTACGGTCCGACCAAAGTAAAAATATTTACAGACCACGAATCTCTCACACACCCAACTAACCCGAAAAGCCGTAACGATCAGATGAAGAGATGGAAAGCAATTCTAGAGGAGTACAACCACGAACTGCTCCACAAACCTGGCAAAGCAAACGTTGTTGCCGATGCTCTGAGTAGACCTCCCATTCAAACGCGAGGGGAAGTAAACACACTAACAGGCACTATTCACAGCAGTTCTAGTTCTCCTGAGAGACTAATACCAATGGCAGAAGAACCAGTAAATGTTTTTAAAAATCAAATACTATTATATTTAGGAAATACACCCTCCTATAAATTCGAACTTGTTTTTCCAACGTACCATAGACACATTATTACAGAACCAATTTTTAATTCAGAAACCTTATTAAAAATTTTAAGAGATAGACTCAACCCGTCTGTCATTAACGGAATCCATACGGACGAAAAAACTTTAGGTCAACTTCAGGAAATCTATCCACTTTTAAATAAATATAAAACCAGATTCTCAAGCAGACTAGTTAAAGATTTAAAAGACGAAACTGATCAAGAGAATGCAATTATAACAGAGCATAGAAGAGCACATAGAAATAGCAATGAAAACAAACTACAATTGTTAAGCAAAGTTTACTTTCCACACATGAGGGCCAAAATAATAAAACTTGTAAAAGAATGCCAAATTTGTAAGGAACACAAATACGAAAGACACCCCAACAAACCAGAGTTACAAAAAACACCAATACCACAATACCCAGGTCAAATTATTCACATTGATTTTTACCTCACATGCAAACAAGTCGTTTTGACGGCAATAGATAAATTTTCAAAATTTGCACAGGCTAGGATAGTCAAATCTCGAGCAACTCAAGACATAAAAGAACCTTTAAAAGATTTATTAATCAATTTTGGTATCCCAGAAATGGTAATAATGGATAATGAGAAATCTCTTGGTTCGGCTCCCGTAATGCGGATGCTACAAGATCAATTTAATATCGAAGTTTACAAAACACCTCCATATAACAGTTCAGCAAACGGCCAAATCGAACGTTTCCATTCAACACTGTCAGAAATTATTCGGTGCTAAAAGGCCGACAAAGTACACGCTTCATTAAAAGATCTTATAGACAGATCAGTTGTCAAATATAATTATTCAATACACTCAACCACTAACAGAAAACCAGTTGACTTATTTTTTGGAAGAAAGGTAGCACTTAACCCTAAACACGCTTCATTAAAAGATCTTATAGACAGATCAGTTGTCAAATATAATTATTCAATACACTCAACCACTAACAGAAAACCAGTTGACTTATTTTTTGGAAGAAAGGTAACACTTAACCCTAAACTACAACAAACAGAGAGACAAAAAATTATAGAGAAAATTACAACCACTCAGGAAAAAGACCTAACATACCATAACAAAAGTAGAGATCAAATAAAAAAATATTCCCCAGGAGATGAGATATTTGTTCAAAATAATAAAAGATTAGGTACAAAACTATCCGACAGATATAAAAAAGAAACCGTAAAAGAAGACAGAAACACCACAGTACTAACAGAAACTGGAAGAATTATTCATAAACAACTTATTCGAAATTAAATCACATTTACAGAACCCTTTTCACTGTGTGCGCTGCTGACGTGCAAATAACTGACTACACGAAATCCAATATCGTGACTCTAATTACCGGACTGGCAAAGGTTCAAACGGGAACCTTCAGATTAATTCATATTATTGACTTAGAAAAATACGAAGAAACACTTGAAAAAATTAATTACACTGCTAACTATAAATTAAAAACATACGACCCAAATTGCCATTTATAACCGAAGAAATTAGAATTTCAAAAAATTTTAATTAATAACCTCAAGATTAAGAGTAGAAGAAAAAGACATATAGATTTATTAGGCAGCGCCTGGAAATGGTTAGCTGGATCTCCCGACAGTAGAGATTTCGAAATAGTTCAAGAAAAAATAAATTCAGCATTAACTAACAACAACAATCAAGTTATTCTAAACAGACTTATAGTAGAAAAAATAAATAATATCACCCAGGCCAATGCAAATCTTATAAACAGCTTAAAATACGGAGGAGATCCTCAAAGAGACACTAGCACAATATTAATGTTTCAAATTAAAATGCTTAAAGAAGAAATTGTCAACTTAAACCACGCAATACAATGGGCAAAAGCAGATATTAGTAACACCCAGATATTAGGAGATGAAGAGGTAAATGAAGTAATAAAAACACTAGATCAAGACCAGTTGCCATACACTAATTTTGAAGAAGCCATGAAAATAGCAGAAGTAAGCGTGGCAAGCAATGGACCAACACTTATTTATATCATTAAAATTCCTATAACCGACACCAACTATTGTGAAGAACTTTTAATCAAACCAATAAAAATTGGTCAATATGTTAATAAAATTCAAAGCGAAAATGTAATCAAATGTAAAGGAAAACTTTTTGCAAAAATTTCCAAATGTAATAATTATAATGAGATAACCATTTGTAAACGTAGAGATATGATAGACATAAGTAATTCCTCTTGCCTACCAAATTTATTAAAAAGTCGCCCTGCCACCTGCACTCGAATCAACAACCAACACATTCCAGTTATTGACGAACTCGCACCTGGAGTCATTCTACTCAACAAATTATCCGGCAACGTGCAAATAAATGGGACATCCACAAGTCTCAACGGAACCTTTGTTATTAACTTCAGCAATTCTACAATTAATATTGATGGACAGACCCTCACCAACAAAGACACGGTGCACTATCACCCGATGCCAGCAATCCTCCAAACTGAGATGACCATTAAAAAGATAGAAGAAAAGCTATCATTAGAATTGGTAAAAGAACTGAACATCAACAATACCAAGACCTTGGAACTGTTAAAAACAACATCGCATACAGCCGATTTTCTAATAAGTTCCATAATAATCATCGGACTAACTGCACTAGCTAGCCGCTTCTTGATTAAAAGGGTCAAAATACTGCACATCAACAAAATAGCTTCTGATAACGAGATCAATGACCGCATCGAGCGTGGACACTCGATTTTAAAGGTGGAGGAGTTAACACAAAACGAATTCGCAACCGAAGTTGGCCACGCGCATCCGGTATTGCACCAGCAAGTAAAAGTGCAAGGGCAACTTCCCGGCTTCGGTCAGTAGCTCCCAAAAAGTGCTGACTGCAGCGTCTGATCCACTTCCCGCTGCAGCGACGACAACGGCAAAGCTCCGACGTTGGCAGAGGCAGCGACAAAGTTATTGGGTATAAATATGGCAATTTCTGTAAACATAATTTAGTTCAACTTTTTATGGAAATAAATACGGACCAAGTGTCCAAGAAATATTATTTTTTAAATAATAAAAACCTTCGTGTTTAACTTATATATTTTATGGGGCGAGAAACCCCCCTCTCCAAGCTTAAAAAAAAAAAAAAAAAAAAAAAAAAAAACTAAAAAAAAAAAAAAAGAATAAAAAAAAAAAAAAAAAAAATAAAAAAAAAAAAAAAAAAAAAAAAAAAAAAAAAAAAAAAAAAAAAAAAAAAAAAAAAAAAAAAAAAAAGAAAAAAAAAAAAAAAAAAAAAAAAAAAAAAAAAAAAAAAAAAAAAAAAAAAAAAAAAAAAAAAAAAAAAAAAAAAAAAAAAAAAAAAAAAAAAAAAAAAAAAAAAAAAAAAAAAAAAAAAAAAAAAAAAAAAAAAAAAAAAAAAAAAAAAAAAAAAAAAAAAAATAAAAAATATTAATAAAAAAAAAAAAAAACTTATTCATATAATTGAACAAGACTTAGGAGTGTTAAGTTATTGCTCAAAATCAAGAGATTGAGATCGGAAATGAAATCATTGTACCATATTGCCCGCTGCTATCACGAATTTTCGAAACACGCAAACGTTGAGAGTTGTCATTCGGCCAAATCAATCAAATATTGTGCAAGTACATCACAAAAGGCAGCGACATGGCTGTGTTTGGTATTGCGTCGGAAAATGCGAATGACGAAATGAGCAACTTCCAAATGGGCAGATACTTCAGTACTAATGAAGCACTGTGGCGATTATTGTCATTTTAAATTCATGAAAGATATCCCACAGTTGTACATTTAGTAGTGAATTTGGAAAATGGCCAAAGAGCCATTTTCATGCATGTCAGGATTATTCGTTTGAATGCACAAGCGATGCAATATATCTTCACAAATGACGTCTTTGTATTTGTTCATAACTGAATTGGTTGTGAAGGAAAACATGTGGTGATGATAATTGCGAACAGCGTTCGTATTTTGTACGTATTTGATGAAACAACTGAATCCGCAAGTGTTAAATCCCAATAAGAATCGTTCTCCAGCAAACCCAATAGTTGTCATTCTTCTCTATATGTTTGGCATCGGTAGCCATTCACAGTTTTCAAATGCGCAAATGATTTTGGTCTACGTACATTTATCAACAGCAGTCGCAAATAAAAACATTTATAATTTCTAGGATGAACAGTATACATGCGACCTAGTGCATCAGTGGAAAACACCTGTGGACAATATGGAATTGGGGTTCCTTGTTTGCGACGTTGGAATTTCTTTGTTGATTGATTTCAAGTATAATACTTGGACATTTCAAAGTACATCAGCGTCGCTGCGAATGGATCTGCTTCACACATTGCAAAGAAGCTAGTCAATGTTGTCGATGGTGGTCTCTCAGCTTGTTGTGCCGCATTAGCCTCAGTGAAGTAAAATCTTTGGCCATTTTCCAAATGCACTGCTAAATGTACAACTGTGGGATATCTTTCATGAATTTGAAATGACAATAATCGCCACAGTGCTTCATTAGTACTGACGTATCTGCCCATTTGAAAGTTGCCGATTTCATCATTCGCATTTTCCGACGCAATACCAAACACAGCCATGTCACTGCCTTTTGTGACGTTCTTGCACAAATATTTGGTTGATTTGGACGAATGACAACTCTCAACGTTGGCATGTGTTTCGAAAATTCGTGATAGCAGCGGGCAATATGGTCAATTAAACAACAACAAAATAATCCTAAGCTAATCTACCAATTCCAGATAAACACACACTCTCACTAGTAATGAAACCCCTTTACAAACCCTGATAGTTGAGAGACGTTGTCGTTGTCGGACGTGTATTCTTTCCCTCTACCTTCTGATCAAGTTTTCTCTACGTAAACTTCACCGATTAAAGTCAGATCTGTGTATATCTTGTCAGTTTTTCAGTGATCTCTATAAATCTGAAAAGTTTTTATAGATATAAAAGACAGTCACTTTATTATTCGCAAAACATAATTACCAGCAAAACAAATTTACATTCGTTTTGCTGTTCATCCGTTTGCTCTCGTTTACCGCAATCACTTACATCACGTTGTTGTTGTTGCACTTGTTCTCTTTTTGTGTCACGAACATTCATACGCACCAAAAGAAGAAAAAGCTCTAACTAAGCAGAGCTTTTTTGGTCTCCGCTTGTTATTGTTTTCCAATCGCGCATTAAAACATAAAAACGCTTAATCGCATAATCATAAACAATGACCGACTGCTGCATCGCTCCATGCCAACTTAATGGCAAAATAACACCTAAGCAGTCGGGTGTTGGTTGCTGGCTGTGCGACAACATCGCGCACGCGAAGTGCGCAGGCTTTCGGCATAATGCTCCCCTAGTTTCTGATCGTATAAGAAACAATAAAAGCCTGGATTGGCCTAGACATCAAAGTCGACATAATGGGTTTCATAAGACAGACTGATCTTGAGTATCAGTCCCTACGCGCTGGATTTAACGACCTTTTAAGTCGCTTTCGAAAGTCGGAATTGATTTTCAAGGACCGAAAACTGTTAAGTGACTCAATAAAAATATCACCTAAGCCCACATCGTCTATTGCGTTCTTACAAGTTCCAGGCCTTTCTTATCCTCCTATCTTGCTGATTATGCCTCTTGTGATGAAGATGATACCCAAGTTGCTGATGCTACCCCTGGATCTATTGTATCCAGGTCACCACTGTTCCCAGAATCCATATCGAAGGCGGCTACTACAAGTACTATGGACTCAGTATCTGCTACTCCTGGTTGTCAACCAAGCACAACACCTGTGGCTACCTCTGGATCTACTGATTCCAGGTCACCACTGATCCATGAATCTATATCCCAGCAGGATACTTCTAATAATATGGACACTGGATCCGCTGTTTCTGGTTGTGAACCCACATCAACTCCGGTAGCACAACCCAACGTACATCTGTCACGCCCAGCAAATGTTCGAAGCCAGGCCCCCGCTAAGCCCATATCAGGCATCAAGCGGCAGAAACCGAACAAAATTTTTGAAATTGCTCCTCCTAAAACAATCTTTATCTCAAGATTAAATCCGGATGCGACACCTAACAATTTAAAAACGCACTTGAGCAACATTTTAAATGCATCTGTCACCGATTTCGTTGTCACTAAGTTCAACATCAAACAGATGAGAAATTTCTCATCCTTTAAGATCTCCCTCCAGGATAATCTTTTTGATAGAGCTCTTGATACTTCTATTTGGCCTGATCACGTAATTGTTCATGAATTTGTTAGTAAACTTAAAAATGACAATAGAATTACCGAATTACCAAAAAACTAACTTCGGCCTTTAACATACAGTATCAAAATGTTTGCAGCTTATTGGGAAAACTTAATAAGCTGTATACAAATAATGTTTCTTTTGATGCAAACGTACTTGTTTTTACGGAAACCTTGTTGAATTCATCAGTGTCTGAAATTGTCTCATCCAATTATAATATTTATCGTTGTGATCGCTCTAACCGGACAGGAGGCGGTGTCCTAATTGCTGTTAAATCGACCCTTCCGTCTGATCTTATTACACTTAATGTAATGATAATATCGAATTTATTTCCGTTCGTATTTCTCTACATAATGTTTATGTATATATTTCTTGCTCGTATATACCACCACGATCGGATACAAGCGTCTACTTGCAACACTTATCTTTAATTCAAATCATTCAGTCTAGTCTTAAAGATAAAGATCACCTCGTTATCTTGGGTGATTTTAACATCCCAGGTCTAGTTTGGATGCCCTCAGTCGATTCAAACACGTTATTTCCCACAAGTGCACATGACTTCGTCCGAGGTATTGGTGATCTTTCTTTAAATCAAGTTAACTCAGTTGTTAATTCAAATGAAAAACTCCTTGATCTCGTCTTCGCTTCAGATTTTTCCAACTCATGTGTATCTAGAATTGAACCACTTTCAACACCCGAGGACCGTTACCTACTCTCGAAATTGTTTTCGAAATATCTCTATCATCAATACCTCCAGCTGATAACGACCTAGATCCACTCGCTTATTTGCTGAATTAAATCACTACCTCCAAAATTCTGATTGGTCCTTTCTCGATTCCGTTTCCGAACCCTCAATTTTGATAACTAGTTTCTACAGTCTGCTTAATTCAGCTCTAGACTTGTTTGTTCCTTCTTCGAATTCTGTGGTGACTTCATGCAAGCCCCCTTGGTTTACTCGTCAACTCTCATATTTGAAGAACATAAAGAATAGACGCTTTAAAAAATTTAAGAGTTCTGGATCAGACATTGATTATTCAAAATATTTACTTGCAAAGTCAAACTTTATTCAACATAATTCGGACTGCTATCAAAACTATCTATCCCGTTGTAAAATTGAATTTAAGGATAATCCCAAACAATTATATTCTTTTATTAACCCTCTAGTGCCCAAATTTTCTTTTCCAAAAAAAAAAATTATTTTTGGATTCATTATGTATCAAAAGTGAATGTTTGTTTTAGAAAAACTTTTACTTTTGCATGGATCGAGTTTTATAGGACTATATCCTTGGACCGCCTAGAGGCGGCTTTGGGAAGGTAGGCCAATAAAAAATTAGGTAATCAATTCTTTTGTTTACAATTTTTATTATAAATTACTTAAAGAAAGGCTCCAAAAACAAATAAAACAACAATTAAAACTAAAGTTACTTAAATTCACAAAGCTTCAAATATTTGGGTGTAAAAAGTTTGATTACTTATTTGTGATGAAAATCATAGAAACAGTCTTTTTTCTGGGAAAAGCACAGGTTTATATTACATTTGCGGCAGACAATTTGAGTTTCCGATGTACAACCAGGAAGCTTACAGGTTTTTTTGTCAGCGCGTGATAAAAACATTGGAAAATGCTCGACTTTATCATAACGTACATCATTAATCGGAAGGAAAGTTTTCTTCCCTGTGCATTTATTTTCCTTTCCATCAACTTGTCGCGGGCGCCCGGGTCCTTTTGGCAGATAAGGAGTTTGTAGCATGCAAAGCACATTTGCAACCTCTGACCGGAAGTTTGGCAATTGGTATGTTGTGTTATTAGCGTCCGGCTGGTTTATTCGGTGGAACAAAATGTAAGCGTTTACCATGGCTAAATCAAGCATATGTGTAAATAGTCGATTTGTATACTTGTTGCTCTTTACGGGAATTTTATATCGACCAATAAGTCCGTCCATTAAGTCGACACCACCCATGTGGCTGTTGTATTCGTGGATTACATTTGGGCAATTTATGTCAACGTCCTTTTTTTCGGAACGAACAAAACG
This sequence comes from Drosophila rufa, assembly GCA_018153105.1. NCBI lineage: Eukaryota > Metazoa > Arthropoda > Insecta > Diptera > Drosophilidae > Drosophila > Drosophila rufa. Next base: position 2,493,230 of record JAECXS010000135.1, read on the forward strand.
TGAAACCTGATCTTTTGAATTCGTTTCATTCAGGAAAGGCTTTGTGCCCGCGTAAGTCGAAGCAAGTCGTACTGCCTTATTGTCCTTCCAAATCGTCAAAGACAGTTCGACTCCTGATACAGATCCACAAAATTCTGTAGAATATCCACGCACTTGTTTCTTGAGGTCGCTGTCAGATGGCAGCTTACAATTTGGAATGCGATTCGAGCGAATAGTTCCCAAAGAAAATATTCCCCGGGACTTGAGATATACAAGAAGCGGCAAAGAAGTATAATAATTGTCAAAGTAGATAATCTGGTTTTTGAAATCCGGAACATTGCGTGACAATCGAACAACTACATTTGCTGCCGCACCAAGATCTGGTGAGCCAGTTTGAACAACGTTGTCACCTGCTCCACAATATATCTCGAAATTATAGCAAAAGCCAGAAGAGTCACAAAAATTGAAGAATTTCACTCCCCATTTGTGTGGTTTGTCTGGTAAATATTGTCTAAGAAAGGTCTTCATCTTCGTTGCACACATTTGTTCATCCACAGATAAGCGTTGACGCATCGGAACTGACTGAAACTTCACATTGAAGTGATTCACGAGCGGCCGTATTTTGTATAAAGGATCGTGGTCGGTAGAATCCTTGGAGGGCAACTTACTATTATCATTAATATGCAAATTACCTCGTATTTTTTCAAAGCGATTTCTTGACATTGTGTTCTGAATTGTTCCAAATGCGTACTCCCCCCAATATGAACGGACATTTGGGTAGCGAAAAACTGACATAAAAAATAAAATGCCAATAAATTTTCGAATTTCTAAATTGGTTGTAGAAAACGAAGTATTGACATCCTTTTGGGCACCATACAAATTATAGTATCACTCAAAAAGAATTGAAAACACTTGAATGGCGTATCCAGATTTTTAAGTGCTCCGAGGTCAGGCTCATGAAAGGATATTGCAGATTTATCCATGACTAGGTTCGTTTGGCGCCACAACATCTTTTTGAAAAGCGGTGATTTTGGGTCTATAGTTCAAACAGATCCTACACATTCAGCTATTGTGCTTGCTTTAACATGAGCAATATTTTGCTCAGCAGGCGCTTTGCGTTTGCGTTTCTGTGCTTGAGGTGAATTGGATGCAATCGAACTTGAGGGTGACAACAATTTTGCAAAAGGAGTAGGACTTCCGCTTGAAGTTACACAAATCTCTCTAGCCAACATAGAATCCGACATATGTATGACTTTCTCAATCGCTTCTTCATCTTCCTCATTGACAGGACGCGCTGCCTCGCAAACATCATCAGTCAAATCTTCCTCCAATTCTTCTTCTCCGTCCGTATCAATGTCAATATCAATTGAATTTAAAAATTTTTCAATCTCCACGTCGGAAAGAGCTGATAGCTTATTCACTTGTCGTCGCTCCATGTCTACTGAAGCAATTATTTGTACTTATAAAAGCTATAGAAAGCTAACGAAATCTTATTTTTAGTGTGGGTTTCGTTTTTTGAGTACTTGAGACTATCAGCAACACGGTACAATTTTTTTTTCCAGCAACAAACTTTTTATAATATTTAAAAAAAATATTTGTATTTTGCACTTAATTTGCAAATAATTATTTCGTCCGAGTTGCACAAATTTTCTGCTTCAAATGACTACAGCAGCTTGCGCAAGCTCTAGTATGTATTCCAAACGCAACGAACTTAATTTTTGGACTTCCCCGAATTAGAAAAAACGCAAAACCGAGTCAAAAGGAATGAAAAGACTAAAATAACGGTGTTTTTAACCTTACCCGTCTGGAGGCGGTCTTGGGCACTAGAGGGTTAACTCTAAAAAAAATCCTTTTCCTCCATCTCTTTATTACAATAACTCTGTCGCTAATTTATTTTCAGAATTTTTCAAACCACATACTCTTCAAATTCGTTTAATATTTCCACATCTTACCCATACTCTCTGCGAAGCTCCAATAGTAAGCTAGAGTATTTTATGCCAATTATGGATGAAGAAATTGTTTTGGATAATCTTAAGTTGGTGAAATCGTCATATTCCGCGGGCCCTGACCAAATTCCTTGCTGTATTCTAAAACATTGCGCCACTACCTTGTCAAAACCTCTTGCTAGAATTTTCCAAGTGTCTTTACATCATAGCTATCTATCTGAAATCTGGAAAGAATCTTTTATTATACCACTTCATAAAAAAGGTAGTCGGTCGGACATCAATAATTATCGAGGTATCGCAAAGCTCTGTGCTATACCCAAACTGCTCGAATTCATTATCACCTCGCAGCTTCAACATCAATGTCTTTCGATAATGTTACCATCTCAGCATGGTTTAATGAAACGCCGGTCCACAACAACCAACCGCTTTGAATTTACATCTTTCATTGGAAATGGCTTTAAGCGAAAGTTTCAAGTCGACGTTGTATTCACTGATTTCAGCAAGGCGTTTGATTCAGTAAATCACGATCTACTGCTAAAAAAGCTAACTCTGCTTGGTTTTCCTAATAATCTAGTAAGATGGATCGAAAGTTACTTATCTAATCGCACCCAAAAAGTCATATTTAATAGGTCTCTTTCTAAAAATGTTTTCGTCACTTCGGGAGTTCCGCAAGGTAGTCACTTGGGACCACTGCTCTGTGGATTATTTATCAATGACTTACCCTCGGTAATTGAGGAATCATTAACTTTAATGTGTGCTGACGACGTTAAAATTTGTATGCACATTAAAAACAAAGATTCTCACATTTTATTGCAAAACGACCTAATCCGTCTTCAATCCTGGTGCGTTAATAACGGGCTTAATTTAAACCACTCCAAGTGTAGTATTATGTCCTTCTATCGGACTAATATACACGTGTCGAGTTACTTTCTAGGGTCAAACCTTCTTGAGCGTATTTCTATTACATCAGACCTTGTTGTTCTATTTAACCATAAGTTAAATTTTTCCGATCACATAGGAATCTTAGTAGGAAATTAAGAGGTGATCCCTATACCACTAAACTTCTCTATATCTCGCTAGTTCGTCCTTTGCTCGAATACTGCTCATGCGTCTGGTCACCCCAGTATGCAAAGTATCAAGAGCTCATCGAATCGGTGCAGAAGCAATTTCTTCTGTTTGCTTTGAGGGGTTTAAATTGGGAACAACATCTTCGTCTTCCCTCGTACACGAACAGATTGCGGCTTTTGGACTTGGACCGTCGACTATGTAACAGCGTTATATTCCTTTATAAACTAATTAATGGCGAAGTCGACTCTGCTTCGTTGCTACACAACATAAAGTTTGCAGTTCCTGCCAGAAGCACTCGACAGTTTCGCCCTATTTTTCTGGAGATATGCCGATCAAATTTTGACTCACATGACCCATTACGTATTCTGTGCCAGTTGTATAACGAAAATTATCATGTGTTATCCTGTGAAACATCCTTGTCATAAAATGTATCTAATATTCTGTCGTACTTATTGTCTAGTTTGTAAATCTTCACCCCAACCCCTTTCGATATGAGACGGAGCATATCGTTAAAAAGTTCTCCTACCCGGTTGGGGGTAAGATTATTATTATTATTATTATTATTATTATTATATTTTTAATGTTAACAGTACATTTTTGTTAACTTTTAAATAAAGAATAAAGAATAAACCCACACATACACACTCGTACAAAATAAAAACTTTAAAATTATGTATTGTTCTAGAACGCGCCCACACTCATACACACATGCACGCAGCTACTCACAACTTACAGACAAATTACACCTGCAACACGGACAAATCACTTTCACTTTTCCGCACAAACACTGACCCGAACAAGAGCTATTGTTAATTAAAGCTATTCGTAATGAAAATTACGTTTAACTAATAAAATAAGCTAAAATATTCGGAAACACGACGACGCACCAACACTTGCTCGACCGCAGTCAACGAATGCAAAAATTTGGCGCAAGCTTAGAGAATGCAGTGCTATCTCATCTCCTTACTCACAATTGTTTTGTGCATCTCTATTAGAATTAACAATCGCTGTCAATTGCGCAATATAAAGCATAGACCAGGCGTCTAAGCGATGTGAAAAGAACGACTAAATAATAAGACGTCTTCATTTGCTGTGTTGATATTTCAAACTGAATCTTTATTTCAAAGTCCGCGCTTACTGCGGTCATGAGATTCTTAAAACTAGTCTTATCGCTAGACCAAGTCAAGTGTCAAGTGTCAAGTGCATAGATCTGTGCTAGGCCCAAGTGGCCGCTGTTTAAAAATACGCGCACATGCGCTCAAGCAGATCACAGCTGCATCGATTTGTTACAGATCTACATATGTACATACTTGTATGTATGTATGTATGCATATATATATAAAAACGTGTTCATGTGTGAACAGATGGGCAAGTGTTTTTTATGCAAGAAAGTTCTGAGTTCTAATCCCGATCATGCCAAAGAATTTGCTTACATTTTTATTTCAGATTCTTATTCATTTGTTCTATTTATTCAGTTTTTTTGGTCAAAGTAATTGTAATTTAAATATACCTTCCAAATGACATATAGCCGCCAAACTAGAGGGAAACGCAAAAATTAAATCAAATTAAAAACAAAAATTTTAAAACTTTTTTTCATATATGTTTTATTATTTATTTTATGTTTTGTTTGATGATTCTAAAATTTATGGCATTTGTGCACGTTTCTATATGACTACATGTATTTTTACATAAATGTATGTATAGTGCGTGTAAAAGGTTAGGTATATGGGATCTTTGCTACTAATTTTAATGAATAATATCTCGAGAAAGGGAATTTTCCCAGATATTTGAATCGTTGAAGGCATTTTTTTTAATTTCAAAAGCTTAAAAATAAAATTAATTCTTATACAAGTAAATTCTTAATTATTATATTTAGATAAATTTTGTCAAGGCAAAGTAATTATCATTTCAAAATAGCTTTCCAAAGACTAATATCACGTTTCTTTAATTTAAAACGATTATAAGTTAAGGCCGCGGGAAATCGAGCCTTTTTAGCTTTTTTCCCGCTTAACTAGTGGGATAACCAAAAAGTCGTAGAACAAAAGTTGTTCGGCTCAATCTGTTTAATGACGTAAAAGTGGTTCCAGGACTCTAGATCGAAGATTTCATACAGAACGACAAACAAACATACAAGCTCAAGGACAAACGTTTTTATTTCGGAAAGGACGTGAAAATTCTGCTTATTGAATATCTTCTGAACGGAGTATCGGATCGAGATGATTGAAGTGTCACTCGACGCGTATTTTAAGCTAGAACACAACAGCACCGGCCCCAACAGGTCAAAACTTTGCTTAAGAATATCTCCTCTCTAGTACTAATACTCTTTGAAAAGAACGACTAAATAATAAGACGTCTTCATTTGCTGAGTTAATATTTCAAACTAAATCTTTATTTCAAAGTCCGCGTTTACGTAGCGGTCATGAGATTCTTAAAACTAGTCTTATCGCTAGACCAACGCAGTGGTTTGTTTAACCCTAACATGGGATACATTCTTAAGTGCGATGGAAAAGACCCAGCTATCCCGCACTTATCATTGAAGATATTGTGTGACCCACGCAGAGGCTCAGATTACATATTTGTCAAGTGCATAGATCTGTGCTAGGCCCAAGTGGCCGCTGTTTAAAAATACGCGCACATGCGCTCAAGCAGATCACAGCTGCATCGATTTGTTACAGATCTACATATGTACATACTTGTATGTATGTATGTATGCATATATGTATATATAAAAACGTGTTCATGTGTGAACAGATGGGCAAGTGTTTTTTATGCAAGAAAGTTCTGAGTTCTAGCCCGCTCATGTCAAAGAATTTTTTTACATTTTTATTTTAGATTCTTATTCATTTTCTCTGCTTTTTATTCAATTAATACATTTTATACCAGTTCGGCAAAGTTGGGGTATGAAAGTGAATTTTGTTATTTTTTGTCATTTCTTGGTCACGCTCGTTCTTTTCTGTAGTTTTGCGCATTTTTTTTGGTCAATAGTCAATCTCTTTTCTCTTTCACACACACTTTTCTATGACAATAAAAAGCATCTTTTCATTAAGAAAATGTAGGAGCTATTAGATGTGACAATCTTTGGCCATTTTATTTCAGTTCTGCCAAAATTAGGTTAACAGTTGTCGAAGCATACTTAGTATGAGAATGGCGCTTCACATGTAATAAAGGTAATGGCCCAGTTGTCTAAGCAGTCGATGCATTTACATTTTGCAAAATTGGCCCGAGCTCAATCCCACACAAAACGAAAACATTTTCATTTTTGTATTTTTATTCTAAAATTTTTTTCTACTTGTTTTCCGGGTATAACAACAAAGGCAAATAGACGAAATGCAAAAAAAAAAAAAAAACAGAAAAAACAATAAAAAGTATTGGCGCGGTCGGGGCTCGAACCCACGACCTAGACGACTACAGTCTACGCAGCTTGCAAGAGCAGCATCATAGGGGGGTGTTTTGAAATTCTAACCTTCTTGCTAATATTCCATGTTTATCATCCGATTTTACTGAAATTTTCAGAAAACGTCCGCTCAAGCCTATTCATTTATTGTATCTATTAACTTTAACCCGAAAATAACGAGTATAGCTTATTTTACGTTTTTTTATGATTTTTAAGGGACAGACGGACATGGCTAAATCGACTCGGCTGGTGACGCTGATCAAGAATATGTATACTTTATAGGGTCGGAGATGCCTATAATTCTCGGTTGGCACTAACTTATAATACCCTTGTACCCTATGCAGATCTCAGAGACTAAGGATCAACAAAACAAAAGAAACAAAAGATCTCAGAGACTAGGGGCAATAATCGGCCCTTAGTCTCTGAGATCTTTTGTTTCATACGAGACAGACGACAAAAGGACAGATGGGCAGGTCGACTCGTTGTTGATGCTGATCAAGAATATAGTATACAAACTATGGGGTCGGAGCTGCCACCTTCTGCCTGTTATATACATTCTCGGTTGGGACTAAGTTATAATACCCATGTGGATACTTTGTATAAAAATGTGTATAAAAATGTACCAGCCAGATGGCATTAAATTATTCTTCTTTTTTTTTAATGTACAACACTTTTCGTACCTGGTATCTCACAGTCGAGCTTACTCAATGGTAGCTGTTTTAGGTGTTTGTACTATCGCGACCGCATATATTTGCATTATATAGTACATAGAGCTAACAATAAGCAATAAACAATAATAAGAAATAAAAATAAAAAAAATCGGTTGACTTTATATTTTTCTCTAAATGAATATCTATCAATCTGAATTTTTAAAGTATATTCCATTATTATGCCTATGTAAGGTTTTGTTTTTCTATACTAGTGAAATCCTTCTTTATCTGACTTTTTATATGTTGATCCGTAAGAAACCACTTACCGGGCAAAAATACAGTGACTTCAGTAATGTGAATAAAATGTACAATTGTTCCTATGTTATTACAATTGCAGGTGGCATGGATTAAATCTGATTCAAAAGCAATACTTGGCATACACACACATATGGTCTCACTAAATCCCAGATTATCAGTGACACACAACGGCCACAACACCTGGAAACTTCACATATCCCGTGTACAAATAAATGACTCCGGCAGCTACATGTGCCAAGTTAATACAGATCCCATGAAGAGCCTTGTAAGTGCATGTCTCTACCACCTCTTTCCCAAGAGGCTTACAGTTAGTCCAAGGGTGTCCTTATCCCAGTCCCTATTTACGGGCAGGGTAAACGATTTTGTGTGGACACGTGTTTTTACGAGTGTGTACGCTACTGGAAACCTTCCCATTTATTCGCATGCAAGATAACAACTGCGCAGTTTGTATCTTATTAATGTTTTTATTTTCAGTCTGGATATTTAGATGTTGTTGTACCACCAGATATTATGAACCACCGAGACAATAACCATGAGGAAGGAGTCAGCACAGAAGGCGGCAGCATATCTCTAGTATGCAGTGCGACCGGCGTTCCAGAACCAAAAGTACAGTGGCGACGTGAAGACGGAAAGGACATTATGCTTCGAGCGGAAAGCAGAGATAAACAAGGTCAATATAATAACATTAATGTTTCTAGTACGAATCAGATCTTTTTAACTTCAACTTTTTTTTTGGAGGGGCCTCGGGATATGCCCTATAACTCCTATACCTGCACATATTTATCAATGAAACATTTTTAGGAACATTTTCTAAATGTTACGTTATTATATGTCATTTAAATTAATAGGCCAGATCAAGCCGTTTCGCCACAAAGTGAAAAGTGGCCCGTTTTGCACCGAATTTACCATACTGTTCAAATGTAACTTCAGAGAGAAACAAGCGCTGTTCAATCTCTTATTTATATTGCAAGTTCAATATGCGAAAAAATTTAAAATAAATCAATTTATGATCTTCTTTTTAAATGCAGTCCACTCATAGAAGTTTGTAATAATAACCCTAAACTAGAAAGAAAGCTAACTTCGGTAAGCCGATCATTGAAAATCGATCCATTTTAGTAATGTTGAACAAATATCGAAATTTGTAAATTTTGTAAATTTTACATTTTAAATGTAGCATTTTACACTTTCATATAAATCGACAGATCGCTTCTATGGCAGCTTATATATTGTTGGCCGATCTTAATAAAATTAAAACCGTAATTCTAAAACCGTAAAAAATTTCTATATCTCGAAATTTTAGGAATTAGTTAAAAAACAGAGAAGTTAAAGTTTTAATTTTTTTTTACATTTTTTTCGCCATCATTTCTATGACAGCTATAGGATATAGTGGTCCGATTTCGGCCGTTCCGACATAAATACTGCGTGCTAAACAAAATAAGACTATGCGGAAAATTTCAGCTCGATAGCTCAAAAACTGAGAGACTAGTTCGCGCAGAAACCGACAGACAGACAGACGGACATGGCTAGATCGACTCGGCTGGTGATGCTGATCAAGAATATATATACTTTATGGGGTCGGAGATGCCTCCTTCACTGCGTTGCAAATATCATGACAAAATTATAATACCCTCTGCAAGGGTATAAAAACTATACAATTTTAGTGTATTCTAATTTTAAAATAGAGAAACAAAGTGAGTCCAGCACAGTCATCTCTTTAAATGTTTTTATATGTTGTCGAGTATTTAATTCTCCATATATTCTATAAGTTTAAAAATTCACTCTTCCGTAGTTCTCTAAAATTAAACTTTTTAGATAAAAACATAACATTGGAAAAACAAGAAAGAAAGCTAACTTCGGTAAACCGAAATTTGTATACCCTTGCAGTCTGCAATTGGATAATTACAAATTGATCCATTTTGGCAATGTTAAAAATATATCGAAATTTGTAAATGTTGTAAATTTTACATTTTACATGTAGAATTTTACATTTTCATATAAATCGACCGATAGCTTCTATGGAAGCTATATGATATAGTTGTTCGATCTTAAAAAAATGAAAACCGTAATTCTAGAACCATCATTTCTATGGCAGCTATAGGATATAGTAGTCCGATTTCGGTCGTTCCGACATATATACTGCGTGCTAAAGAAATAAGACTATGCTAAAAATTTCAGCCCGATAGCTCAAAAACTGAGAGACTAGTTCGCGTAGAAACCGACAGACAGACGGACATGGCTAGATCGGGGTCGGAGATTCTTCCTTCACTGCGTTGCAAATATCATGGCTAAATTATAATACCCTCAGCAAGGGTATAAATAAACGATTTATTCACTGATAAAAAAAATAAAATCTATTAAGATTTTATGCGTTCATAAATTAAATATTAATATAAGACCGAAAATTCTAAAATACAGGTTTATCAGACCTCAATAGACTAACGAGTCAACCATTAATAAAACAAATAAGAAAGATACAGTCGAGAGTGCTCGACTGTGAGATACCCGGTACCTAAACGTTTGTGCTTTATACTAAAAGGCAATTTAAAATTGTACTTACATTATCATACTCTACTTCGATACTTCTTAAAATAAATCGCCTCTCGAATTAGCTCCCGACCTAAACAATTTAATGTCATACTTAAATATGAATGATACATTTTATAAGGACGCCAAAAAATGAATTATGTTATTTTTTGTCATTTTTTCGCGCGGCCAAGGCTATTTGTATCTCGGCGGGCTTTAAAAACTCAGCTGGCAGCGCAACGCCCGCGCTTGTATGTAGTGTGCGAGCTATCAGTACATCCACTAAAATTGAATTTGAACAAATTTGTGCAAATTTGTGCAAAATTGTGTGAATGAGGCGGTTAAGCTGAATATCTAGGGAGTAACACCGCATTTAAAATATCGCATGGGACCGCGTAGCGCATTACTTTTTGTCTACCTAAAGTTAAAAAATGTTGAATTTTTAGCGCATTTTTTTGTATTTGCAATAATTTGATTTAAAAAATTCAAAGTTATAATGTTAAAAAAATATTTAAAAAATAGTTAAATATATTATCTCAGAGAATCCATAACTTTTTTGGTGTATATTTTCGTTTAAGGAAACAATTTTTTGTTTCAAAATCCTCAAAAAAGGGATTTTTTTTACTTTTTTAAAGACACCGAAAATATATTGTAACTTTGACAACCGATTCCTCAGCCTCTGTTAGGTTGAGGAGAAAAGCTTGTATACGGTTAAATGCAGAATTTTATCTTTTAATATCCAAAAAAATATAATCAAATGTATCGAACGCAAAAATCGTTTTTTGAATTAATCGCCACTTTTCGGGTCCAATACCTCACTGTGCGCCTTCGATTATAAGTACATCGCCGAACACTTATAGTAAATAGTTATTTTTATTGAACTAAAAAATGGTTTCTAGAAAAAATATAGAACTTTTTTATTTTTTGCAGGAAGTAGTATATTTTATTTGTTTTCTTGTGATGTAACTCACTTTTTCTAGCTCTTAAACTTTAGAGAATATACAAAAAATGTAAAAAAGGTCAGATTTTCATCAAGAAAAAGTATGCGTACAAAAGCAAAAAACGTCAAGTTAACGGTAATTAAAGCTTTTTTATTACTTTTTTGGCATTGATACCTGTAAGCCAAACTTGGCCTACTTATTGCTTATCATTTTTATACAATTATCTAGTGACTACATGTAAAATTTATAATGTTAAAAAATACCAAGAGATATTGATCTTGATCTAAGGAAACTAATAGTGAATATTCGGTATGAGGCAAAAACGACTAGGGAAATTGTTAGCATTAGTGGTAAAACACACTCCCGTGAACAAAAAGTTCTTAAAAATGTTCATTTGACAAAAAAACGGCTACAAGGCTCAAAAAAGTAGGTATATTTTTGAAGTTATGTACCTTTTTTAAGTTTATAATATTTTAAAATATGTTTACTTAACTTTTACTTTTTTTAACTTATTATCAATGAAATTTCCAACAACATGAGGTATCACTCATTTCAATTGGCCAAAAATAAGAAGAGATATCCACTAGTCGCTTAGTGAAGACATTGCTATGGCTAATAAATGACAGTTCTATAGAAATTTGTATGCGCGCTATGGTTAGCACTGAAGCAGTAGCTTCCTTAGTCCAATTGAAATGAGTGATATCCCATTTTGTTGTATTTTTTGTAATTTCTTGCTCATACTCTTTCTGTTCTGTGTATAAGGCGCCATTTTTTTTGTCAACAGTCGATCTTCTTTTCTCTTTCACACACACTGGCTTGTACAACTCTATTACAATAAAAAATCGTCTTTTCATTAAGAAAATATGGAAGCTATTAGATTAGCCTAGAGCTCTCAGCGCTGGGCAAACGACTAAATGCAAAAAAGGTCTGAATTCAAATCCCGCAAAATCCAAGATTTTTTTTTAAATTTTTATTTACTGGCTTTTTAAGATTTTCTCCTTTTTATTCAGTTAATACATTTTATTTCAGTTCTGCCCAAATGAGGTCAACAGTTGTGGAAGCATACTTAGTATGAAAATGGGCTCTTCTTGTTTAATATAGGTAATGTTGTCTAGGCGGCCGATGCATTGACATTTTGCAAAATAGGAGTTCAATCCCACACAAAACCTAAACATTTTTAGCCATTTTTTTTAATATTTTTTTTTAGTTTTTCTCCGGGTATATTAACAAAAAAAAAAAAGAACACAAAAAAAACCACAACCCATACGGCTACAGGCTACGCAGCTTGCCTTAGGGGGGAGTCTGAAAATGCTAACCCTTTTGCTTATATCTCCCATGTTTATCATCCCATTATACTCAAATTTTCAGAAAACGACCGCTCTATTAACTTATACCCGAAAATATGGAGCATAACTTATTTAACGTTTTTTTATGATGATAGGGGGCGAAAGTGGGCGTGGCCAAATTTTAAAACAAACTTGATCTGCGTGCAACAGATTCCAATGTTGTCACCAAATTTGGTTGCTCTTATGGTCTCTGATATCTGTTTACTCATAAGACTCATATGGAGTTAGTTTACCCAGGCCGGAAAAATCCATTGTACCATCTACCTCGTCCGCTTCAAAAAACTGACCAATTCTCTCCTTCTTTTCTTTCAGAATTCAAGAAGCTTACGTAGTAAGCTTCCTAAATTGTATTCTGATAGTTAATCGTTTGCATTCCAGGTGATTGTGTTCACAGAAACCTGATTAAAACCGGAGATCCTTAGCTCCCAATTTTTTCCAGCAATGTACACAACGTACTGGCTAAATCGGCCTTCCATGCGAGGGTGCTGTGTCCTCATTGGGTTTGACTCCAACCTCACATCTGAATTATTAACTTTCGAGGAATGCACAGAATTCCTTTGTGTGAAACTATCATTTAATGGCAGTTTTACTTTTATTCCATTACATACATTCCCCATTGTCGGAACTTCCTCTTTGTTGGAACAACGTTTCCAATATCCAGTCGGTCTCCCATAGACTTACGGATAGGAACCATTTAGGGCCGATTTTTCAATGTCAGGTTATTTTGTCATTGAGGTAATTTGTTTTTCGGAGTTAAGAAGGCCACACAATGTTTATATTTATCTGAATGGCATATCCTGACTAGAGGAATAGCTCTAGTTTTAAATATGTCAGTCAGATAAGCGCAAACAATTCCTCGGAATTGGAATCAGTTCTTCATATTGTCAAGAGCCTTCAAAAAGATGTCTCTGAGCTTTCCTCCACAGTTTGCTAATCTTGCCCAGTGTGTGCGTCAGCTGCAGGGTGTTGCCTCCCAGTCTGCCTCCTGTCGTAGTGCCCCGTAATGACCAGTGACCTACGTATCGGATTCTGGAACGCCCGCAGCCTGGCTCCCAGTGCAAATGAGCTGCTCGTATTTACACAACAACATGACATTGACATTATGCTTGTTGCAGAAACATATCTACACCCAGGAGTACACTTCACACTGGCTGGCTTTGTGTGCTACAGAGCAGATCATCCAAGCAACTCCAGTCGAGGGGGTGCAGCTGTCTTAGTAAGGCGTGAGATCTTCCATTATCACCTTCATGCCATCAGGAATAGGGAAATTCAGCTAGCCGCCGTCATGGTCTCCACGCGCAGTGGCAAGCTTCTAATTGCTGCAGCGTACCTGCCACCTTCTCTCAGCTGGACGAGTGCTGAGTTTGACCACCTCTCTCTCAACTTGGTCAAAAGATCATCTTGGGAGCTGATTTCAACGCAAAACATCAGCTGTGGGGCAACTACAGGCAAGATCAAAGAGGGAGGGCTCTTCACGACGCTATAACAAGCTCCTCAGCCCAAGTCCTTGCAACAGGAAGCCCTACGTGGTACCCGCCACGTGCAGGAGCCACTCCGTCCTGCTTAGACTTCTTTGTGTATAAATCAATCCCAAGCAACGTACTCACCATTAGGGAGGAACAGGACCTTTGCTCAGATCACCTGCAACCTTATCAGTCTCTCCATCTACGATTGCTGCCAGAGCCAGCCTCCTAAAACCTGGCTCAAGTCTTCCGGTGTTCAGGCAGTCCTTGACAAACTCCCGTTTTGCTTGGCACTACCTTGAGCACGAAGGGAGAAGTGGACTCTGCGATTAGCACACTACTGGCTAATATAGGAGAAGCTGCTACAGCTGCTGCCCCAACCAGGCCTATTAATACTCACCCAATAAGACCTCGGAGTGATCTTTCGGATCAAGTTGAGGGACTGCTACTCCTGAAAAAGAGACTCAGACGCGAGTTCATTCGCACTAATGACCTCAGGATAGACAGGCTGTACCGAAGGATATCCAACAGAGTGAGGAAAAAGCTATCCCTGCTCAAAGCTGAAGCGACAAACCGGTAATAGGTACCCTATTAAGAAGACTGATGGCACATGGGCAAAGTCCACTCTGAACCGTGTAGAAACCTTTGCTGAAGACCTGGAGAGCAGGTTTACTCCATTTAGTACTTCCTCTGCTAGGAGAGTGCAGCTTGTTGCAGAAACCCTTGACAGGACGCATCAGTTGGAGCTCCCAGTGCCGCCTGTAACCTTGCCGGAGGTAAAGAAGGACATCCGAGGACTTAAAATCAAAAAGGCTCTAGGAGAGGACTCGATTGACAACCGAGTCACAAAAGCCCTGCCCCTCAAAGCACTTTTGTACCTCGTGCTTATCTTCAATTCTGCTCTGAGACTCGGGTACTTCCCTAAAGCCTGGATAGTCATGGTCCTGAAACCTGGTAAACCCCCGGGTGATGTCAGCAGTTACCGCCCCATCAGTCTCCTGACCACCTTTGGAAAGCTGTTTGAACGATGTATTCTAAGAAGAGTCCTACAGGCACCTCTCGTAAAGCAAGCGATCCCAAATTTCCAGTTTGGTTTCAGACTCAGTCATGGCACCCCGGAGCAACTACACCGAGTGACTGAATTCATTCTGGATGGCTTCCACAAAAAGCAGTATGTCGTTGCTGCATACTTGGACATACAGCAGGCGTTCGACAGGGTGTGGCACGACGGCCTTCTTTCCAAACTCAAAACTCTGCTCAACCCACAGCTGTTTGAAACGCTCAAATCATTTCTATCTGACAGGACGTTTCGTGTGATCCAAGAAGGAATAATGTCCACTGAGAGGCGGATCAGTGCAGGTGTACCACAGGGTAGCGTTCTTGGACCTACACTGTACAGCCTGTACACTCATGACATGCCAAAGCCTCCAGTACACTCCCGTACACATGATGCTGGCCACTTTTGCGGATGACACAGCGGCAGCGTGCAGATCATCTTGCATATACACAGATCATATATGCAGATCATCTTGCAACTGACAGGCTTCAGTTATACCTCAAGAAATTTGAAAACTGGGCCTGTCGGTGGAATATCTCTGTAAACCCCTCAAAGTGTGCAGTAGTAACACACACACTCAGGAAGGACAATTGCCCAGGATTATTTAGGAACACAAATACCAGGGTGTGACCCTCGAAAGAAGAGTAGCACTAGCAAAGCACACTACAAATGTCAAAAACTCACTCGAATCCAAGGCTAAGAAGCTTTCTTGGCTGTTAAAACCAAACAATCACCTTAACCTAACAAACAAAATCAAAATTTACAAAACCATACTTGCCCCCACATGGAGATACGCCATACAAGTATACGGTATTGCTGCCAAAAGCAACTTAAACAAAATCAGACTATTCCAAAGCAAGACACTACGCAGACTATCAGGAGCTGAGTGGTACATACGGAACATTGACCTGGCCAGGGACTTCAAAGTCCCTCTTGTTGGGGACGTTATCAACTCTCAAGCGGAAACATACTTCAAGAAACTGACAAACCATTTGAATATACTCGCCAGAAAACTCACGGAACATAGAACCAGAAGAAGACTCAAAAGCACCCATCCCATCGATCTACCACACAGAACTTTCTAAAAAAAACCTCCACATGACCTAAAACACTCCACAAATTCGTAACCCATAACACTTTTCTACTACTACAAAATATTTTAAAATCCATTGAACACCTGCCTACACTATTGTAAAAGTTACTATATACAGTAACAGTATACAATATACACTGTGTAAATTAACACAGTAATAAATCACATAAGGTTAAACTTCAAAAAAAAAAAAAAAAAACAATTTAAAATTGTACATACATTATCATACTCTACTTCGATACTTCTTAAAATAAATCGCCTCTCGAATTAGCTTCCGACCTAAAGAATTTAATGTCATACTTAAATATGAATGATACATTTTATAAGAACGCCAAGAAATGAATTGTTTTTTTTTTTTCATTTTTTTTCTATTCTTTTGTCAATTCTTCTGCAGTTGGCGCCATTATATCGCGCGGCCAAGGCTCGAATGCGCCACCTGTCGGCTACAGCTTGCAAAGCAACAGCAGTGCCTTAGGGGAATGTGTTAAAACTCTAACCTAATTGCTAATATCTCCCATGTTTATCATCCGATTTTACTGAAATTTTCAGAAAACGTCCGTTATTTAACGTTAATTTATTTTATCTATTAACTTTAACCCGAAAATAACGAGTATAGCTTATTTTACGGTTTTGTATTATTTTTGAGGGCGGAAGTGGGCGTGGCCAAATTTTAAAACAAACTTGGTCTGCGTGCAACAGATTTCAATGTTGTCACCAAATTTGTAAATCTAGCTCTTATAGTCTCTGAGATCTGTTGTTTCACACGGACGGACAGACGGACATGGCTAAATCGACTCGGCTGGTGATGCTGATCAAGAATATATATACTTTATCGGGTCGGAGATGCCTCCTTCTGCCTGTTACATACATTCTCGATTGGCACTAACTTATAATACTCTTGTACCCTATGGTTACCGGGTATAAAAAGGCATTTACTTTTAATTTTGCAAACACAAACATGCCCGTTTTGTAAGGGGTTATATACTTTTACGATTTTCAAAAAATCGATTTCTTTTTTTTTTGTATTTTATTAAAGTACATATGTATATTTGCCTGTTGTGAAAAAAATATGGGGGTGTAGAGGTAGGGGTGAAACTAAAAACTCATTTTTCTCAAAACTATGTTTTTCAAGTCGGTGATTTCACAAAAACCGCTGAACCGATTTTGTTCTAATTTTCACATTTTTTTGGTTCGGGATGATTTTATCAATTGGTATCGTGTTCACCGCGGGACACTTTTTTTTCGAGGACTCTTGAGAGATTTGCTGCAGAGGCCAAGGAAAATAATATTTATTACAAAAAAAAAATTTTTTTTTAGCTTTATAAGATGTGAAAAATTATAGCAAAACATTCGCTCCAATGAATAAATATTCATCTCAAAAAAATCCCAAAAAATTGAATTTTCCCGACCGCTTGACTATATAACATATAACCCCTTAATTCGAAAGAATCTTGTGAAAGTGAAAATATGAGTAAAAATTTTTCTTAAGAAAGGTGAAAACAATTAAAATTATTAAAGTTTAAAAACTAAATTGTTGGTTTTTAAAAACATGGTTTTTGTAAAAAAAAAAATCGTATTTATAAAACTAGCGGCCCGGTACGTGCTTCGCTACGTATAAAACATATGTTATTAATTGCTAGCTATTTTTAAACTTTATCGACAAACAATATTCTTTGTTTTTCCATTTTAAGCATGAATAAACAAATAAACGGCTGGGGGTACCGACTCTGGAACAGCCAACATAAAGTTGGCCATGTGAATACACACCAGGAACTAGAAGTCTTTGGCCCTTGGGCCATGTTGATGGACATCGCAAATGATAAACGCACAGGATATTGTAATCGTTTGAACTCAAATGCCATATCAGTTGGAATCATAAGAATACGTAGTATTAAACAAAAACTCCTTTTGATTTAGCAGTTAAGATCGTAGCTTCAATCTAATTTGGCAATAACTTTTTCACTGCCAATCTAATTCCATTATATAGTTTTGATAGATTAATATTTCGCAATAATATAATCCAAAGAACCAACTTTCAGATTTAAGCTATACAGTGGCATACCAGCCTGTTCTAATGAATCTAAAAATTCTATTGGATAATTCAGTGCCTCATCTTGATTCATAACGCTGTCAATTAATTTCTATGTTGTAAGTACACAAGAAATTTTTGATATTAATGTTCCTTATTGCTAAAATGCCGCTTTTTCTAAACCAATCAGGATTTCTATAATTCTGAAAAATATTCGAAAAAACACATTTAATCAATTCATCTATCGATTGCGCAATTGTACAACAATTCTTTGGTACAGCGACCAATCCGTTGGTACAGCCGATTTTTATTTCGCCATCACCAATTTCTAATAATTGTTTTGAAAACTCATAGACAGCTGGATCATTTTGTAGGTGAATACGTTAATATACTCGCTACCATTAAGGGTATTGCAATTTACTGCAATCTGAGAATGTATGTAACAGGCAGTAGGAGGCATCTCCAACTGAGCCTTATGAGTAAACAGATCTCAGAGACTATAAGAGCAACCAAATTTGGTAAAAGCATTATATTCGTTGCACGCAGATCAATATTATTTTAAAATTTGGCCACGCCCACTTTCGTCCCCGAAAGTCATAAAATAACGTTATATATACTTACTATTTGATTTAAAGTATTATTATTATTATTACCTAGGCCTTGTTGCACCACGACCAGATGTTAGGTCTTTTGTGCCGGCCTGTAGGATTGAGGTAGAGCCTCTACACCTAGGCTTTTGATAAAGGAGAGCACTTTGGCGGGGTCTATCTGTTCCCAAATCCTGTAGGGGGGGGATAAGTTCACCTCCTAGTTGTTGAAGTCCACGTCTGATTAGCGAGGGGCATTCACATAGAACATGTTCTGATGTTTCTGGCTCCATCTCACAGAATCTGCATGTGTCGATTTCTGAAAGTTTTAATTTCTTAAGGTGATACCTTAGGTTGCAGTGACCCGTTAGGTAGCCTGTTAGAGTACGAATTTCACTCTTTTTTAGGTTGATGATGCGCTTAGATCTCGACATCTGGGGGACGAGGAATTGTTTGGCTTGTCTCAGCCCTGCACTGTCGGTCCAGTGGCGACTTATCTCCTTTTCCTCCCAATTCCTGAGCAGTTATCTTTTGTGTCCTTTCGAAAGTCCACAGAACGGTTCAGGGCCGATTAGTGGTGTCATCGTCCCGCGTTTAGCCAGGGAGTCTGCCACCTCGTTTCCTATATGGCCTTCATGCCCTGGCACCCAACCCACCGTTAAGATGTTCTTGGAAGCGAGGGCATTCAGCTGCTGGAAACAGTTCTCTACAAGTCTGGAGGAGATCGTGAAGGACCTCAGCGCTATGAGCGCCGCCTGACTGTCAGAGAAGATGTAAATCCGTGCGCCTTGCATTTTCCTACGAAGGCATTCACGAGCACAGATTTCTATGGCGTGTATCTCTGCTTGGTGTGGGACTTTCCCATGCCTATGGATTTGTTGAACCTTGGTCCAAAAAAACCAGCCCCGGTGTCTCCGTTTTCCAATTTAGACCCATCAGTGTACCACGTTTGTGATCCTCTGGGTAGAGATATTGATTTTGTGTTCCAATCGTGTCTGGTGTACAAGACTACAGAGAAGTTTCTGTGGAAGACAAGTTTGGGTTTCTGTTCGTCAGTTACGCGCAGAATGGGCTCGTTTATTAAGGGTTCGACAACCCGTAAATGCCCCGTAAGATCACCACTTTTTATGTCCGTGATATTTTGAAGGCGAAGTGCCCCCAGACAGGCCTCCTTTTTCTGGGTTATGGTTAAAGGGGGTATGCCAGTTATGACTCCAAGTGCTGCAGTGGGGCATGTTCTTATGGCTCCAGTAATGCCTATGCAGACCAGTCTTTGTATTTTGGTAAGTGCTGCTGCAGCTGTCTTCTGGGTAGCTTTCGTTTACCAAGCAAGAGATACCACAGTGTTAAAAGACCAGTAGATCATTTTGGGACTTAGGCCCCATGTTCTACCGAAAAGCCTTTTGCAAGCGAAATATGCTCGAGTGGCTTTATTTATTGTCCTTTCGAGGTGTGAATTCCAGTTGAGCTTGGAGTCAAGTATGACTTCAACCGAAAAATCAATGGTGGATCCATTTAAGGATGGTCTAGTTGAAGAAAGAGACCTTTTTCTGGTAAATGGAACTAGAACAGTTTTAGATGGGTTTATGGACAATCCTTTGTCCTGACACCATCTGCTGGCTATATTTAGGGCTTGCTGCATGCGATCCGAGATGGTTTGCTCATGCCAGCCCACTATACAGATGACTAGGTCATCAGCGTAGCCTTGAGTGGGAAATCCTAAGTTGTTGAGCTTATACAGTAGCTCGTCAATGACCAGAGTCCACAGGAGAGGAGAGAGTACTCCCCCTTGGGGGCATCCCCTTGTGGCTGTGATTGAGGTCATGGTTCCCCCTAGGTCTACAGTTATGATTCTGGATTTGAGCATTTCCAGAATCCACCTGATGATGGATGTGGAGACATTTTTACGTACAAGAGAGGCACGGATAGCCTCATATGACGTGTTGTCGAAAGCTCCTGAGATGTCTAGAAAGGCACCTAGTGCTATTTGCTTTTCAATGGTCGTTGTAAGGCAGTGAATGGCAGTCTCAGTTGACTTACCAGCTTGGTGAGCATATTGGTACTTATGTAGGGGAAGGTGCTTGAGATTCACCTCCCTGATGTGCTGGTCAATTATCTTCTCCATAGTTTTAAGTAAGAAGGAGCTAAGGCTAAGCGGTCTATAGGACTTAGGCAGTTGGGAATATTTCTTCCCTACCTTTGGAATAAACAGAACTTTTACCTTAGCCCATTTACTTGGTATGTATCCAAGCACGAGACTAGCTCGGAATAGACGGACCAGGGGGAGTGCAAGTTGGTACAGTCCCCGCTGCAATAGGCATGTAAAAATTCCATCTGGTCCTGGAGATTTGTATGGACTAAAACTTTGTATAGCCCATTGTACGCTATTTTGATGAAACAAACTATAGGGCATGCTTCCAACACGGTCTGATTGATAGGGGGGTTCCCTTCCCTCAGTCCTGTTGGAGTCGGCTACCATAGCCACGCGCAGGTGTGGGCACTCTCCAGTCCCAGAGAGGTAGGTTGGTGCCTCACTCTCTGAGTTGGGTTGCTCCACGGCCACGCACCCCGGAAAATGAGTAGTCAGGAGTAGACTACTCGTTTCCGTAGGGTTGTTTGTGTGTGTTCCATCTGGCTTTTTCAGTGTACAGATGCCGTTTGAGTGGTCTTTTGAGAGGGCTTTTTGTAGCCTGACAGCTTCCGGGAGAGTTGAAATCTGCCCACAGTGTTGGCGCCACGTAGTTAGTTTTGACCTTCTCAGCTCTGTGTTGTAGAGCGTTAAAGCACACTTATAGGAATCCCATGTGGCCTTCCCATTCTTTGCTTTATTGAAGAGCCTTCGCGGACATGGCTAAATCGACTCGGCTGGTGATGCTGATCAAGAATATATATACTTTATCGGGTCGGAGATGCCTCCTTCTGCCTGTTACATACATTCTCGATTGGCACTAACTTATAATACTCTTGTACCCTATGGTTACCGGGTATAAAAAGGCATTTGCTTTTAATTTTGCAAACACAAACATGCCCGTTTTGTAAGGGGTTATATACTTTTACGATTTTCAAAAAATCGATTTCTTTTTTTTTTGTATTTTATTAAAGTACATATGTATATTTGCCTGTTGTGAAAAAAATATGGGGGTGTAGAGGTAGGGGGTGAAACTAAAAACTCATTTTTCTCAAAACTATGTTTTTCAAGTCGGTGATTTCACAAAAACCGCTGAACCGATTTTGTTCTAATTTTCACATTTTTTTGGTTCGGGATGATTTTATCAATTGGTATCGTGTTCACCGCGGGACACTTTTTTTTCGAGGACTCTTGAGAGATTTGCTGCAGAGGCCAAGGAAAATAATATTTATTACAAAAAAAAAATTTTTTTTTAGCTTTATAAGATGTGAAAAATTATAGCAAAACATTCGCTCCAATGAATAAATATTCATCTCAAAAAAAATCCCAAAAAATTGAATTTTCCCGACCGCTTGACTATATAACATATAACCCCTTAATTCGAAAGAATCTTGTGAAAGTGAAAATATGAGTAAAAATTTTTCTTAAGAAAGGTGAAAACAATTAAAATTATTAAAGTTTAAAAACTAAATTGTTGGTTTTTACAAACATGGTTTTTGTAAAAAAAAAAATCGTATTTATAAAACTAGCGGCCCGGTACGTGCTTCGCTACGTATAAAACATATGTTATTAATTGCTAGCTATTTTTTAAACTTTATCGACAAACAATATTCTTTGTTTTTCCATTTTAAGCATGAATAAACAAATAAACGGCCGGGGGTACCGACTCTGGAACAGCCAACATAAAGTTGGCCATGTGAATACACACCAGGAACTAGAAGTCTTTGGCCCTTGGGCCATGTTGATGGACATCGCAAATGATAAACGCACAGGATATTGTAATCGTTTGAACTCAAATGCCATATCAGTTGGAATCATAAGAATACGTAGTATTAAACAAAAACTCCTTTTGATTTAGCAGTTAAGATCGTAGCTTCAATCTAATTTGGCAATAACTTTTTCACTGCCAATCTAATTCCATTATATAGTTTTGATAGATTAATATTTCGCAATAATATAATCCAAAGAACCAACTTTCAGATTTAAGCTATACAGTGGCATACCAGCCTGTTCTAATGAATCTAAAAATTCTATTGGATAATTCAGTGCCTCATCTTGATTCATAACGCTGTCAATTAATTTCTATGTTGTAAGTACACAAGAAATTTTTGATATTAATGTTCCTTATTGCTAAAATGCCGCTTTTTCTAAACCAATCAGGATTTCTATAATTCTGAAAAATATTCGAAAAAACACATTTAATCAATTCATCTATCGATTGCGCAATTGTACAACAATTCTTTGGTACAGCGACCAATCCGTTGGTACAGCCGATTTTTATTTCGCCATCACCAATTTCTAATAATTGTTTTGAAAACTCATAGACAGCTGGATCATTTTGTAGGTGAATACGTTAATATACTCGCTACCATTAAGGGTATTGCAATTTACTGCAATCTGAGAATGTATGTAACAGGCAGTAGGAGGCATCTCCAACTGAGCCTTATGAGTAAACAGATCTCAGAGACTATAAGAGCAACCAAATTTGGTAAAAGCATTATATTCGTTGCACGCAGATCAATATTATTTTAAAATTTGGCCACGCCCACTTTCGTCCCCGAAAGTCATAAAATAACGTTATATATACTTACTATTTGATTTAAAGTATTATTATTATTATTACCTAGGCCTTGTTGCACCACGACCAGATGTTAGGTCTTTTGTGCCGGCCTGTAGGATTAAGGTAGAGCCTCTACACCTAGGCTTTTGATAAAGGAGAGCACTTTGGCGGGGTCTATCTGTTCCCAAATCCTGTAGGGGGGATAAGTTCACCTCCTAGTTGTTGAAGTCGACGTCTGATTAGCGAGGGGCATTCACATAGAACATGTTCTGATGTTTCTGGCTCCATCTCACAGAATCTGCATGTGTCGATTTCTGAAAGTTTTAATTTCTTAAGGTGATACCTTAGGTTGCAGTGACCCGTTAGGTAGCCTGTTAGAGTACGAATTTCACTCTTTTTTAAGTTGATGATGCGCTTAGATCGCGACATCTGGGGGACGAGGAATTGTTTGGCTTGTCTCAGCCCTGCACTGTCGGTCCAGTGGCGACTTATCTCCTTTTCCTCCCAATTCCTGAGCAGTTCTCTTTTGTGTCCTTTCGAAAGTCCACAGAACGGTTCAGGGCCGATTAGTGGTGTCATCGCCCCGCGTTTAGCCAGGGAGTCTGCCACCTCGTTTCCTATATGGCCTTCATGCCCTGGCACCCAACCCACCGTTAAGATGTTCTTGGAAGCGAGGGCGTTCAGCTGCTGGAAACAGTTCTCTACAAGTCTGGAGGAGATCGTGAAGGACCTCAGCGCTATGAGCGCCGCCTGACTGTCAGAGAAGATGTAAATCCGTGCGCCTTGCATTTTCCTGCGAAGGCATTCACGAGCACAGATTTCTATGGCGTGTATCTCTGCTTGGAAAATGGTCGGAGACTTTCCCATGGCTATGGATTTGTTGAACCTTGGTCCAAAAATACCAGCCCCGGTGTCACCGTTTTCCAATTTCGACCCATCAGTGTACCACGTTTGTGATCCTCTGGGTAGAGATATTGATTTTGTGTTCCAATCGTGTCTGGTGTACAAGACTACAGAGAAGTTTCTGTGGAAGACAAGTTTGGGTTTCTGTTCGTCAGTTACGCGCAGAATGGGCTCGTTTATTAAGGGTTCGAGAACCCGTAAATGCCCCGTAAGATCACCACTTTTTATGTCGGTGATATTTTGAAGGCGAAGTGCCCCCAGACAGGCCTCCTTTTTCAGGGTTATGGTTAAAGGGGGTATGCCAGTTATGACTCCAAGTGCTGCAGTGGTGCATGTTCTGATGGCTCCAGTAATGCCTATGCAGACCAGTCTTTGTATTTTGGTAAGTGCTGCCGCAGCTGTCTTCTGGGTAGCTTTCGTCCACCAAGCAAGAGATGCATAGGTTAGGATCGGTTTTACCACAGTGTTAAAAGACCAGTAGAAATATGCTCGAGTGGCTTTATTTATTGTCTTTTCGAGGTGTGAATTCCAGTTGAGCTTGGAGTCAAGTATGACTCCTAGGTAGTTGGCTTCAACCGAAAAATCAATGGTGGATCCATTTAAGGATGGTCTAGTTAAAGAAAGAGACCTTTTCCTGGTAAATGGAACTAGAACAGTTTTAGATGGGTTTATGGACAGTCCTTTGTCCTGACACCATCTGCTGGCTATATTTAGGGCTTGCTGCATGCGATCCGAGATGGTTTGCTCATGCCAGCCCACTATACAGATGACTAGATCATCAGCGTAGCCTTGAGTGGGGAATCCTAAGTTGTTGAGCTCATACAGTAGCTCGTCAATGACCAGAGTCCACAGGAGAGGAGAGAGTACTCCCCCTTGGGGGCACCCCCTTGTGGCTGTGATTGAGGTCATGGTTCCTCCTAGGTCTACAGTTATGATTCTGGATTTGAGCATTTCCAGAATCCACCTAATGATGGGTGTGGAGACATTTTTACGTACAAGAGAGGCACGGATAGCCTCATATGACGTGTTGTCAAAAGCTCCTGAGATGTCTAGAAAGGCACCTAGTGCTATTTGTTGAGCGCCAATGGCCTTTTCAATGGTTGTTGTAAGGCAGTGAATGGCAGTCTCAGTTGACTTACCAGCTTGGTACGCATATTGGTACTTATGTAGGGGAAGATGCTTGAGATTCACCTCCCTGATGTGCTGGTCAATTATCTTCTCCATAGTTTTAAGTAAGAAGGAGCTAAGGCTAATCGGTCTATAGGACTTAGGCAGTTGGGAATCTTTCTTCCCTACCTTTGGAATAAACACAACTTTTACTTTAGCCCATTTGCTTGATATGTATCCAAGCACGAGACTAGCTCGGAATAGACGGACCAGGGGGAGTGCAAGTTGGTGCAGTCCGCTGCAACAGGCATGGAAAAATTCCATCCGGTCCTGGAGATTTGTATGGACTAAAACTTTGTATAGACCATTGTACACTATTTTGATGAAACAAACTATAGGGCATGCTTCCAACACGGTCTGATTGATAGGGGGGTTCCCTTCCCTCAGTCCTGTTGGAGTCTGCCACCATAGCCACGCGCAGGTGTGGGCACTCTCCAGTCCCAAAAAGGTAGGTTGGTGCCTCACTTTCTGAGTTGGGTTGCTCCATAGCCACGCACCCCGGAAAATGAGTAGTCAGGAGTAGACTACTCGTTTCCGTTGCATTGTTTGTGTGTGTTCCATCCGGCTTTTTCAATGTACAGATGCCGTTTGAGTGGTCTTTTGAGAGGGCTTTTTGTAGCCTGACAGCTTCCGGGAGAGTTGAAATCTGCCCGCAGTGTTGGCGCCACGTAGCCCGTTTTGACCTTCTCAGCTCTTTGTTGTAGAGCGTTAAAGCACATTTATAGGAATCCCATGTGGCCTTCCCATTCTTTGCTTTATTGAAGAGCCTTCGCGCAGCCTTTTTAAGATCGTCAAGGCTCTTGTTCCACCAGGGAACAGCCCTTCTGATTTTACGAACTTTTTGTTCGCAGCTAGCGTGATATGCCGATTCAATGTTTGTGTGAAGCACAGTAGCTTCACGCTCTAGCTCGCCTATTGATAATATCGGACGGGTGGAGCAGTCTCTGGATTGCTCAAGTTCAAAACAGAAAAGATCCCAGTTTGTGTTTTTGGGATTTCTAGTAACAAGGCTACATTGCACGGCACATCCTATATCAAATCGGATGTGCTGGTGATCAGACATGGTGATCTCACTCGCAACGTGCCAGTTTGAGACAGCGGACAACATATTTAGACTACAGAGAGTTAGGTCAAGGACTTCCTCTCTGATCGCGTTAATAAATGTAGGCTCGCTGCCCTGATTTAGTAAACCTACGTTATTACTAATAATGTACTCAAGAAGGTACTCACCTCTTTTGTTGATGTCACTGCTCCCCCAGACCGTGTGATGCGCATTGGCATCGCAGGCGATAATCCACCGGAGCCGGTTTCGCTGGCAGTGCTCAACCAGGGCACAGGTAGCCGCCGTAGTCACAACGTCTGAGTCGCCGGGCAGATAGGCGGAGGCGAGCACTGCCTTCTGTTTGCCGTGGGCCGTGGGTATTTTGACCCAAACTGCCACCAGGTCCTCAGTGATGAACTATGATAGGGGAACAAATGTTAGATTTTTGTTAATTAACAACGCCGCTCTAGGGCGAGGTTGGTCATTTGCATATAGCAGTTTACCGGATGGGGTGTTTAGCCCCAGGACACGTCCGGCATTTACCCATGGCTCCTGGATAAGTGCTATGTCCATTGTAGCAAACCTCTCACAAAGGACGTCTGATGCGGCCTTTGCATGGTGGAGGTTTGCTTGGAGACATCTTAGGTGTCTCCGGGTGTTGGGGAGAGTGGGGGTAGGGGGACAGGACATTAGTCCGCCCTCTTGCGGCCTCTAGCCGCCATCTTCCGGCCTCGGTTAGTGCGCAGAAGGGCCTCCTCCTCAGGTGTGCGCCTCACACCCTTGTTGACGCGCCCTGTTCCGCGCGTAACACGCCCATATTGGGGAGGGCGCAGGATCTTCCGCGTCGATGCGGGCTCTTGGGCAACTGTGGTACCACCAGCCTCGTTGCCGCCGGATTCCTTTGTTTTGCCATCAGTGGCGTTCTTTGGCGCCGGATCAGCCTTGCCCGACAAGACGGCCTTGGAGCAGGTGGGCTTCTCCTCTGCGAGAGCAGGAGCAACCGCCTGTGCCTTCGGCTGCGCGCTGGCCTTTGGCTTAAGGGTAGCCATGCCCCACGCAAATTGCAGCTGGTACGCCAGCGACTTCATCTTGTCGGCAGATACTGGGTCCAGCGCAATTGTGATGACGGCCATGTTCTGCCGCATCTCTCGGTGGAAGACTCGCCAGTCTCCCACGCGCAGGCCGCTGTTCTGCCCCTCGACGAGCTTCAGGATCTCGTCCGTTTTCATGTCCGCATTTGGAAGCGGAAAGTAGCCGATGAAGACAGCGGCACGTGGAGCCTCCGCTTCATGGACCACCTTGATGTGGGCGTCCGTCCACAGCCGGAGCTTTGGTACCTCTGTACTTAGCCACGCAGCTGTCTCCGCATTGCCGCATGTGACCGCTATCCATCCAGGGCGGAATGTGCAGCCAGAGAACCGCGGCTTCACAGAGCCGTGTCTCAGCTCCATCACCCTCGATAGGATCGCGGACTGAACGCGGTGGAGCTGTTCCGTGGTGAGGAGGCAATCAGGGTAGTTGGCCGGGAGTATTGCCATCTTCATGGAGCTGGCAACATCCCTGTAAGAGGCCATGACACCGACTTTGGATGACTGCTCTTGTGCTGCCTGCCCAGCCGCTGCTGCGGTTGTGGAGGCTGCTGGAGCCTCCGTGGCCGGCAATACAATTGCAGGATCACCCTTCGTCAGGGCACTAGGTGCCGTGGTTTTAAACATGGCCCTCTTAGTCGACGCCTCTTCTGGGGTCGTGTTGGGCGATCTACCTCTCTTGCTGGCTGTAGCGCCACTCCTGCTGGGCACAGCCCTTGGAGGGTCCATAGGCTTCTGTGCGAGCCTTTTGGCCTCCTCCATGGGTATGCCGTTCGCAAGGTGTCTGCGCAGCCTCTTCCTTGCGGCGCCCGATAACGCGATCCGCTTAGGTTTTTCATCCTTGGGGGAGGCGAGAAGGGTTTCTTCCTCTTCCTTGGTGATGCTGTCGGTGCCAGAGCTTTGTGAACAAACGTCCATAGCATCTTCGGGCTCCCGGATGGGTTCGATTTCAATCGATTTGGGGCTGCTAGGGCACCCTGTTGTAGTTCGGTTATTATCCTTGGTATCCATAAATTTTGGTCCCACGAGTAATGAGCAAGGGAGTATCCCCCGGGGTAGAGCCTCATACCCCGGATCGGGCACTTGTACGACCGGACGTGCCAGGTATCCGGAAGCCACCGTTAAAAGATACACTAACGTAGTGCCATTCGTCACAGGGGCACGGTATGGTAACACCGGTGATTACGGGTTTTTTTCGAGTTGTCCTCTCTAGATCCGCCATATTTAGTCTAGAGCAGGGGCACCTCGAGCAGGATGTGGTTCTTCACCACGTATGGTCGGTCTGCAGTAGTCGGCATGTGACTGCCAACTCCTACTGGCTGAGTCAGCTTGGCGAGGCGACAGGCACACACGCTTCGCTGCCCAACCTTAGCCCCCTGATTTAAAGTAAGTATATAAAAAAAATAAATAGGCTTGTCCGGAAGTTCTGTAAAAATTTGAGTAAATTTGGATAATAATCTTTGGTGTTATTAGGCAATATAGTAGAAATTTTAAGATAGGGTCTAACAGGCACCTAATGCTTGTTGCGAAGGGAGGGATCGATTCCTGGCGCAAGCTAAATTTTCTTTCTTCGGTTTCTCTAATGTTTTGTTTGTCTTAATTATTTAATTTTTTTTAACAAAAATTGAATAATATGTGTAAAAAGTTAAAAAGTTAAATTAACTCAACTTTGGCAGAAGTGAAATTAAATGTATTAAGGAGGGGGTAGGGTTAATTCGGTGCAAAACGGGTCACTTTTCAAAAATTTGTTATGGCGAAACGGCTGGAGCTAGTTTAATTATTTAAATGACATATAATAATGTAACATTTAGACAAGTTTTCTAAAAATGTTTTATGGAAAAATATGCATATGTATAGGAGTTATAGGGAATCTCCTGAGGCCTCTCCAAATAAAGTTGATTTGCGGTGTACATCCTTACATTCCACAGAATCGTCCGATATGAAAACCAAAATATGCATTAGTTAAAGAATAATTGGCTGGAAGTATTACCATGGAGTTTTTCTTTTTTTCATGAAAGTTTGAATTCAAAAATTTAATTCTTGACTAAAAAAAAAAGTTTAATTACTAAATAATAAATATAATAAAAAATAAATTTAAAAAAATACACGACGGTGATACCTGGAGAATTAACTGCAAAAGCTGTGTGCAAAACTTCAAAACGATTGGTAAAGTAGATTTTTAGTAATCGTGTACACCGGCTTTGAAAATGGCACTTTTCAGGGGAGCGCTTTAAAATTTTGACTGCCCATACATCGAACATAGAATGACCTCCGTTCAACTAACCATTACTTCGTTATTTTTGCTCCGATCGATGGCAAATTTGGACTTTATGTTCTTCAGATGTTAGGCATTCATATAAAAAAAAAAAAATGCCGAAAAAAAAAAATACCCTGCCCACCCCTTAATTGAATAAAAAGGAGAAAAACTAAACACGCAAATTAAATAAGAATAAAATAAAAACTTCAGCTTTTGGGGGTTTTTGGGCTATGAGCCGGATCTTGCGAAAACAGCATAGACTCGGAACTCAGAGCTCTAAGTTATACTCTATATGGGCAAATCCCTCTTGTCACACGTTACATTCGTACGATTTTGTAAATGAAAATGTTATTTTCTTAGGTTTCTGAAAAATATGTAGTAAAATTACGTATTGTCCTTAGATGTATTTAAGTGTACTTTCGAATGACGTAAAGCATAATTTCGTAACAGTTACTATTATCGAAATTATCGCTCATAACATGTTGTGTTGCACAAAATGGAAGTAACTTTTTAATTTTTCATTTAATTTGCAATTTTTAGAGAATTATGCATAATAAAGCATACAAAACACAATAAAACGAAAAAGAAAGTTTTAATTTCATTAAGATCGGACCACTATATCATATAGCTGCCATAGAAGCGATCGGTCGATTTATTTGAAAATGTAAAATTCTACATGTAAAATGTAAAATGTACAAAATGCAATGTTTTTTCAGCATTACTAAAATGGTTCCATTTTCAATGATCCAATTGCAGACTGCAAGGATATACCAACTTCGGTTTACCGAAGTTAGCTTTCTTTCTCGTTTCTACTATTATATAGATATCAAAGAGAAGATTTGGTAGAAAAAGTGCAAACTTTCGTATGTTTTGCATTCCAAAAATTAAATACAAAAATGCTCTTAAAAGTACCAAAAAAAACAACATTTTTAATTTTTTAGTTCTTAGATTTTAACATGATATGGTATGTAAGCATTGTATTAAGAAAATTTTGATCGAGCGATCGATAGCTAAAGCTATGATTTTTTGAACAGAACATGGCGCAAAACTGCATAACAGAAAAAGTATAAACAAGAGTGACGATAAATGCAAAAATTCATGGTGTTACATTACCCAACCTTGGCAAAGCTGATATGAAATGTATTAATAAAAAAAAGAAGAAAAACTGACTTATGATAGTGCATATATAGTACCAACACAAATACGAAGAAAAAATTCAAAGAAAACATTTGCACCCTTGTAACATAAATTTTGCTTTATTTAAAGAAAGGCACTGTCCAATTCATCACTCCAGTTACCGATCCCCCAACGAAATTGAATGAATCAATCATAAACAAGAAAGAAAGCTAACCTCGGTAAGCCGAATTTTGTATACCCGTGCAGTCTGCAATCGAATCATTGAAATCGATCCATTTTGGTAAAATGGAAAAATTATGAAGTTTGTAAATTTTTATACAATTTACCTTCACATTTTACATTTTACATGTAAAATGTTACATTTTATAGCTATATGATATAGTTGTCGGATCCTTATGAAATTAAAACCGTAATTCTAGAGCCGTAAAACCCCGCAATATTTCGAAACTTTAAAAATACGTTAAAAACAGAAAAGTTATAATTTTATTTTTCATTGATTATCCCATCATTCCTATGACATGATCTCATTCCCGCCGTTCCGACATATATACTAGCTGCAATAGAAAGAAGACTATCTGCACAGTTCATGAAGATAGCTCAAAAACTGACAGACTAGTTTGCGTTTCGATGGACAGACAGGCGGACAGACGGACATGGCTAGATCAACTCGGCTGGTGCTGCTGATCAATAATATATATACTTTATGGGGTCGGAGATGCTTCCTTCACTGTGTTGCAAACTTTTGGACAGAAAAATTGTTTGTGTATAGCGCTGTGGACTCGAAAACCTTACCTATGGGATGGTCTCGCCATGCTGTGTGCATTTACAAAAACAAAGGTATGCATAGGCTTGAGCACCACTGCCATATATCATATATTGGCCAGCGGTTGTCACACTAAATCGCTTCAACGCTTTTGGAATTTGTTGTTTATTTTATATTTTGTTTTTCCAGAGTGCCAAAACTTTTCATTCCTTATGTTCACATGTGAACACGAATGTACGTGTATGTATATATGTATATATAATATATACATAATATATAATAATATAATAATAATAATATATAAAATTCTAATGTCACGTTGTTAATCGACCGATTTTAGTGAAATGTTGGGCACATATCCGTTAGGCCTGAGAATCGGACAACATATATTTTTCATCCCACTAAATCTTAGGGGTGGTTAACCAATAATTTTTATACCCGGTACCCATAGGGTACAAGGGTTAGTGCCAACCGAGAATGTATGTAACAGGCAGAAGGAGGCATCTCCGACCCCATAAAGTATATATATTCTTGATCAGCATCACCAGTCGAGTCTATTTAGCCATGTCCGTCTGTCCGTCCGTGTGAAACAACAGATCTCAGAGACTATAAGAGCTAGAGCTATTGGAATCTGTTGCACGCAGATCAAGTTAATAGATAAAAATTTCAGTAAATTCGGATGATAAACATGCGAGATATTAGCAATAAGGTTCGAGTTTTAACACATTCCCCTAAGGCACTGCTGTTGCTTTGGAAGCTGTCGCCGACAGGTGGCGCATTCGAACCTTGGCCGCGCGATATAATGGCGCCAACTGCAGAAGAAATGACAAGAGAATAAATAATAATATAAAATGTATCATTCATATTTAAGTATGACACTAAATTGTTTAGGTCGGAAGCTAATTCGAGAGGCGATTTATTTGAAGAAGTATCGAAGTAGAGTATGATAATTTATGTACAATTTTAAAATGCCTTTTAGTGTAAAGCACAAACGTTTAGGTACCGGGTATCTCACAGTCGAGCACTCTCGACTGTAGCTTTCTTAATTGTTTTATTTTATTTTTTTTGACAAAATTTGTTGTTTTTTTTTAAACCCTTGCAGAGGGTATTATAATTTTGACCAGATGTTTGCAACGCAGTGAAGGAGGCACCTCCGACCCCATAAAGTATTCATATTCTTGATCAGCATCACCAGCCGAGTCGATCTAGCCATGTTCGTCTGTCTGTCCGTCTGTCGGTTTGTACGCGAACTAGTCTCTCAGTTTTTGAGCTATTGAGCTGAAATTTTCAGCATAGTCTTATTTCTTTAGCACGCAGTATATATGTCGGAACGACCGAAATCGGACTACTATGTCCTATAGCTGCCATAGGAATGATTGCGAAATTAATGTAAACGAGAAAGAAAGCTAACTTCGGTAAACCGAAGTTGGTATACCCTTGCAGTCTGCAATTGGATCATTGAAAATCGAACCATTTTAGTAATGTTGAAAAAACATCGAATTTTGTAAATTTTACATTTTACATGAAGAATTTTATATTTTCATATAAATATGATATAGTGGTCCGACCTTAATGAAATTAAAACCGTAATTCTAGAAGCATAAAAAACTGCTAGATCTTAAAATTTATAGAAGTACGTTGAAAAACAGAGAAGTTAAAATGTTGTTTACATTAATTTCGCCATCATTTTGAGATAAAGCAGTTTTTTGTGCTTCTAGAATTACGGTTTTAATTTCATTAAGATCGGACCACTATATCATATAGCTGCCATAGAAGCGATCGGTCGGTTTATATGAAAATGTAAAATTCTATATGTAAAATGTAAAACTTACAAAATTCGATATTTTTTCAACATTACTAAAATGCTTCGATTTTCAATGATTTCTCGTTTTTTTATGATATAGCAGATCGGAATGCATACACCTTTCTTATTCTGTATACAAATCCTCAATAGCGTTTCTAGGTGGCAATCGAATATAATAATTTTAGTACTATAAATTCTTATTCAGAGCTAATAATTTCAATTTCCTTTAATGACGATTTGTTTCAATTTGAAATTTGAGATCCCGCACTCGCGGTTCGATAACTTATCAACTACGAGTATAACTCGATCAGTTATCCCCGCCAGGTGTCTATAGTTGTTACTCATTTATTTATCTTTCAAATTTGATCTATCACTTTCAACATTTCAAATTCATTCATTTTATGTACTATCTACAATGTTCCTTTATTATTTTCAATATTTTAACTTCATTGAAATGCCAGAAAAATGCAAAGGGGCCAATTTGAGTCGTCGGACGGTCAATTCTACAGCCGCGCGAGATAGAAGAGCATGAAGATCAGGCGAACAAATCGAAGAAGATAATGAAAATGTGCGTGGGAATGGCTCATTTACATAAATCACAATCGCAAGAGGCACTAGATGAACGTAGTCAAAGAAGACAACTACAACGAAGAGAAGCGCGTAGATTCATATTTATCGACGTAGAAGAATTTATCAACAACCCCAACAAGTTCATCGAGCATTTACATCAGGGTCATTTCTTCGACTAGCATTCCAGTACGAGCCTGATGTTGAATATTATGCTCATTTCAAAGTGATTATTGGTATTTTGGAAAAGGAATGCCTGTGTTGTCATGCACTTAAATTTAAAAATGAGCCAGTTGGGATGTGTTGCTCATCAGGAAAAGTACAACTACCCGAAATTGAAACACCACCTGAAACATTGCGCGGTTTAATTCTCGGTACAGATCGAGATTCTAGCCTGTTCCTCAAGTCAATTCATACATTCAATTCGTGCTTCCAAATGACATCGTTTGGAGTAACAGAAATAGTTAACAATATTGCTGCAAACGGTCAAAAATTTAATTCCACGTTCAAAATCAAATGCCAAGTGTATCACAAAGTGGGCTCATTGCTGCCAATGCCAAACGAATCTCATAAATTTATACAAATCTACTTTATGGGTGGCGAGGACTCCAGAAGTGCACTTGCAAATCGTGTGGATGCACTTTGCGACTACCATAATCTCAATTCACCTTTTACCAGGCGTATCGTCGGCGAGCTGGACGCTCTGTTAAATGAGCACAGTGACTTATTGAAAATTTTAAAATCACACATGCACAAGCTACAAAGTGACAATCGCGCTAGCTGGAGAGCATATACGTAGATTCTACGCAGCTGTTGTTGACGACGTTGCTGGAATCATGGTTGGCGACCGTACAGCTACGCGACAAATCGTGATTCGAAGAAGAAATAATGATCTTCAGTTCATCGGTGTCACTAACCGTTTATATGACGCTCTCCAATACCCACTAATTTTTTGGAAGGGGCAAAGACGGATATTGCGTAAATCAACGAGATCCCGTAACAGGTAATTCATTCAGTATTAAGAACATAATTAATGTATTATTAAAGAATAAAACTTTAATTAATTTGAGTATATATTATTACAGGAGCCGAAACAAATAATAACGTTAGCTCAAAGGATTTTTATTCGTATTGTTTGATGATTAGACGCGGCCGAGACAATATTATTTCACGAGTTCGTGAGCTTTGTCAACAATTTTTGGTCGACATATATGTGAAGATAGAGAAAGAACGACTACGATACTTGCGACATAATCAACAGAAGCTGCGTGCGGAAGAATATATCCACTTGCGAGATGCTATTGCGAACAACGCTGGCTCTGCTGAAATTGGTAACTCTGTTATCTTACCATCAACGTACATAGGTAGCCTACATCACATGATATGCCTTTCGTTCACATGTAATCCAAAGTGGCAAAAAATTATATCGGTGCTATTACCAGGACAAAATACGATACATCGTCATGACATTACAGCACGTGTGTTTAAACAAAAGTTAGTCATTTTTCAACTTTATTACCAAATTGCATGTGTTTGGGCCCACAAGTTGTTGGAAGTATTCAGTCGAGTAGCAAAAGCTTGGTTTACCTCATGCTCACATTTTAATTTGGTTAGTCGATAAAATACGCCCTGAAGACATCGATAGTTTAATTTCTGCAGAGATTCCAGATCCGTCTACTGATCAATTACTGTTTGATATTGTTACTACAAACATGATTCAACAAGATTTCACTAACGATACGATCACACATATTGACGGATATCCAATATATCGTCGAAGAAAAAATATATTAAAAACGCAGAAATCGACATTAACAATAGGAGGGTAGTACCATACTCACCTCTACTGAGCAAAACATTCAACGCTCATATTAATGTTGAATCATGTAGTTCGGTGAAGAGTATAAAATATATATGCAAGTATGACAATAAGGAAAGTGATATGGCTGTATTAAGAATTGAAAATACTAATGGAAATGCTCCTCGGCTTAATCAAAATGATAAAATTACGAATTATCAAAATGGCCGGTATATCTGTTCCAATGAAGCTGTCTGGCGTATTTTCGGTTTCCAAAGTCATGAACGAGATCCAGCAGTTATCCGTTCAGATGTTCATCTTGAAAACGGCCAGCGCGTATATTTCACGAACGAAACAGCGCTTGATCGAATCATCGCTCATCGAATTTTTTAAACTGTGCAATCGTGCTGATATTTTTGGTACCTTCGCACAAACACTGCTCTTTTCTGAGGTTCCACGATATTTTAAATGGGCTCAGTCGAAGAAATGGATGCCACGCAAGAAAGGGACACCAGTTGATGCGTGCCCCGGTTTATTAAAATCAAATACTTTGCGTCGTGTATATACAGTCAATCCACGGAAAACTGAGTGCTTTTATCTGCGACTGTTGTTGGTTAATGTCACCGGACCATTGTCATTTCAAGATATACGAAAAGTAGATGGGCAACAGTATCCAACGTATAAAGACGCATGCCTTGCTCTAGGCTTGCTAGAAGACGACAACCATTGCTGAAGCAGAATTAAACTGTACAGGAACACAAATTCATCTAATATTT
Organism: Drosophila rufa; assembly: GCA_018153105.1. Lineage (NCBI taxonomy): Eukaryota > Metazoa > Arthropoda > Insecta > Diptera > Drosophilidae > Drosophila > Drosophila rufa. The sequence continues at coordinate 2,529,614 of JAECXS010000135.1, forward strand.
GCTATAGTACTGACTATATGTTTTCCGGCCCGATCACAAATGTTGTGGTATAACCACAAAGATTCAATGACTCATGATATGTTGTATCGACATCGTACAAGATGCAACGATCTAACTATATCATTCAGCGATGCAATGTATAATGAAGCGTTGATTGCTATCGAGGATCTTTGCATTGCTATTGCGAATTTTTCAATCAGTCATTTCGGTATGACATCACCGAATCGAAGTGCATCTGATTTCCTCAACACAGATATGAATCGTGAACTACAGTACGATACTATAGAAATGGCAGGCATTGTTAGTCGCAATGCTCCACTACTAAATGGCGAACCAAAAATTATTTACGACCGCATTATGCTCGCAGTTTCGGCAGAACAAGGAGGATTCTTTTTCTTGGATGCACCAGGTGGAACTGGCAAAAACATTCCATATTTCGCTACTTCTTGCCGAGATACGATCAAAAAATAGTATCGCATTGGCCGTTGCATCTTCTGGGATTGCAGCAACTTTATTAGATGGAGGCAGAACAGCTCATTCAGCACTCAAACTGCCATTGAACATTCAACATAATCCAGATGCAGTGTGCAACATAAAACAAGTAAGGAAGCTACAGTCGAGAGTGCACGACTGTGACATACCCGGTACCTAAACGTGTGTGCTTTACACTAAAAGGCAATTTAAAATTGTACATACATTACTACTACTTCGATACATCTTAAAATAAATCGCCTCTCCAATTAGCTTCCGACCTAAACAATTTAATGTCATACTTAAATATGAAAGATACATTTTATAAGGACGCCAAAAAATGAATTATGTTATTTTTTGTCATTTTTTGTTCTATTCTTTTGTCATTTCTTCTGCAGTTGGCGCCATTTTATCGCGCGGCTGAGGCTCGAATGCGCCACCTGTTGGCTACAGCTTGCAACAGCAACAGCAGTGCCTTAGAGGAATGTGTTAAAATTCTAACCTTATTGCTAATATCTCCCATGTTTATCATCCGATTTTAGTGAAATTTTCAGAAAACGTCCGTTATTTAACGTTAATTTATTTTATCTATTAACTTTAACCCGAAAATAACGAGTATAGCCTATTTTACGTTTCTTATGATTTTTGAGGGCGGAAGTGGGCGTGGCCAAATTTAAAAACAAACTTGATCTGCGTGCAACAAATTCCAATGTTGTCACCAAATTTGGTAAGTCTAGCTCTTATAGTCTCTGAGATCTGTTATTTCACACGGACGGAGAGACGGACAGACGGACAGACGGACAGACGGACATGGCTAAATCGACTCGACTGGTGATGCTGATCAAGAATATATATACTTTATGGGGTTGGAGATAATACCCTTGTACCCATGGGTACCGGGTATAAAAACAATTGTCTATGGGCATAGTGCTGAAAAAATGTAAAATTATTATTTGGGATAAATGCACTATGGCACATAAACATTCGCTTGAGGCATTGGATAGGACATTGAGGGATATAAAAAACAATGATACGCTATTTGGCGGCGCTTTTTTACTCCTTTCAGGTGATTTCAGACAAACTCTTCCACTTTCAACGTACGCTGATGAAATCAATGCTTGCTTAAAATCATCGCGACTGTGGCGTAATGTAGAAAGCTGTAGTACAGCTGAAGATGAACATGCGCGTTCGCATGCTTCCGGATCCATCCGCCGAAACTTTCTCTAAACAACTGTTAGATATTGGCGATGGGAAAGTTGCTGTACCTGAAAATACTGGATGTATAAAATTACAAACGGATTTCTGCACAATCATCGACTCGCGAAATACTCTCATCGATTGCATATTACCCGATGTACACACACAATATAAAAATCATAAGTGGTTTGTCAGCAAAAAATGTGGACGTCAATGAATTAAATTTAAAAATACAACAGTTGTTGCCTGGGGACTCATACAAATCTATAGATGCAGTTTGTGATACCAAAGAAACTGTAAATTATCCAATTGAGTTTTTAAATTCATTGGATTTGCCAGGTATGCTACCTCACCATTTACAATTGAAGGTTGGAGGTCCGATAATTCTACTTCGTAATTTGAACCCACCAGGGCTTTGTAATGGTACACGATTAGTTATTACGAAATTAAAGAAAAATGTCATTGAAGCCATGGGAAGTATCGAGGCGAAAATGTATTGCTTCCTAGAGATGTGCCAATTGAATTCAAACGCACTCAATTTCCAATTAGATTTGCATTCGCTATGACGATCAATAAGTCACATGGCCAAACATTATCTGTATGTGTTTTAGATTTGGAAACACCATGCTTTTCTCACGGACAACTATAGTATATATGGCATGTTCTCGCGTGGGAAAACCATCCAGGCTAAATACGGACTAACCAAGAATATTGTACACTCCATTGGGCTAAGAGATTAAACTTTCTTTTTTTCCAACTGTCATAATTAATAAGGAATTGTTGTAATTTGAAAAATATACTTTAAGTTAATAAAGATTAATTTATTAAAATTATTTTATTATTTATTTATTAAAAAATGTACTTTAAAGATTAATTTATTAACATAAATTAAGTATACTTTAATTATTTGCAACGCCTCACAGTGGGGTATTGGACCCGAAAAGTGGCGATCAAATCAGGTGGGCATATTTTGGATGGAGACTTTTTTTTTCTATTAGATATGACAAAACTAAGTAAAAAAAAGTTGTTTGTTTTTAAATTAAATTATTTTTTTTATTTTTAAAATTAAAAATAAATTTTCAAAATTTGTTTTAGTATGACTTTTTTTTTTGTTTTTGAGAAATTTGACCAAATTTTTACATAAGAAGTTTCAAAATATTCTAGATTTTATAGACAATTTTTATTACAATCGGACTACTATATCTTATAGCTGCCATATATAGTTTAATATGCCATAATAGTTTAGTTTATTTAATTTTTTACTAAAAATAACAAGTTTTAACAAAATTTTATGTTTAAATATATATTATTATTGACTTAATAATCTTACAAAATTTTATTAACATTGAACAACTAATTTTTATAAAAACTCAAAAAATGGTAAGAAAAAATACAAAAAAAAAAAAAAACTTTTCTTTATTTGGTATTTTTAGTCAAACCCATAAAAGAAAAAAAAATATTTTATTTTTATGTGACATTTTATATATTTATTTAATTTCGGTTTTTTGGAAATCTTTCTTTATTCAGTCTTCACTAGATGAGTCGCTATTAGTTGAAGACGTCTCATGGGCGCCAGTACTAATCTCGGCGGGCTTTAGAAACTCAGCTGGCAGCGCAACGACCGCGCTTGTAGTGTGCGCGCTATCAGTACATCCACTAAAATTGAATTTGAACAAATTTGTGCAAAATTGTGTGAATGAGGCGGTTAAGCTGAATATCTAAGGAGTAACACCGCATTTAAAATATCGCATGGGACCGCGTGGCGCATTACTTTTTGTCTACCTAAAGTTAAAAAATGTGGAATTTTTAGCGCATTTTTTGTATTTGCAATAATTTTATTTAAAAAATTCAAAGTTATAATGCTAAAAAAATATTTAAAAAATAGTTAAATATATTATCTCAGAGAATCCATAACTTTTTTGGTGTATATTTTCGTTTAAGGAAACAATTTTTTATTTCAAAATGCTCAAAAAAAGGGATTTATTTTTATTTTTTAAAGACACCGAAAATATATTGTAACTTTGACAACCGATTCCTCAGCCTCTGTTAGGTTGAGGAGAAAAACTTGTATACGGTTAAATGCAGAATTTTATCTTTTAATATCCAAAAAAATATAATCAAATGTATCGAACGCAAAAATCGTTTTTTGAATTAATCGCCACTTTTCGGGTCCAATACCTCACTGTGCGCCTTCGATTATAAGTCGCCGAACACTTATAGTAAATAGTTATTTTTATTGAACTAAAAAATGTTTTCTAAAAAAAATAAAGAATTTTTTTATTTTTTGCAGGAAGTAGTATATTTTATTAGTTTTCTTGTGATGTAACTCACTTTTTCTAGCTCTTAAACTTTAGAGAAGTTACAAAAAAATGTAAAAAAGGTCAGATTTTCATCAAGAAAAAGTATGCGTACAAAAGCAAAAAACGTCAAGTTAATGGTAATTAAAGCTTTTTATTACTTTTTTGGCATTGATACCTGTAAGCCAAACTTGGCCTTCTTATTGCTTATCATTTTTATACAATTATCTAGTGACTACATGTAAAATTTATAATGTTAAAAAATACCAAGAGATATTGATCTTGATCTGAGGAAACTAATAGTGAATATTCGGTATGAGGCAAAAACGACTAGGGAAATTGTTAGCATTAGTGGTAAAACACACGCCCGTGTACACACTCCGGCTACAAGGCTCAAAAAAGTAGGTATATTTTTGAAGTTATGTACCTTTTTTTAAGTTTATAATATTTTAAAATATGTTTACTTAACTTTTACTTTTTTTAACTTATTATCAATGAAATTTCCAACAACATGAGGTATCACTCATTTCAATTGTCCAAAAATAAGAAGAGATATCCACTAGTCGCTTAGTGAAGACATTGCTATGGCTAATAAATGACAGTTCTATAGAAATTTGTATACGCGCTATGGTTAGCACTGAAGCAGTAGCACATATCACATAGCACATAGCACTTATCTTTGTTATCCTTTGTCCAATTGAAATGAGTGATATCCCATTTTGTTGTATTTTTTGTAATTTCTTGCTCATACTCTTTCTGTTCTGCGTATAAGGCGCCATTTTTTTGGCAACAGTCGATCTTCTTTTCTCTTTCACACACACTGGCTTGTACAACTCTATTACAATAAAAAATCGTCTTTTCATTAAGAAAATATGGAAGCTATTAGATTAGCCTAGAGCTCTCAGCGCTGGGCAAACGACTAAATGCAAAAAAGGTCTGAATTCAAATACCGCAAAATCCAAGATTTTTTTTAAATTTTTATTTACTGGCTTTTTAAGATTTTCTCCTTTTTATTCAGTTAATACATTTTATTTCAGTTCTGCCCAAATGAGGTCAACAGTTGTGGAAGCATACTTAGTATGAAAATGGGCTCTTCTTGTTTAATATAGGTAATGTTGTCTAGGCGGCCGATGCATTGACATTTTTCAAAATAGGAGTTCAATCCCACACAAAACCTAAACATTTTTTAGCCATTTTTTTAAATATTTTTTTTTAGTTTTTCTCCGGGTATATTAACAAAAAAAAAAAGAACACAAAAAAAACCACAACCCATACGGCTACAGGCTACGCAGCTTGCCTTAGGGGGGAGTCTGAAAATGCTAACCCTTTTGCTTATATCTCCCATGTTTATCATCCCATTATACTCAAATTTTCAGAAAACGACCGCTCTATTAACTTATACCCGAAAATATGGAGCATAACTTATTTAACGTTTTTTTATGATGATAGGGGGCGAAAGTGGGCGTGGCCAAATTTTAAAACAAACTTGATCTGCGTGCAACAGATTCCAATGTTGTCACCAAATTTGGTTGCTCTTATGGTCTCTGATATCTGTTTACTCATAAGACTCATATGGAGTTAGTTTACCCAGGCCGGAAAAATCCATTGTACCATCTACCTCGTCCGCTTCAAAAAACTGACCAATTCTCTCCTTCTTTTCTTTCAGAATTCAAGAAGCTTACGTAGTAAGCTTCCTAAATTGTATTCTGATAGTTAATCGTTTGCATTCCAGGTGATTGTGTTCACAGAAACCTGATTAAAACCGGAGATCCTTAGCTCCCAATTTTTTCCAGCAATGTACACAACGTACTGGCTAAATCGGCCTTCCATGCGAGGGTGCTGTGTCCTCATTGGGTTTGACTCCAACCTCACATCTGAATTATTAACTTTCGAGGAATGCACAGAATTCCTTTGTGTGAAACTATCATTTAATGGCAGTTTTACTTTTATTCCATTACATACATTCCCCATTGTCGGAACTTCCTCTTTGTTGGAACAACGTTTCCAATATCCAGTCGGTCTCCCATAGACTTACGGATAGGAACCATTTAGGGCCGATTTTTCAATGTCAGGTTATTTTGTCATTGAGGTAATTTGTTTTTCGGAGTTAAGAAGGCCACACAATGTTTATATTTATCTGAATGGCATATCCTGACTAGAGGAATAGCTCTAGTTTTAAATATGTCAGTCAGATAAGCGCAAACAATTCCTCGGAATTGGAATCAGTTCTTCATATTGTCAAGAGCCTTCAAAAAGATGTCTCTGAGCTTTCCTCTACAGTTTGCTAATCTTGCCCAGTGTGTGCGTCAGCTGCAGGGTGTTGCCTCCCAGTCTGCCTCCTGTCGTAGTGCCCCGTAATGACCAGTGACCTACGTATCGGATTCTGGAACGCCCGCAGCCTGGCTCCCAGTGCAAATGAGCTGCTCGTATTTACACAACAACATGACATTGACATTATGCTTGTTGCAGAAACATATCTACACCCAGGAGTACACTTCACACTGGCTGGCTTTGTGTGCTACAGAGCAGATCATCCAAGCAACTCCAGTCGAGGGGGTGCAGCTGTCTTAGTAAGGCGTGAGATCTTCCATTATCACCTTCATGCCATCAGGAATAGGGAAATTCAGCTAGCCGCCGTCATGGTCTCCACGCGCAGTGGCAAGCTTCTAATTGCTGCAGCGTACCTGCCACCTTCTCTCAGCTGGACGAGTGCTGAGTTTGACCACCTTCTCTCTCAACTTGGTCAAAAGATCATCTTGGGAGCTGATTTCAACGCAAAACATCAGCTGTGGGGCAACTACAGGCAAGATCAAAGAGGGAGGGCTCTTCACGACGCTATAACAAGCTCCTCAGCCCAAGTCCTTGCAACAGGAAGCCCTACGTGGTACCCGCCACGTGCAGGAGCCACTCCGTCCTGCTTAGACTTCTTTGTGTATAAATCAATCCCAAGCAACGTACTCACCATTAGGGAGGAACAGGACCTTTGCTCAGATCACCTGCAACCTTATCAGTCTCTCCATCTACGATTGCTGCCAGAGCCAACCTCCTAAAACCTGGCTCAAGTTTTCCGGTGTTCAGGCAGTCCTTGACAAACTCCCGTTTTGCTTGGCACTACCTTGAGCACGAAGGGAGAAGTGGACTCTGCGATTAGCACACTACTGGCTAATATAGGAGAAGCTGCTGCAGCTGCTGCCCCAACCAGGCCTATTAATCCTCACCCAATAAGACTTCGGAGTGATCTTTCGGATGAAGTTGAGGGACTGTTACTCCTGAAAAAGAGACTCAGACGCGAGTTCATTCGCACTAATGACCTCAGGATAGACAGACTGTACCGAAGGATATCCAACAGAGTGAGGAAAAAGCTATCCCTGCTCAAAGCTGAAGCGACAAACCGGTTGCTACAAAACGCTACAGCTGATGCAAGCTCCAATTTCTCACTCTGGAAGCTTACCGGAGCTTACAAGAGGCAAGCTACCCCTAGGTATCCTATTAAGAAGACTGATGGCACATGGGCAAAATCCACTCTGGACCGTGTAGAAACCTTTGCTGAAGAGCTGGAGAGCAGGTTTACTCCATTTAGTACTTCCTCTGCTAGGAGAGTGCAGCTTGTTGCAGAAACCCTTGACAGGACGCATCAGTTGGAGCTCCCAGTGCCGCCTGTGACCTTGCCGGAGGTAAAGAAGGACATCCGAGGACTTAAAATCAAAAAGGCTCTAGGAGAGGACTCGATTGACAACCGAGTCACAAAAGCCCTGCCCCTCAAAGCACTTTTGTACCTCGTGCTTATCTTCAATTCTGCTCTGAGACTCGGGTACTTCCCTAAAGCCTGGATAGTCATGGTCCTGAAACCTGGTAAACCCCCGGGTGATGTCAGCAGTTACCGCCCCATCAGTCTCCTGACCACCTTTGGAAAGCTGTTTGAACGATGTATTCTAAGAAGAGTCCTGCAGGCACCTCCCGTAAAGCAAGCGATCCCAAATTTCCAGTTTGGTTTCAGACTCAGTCATGGCACCCCGGAGCAACTACACCGAGTGACGGAATTCATTCTGGATGGCTTCCACAAAAATCAGTATGTCGTTGCTGCATACTTGGACATACAGCAGGCGTTCGACAGGGTGTGGCACGACGGCCTTCTTTCCAAACTCAAAACCCTGCTCAACCCACAGCTGTTTGAAACGCTCAAATCATTTCTATCTGACAGGACGTTTCGTGTGATCCAAGAAGGAATAATGTCCACTGAGAGGCGGATCAGTGCAGGTGTACCACAGGGTAGCGTTCTTGGACCTACACTGTACAGCCCGTACACTCATGACATGCCAAAGCCTCCAGTACACTCCCGTAACATGATGCTGGCCACTTTTGCGGATGACACAGCGGCAGCATGCAGATCATCTTGTATATACGCAGCCACTGACAGGCTCCAGTTATACCTCAAGAAATTTGAAAACTGGGCCTGTCGGTGGAACATCTCTGTAAACCCCTCAAAGTGTGCAGTTGACACACACACTCAGGAAGGACAATTGCCCAGGATAATTTTTACACGGAGAGCTACTGGAACAGAAAAGGGAACACAAATACCTGGGTGTGACCCTCGACACAACAACAACTTTTTTGGAAGAAAAAATTTGTGAGAAAATTTTCCAAATAAATTTTTTTATTTTTTTTCCGGAGATACAATCGAGACGTCCGTACCGATTGACACAAAAGTCGAGAAGCCTCAAAACATTAAGTTCAATCTTTATTCTAAATTTAAACGTAACGATTCTCAAGCTGTCCTTTCTCGCTATTAAGATGCTCGGTCTAGGTTCACCGTGCTTAAAGCGCAGTGTTATAAAAAGTATCTGACTTGTTGTAGGGTTCAGTTCGCGCTGGACCCAAAACAGTTTTATAATTTTGTCAACACTAAACGTAAGCCTATTACACACCCTTCCTCGCTTTCATTTGACAATACTACAGCAAACAATGATCAGGCAATCGCCGATCTTTTTGCTCAGTTTTTTCAAACTACTTATTCTCCGTCATCCGATTCAAACCAGACCTATTCTTATAACATGTCCAAATCAAACCAAATCTTCAGTCCTAGCTTAACCGAAAGCTCCCTTCTTTTGGATCTTTAACGTGTCAAGCCGGTTTACCCGCCAGGTCCCGATGGAATACCAGGCTGTGTGCTTAGGTATTGTGCCGAGGCCCCGTGCAGTCCCCTTCTAACATAGTTCAGCTTATCCTTACAAACATCGCAATTTCCCCTTATTTGGAAGGAATCATTCGTCATTCCTCGTAAAACGTAATTACTCCCCATTTGCAGCACCTGTGTAGATCAGTAATTTCTCCATGCCAACATGGATTTGTTAAACGAAGATCAATGACAACTAGCCTTCTGGAGCTCACTTCTTACATTATAATGGGCTTTCCACAAAATTTGCAGACAGATATGATCTATACTGATTTCAGTAAAGCAGTTGACTCCGTAAATCATTTCCTTCTTGACTTAACTCGACTTAATGGGTTTTGCTATCGATCTTCTTAGGTGGATCTCAAGTTATCTGAACGGCAGGACACAAAAGGTCCTCTTTAAATACCACTTATCCAATGTTCTCCGGGTGACTTCTGGTGTCTGTCAAGGAAAGGATCACTCTTTTTTACGATTTTGGTATCCACCTAGATCCTTATCTGGAGTTTATTGATCATATTTCGTGCATTGTAAATAAAGCCAGGGCTGTGCTTGGATTTATTAAACGGTGGTCGAAAGAATTCGATGACCGCTACGTCACGATGAATTTATATGTTTTGTTAGATCGTTCTATTGAGAATATGGATCTTGCGTTTGGAGTTCCCAGTAGGACGTCCACAGCAAACGCATTGAGTCAGTTCAAAAAAGCTTTTTACTTTTCGCTCTTCGTTGCTTAAACTGGGATGCAAACCTAAGTTTGCCCTCTTATTTTAGTAGAGTTCTCCTAGTTAACCTACCTTCCTTAGCAAACCCTAGAACTATGCTATGGAAAGCACCGATCTATTGGGTCAGTTGAATTTCCACGTACCATGTGATCCTACTAGATCCACTAGATCCTACTTGCCTTTAGATTTGCACCACTGTAGAACCTCGTATGAAATGCATGAACCCATTAGAGTTGGGGAAAGGTCCTGGTTGTGGACACCTCCAAAAGTTTGGACAGCATGCAGATGCTATTGATCTGAGTATGAGAAGATATATATTAGTTAAGAATACGCAGCTATTGCGCTAATACCGAACAAAAAAATTGCTTTGGTATAGGTGCTGTGGGCATAATAAGCATAAATTGAGAAAGAAAAGCTTAAAAGTACATTTTTATATTTTTCAAGTTCGAAAAAATGGATGTAAATTATTTACAAAAATTGTTTTTCCTCAAAAAAGGGTATTTTACTAAATTCTTAATAACATTTTTCTGAATGAAGGAATCAATTTAGTTCTTTGCTGATAGTTAGCTAATGCCTCTAGCTTTATGTTTTATGTTTGTATAATATGCAATTGGTCAAAAGTTATGCGGCAAAAACGAAGCTGTGTCCATAACCAGGACATTTCTCCTACTATGTGCAAATTATAATGATGTGTGCAAAAATTCCTCATCTGGAGATAGCCTGCCTAAACTAAAAACATTAATTTTAACCCACTTAGTACACATGCAAGAATGAAATCGAGCCGTCCGCTAGTAGTCTAAATGGTGTAGGGTAGTTTCCTAGTTTGCCTATAAACGCTTTACCCTAACAAACACGTGCTTGGTTTCAACGTCCATCAGAAAAAATTATCTACGAGGTGTGTTCAAAAAGTATTGCGAATTTTGAATTTTCGAGGGTTACGTATATTCGAATTTTGATTTTTTTGTGGCGTTATGTTGGTACTCATGTCATGTACTAATGCTTCTGCATGCTCCTACTAATGCTCCTGCTCACACATCGTTGCTTGTGCGCGACTTTTTGGCCAAAAACAACACACTAATGATGCCGCAGCCACCGTATTCCCCAGTGACCAATGACTTTTTTCTTGTTCCCTAAACTGAAGAGGCCCATGAAAGGACGACGTTACGCTACGCTTGACGAGATAAAGACGGCATCGAAGGAGGAGCTGAAGAAGATAAAAAAAAGATTTTTGAAGTGCTTCGAAGATTGGAAAAACAGTTGGCACAAGTGCATAATATCTCATGTGGATTACTTTGAAGGGGAGAAAATAGATATTCATAAATAAATAAATAATTTTGGAAAAAAACACAAAGTTCGCGATACTTTTTGAACACACCTCGTATTTATACTTAGAGCTGAATTTGATGTATTTTGTAAGTGATTATTTTGATTATCGGAAAACTCGAATTATCAATGTAATAAATGAAGATCTGCTCGACCGATTGTGTGCAAACTTCACATAAACCATCTACTTTATATATATAGATAATATTTTGAATAGGTTGAAAAATTATCTATCATATCCCACTTTAATTACTCTATTTTCATTCTTGGTTCATAAGTTAATACTTTAGCAACGAAAAAAATGAAATGGCCTCACTATTTTTGGAGTCAATGAGCTTGAAGCAGAACTTGTAGAAATATTTAACTATTACGAAAACAAACACAAGCCAACCATAACATTTTTACTTCGTAATAATAATGGATTTTAAGGCCGTACATTAAAATTGAACGCAAATTTGCTTTGGGAAGCGATCATCAGATGACAAAGTGTACTCTTTTCAATTGAATCGCGTGATCAATGGGAGCAGGCAAATGCGTTTTTTTCTATAGTCATTAAAAATATTAAACTTTTTGATTTTTGTTTTTAAATGATTAAATTTTTCTTTTTTTGTTGTGGGAAAAAGTTACATTATTCTAGTGCGTTCTGTGCGACCAACATACATCATTCGCAGTCATATATTTGATTCTAAATCAAAATAAAATGTTGCCTATACTTTGCCCAAATACCTTCAATCTAGATAAGAGTGCAATAGCCCGTGCTGCATATTTGAGGTTTGGTCAAAAAACGTAAAACTCGCTAAGTGAGACTTACTTATAGATCAGTCAGTGATGGTGTTGGCAATGACACTGACAAGTCTAAACTATAATTTCATATGACTAGACTATGTATTCAATTTTAAAATAGATTTGCTAACACGGCTATGAGACAGTGCACAAGTTTTCATTAATTAGAGGCAACTACTTGTATATATCTTGGTTAGTTACATAATTATTCATTTTTTTGAGCCCCCATGAAAACACTTCTGCAGAAAGTAATATGAAAACCTTAAAATAATTGTTTAACCCGCTCTTGTATATATATTAAGTTAATTAATGTCGAATATCCCTATTCTGTTATCAAAAATAACATTACGCAATACTGAAGTATTTTTAATAGATCGCTGATCTGGTCACACTTATGTTCTCTCTTTCCTTTTGCTTTCACTAGGGTTGCATGATATTTAAAAAATATCGTATCAATGATATTGTCATTTTTGAAAAATATCAAAATGATTTTTTTAAATATCAAGAAAAAATATCGATATATCGAGTATATATGATATTTAACATTTTTTTTTATTTTTAGGATCAGAAAGCCTTTAGAAATCTCTTTCTCTCTATCTCATTATTCGTATACATTACCTCTCTATTGATCCTAATGATCCACATGAATTCATTCAAACAAAACTAACAACACAAATACTTCATATTAAGCTTTTATTACTTAAAGCAATGGAAAATACTGTAAGTTAAAGTTAAAGTTATTATACCCGGTACCCATAGGGTACAAGGGTATTATAAGTTTGTGCCTACCGAGAATGTATGTAACAGGCAGAAGGAGGCATCTCCGACCCCATAAAGTATATATATTCTTGATCAGTTTCACCAGCCGAGTCGATTTAGCCATATCCATCTGTCCGTCTGTCCGTCCGTGTGAAACAACAGATCTCAGAGACTATAAGAGCTTGAGTTACAAAATTTGGTGACAACATTGGAATCTGTTGCACGCAGATCAAGTTTGTTTTAAAATTTCGCCACGCCCACTTTCGCCCTCAAAAATCATAAAAAACGTTAAATAAGCTATACTCGTTTTTTTTCGTGTAAAAGTAAATAAATACAAAAAATGAATAAAATAGAGCGGACGTTTCCTGAAAATTTCAGTAAAATCGGATGATAAACATGGGAGATATTAGCAATAAGGTTCGAATTTTAACACACTGCCCTAAGGCACTGCTGTTGCAAGCTGTAGCCGACAGGTGGCGCATTCGAGCCTTGGCCGTGCGATATAATGGCGGCAATGTACATATGTATGTACAATGTAGTATATGTACATTTTTAAATTGCCTTTTAGTGTGAAGCGCAAACGTTTAGGTACCGGGTATCTCACAGTCGAGCACAGTCGACTGTAGCTTTCTTACTTGTTTCCAATATTGTTTCGCCAGTGACTTTAAAAATACACGATTTGTTACGTGCCGATCAGTCATACGGCTGCGTGTGTCGCACACTACACATTTAATTGCCGAAGCCATCCTTTCTGAGGATACCGAGCTACCTGATATTATCAGATAGCGAAGTGCTTACTTAGACAAATGTTGCATGGTCTGCTGTTGCGAAGTTCAATACTGTATTGGGTCAGCTTCCCAATTACTATTTGGCAAAGAAATATATACATAAGTGGAACTCGTTTTCGTAGGGGCTGACCGAAAACAAAATATCAGAAAATATAAAAAAAAAAAATATTTATATATCGATATTACAGCTTAAAAATATCGTGATAAAAATATTTATTTTTTTGCAAATATATCGATATTTTGATATTTTGATATATTTTCGACAACCCTAGCTTTCACTGTGACGTGCGTGTGCGACGAAAAGAGCTATAAAATTAAAACATAAAATATCAACTTAAATATTAAACACAAGTGTTCTGGTTTGGGTGTCTGCTGGGAGTTGCTGAGTTATAACAACAACAAAAACAAAAATAGGGTTGCCAGACCATCAAAAATATTTAAGGGAAACAGAAACTTAACTTTAGGTGTCATCACTGTGGTAGGGAGGGAAACATAAATAAGGATTGTTTTCATTATAAAAAGATAATAAATGAAAGAAATTAAGAAAATAAACAAGCTCAAGTCGCAACGTAGCTAAACGGTGGTTTCGCTTTCATGCTAAAAGCAAATAACTCTGTGCCAGATAAGATAGGACTTATCCTTGATTTTGGAGCCACAGACCACAATTTTGAATTTCAAGCCCTTTCAGGTTAAAATAAAAATAAAAATAAAAATACTTACAAATTATATCATATGAGATTTGGTAGCAGTGGCAAATTGTTAGAAATAAAACGACAAATTTATTTAGCGACAACAATCTTCTTAATAATTTGGAATTGTCCGATGAAATATGTGAAGCTTGTTTAAATGGTAAACAAGCCTGATTGCCCTTTAATCAATAGAAAAATAAAAGCTATATAAATGTTTGTAGTTCACTCAGAAGTCTTGTGGCCCAAATACACCTGTAACAATAGATGACAAAAATTATTTAGTTATTTTTGTTGATAAATTTTCACATTACTGTGTAACATATTTAATAAAGGATAAATCAGATGTATTTAAGATGTTTAGAGATTTTGTGGCAAAAACCGAACCACATTTCAATCTCAATATTGTGAATCTTTACATAGACAATGGAAGGAAATATTTGTCCAATGAGATGCGTGGTTTTCGTACCACATACTCGTACACCTCAAATTAATGGAGTTACTGAAAAAGCTCGTGCCATGGTTAATGGTGCAAAGTTAAGTAAATGCTTCTGGGATGAAGCTATATTAATTGCCACTTATTTAGTTAACCGAATACCAATCGATTCCTGAATAGTTGGAAAAAACATCGATGTTCCAAACACAAAGCAGTCTCTAAAAAAAATTGTTTAATACCAGAGCTCCAACATAGCAAAATTTGTGAACAAACTAAGTTTGTGAACTGCAATATAACTAAAGAACGAGAAGTTCCCCCTTGGATATTCTTGTTTAATATTAAAGTAGAAAGGCAAACGCTTTTTTTAAGCCTAAAACCAGCTCTGGGCTTCGTAAGGTTTGGGCGTTATTAAGCCTTGAAAAGTTTTGATTCAAGCAGTGCATCATACTTTGACCGCGACTTTCTCAAAATCGGTACGTGATTGATTGATTGATTGATTTATTGACTTACATCCTAGCACAACAAGATTAACTTATCTTTAGAGTACTAGTCACATCGATTTTATACATTGAAATTCTTATAAATAACAAATTGATTTTAAGTATAATATTAAATTAACATAAAAGTTTTGTGACATATTATGAGTGTAGTTTTATTTTATAAAAAATTTTACTTATCTATGTATTATAATTATTTATATTTATATTTTTTTTTTTTTTATTATTGTTAGTATTATTATTATTATTATTATTATTATATTATATATTTTTTTTTTTTTTTTTATTATTATAATAATTTCCCAATTGCTTCTGTGTTTATTATTTTAGGTGTTGAAAAAGGAGTTTTTTAAATTGCGTTGCGTTTTTGATCTGCTTGATGTGGTTTGGAAGTCGATTCCAAAGACGAACAGCGTGTATATAAAAGTGTCTTTCAGAACTTGCGAGTTTAAATCTTAAGCAAACTATATCACTTCTTCTTATAGAAGTGGCGAAACGTAATTTTTCGAACAGGTATGATGGCTCTTTAGTAAATATTATTTTGTGTAGCAAAAGTAAAGCCCTTGCGTTTGTCCAGTCATTAAAATTGAGATTAAATATTTTATACGAAAAAGGAGATACATGATCAGTTCTTTTAAGGTTAAATATATACCTTGCCACACTATTAAAAGCTACTTTTAATTTCTGCTTGCTTATTGCCTCACAGTTTCCAAAAACCTCTACTCCATAAAATAAGGTAGGCATTAGATAGGTTTTAGCAATAAGCATTTTTAGTTCAGGAGTTAAAAAGTATTTTGAATTCTGTAGTTGCCTAAGTAAGCCATATGTTTTTCCAACCGCTTTAGCAATATGATCACTCCAGTTCAAAACGGAGTTAAATGTAAAGCCAAGGTTATTGGCAGTGCTTACATATTCAATGGAGGAGTTGCCTATTCGAAGTTTTGGAAGGTCTGCCGTATTTAACGATTTTTTATGATTAGACATTTTGACTTGGTGGGATTTATAAGCAACCTATTTTTCTTCGCCCACTCATTTACGGCGTCCAGATCATTATTACATATACTAATACAATTATCGATACTACGCAAAGGACGACTTACATACATTTGAACATCATCAGCATATAAGTGGACATCACATACAGAGATACTTTTGGACAAATCATTTACATAAATTGAGAACAACAGAGGACCAAGAACTGACCCCTGTGGAACTCCACGTTTGACATACAATAACGACGACGATTTAGACATGGTTACTACAGATTGAGATCTATTACATAAATAGGAGGTCAGAAGGTTCACAGCCGATGACGAAAAACAATACATATTTCTTAACTTTGTACATAAAATCTCGTGGTTAACCGTGTCAAAAGCTTTGCTATAGTCAAGTAGAGTTAAAAAAGTCACATAATTGCTATCTTGCTGCTGTCTAATATCTTCACTAATTTTAAGGATTGCTGTTGTACAGCTCCTATTTTTCCTGAATCCCGACTGCTTATTACAAAGTAATTGGTTCAACAGCATAAACTTGTTTATTTGTTTGGCCATTATATTTTCAAAAATTTTAGATAGATATGGCAATATTGAAATCGGCCGGTACTCCTTGTCCGTTTTCGGAATAGGCAAAATTTTTGCTCTCTTCCACAGATTTGGGAATTTAGACATAGTGAATATGCTGTTGAAAATATATGTTATGTACCGTATAATTTTAGGGAGAAGTATCTTAACGAATTTTGGATTTATGTCATCTAGACCTGTAGCATTAGATTTAATGTCAAGTATTGATTCTAAGACGTCACAATGGTCAACACATATAAAGCTAAATCTACTATCACAGCTGGTTGCAGGTACAGAGTTCAGGTACGCGTTATCAGGGACATCAGGCACTTTTGTTTGCACAAACGCAGCATTGAGGGCTTCAACATTAAGATCATCTTGGATAACTACTCTCTGCTTCCCAATTCCCAACTGCCTCAATTTACTCCATGTTTGACTAGAGTCTATTGCACTTTGAAAGTGATGGGCATAATATTCACGTTTCGCTCCTCGTATAAGAAAATTAACGTCTGTTCTGTATTTCTTGAATATACTATAAAGCTGAGATGTTCGAAAACGTTTCCACTTTTCATACGACTTGTTTCGCAGGAGAATGGCGTTTCTTATACAATTGTTAAACCATAAAGTTTTCTTTGGCTTAATTACTTTGCTTCGGAGAGGTATAAAATTATTGTAAAGTAGTCGAGTATTATTTTCCAAAAAGTCAACTTGGTCATCAACTACTGTCAATGTAAAAATTCTGCTCCAGTCAAGCTTATTATACTCTACTTCAAGCATTCTAACGTCAATATTTTTAAAGTCCCTGTAGTTAATCGTATACTCTTCAGAATTTATGCCTATTTTATAAGTCATAAATATCAAATCATGCTTTGAAAATAAAGGTACAGATAGCTGGTCATAGATTAGAATTTTTTGGGTGTCATTTACAAAGAACAAGTCAAGAAGTGTATTGCACGTATTAGTAAAATGGGTTGGCTGCGATGAGTTCACTAGGCTAAGTCCAAGAAACTCCATATTGTCAGAGAGGTGTTTCTCCTTCAATATATTGCTATTGAAGTCTCCAGCCAAAACAATATCGGTAAACGCAATAGAGAGATCAGTGAGCTTGTTTAGAAAATCAGAGTATTCTGTATTGTGATGCGGTCGGTAGATGCATCCAATCAACATTTTTGACTCTCCTCTGATATTGCAGACTTGAAGCATTAAATACTCCATTGCGCTACCAGCAGGCTGTGTACAGAGAGGTCGTACCTTTAATCTCTTGTTTACGTATATTGCCACTCCCCCGGCATGTCCTTCACGATCAGAACGATAAACATTATAACCATTACATGAAATAATTAAATCACAAACACTAGACATAAACCAAGTTTCAGACACACATATAACATCAACATTTGAATCTACAAATAAATATCTAAACTCGTCAATCTTTTTTGTTAGGCTTTGGGCATTTAAGTGGCATATTTTAAGTCCTTCTTTCTGATTGCTTAATATTCGCACTACTGCATGGCTGTTCGCCTTTGAAACGGTTAATTGCTCATCCATATTGGTAGTGACAAACAGATCAAATGCTCAATAACCGAGCACACAACGCTAGAATGGGAAAGACAGTACATATGGGAAAATATTACGAATTGAAAAATATAATTAAAATTAATAATAATAATTAAAAACTTATAGACTATTAAATAAAATGAAAAAGTTATTTTAATTACGAAAGGAATTATTATTATTCGCTCCATTTCCTACTGGGGCGCAAATCGACGAAAGTTCGCGTAAGCTCATAATGCGCACAGCTTCATCGTTCATTGTAACTTTAATAAATACAAAAGCTCTACGAGTAAACACGGCGACGATCTTCTTCTGCTTTTTCATTTTCATCGCTTCTTTAAACACCTCATAGTTAGCTTTTGTCAGCTGATCATTAACATAAAACGGAACAGCTGAATCAAAGCCCAGCTGCTGTAGACTTAGTTGCTGCTTATGCTCTCGGCGAAAATTGGCAATTCGCCGCAACAGCTCAATTTTTTCGCTCATGTGCTCCAGTTTTAATATAATCGTCGCATCTAACACAGTTTTCGCTGATGTTTTGCGTCTAATTCGGTAGATGCCTTTAAGTTTCGGTGCCGGAGTGAAGTTAAGGCAAAAGCATAGAGAATTGAAAATAGTCTTTAAATTCTCCCCCTCATCATACGGCACCCCGTGAATCCGAAGCTCAGTGGCTATATCAGCACTGGCCTGAGCTTCTTGACTTGCCTGCAGTTTTTCCTCAAGCTCGCCCACTTTAGTCCGGAGTTCAGCTGCGCCTTGTAAGTAGGACTCCAATGTTTCCACGCGCTGGAAAAGCTGCTTGATGTCGCTATTCATCTTTCCTAGGCGTTCCTCCAAAAGGCCCAGAATGCGATCTTCGGAGGTTCGGATGCTGGACGATATGAGCTCCGCCTGCTCATCAAAGCGCTGGTTGATTAGCGCCAGGAGCGACGGGGATGGTGCATCTGACTCACGTCCCTCCTTCTGGTCAGATGTGTTACCTCGGGTACGTTTTTGTGGAGGTGCCATCATTACACAGGTCGGTTGAGTGAGAAATTGAGTGGTTTTCGTATTGGCTAGTTGAGTGATTTGTTGACTTCGTTTTGTTTTGGTACAACGGTTTGTTTGATGGCTTGTGTATGTTTATGTATGTATGTCCGAGAAAACGAAATTTTATTTTCACGGAGTAATAATTGTTATTGAAGGTATTTTCTCGGTGAATCAAACACGTACAGAGCTTGTAGCTGCACACACACGCAAACGGATCTATCAACAATGACGACACGAAGCTATTTCTCTTCTTCGTTTCCGCTGCGCTTCGGTTTCGTCTTTTTTTTCCACCAGGGCACGTCTGTGATCACGCGAATGTAAACTTAAACTGATGGAAACTTTTCAATGTCGGACTAGTAATGTACCGGTTTAGATCTATCAGAATCAATGGGTTTTATTCGCCGGCGCGAAAAAGTTCGATTTTTGTCGAACTGTGCTATTTATGTGCCTGAAAAATAGAAAAGATCGTTTGTCAGTATGTCTTTCTGTCCACACCGCCCGCAAGCTCCATAAAAGCTTGATCAGAAATCCGGTCGGCAGTGTTTTGGCCGTTTTCCCTCTCCATTCGCCAACTTCGTGCTCCTTTGGATCGTCGCAGACCATGCAGTATGATCCCCTGTTGTTCAGGTCTTTTGACAAAAGTTATGTCATTTTCTTGACCCAGTCTTCCATTCGAATCAATGCCTCCCTTTAAATGGCTTTCTACCAATGTATTTTTGTTGGTTGAAGTTCACATTACATACAAGTTTATTAAAAAGATTGTTCAATTTGGAATTGGACATTAAAGTGTGTCAAAAGGTGTTGTTCTTATAGCAAGGGCTATTCTGAATTGTTTTAAATTGTGTAAGTAATATGTAGGTGTATTAAGGAATATAGTGTATCTTTGGAAGCTAATATTTTTGTCATATGGTATGTAGTGTATATCACGATTATATATATATATAAATATTTCTGATAATATTGGGAAAAATGTCCCGTTGACTCACCCTCTATTATTCCATCGTTCAGAGCTCTCGTTCCGGAGTTGAGGTTTTATTTGTTGGTAAGGTTAAGTAGAATTAAGCATATATATATATATTTAATATCGTGCTGTGGTTTGGTGTTATAAATTCACCAAATGCACAAGATTTTTACTTAATGATTTAAAAAAAAGCATTAAAAAAATATAAGAAGTGTATTGGTGTTGAGAAATGAGTTAAGATTTTCCTTTAATATTCCAACGAAGTTATCTTCCGGAATCTTGTTCTTCAATTAGGCATGGCTGCAATAAAATCATCAAAACTCTAATTGTACCCGTTCCATATGTTCTTTAATGATCACGTAGTCGTTTTCGGACGTTGAGAACGCCTTGGTTCGGCTACTTGGCGCCGCTGGCTGATGACTTCCTCCTGCAGTTTGGTCATCCTAGTGGTCATTGTTGTCTTTATCTCATTATTTGCTACCATCAATGCTGAGAGCATTCATTCAATTCGATCGATTGTGGTGACCCTAAGTCTAGGTGTTCCCCGCCCTCAGCTCCTTCAGAATCATTCATGATGACGTTGCTCCAATCTGCTGTTAAAGCTCAGCGATTGATTGTTTTCGTGACCTGGCGATAAGCTAGTTCTTGCTAGTGTTTCTGTTCTAATTTGTCTGGCTTCTCTGGATGCCAGTGTGGATGCTCGAATGTCCTCAACTGAGGTAGATTAAGTGTAACCTTCTTCTTCTTCTCTCCTGCCATATGTTATAATATTTTTATATGCCCGATCGACTACCCTGCCGTTTAATCACGGTACTTATTTCGTTGCATTTGTTATTTAATTTTTCTTATATAATATATGTATATGTCGAAAAAACTGTTCCTCCTTGGGTCTGTAAGGGGTCGTTCGTTGCTTCCTCGGTCGTATTTCTGACAAATTATACCTAATCGCACTCTTAACGTCGGATCTGTGCAGCGAGTCTCCGTAGCCTTGTTGTCAGTTGCAATGGTTTTTCCAAAGAGCTGGAAGTCAGCACTTCCTGCAAAGTCATCACCTATCCTCTCTAGTATCGTAATTCTGACAAAGCTCGATACAGGTTCACAAACTGTATCCCACTTTACCCGAACTGTCAATGGCAACCCATTGTTGTCATATGTCCGCGCGGAGATATGTCGCTTCAAAAACGACATATCCACGCTAAATTCTGGGCGGACATAAGTCGTTTCCAAAACGATATATCTTGGCGTCATATCTCCGCGCGGAGATATGTCGTTTAAGAACTTCATATGTCCGCACTGAGCTTGGCGTCATATCTCCGCGCGGAGATATGTCGTTTAAGAACGACATATGTCCGCGCGGATTTTGGCGTCATATCTTTGTTTATGAACCAGACCAGTGAACAGTGGACCTCAATAGCCTTATTGTTGTCAAAAGTCACTTTTTGAGTAAGAGTTGGAAATTTTAAATGTTGAGAGAATACAGAATACCAATTAGTTAAAACAATTTGTATAGTTATGATAAAATTAAATTAAGCTATTAATTTACATTAGTTTATATGGTGAAACTTGTTGTGAAAAGCTCCTTATGCCCAAAAAACGCATTTTAGTTTATGAACTTATCTTACTTCGTTTAGAAGATATTATCTTAGAAAGCTGATATATCTGAAGGCCCCAGTCAGCGTAATTTCGTGGGTTTTTCATATTATTATGCTATATTATTAAAATTCTGCCCGTTTCAATAAAAAAAAACATTAAAGTATATCTAGTGTGAACATATTTTGTGTGAGAACGGTTTACACTAACCCAATGAAAGGCGTTGCTGCTCTAGCCCATGGCTCTTGCTGTACATACAAGTAAAATAAACGCCGATCAAAATGACGCTTATGTTTCCTTGTTGCTACATATTGGATTTATTTATTATATCTGTTCAAAAAGGTGAACATGCATAATTGTCCGCACCCAAAGAACCGCTGGAAATCACAGGCAGATCAAGGGCTCAAGTAGTCTAATTATATACACGCCGCCTATCAGTAAGAACTAATGTGAGAAGAATACACACACTAATATATAAGATTTATAAAGTATACAAATGCGCTAGCATCTGCCCCTTCGTCAACATATATACATATGTACATGTAATCAAGTGTAACAGCACGCACATATATACCGATCTAAGAATACACAAGATCCTCTTGTGAACCCCTGGAAAGTCTAAGAATGTCCAAAAACTATCTAGCATAGATAACCCTAGCTGGGATTATACATAAGGAATCTGTAACTAGTATATAAGTGAAAACCGCTATAAAAAGGCGTGAGCGCCAAATAAAGAATCAGTTCCTAACGAAATGCTGATGTGTTTTGACTAGGGACTCGGCGGTTAGCGGTATAAGTTGCCAGTCGAACGGAGCGGTACGAGCTGCACCTAAGACAAGCGATGTACGCTGCTAACAATATCCTTACCGTTAATATACTTTAAAAGTTAAATGTAGGAATCATCGATACAATCGAATTTTTGGTTAAAAAACCTGGAGAATATCGAATGTGTCGACTGTCGTAGTTTTACCAGATCTGTTTCTATAAATAATCAGTTTTCAAAGTTTTCGCATGACATATTTTCGAATCACAGTTCGGAAAAAGAGAAAAAAGTTGAAACTGATCTTAATTCATCAGCATCATCCCATTCGTCGTCTTCTTCAAGCGATACCGCTTTGTCTACTGCTAACCAAAACAATTTATGCAACGTATGTTTCGAGAACAGAAAATCTGTTTTATTGCGCCCATGCAACCACGTTTCTATTTGTGGTGAATGCTGGGAAAAGATGAAGAAATTAAAATATAATGTCCAACCTGTAACCAAGCTGTAAAAGAGGCAATATGCGATATATTAATTTATAGCTAAATAAATAAGCTTATTTTTATATATACATACTTCCATAAAAATAAAATACTTATATATACTTCCATTTAAATAAAATACTTATATATATATACTTCCATATAAATCAAATACTTATCTATATACTATACTTCCATATAAATATATTTAAAAAAAAACATTTTTGCAACAGTTTATTTTTATCTTATAAGTGGTCGAATTGGGGAAACATTTTTTTGTGTTTCAGCTTTATAAATTAACTTCTTTTAAACTAATATAGATTTTAAATGATATTAAATTTATTTAACAATGAGAAAAAACTTTTAACTTTCCGCAGCGCATAATGAACAAGTATCTCCGCGCGGAGCCTGGCGTTATATCTCCGCGCGGAGCTTGGCGTCATATCTCCGCGGAAAAAATGCATGGGCGGAGATATGACGCGCGGACTTATGTCGTTACCCCCTTACATCTGCTATAGAAATTATCGGGACAAATCAGTCGATTTTCTGGTTTTTAAAGATATATTATTAAATCTTAATATATTTATCTTTGTTTCAATTATAGCAATACATTTTAAATTTCTTCAATTTATCTGCAAGGAAAAAGCTAGCTAAAGCTAGCTTTAATTCTTTATTTATAGTAAACAGATTGCACTGAACAATTTTTGTTCTACCACTTTTCCCCCCGGCTATTTTAGCAGGAAACAGCAAAAAAGCCTTATATCTCGCGTTCAAGAAGAATTAAACAAATACGAATTATTTAATTAGTTTTAAAAAAATAATAAATTTAAAAATTACCCTGCAAGGGAATAATAATTATGTCAAGGGAATTAACTCACATAAAATATAACCTCTCTTAGAGACTACACTATCAGGCGGGCTCCGGATTTTTATTTCAAAACGCAAACAAGAAAGACAGCTACAGTCGGATGAGCTTAAAGCTTAGTGCATTAAGCTAATAGATAAATCCGTTTTTTAGTGGTACGCCCAGCCCAAATGTATTTCGCGCGCACCATCTTAAGAGGTTTGAAACGGATACTCCGATGAAAATAGCGTAAGAAGTAAAAAGAAATAACATTAAAGATTTTAATAACTCAGATGATTATCATCCAATATTAAATTTTAAAACCGCGTCCGCATAAATGCATTTATTTCTGACCTGTTTACTTTAAACCAATAATCACGACTATGGCTTAGTTATTAGTTTTAAATGATTTTCGAGGGTGGTTGCGGAAGCGGGCAATTTGTGGAACATACTTGATCTGCTTGCAACAGATAGAAATATTGTCATAAAACTTTTAAAATCTCTGAGATTTGTTGATTCATACGGACAGGCAGGCATGGCTACATATTTAATAGGGTCGGATCCTTCTGCCTGTTACATTCATTGTCGGTTGACACTAAGTTATAATACATAGTAACCTATGGGTCCAGGGTATAATACAAATATATAAATAAATGTATTGTCTTTGATTTTTTGTTTTTATCATTGCAGCTCTGAAGTCAGTGGAAGGAGAACGGCTTACTCTGACAAATGTTCATCGAAGCGATATTGGCGGGTACAACTGCATTGCATCTAATGGAATTCCTCCTTCAGTGAGCAAGCGATTCGACGTCCATGTGAATTGTAAGTAGCAAGTCGGAGAACGCTGCTTAAAATTAAAATTTCCAAAAATCCAAAAATTTTTAAGTGCGCATTCGCTGCACTGCTCTGGTCCAGTGTTGCCAACTTTTGCTGAAAAAAAAAAATGTTTTCTGCGGAACAAGGGAAAAAAAAAAGCTGTATTTTTGCCAAAAATAAAAAAAAAACGTAAAAAACGTAAAGATTTTCAAACATTTTTTGTAATTAAACAAATGAAAAAAATATATTTTTTTTTAAACGCGCATAAGTTTTTTGCTTTATTATACCCAGTACCCATAGGATACAAGGTTATTAAAACTTCGTGCAAACCGTGAATGTATAGTATGTAACGGACAGAAGGAGGTATTTCTGACCCTACAATATGATATGATATAAAGAGTTTTATGCGAACAATCTTTTTCTGAATATTGGAGTATAATCGGATGATAAACGTGGAAAGTATTAGCAATAAGGTTGGGCGTGGCCAAATTTTAAGACAAACTTGATCTGCGTGCAACAGATTCAAATGTTGTCATCAAATTTGGTAACTCTAGCTCTTATATTCTCTGAGATCTGTTTACCAACACAGACAGACGGACAGACGGGCTTGGCTAAATCGACTCGGCTGGTGATGCTGAATATATCAAGAATATGTAGACTTTATGTGGCCGGAGACGCCTCCTTCTGTCTTGAACATACATTCTCAGTTGGGACTAACTTATATAAAAAAAAAAATGGCGGGAAAAAAGCTGATTTGGCAACACTGCTTTGGTCAGTGAAAGAGGAAGAACTAGAAATAGAAAAAACAAACATGTAAGAAAGAAAACCAACAAGTTAATGCGACAACTGCCGGCCATTACATAATAAAGGGTGTAGCCTAGAGGTCTGCAAGGTGATTGTTGTTTTTGGCCAGTTTAGCATAAAGCTAGCATAAAGTATGTTTTTTATTTTAATTGCATATTTAGATTTTCTCATTATACCCTTGCAGAGGGTATTATAATTTTGACCAGATGTTTGCAACGCAGTGAAGGAGGCATCTCCGACCCCATAAAGTAAATATATTCTTGATCAGCATCACCAGTCGAGTCGATCTAGCCATGTGCGTCTGTCTGTCTGTCCGTCTGTCCGTCTGTCTGTCTGTCCGTCTGTCGGTTTCTACGCGAACTAGTCTCTCAGTTTTTGAGCTATCGGGCTGAAATTTTCAGCATAGTCTTATTTCTTTAGCACGCAGTATATATGTCGGAACGACCGAAATCGGATTACTATATCCTATAGCTGCCATAGGAATGATGGCGAAATTAATGAAAAAAAAATTGTAACTTCTCTGTTTTTCAACGTATTTCTATAAATTTTGAGATATTTCAGTTTTTTATGCTTCTAGAATTACGATTTTAATTTCATTAAGATCGGACCACTATATCATATAGCTGCCATAGAAGCGAGCGGTTGATTTATATGAAAATGTAAAATTCTACATGTAAAATGTAAAATTTACAAAATTCTATATTTTTTCAACATTACTAAAATGGTTAGATTTTTAATGATCCAATTGCAGACTGCAAGGGTATACCAACTTCGGTTTACCGAAGTTAGCATTTCTTTCTCGTTTTTATTAAATTACTTGTAATTCATTTTATTTTAGTTTTGCCAAAGTTAGGTAATGCAAATAAAATTAACAAAGTCAATTTTGTTATTTTGTTGTAATTCCTGCACACAAAATATTTTTTTTTTATTTTTCATTTTTGGTAAAAAAATTAATAATACATAGTAACATACAATATATAGTATTGAAGGAAAATAACTAAGAACATTTCGCCAGCGCCTGAGATTTTTCCCTCGACCCGGATGGCTACATACAGCTTCGCAACAAGCATTAGGCGTTTAGACCCTTTTATATAATTCCCGCTTTATTTTAAGTTATTTATTTCCTTAGTCTTTTATCCGATTTTACTGAAATATTCTGAAAACGTCTGTTACGTCGGTGGTGTTGTTGTGCCTCAGTCCGTAAACGACATACGACTGAGGGGCTGGCCGCCCCGAAAGCATA
Organism: Drosophila rufa; assembly: GCA_018153105.1. Lineage (NCBI taxonomy): Eukaryota > Metazoa > Arthropoda > Insecta > Diptera > Drosophilidae > Drosophila > Drosophila rufa. The sequence goes on from JAECXS010000135.1 coordinate 2,556,388, forward strand.
TTTGTGGGTAATTGTTCTTTACCCAGTTTTTCCAATCGTACCTTTTAAATGGGTTTTTACCAATGCATCTTTTTTGGTTGGCGTATTGAAATGTGATTTTGTATAGCAAATGATATTCTGAATTCTGAAAGCTAAAATTTTATCATATAGTATGGTGTGTGTAATATTTAAGCCCAATATATATATTTTATATATTTATAAGTTAATTAATGCAAAATGCATACAAGCGCGCTGAGTTCGCAACTTTTAGCTAGCTATGGCCCCAATAAAGTTCTCGCAAATATGGGCACGTGCGCTGAGCTTGCACCTTTTGATCAGCGATCGTGGGAATACAGAACAGCTAACTTCCCAAGTTGAGTAAACTCAACCAAGTGCACCAAAAAAAAGAATATATATTTCTTGTACCGAACAACTATCATTAAGATCAGCTAACAGCGACGGCGACATCGGCAAGACCCAGAACAGCGACCAATGAAATACGTCAACAGAACAAAGAAGTCAGCATAAAATGGTAACAACAGCGACGGCGACATCGATGGTACCAAGAGCAGCAACCAATGATAACGAAGAGCGTCAGCAGAACTGGCAAATTTCAAACCTATCTTTAACTTATATATATATTTCAGACAATGTGGGGCAAAATGTCCAGTTGACTTACCGGTTATTCCATCGTTGCACTATGGGGAATTTTAAAGATTTTTTCGTAAAAAATTAATAACTCGGTCAGTTTATTAGAAATCAACATGAAACTTTAGCAATTGTATATATAAAGAAAAATTCTGAATGAAAATTATCCGGATCAGACAGCCTATAGCCTATCCTATAGCTTTCATGAGAGAGTTCGGGTAAAATTTAAGATATCTGCCAGTCGCTCCAATGTCCGAAGACCCCACAGACTTGCTAGCACTCACGCCGGGGCACGTTCTTGTTGGTGGATCTTGCCTCGATCTTGGCGAGAAGCGTGGAAAGCTATTCAAAAGTGTATTTGCGAGTGGCTGTGGATTTATAAAACAAAGTCTAGAAACTCTTGACGCCAGTTTCCCACAAACCTCCCATGTGGGGAGCTCCCGAAGGAATAAACTGCTGGTAACTATAAGCATTCGTCACAGACTCCTTTACAGCTTGAAGAAAATCGTGAGAAAGCACTGCGGCTGCTCCCACAAAAGTCTTCTCATTGTCCGACTGAACTTGCTCGTCCGGTGTAGTTTTTAATATCAAAAGGTCCGGCATAGTCCATGCCCGTATAAGTAAATGGACGGGGAAAGGAACGTTCGTTCTTTAGGTAATTCAGTTGGGTTTTTAGCTTCTTCTTGTGGATCACACATACCTTGCATGAGAAAATGATGGACTTAACCAGATTCTTGACCCTTGATATCCAGAATTTTGAGCGGATCCATGCAGATCCATGCAGAGTTAGTCATCATCGTTATCCTCATTCGGCTCGAAGGACCAAATGTTGTGACGGGGGTGGCTACCTTCTTGGACAGATGAAGATAATGATGATGACGATAATGATACTCAGAGATATGGTTGTCCCGAGATCCCAGTCCGTAGAATAAAGGCACGGTGGCAGAGCGAAGGATTTCACTTTTTGTTTATTTGAGTTCTGTTTGCATACTAAACTTACATATTACATAGAAAACTAAAATCCCGCCTTCAGAACTTCTAGATAAGAGCGCGAGAATGGGTGAACGAATTAGGAGTGATAATAACAGCGCGTGAACGGGAGAGCGAAGAGCGGCGAGAGCGCGAAAGCGGGCGAGCTTTCGACAAGTTCTGAGCACAGTGGGGTGCAAAGATTTTCTGACCTGAACATTATGCATTTGCAAGGCTTCTTAAATATTTGCTCTTTTAACGGAACAACACAATTTTTTTACAAATGCAGTTCACAAACACAGTGCAAACCACACAGATTGTAATTCATTTAAAAAATTTGAGTAATATACTTCTTATCACTTAAACTTTGCTAAAAAAACTTAATATTGCAGACGCCTGTGCGTTGCAAATGCAAAAGCTGTGTTTATCAGCTGATTCCTTTGTTGTTGCGCCCTCTTTCAAAATTTCTGTTATGCTACAATGAAGATTTGAGTATTGTGAATGCGTTACACTAAAACTTATTTTAATTTTTCGACTTTCAGAAAAAGGGTTTTGGTCAGAAAAAGTGGTCAAATTCCCCATTGTGCATTAAGAGCTCTAGTTCCGGTTTTGAGGATTAATTTGTTGGAAAGTTAAGTAGAATTAAGCATATCTTAATAAGCCGTCCTTATTTTTCGCATATTACCTAAATTTGCATTTCAAAGTACTCTTAATGCAGCTTTGGCCAGCCGTTTCCAACCAAACGAGCGGGTAGAATATCAGCTTGCGGCCGGGAGAACCGTGGCTCTATTAATATTATATCAATTAATACAGATCAAGACGAGTATCTTCTCAATTTCTGTGTTGTTTCCATAAACTGTGTTGATATTCAAATAATAATTGGAGAGGAACTATTCTTAAATGCTGACATTTTATTCGGTCGTGCAGTCCAAAAACGAAAATCTAGAAATGAAAATCGATGTCGTGGCCGAAAGCGAAATAAACATAAACAAATCCGGCAGCATGGGTGCGCAAAGTGAAGTACATGAACTAATTTCAAGCTATGAACCGAAAAAAATTTTAAGCAACGGGCGTAGAAATGAGAATTGTTCCAGACGATGAAACCCCAATATACTCGAGACCGCGACGACTTCCTTTTGCAGAATCGCGTATCGTAGAGCAGAAAATGGACGAGTGGCTCAAATACGAGATTATTGAAGAATCCAATTCCGAGTTCAAAAGTCCAGTCTATTTGGTTAATAAAATGATGGCTCACCTCGACTTTTTGTCGACTATAGACGCATAAACAAGGTCATTATTAAGGACCTCTTTTCACGACCTCTCATATACGAGCAGCACAATAGATCTGAAGAATTGTTTTTTTCACGTGGCAGTTGCCACGATCGAATCACAAATATACCGCCTTTGTGACGCAAAAGCGGCCAATATCAGTTTAAAAAAGTGCCTTTTGGCTTGTTTTTTGTTATATTTATGTCTTGGTTTTTTTTCAGAGCTCGGGAGGTTGATTCAATTTTCACTTAAAGTTCTCAATATGCAACGCTTTTTTAATTATCGCTCGCCTAGGTCATACGGTATGACCTATCGACACGACTTCCTTTTTAAATGCTTCGTTCTTGGTTAAAGATGTACGCTAAGAAAGGATTTTTGATCGGCCTACTAGAAAGTCCGTAAAATTCGAATTTTCCCAAAATTGCATTTCAAAATACTCCTAATGCAGCTTCGACCAGCCGTTTCCAACCAAACAAATAGGTCAACAAGTAGAATATCAGCTTACGACCGGTAGAATGTGGCTCGATTACAGCGCGCGGCCTTTTTAATTTGTTGTTCTTTTTTTTTAATTCTGTTTCTGAATTGCAGTATTATTAATGTTTGTTGCCTGTTACATAACCTTTGTCATCGACAAAATACAGCAATGCTTGAGATAGTAGATGATGAGATTCACGAAATCCGCAACCAAGTAGAGGAGGAAGGAAGTATTCATGAGCCTTTAGGAAATGCTACTTTTATAAACCCAGGTGATTGTGTTCACAGAAACCTGGTTAAAGCCGGAGATTCTAAGCTCCGAAGTTTTTCCAGCTGTGTACACAACGTACAGGCTTGATCGGCCTTCCAGGCGAGGGGGCGGTGTCCTTATTGCGGTTGACGCCAACCTCACGTCTGAATTATTAACTTTCGAGGAATGCAACGATGTTGAATTCCTTTGTGTGAAGCTATCATCTAATGGTAGTTTTACTTATATTACATGTTCCTATATTCCCCCCTTGTCGGAACTTCCAATTTATTGGAACCACCTTTCCGCTATTCAGGCGGTCTCCAATAGACTTTCGGATAGGTTCTAGGTGATTTTAACATTCCTGGGGCTATTTGGTCCACAAATGAATCTTCAAATACTCGTTTAACTACAGCACGGCATGATTTTATTGATGGCTTGTTTGACATTTCGCTGTCTCTAGTCAACTATGTACGAAATTTCTTAGATCGCTTGCTCGATCTCTGCTTTGTCTCTGATCCGGCAAGAGTCAGTTTGGTTAGGGTCCCGCCCTTGACACAACCCGAAAATCATACCATCCTACTTTTGATGTGACTATCGATATTGGGACTGTTATGGAGAATAAGTCTGATCAGCCAGTTAAGAAAGTCCACTGCTTTCGCAAGGCGGATTTTCGACGGCTGAATAATTTCATATCTGATTTTGATTGGTCCGATCTATACATGTGCACTGACATGGTGGGTGCCATGGATATTTTTTACAATGCTATGAATTCCTTTCTTACTGAATGTGTTCCGCTATACTATCCGTCAATCTCAAATAAGTCTCCTTGGTTTAGTAAAGAGTTGACTCGCCTTAAAAACATTAAGTCCAATCTCTATTCTAAATTTAAACGTTATGGTTCTCAAGCTGTCCATTCTCGTTATTAAGCGGCTCGGTCTAAGTTCACCGTGCTTAACACTGTTATAAAAACTATCTGACGCGTTGAAGGGTTCAGTTCGCGGTGGACCCAAAACAGCTTTATAATTTTGTCAACACTAAACGTAAGCCTATTACACATCCTTCCTCCCTTTCATTTGACAATACTACCGCAAACAATGATCAGGCAATCGCCGATCTTTTTGCTCAGTTTTTCAAACTACTTATTCTCCGTCATCCGATTTAAACCAGACCTATTCTTATAACATGCCCAAATCAAACCTAATCTTCAGTCCTAGCTTAACCAAAAGCTCCCTTCCTTTGGATCTTCAACGTGTCAAGCCAGTTTATTGGCCAGGTCCCGATGGAATACCAGGCTGTGTGCTTCGGTATTGTGCCGAGGCCCTGTGCAGTCCCCTTCTGAAATTGTTTACCTTATCCTTAGAAATATCCCAATTTCCCCTTATTTGGAAGGAATCATTCGTCATTCCTCTCCAAAAACAAGGTAGCAAAGTGGATGCTAACAACTATAGAGGAATCTCTAAGTTGTCAGCCATCCCAAAACTTTTCGAAAACGTAATTACTCCCCATTTGCAGCACCTGTGTAGATCAGTAATTTCGCCATGCCAATATGGATTTGTTAAACGAAGATCAACGACAACTAACCTTCTGGAGCTCACTTCACAAATGTTCTCCGGGTGACCTCTGGTGTCCCGCAAGGGAGCCACCTGGGTCCCTTACTTTTTACATTATTTTTTAACGACTTGCCCAAAGTTTTGACTAACTCCAGAGTACTCATGTACGCAGACGACTTTAAACTTTGCGTGGAGTATAAGGACGGCGCTAGCCAGTCAGACTTACAAACAGATCTTAATATCTTTCAAAAATGGTGCACTGCAAACTTATTAAACCTATATGGCTCCAAATGCAAGCTCGTGTCATTCTCACGTACCTCTCCCAAGCTTGCGACTTATACGCTGAACTGCTGCTCTCTGGAAAGGATCACTCCAGTTGACGATTTGGGTATCCGCCTAGATTCTAAACTGGAGTTTATTGATCATATTTCGTCCATTGTAAATAAAGCCAGGGGTGTGCTTGGACTTATTAAACGGTGGTCGAAAGAATTCGATGACCCCTACGTCACGAAGAATTTATACATTTCGTTAGTTCGCCCTATTTTAGAATATGGATCTTGCGTTTGGAGTCCCCAGTGGGACGTCCACAGCAAACACATTGAGTCAGTTCAAGAGAATTTTGTACTTTTTGCACTCCGTGGCTTAAACTGGGATGCAAACCATAGGTTGCCATATTATTCTAGTAGACTTCTCCTAATTAACCTACCTTCCTTAGCAAACCGTAGAACGATGTGTAACGGCCCAGGTTTTTATTTACAAACATATGCCCAAAAAGCTTTTGTTTAACATAGCCCAAAAGCTTAGCATTGGCGGTTGCATCGCTGATATAAATTAGATGCATGCTTATCTTAAGCTTGCTCTCTTAATTCAGCAAAACAGATCAGCGGCACTGATAAGCGCAGCTAACTTTGTTCGAGCTCAAACATATTCCAGAAAAAAAGCTGGTTGCTCTGCAAATGTTCGCTATAAAAGCGCCCACGCGGCTTTAGTCGATCTTTTCCAACTGACCAAAAACTCCGCTACGCCGCTATTGTGTTCTTTTTTCAAAGTACGACAAAAAGCAAAGATATTAATTAGAAGTCAAATAACCGCGCCGACGCGCTTAAACAAATTGTACGTGTGGTCGCGAAATACAGTGCGTATAACTTTCTGGTAGGACAAATTATATCCCGGCCGCAGTTGGCCAGAGAAAACTCCCTGGAGAAAGGTCTGGAAAATTTCCATATAGACCTTGCAGACTTTTCCGAAAGGTATGTAGAGTTATGGGGAGATAAATGGCGTTTTCCTAACGCAAATTATTGTTTAAAGTTTGGCCTGTGAAGCTCCAACATAACCCCCTCGCCCACGTCACCAATACATGTGTAATGAAAACAGGAGGAAGAGCTGCATTGGACCTAGTCAATAATAACGGAAAACTACACCGGACCGGACTTTACACCCATAAAAGGAAAACCTAAAACGAATATACAGGAAAATAAAAGGAAACACATTAACAAAATAAAACCAAGCCAGTGAGAAGTCGTCAGGCAGATCAGTTCACTCCGAGTCCGCCCCTGTCCTAGAGCAGCAGCAGCGCCGCAGCGCTGTAGACCACGCCAAAGTCAACGGCAGCAGCATAGGCAGTGCAGAAGCAGAGGAAGCGACAAGCTTGCCAGGAGCGGCTCCGATCGCACCGCGGGTGTTAGGCAAATGTTTTTTTTTTGTTTTAAAAATTTGTTGTTCTGCTGAAAACAAACTCTGGTTGGCTGGTATTTAAATACTTGATTAAATAACAAAGCGTGTTGCGATTAAAAACATTGATGTAAAAATATATACATTGAAAGTTAAAACCCCAAAAGTTAAAAGTTAAAATAACAAGTAAAAAAATCACAATTTACAATCAAAATTTAAAATCAATAATTAAAATCACAAGTTAAAATAAAAATTTAAATTTAATTTAAAATTACAAGTTAAAATCAGTTTAGGTTATTATGAGAAGTTAGGTTCTTATATAAAAGCTTTCTTATTGCCCCCAAAAGTCTCTATTATCATCAAGCAACCACGCTGGAAGGCCTTTCAACGCTGGAGAATATGAAACGTGAGTAATACCCTGCAAAATTATATATTGCTTTTTATTTGAATTTATCTTCTCGAATATATCGAGCCGATCCAACCGAACCATGAATATCGTTGGTGACCGCTGACTTGCATAACATTAGTTTTTCTTTCATTATGAAATTCCCTACACTTAGAAAAAAATAGTCCATACATAATTATCGTTAACCAAAAAGTTACAAAAGAAAAAAAAAAAACGATTTAAATATAATACAATTTTGAAATTTTTTTTTCACTGAAAACAAAAACAATGAAAATAAATAAATAAATTAAACGCACTCGCTTAACTTTAAATAGAACAAAACCCACCTTCCGATAAAAATCTAGTATTAACAAACCTTAAGAATATTCTCATTTATTACATCTATCTAAATTAATTCGAAACATGTAGTCATAGTTAAATCGCTTTTTTTCAAACTATACACTGAAGAAAAAAAATGAACAATGAATAAGCCATGAAATCAACACACCAACCGATATACCTCAGCACAACCCTGCAAATAATCAGAAATTATATACAATGTAGAGCCACTCCAAAATATAAGTAAATAAATATAAGTAGCATTAATAAAGAATTATATATTAAGACACTTACAAAACAACGAAATCGCTTCTTTAATCATTTAAATTAAAACGCATTCTATCTAATTGTCTTTACACCAAACGCCTCACCCAAAGAAAACAATGAAGTAAAATCTATTTTAATTAAAAGGATTAGGTTTAGTAAACATTAGCAGATAAATGTAACCATAGATAAACCAATAAAATATAAGTTAGTTAGGTAATTAACATTTAGACAGAAACAAACAACTGAACATGCAATGAAGTTTATTTTGAAGTTTGAGATGATTACAATTTTGGTGATTAAAATCTATCAGCATTGAGTCTTGAAGTTATGATGTACTAATTGGATGTTTTTCTGGATTGACATGGCAACTTAAAAACTTCGGAGGAATCTTTAGGGTATCTTCCGCGCTTTTATAATTTGGAGATCCTGGTTGGGAGGGTAAAGACCGCGAGGGTCAAATAACACCTAAGACCTCGCTAACCTTACAGTCGCTAGCAGTCCGATTTTTCACTCCTTTGTTTAAGATTAGATACGGTTTGCCCTTGTTAAGTTCGTGGAGTAAAGCTCCCTTGATAGTTTCAGTAGGAGTCCTAAAAAAATTAAAATTATGTGAATGTGGTAAGGAAATGGCAAAAACCCACCCCAACGCCAAATGAGCTTAGGTACAAGAGGATTCCGCCCGCCAATGTTCCCGACCCAGAGAGGCTAACTATTCAGTTAGTCAGAGATGCCGCAAATACCCTACATGCATTAGCCTCCTTCACACACACATCGTTCATTACATAATCTTTGGCGCCCAACGTGGGGCTGGCAGGCAAGCATGGCTATCACTAGTAGATCCAACTTTTAGTGAGCCAATCGAAAACCGCTAACATATTTCCCAAAGAACAAAAATGTTTTTTTTGTTTCGGGTAAATATTTAACACCGAGTTAGAATCGATGCCACCCCAAATAAGTTTTTATGAGTTTTTTTTTTTATTCTGGCACTTCTACAGTTGAAGTAATTTAGACTAGACAGGTCTTTATACCGCTAATAGTATACCAGGAGAAAATCTTTTATCTGGCCAACGAATCTGATTATTCTGATTGAGGATAACATACGAGAACCAGTGAAAGAGCTGATAGTAAAAAAAAAAAAAAAAGAAAAAAAACCTTTAGAATTTCAATGGTCTTATGTCCTATGAGAACTTGGGATCTCTACTCATAAAAATATTGCTCGTTTTTTTTTTCGTGATTGTGAGTCAGCTAGTTAATCTCGGAATTTGTGAGTTTGTTACCTTACACAGATAGTTGCGGAAAATATTGAGCATTCGACTGAGATCAGATGCCAGTACTCGATTATTTTGTTAGGTTGAACTATTCCTTATTGATGAGGGTTAAACTATACTGATTCCCAAAACCACCTCTGATGATGGACAACTATATACAATTGGGTTTAATTTGTACTTAGGTAACTGTTGTCTGGAACTTGTTTAAATGTTGTAACGCTTTACTTGCCGAATAGAAACCGATAGGAAGATTGAAAATCAAGTAATTAGTACCATCTCAATTTAGTTTCAATAGCTCACAAAAATGTTTAAACCATAACGGATACTGCAAGCTAGGTTAAACAATCCGAGTTTTTTTGTTGCCAAATTAAGTCAAATCCAGGAATAAGAATAGAAAACAATGCCAGTTGCAAATACTCCTCCACGTGCCGCATCGGCGTTAGTGGAAAATAATTGTTTGTTATGTGCCACGATAATGGATAACACCCGTCCGTGTTATTTACTCACGTGTGGACATGTCTTTCATAAAAATTGTATAGATGCATGGTTATCGGAAAATACGGTATGTTATACGTGCAGCATACACATTAATCGAGATGAGCTTAGAGTTGTGGTAGGCAATTGTTCACCCAGATCTCAACAAGTTGCGCCTCCCGCGGTACGGGCTACTCGAGGTGTAATGACCCGAAGCGCCAGAGCCTTGGCGTTAGGCGAACCCCAAAATTTAAATGAAAATCAGGACCCTCCAGTTGCAAATGTAGAAGATGTTAGTCCTCCAGCCTTAGATGGTAGTTAAAGCACTAATCATGGAGATGGTGTTGCCGTAAGACCCTCTAGAGGTAGGCCTCGAAGCAATAGACAGAATCGTTCCACAAATAATCACCGTAGTCAGCCAATAGACTACAATACCGTTCAAGATATGATAGAGCAGACAATCAGTAGAGTTATGGCTTCCCTGAACGTTAACCCAACACCGCAACGCAATCCTTCAGTTGTAACAGGGCTAAGAGCATCACCAGCACCAAGTAGCTCTTCAGGTCATTCTCGACAGACAGTCGACATCATGCAGAAATGGGGGGTATCCTTTGATGGATCTGCAGATGGATTAGGAGTTGAAGAGTTCATTTATAGAATCTCTTCACTTACCAAGAAAACTCTAGATAATGATTTCGGAAACATGTGTGATCATGTACATGTATTATTTACGGGAAAAGCTAGATCATGGTATTGGAGATACCATAAACAGGTAGATCAAATTGTTTGGTCAGAGATTTGTGCCTCTCTCCGTCAACATTATAAGGATTATCGATCCGACTTTATGAGTATGGAGCTAATCAGAGCGCGGAAACAAAAACATGGAGAAAGTTTTTCGTCCTTCTATGAGTCCGTAGTGACATTAATAGATAACGCCTCCATTAGGCTCGAAGAAGAAGAGCTAGTGGAAATTTTGAAAAGTAATCTGCTTCCTGAAACTAGGGATAAATTATTATACCATCCTGTACATTCGGTAGGACAGTTACGTCGCTTGGTTCAGATGAGAGAGAACTTATCGTATGAGATAAGCGCTCGATATGAATCCGGATCTAAGCAGAAACCATTAGTTAGCCGTCGTCAAATACATGCTTTAGAAGAGGAGGATTCGAATGAAGTAGAAGATTCCCAATTCGAAGCTGAAGTGGACGCTGTAAATAGCTCTAAAGCTAACTTAAAGTGTTGGAACTGCGAAGAAGTAGGTCATGTTTGGGGAAATTGTAAATCTCCTCCTCGTATATTTTGTTATGGTTGCGGTAAGGTTAATGTATATAAACCACAGTGCCCAACCTGTCTTCAAAAGAAATCGGAAAACCGCCGAGCGGGGGCATCCCAAAACCCAAGGAGCCCCCTCGCAATGTAATCCAACCCACCCAAGAATTGGATAAGAAAGTTTCGATACCAGTACTGTTTAACACTCAAAACGTAGAAAGTAATTCGATACTATCCACTTTGTCCGAAAGCCCAGAACCAAATCTAAATAACGATCTGCTAAGACATCGCTCTTACCAAGATAGATTAGAGAATTATCACAAAGTCCGACGTCGTATATTCAATGAAAACACGAGTAGGCGCACTGTTAGATTGAAGTCATATTACGCTGACATTAAGAGAAATAAGCAACTTCAGATCTCTACTATTTTTAACAACTCCAAGGATCTTAGAAGTTACGCAGAAGTGTCGTTTTTAAAGTACACCAAACTAGGCTTGCTAGACACCGGTGCAAACATAAGCTACATAGGAGCTCAATTGGCTCTTACCGACTTTTCCAAGCTTCCTCAATTTAAGCATATAAAATCTAGCGCACGAACTGCTGGTGGGGAACAACAATCTATTATAGGATTATTGGAAGTCGAAATGCAATACAAAACTGTTAAACGTCCCATTACGCTGTATATAATTCCAAGCATTAAACAGAACTTGATACTAGGACACGATTTTTGGAAAACCTTCGAATTAGCTCCAAATATTATAGGTTGTGTAGAAACAAAAAGTAAGACCGCCGAATCAGAAGATAATGCCTATCCGTTGAGTCCCAGCGAGATGCAAAAATTAGCCGTCATCAAGGACCTTTTTCCGAAAATGTCGGAAAAATTAGGTCGTACAACTTTGATTGAACATCACATCGAAGTTGGCGATGCAAAACCGGTAAAACAGCGATTTTATCCAGTTAGTCCCGCAGTAGAAAAACTGCTTTATGAAGAAATTGATCGCATGTTGAAACTAGATGTGATTGAGCCCTCTAGTAGCGCATGGAGTTCTCCCATGAGGCTAGTAGTCAAACCAAACAAAGTTCGACTTTGTCTGGACGCTCGTAAGCTAAACGATGCAACTCAGAAGGATGCTTATCCGTTGCCAAGCATCGATGGTATTTTTTCTCGGTTGCCGAAGGCAAACCTCATTTCGAAATTTGACCTCAAGGATGCATATTGGCAAATTCAGCTTGGTCCTGAGTCTAAGCCCCTAACGGCGTTTACTGTCCCTGGTCGACCATTATACCAGTTTAAAGTAATGCCATTCGGGCTATGTAATGCCCCATCCACAATGTGTAGGCTAATGGACCAGATCATTCCACCAGATCTACGTTATTGTGTATTTGGATACCTGGACGACCTGTGTGTCGTCTCAGAAGACTTTTCTTCTCATATTGCGATTTTGGTCAGGCTTGCAGAGCAGTTCCGAAAAGCTAACCTTACGCTTAACCTGGCTAAAAGCCAATTTTGTGTCACAAGCATAAACTACTTAGGATATGTCATTGGTAGTGGTGGCATTTGTACTGACCCTGCAAAAGTATCCTGTATTGTGAATTGGCCTTCGCCAAAAAACTTAAAACAGGTACGAGGTTTTTTAGGAGTTTGTGGTTGGTACCGTCGTTTTATTCATAATTTCTCTGATCTTACTTGTCCAATCACAGATTTATTATCCAAAAAGATCAAATTTGAATGGACCTCCGAAGCTCAAATAGCTATGGACAAACTCAAAGAAGTTCTGACGTCTGCACCTGTTCTAACGAATCCAGACTTTGAAAAGAAGTTTTATCTTCATTGCGATGCCAGCGATTTCGGCATTGGCGCAGTATTAGTTCAGTTGTCAGATGAGGGAGCGGAGGAGCCCATTGCATTTATGTCGAAAAAGTTAAGTAGAGCTCAACGTAACTATAGCGTTACTGAACGCGAATGTCTAGCCGTCGTTCTAGCCATTGAGAAATTCCGCTGCTACTTAGAGCTTCAAGAGTTCGAAGTGGTAACAGACCATTCTAGTCTTCTTTGGCTAATGCGTCAGCAAAACGTTTCTGGCAGACTTGCAAGATGGATATTTCGGCTGCAGCAATTTAAATTTACATTTTTCATAGGAAAGGGAAGGACCACATCGTCCCTGATGCCTTATCCAGACTTTGTGAGGATGACATTGCTGAGTTAGATATGAGCCCAGTGATCGATCTTCACGCAAAAGCGTTTTCAGAGAATTCGTATGTGGCACTGAGAAATAAATACAGTGAAAACAAGTCCCAATTACCCGATATTAAATTGGTAGACAAATATATATATTTTCGTACAGAGCACTCTGAGGGAAATGAGTTACAAGAAAAACTTTCTTGGAAACTCTGGGTACCCGAGAGCCTTCGTGCCGATGCCCTTAAACAAGCTCATGACAGTCTTACTTCAGGCCATGCTGGGATGCAGAAGACTATAGAAAAACTTAGGCGTCATTTATTTTGGCCAGGGCTATCAAAGGATGTAAAGGAATATATACGTTCTTGCGATATTTGCAAAACCAGCAAAGCCCCGAATCAGACGCTTAGGCCACCAATGGGAGCTCACGTACCCTCTTGTCGACCGTTTCAACGGCTGTACATCGACCTTCTTGGACCGTATCCTCGAAGTAAAGATGGTCATGTAGGCTTACTCATTGTTTTAGATCACTTTAGCAAATATCATTGGTTACAGCCCTTAAAGAAATTTACGTCACAGGCTGTAAAAGACTTCTTGTTGAAACAAATATTTCATTGCTATGGAGTTCCAGAAACCATTATTAGTGATAATGGCACGCAATTCAAGGCAGTAGATTTCAATGCATTTTTGACTGAATTAGGTATTAATCACGTCTATACGGCCTTATATTCTCCACAGAGTAATGCCGCAGAGCGTGTTAATCGTTCCTTGTTAGCTGCTATTCGATCTTACCTAAAGCACGAGCAAAGAGAATGGGATTTGCACCTCACAAGCATTTCATGTTCGTTAAGATCTGCGCTTCATTCCTCGTTGGGTTGTTCTCCTTATCGAGCCTTGTTCGGACTAGATATGATTACGCATGGTTCCGATTACAAGTTGCTGAAAGAGTTATCACTACTGGAAGAGCCGATTGTACCACTCTCACGATCGGACAATTTAGCACTGTTGCGGAAAGACATTCAAGCTAACAGCCGACGCGCTTACGATCGCAATGTTGGTCAATATAACTTACGTTCCAAGCCCGTATCATTGAAAGAGGGACAAGAAGTTTATTGTAGAAGTTTTGCACAAAGCAAGTTTTCCGCTAACTTTAACGCCAAACTCGGCCCAAAATTTATCAAGTGTCGGATAAGGAAAACGTTAGGAAATTGTTACTACTTAGTAGAAAATTTACAAGGACGAGAAATAGGAACCTTTCATGCTAAGGACATTAAAAGCTAATTCCCGCTAATATTTCATCTAGCGAAGGAATATTATCGGGTGGTGTAACGGCCCAGGTTTTTATTTACAAACAGATGCCCAAAAAGCTTTTGTTTAACATAGCCCAAAAGCTTAGCATTGGCGGTTGCATCGCTGATATTAATTAGATGCATGCTTATCTTAAGCTTGCTCTCTTAATTCAGCAAAACAGATCAGCGGCACTGATAAGCGCAGCTAACTGTGTTCGAGCTCAAACATATTCCAGAAAAAAGCTTGTTCGGGAAATTTTCGCTATAGAAGCACCCACGCGGCTTTAGTCGATCTTTTCCAACTGACGAAAAACTCCTCTACGCCGCTATTGTGTTTTATTTTTTCAAAGTACGACAAAAAGCAAAGATATTAATTAGAAGTGAAATAACCGCGCCGACGCGCTTAAACAAATTGTACGTGTGGTCGCGAAATACAGTGCGTATAACTTTCTGGGAGGAAAAATTATATCCCGGCCGCAGTTGGCCAGAGAAAACTCCCTGGAGAAGGTCTGGAACATTTCCATATAGACCTTGCAGACTTTTCCGAAAGGTATGTAGAGTTATGGGGAGATAAATGGCGTTTTCCTAACGCAAATTATTGTTTAAAGTTTGGCCTGTGAAGCTCCAACATAACCCCCTCGCCCACGTCACCAATACATGTGTAATGAAAACAGGAGGAAGAGCTGCATTGGACCTAGTCAATAATAACGGAAAACTACACCGGACCGGACTTTACACCCATAAAAGGAAAACCTAAAACGAATATACAGGAAAATAAAAGGAAACACATTAACAAAATAAAACCAAGCCAGTGAGAAGTCGTCAGGCAGAGCAGTTCACTCCGAGTCCGCCCCTGTCCTAGAGCAGCAGCAGCGCCGCAGCGCTGTAGACCACGCCAAAGTCAACGGCAGCAGCATAGGCAATGCAGAAGCAGAGGAAGCGAAAAAGCTTGCCAGGAGCGGCTCCGATCGCACCGCGGGTGTTAGGCAAATGTTTTTTTTTGTTTTAAAAATTTGTTGTTCTGCTGAAAACAAACTCTGGTTGGCTGGTATTTAAATACTTGATTAAATAACAAAGCGTGTTGCGATTAAAAACATTGATGTAAAAATATATACATTGAAAGTTAAAACCCCAAAAGTTCAAAGTTAAAATAACAAGTAAAAAAATCACAATTTACAATCAAAATTTAAAATCAATAATTAAAATCACAAGTTAAAATAAAAATTTAAATTTAATTTAAAATTACAAGTTAAAATCAGTTTAGGTTATTATGAGAAGTTAGGTTCTTATATAAAAGCTTTCTTATTGCCCCCAAAAGTCTCTATTATCATCAAGCAACCACGCTGGAAGGCCTTTCAACGCTGGAGAATATGAAACGTGAGTAATACCCTGCAAAATTATATATTGCTTTTTATTTGAATTTATCTTCTCGAATATATCGAGCCGATCCAACCGAACCATGAATATCGTTGGTGACCGCTGACTTGCATAACATTAGTTTTTCTTTCATTATGAAATTCCCTACACTTAGAAAAAAATAGTCCATACATAATTATCGTTAACCAAAAAGTTACAAAAGAAAAAAAAAACGATTTAAATATAATACAATTTTGAAATTTTTTTTTCACTGAAAACAAAAACAATGAAAATAAATAAATAAATAATACCCACTCGCTTAACTTTAAATAGAACAAAACCCACCTTCCGATAAAAATCTAGAATTAACAAACCTTAAGAATATTCTCATTTATTACATCTATCTAAATTAATTCGAAACATGTAGTCATAGTTAAATCGCTTTTTTTCAAACTATACACTGAAGAAAAAAAATGAACAACGAATAAGCCATGAAATCAACACACCAACCGATATACCTCAGCACAACCCTGCAAATAATCAGAAATTATATACAATGTAGAGCCACTCCAAAATATAAGTAAATAAATATAAGTAGCATTAATAAAGAATTATATATTAAGACACTTACAAAACAACGAAATCGCTTCTTTAATCATTTAAATTAAAACGCATTCTATCTAATTGCCTTTACACCAAACGCCTCACCCAAAGAAAACAATGAAGTAAAATCTATTTTAATTAAAAGGATTAGGTTTAGTAAACATTAGCAGATAAATGTAACCATAGATAAACCAATAAAATATAAGTTAGTTAGGTAATTAACATTTAGACAGAAACAAACAACTGAACATGCAATTAAGTTTATTTTGAAGTTTGAGATGATTACAATTTTGGTGATTAAAATCTATCAGCATTGAGTCTTGAAGTTATGATGTACTAATTGGATGTTTTTCTGGATTGACATGGCAACTTAAAAACTTCGGAGGAATCTTTAGGGTATCTTCCGCGCTTGTATAATTTTGAAGATCATGGTTGGGAGGGTAAAGACCGCGAGGGTCAAATAACACCTAAGACCTCGCTAACCTTACAGTCGCTAGCAGTCCGATTTTTCACTCCTTTGTTTAAGATTAGATACGGTTTGCCCTTGTTAAGTTCGTGGAGTAAAGCTCCCTTGATAGTTTCAGTAGGAGTCCTAAAAAAATTAAAATTATGTGAATGTGGTAAGGAAATGGCAAAAACCCACCCCAACGCCAAATGAGCTTAGGTACAAGAGGATTCCGCCCGCCAATGTTCCCGACCAAGCAGATCGTGAGACCGAGAGAGGCTAACTATTCCGTTAGTCAGAGATGCCACAAATACCCTACATGCATTAGCCTCCTTCACACACACATCGTTCATTACAGATGCTAGGCATTGTCTTTATGTATAACCTGATCCGTGGTGATGTGGAAAGCACCGATCTTTTGGGGCAGTTGAATTTCCACGTACCATGTAGAACCTCCAGATCCAACTTGCCTTTAGTTTTGCAGCATTGTAGAACCTAGTATGAAATGCATGAACCCTTTAGAGTACTATGTTCAAATTATAATGATTTGTACAAAATAACCTCATCTGTAGATAGCCTTCCTAAACTAAAAACATTAATCTTAACCTATTTAGTACACATGCAAGATAGCAATCGAGCTGCGCGATATTAGTCTATATGGTGGAGGGTAGTTTCCTCGCATTCTTTTACCTATACTTTTCTTTCGCGCCTATTAACACCTAACCTTAACAAGCACGTGCTTGGTTTCGAAGGGCCACTTGAGTGTACTGACCGTAGTGCATCAACGTCCATATATATATATATATATATATAAAACACTGTGTAAATGTAAAAATTAAATAAACTTGTGTCGTTAATATGAATGAATTTTTAATTTTACGCTGTATATCTCGCTTCATTGCGGTAAGGAACTTAATTTGATTGTCTCTTAATATCTAATTTTTACTATCTAAATGTAATTAACTTAACTTATTTATTTAAAAATTGTTATAAGGCTTCAAGCTTTTGTCTCTCAATACTAAGTATTTCAGCATTATGCTCTGCCATCATTTGGGTCTGCGTACGGTGGTTTTCTGCCATAATTTCGGTTTGGGTGCGCATTCCTTGAGTGTTCTCGTCCAGCGACTTCACGACGCGCTCCATTAGGCGGTTTTGACTGGCTACTCGGTCACCTTTAGAGAAGCCCCTGGCAATGTCACTGTTATTTTGGATAAAATGGATAAAGATTTCATCCTGTCTCCGGTTTTTGTGCTTTCTTGCTTGACTAATAAGAAAACTTTGAAATTAGTACACTTCAATACGATTTTATTACTTACATTTTCGAATTAAAATTTGGTATGAGAAGTCAACCGTTCTGGTCGTCGTGTTGTGAATTTTTCACAAATAGTGCTGCAAAATGCTGGAGAAAAGGGTTGCCGCAGTTGAGGGAAAATTTACCGACGCACCACGTTTCTCAAAGTTTTAGAAGTGGCAAACAAAATTATTTTTTTTGTTTACTTGAACTAATATCCTTTTATTTAATAGTAAAATAATCATGAAAGCGATTGTTTCAAATTAATCCCAGGAAAATGAAATTTTCTTTTTGGTACCTTGACAACCCTTAAACTGTCACACCCTGTCAATCCTTAAACTGAACACAGGCGCCGGATTTGCAATAATGCGGGAACTTGAAATAGTGGGAATTTTAGGAAAGGGTCTGGCAGACACCTAATGCTTCTTCCAAACTGCATGTAGCCGTCCGGGTCGAGGGATCGATCCCTGGCGCAGCCGAAATATTCTTAGTCATTTTTTCTCAATATTATTTATGTTTCAATTATTATTTTGTTTACCAAAAATTTTATAAAATGAGATAAAGGTTATAGTTAGTAAAATAAATATGAAAAAACAAAAATATATATTTAGGTTTTCGTCAACATTGAAAACGGGCCAATCTTGCAAAACTTAACTGCAATTCAATTACATAATAAGCTGTGATTGTCATATTACATATGCTTCGCCCTTAGGCCATAAAATGGCGACAAAGAGCGTGTGCAAGAAATGAGAAAAAATAGAAAATATGCACTTTGTTTTATTTCGTTGTAAGAAAATGTATTAATTAAATAAAAAAGAAAAACTAAACATGCAATTGAAATAAAAACAAACAAAAAATGTTTGGGATTGAGCGATATTTAAACTCATGCTAAATTTGCCAAAAACAACACAAACCCGGACCTCAGTCCTCTAGGCTACACCCTAAAATACTTGTATGTAATAGCCGGCAGTTTTCGCACTAAATATCTTTAATAATTTGTTCTCTAAAGAGCGACTTTATTTTTAGTATTGAATGTAGAAAACAATTGTGTGTGAAAAAGGAGGGCCAATCGCTTTACATTCCGTTGCGTAGCACTAAAGTTTTTTTTTCGTTTTTTTTTTGTGCATAAACTTTAAATTTTAAGCAAATAAACTGAATTTTTACTGTATAAATATTCTACGTTTCTTAGACCTACAAAATTTCATATACTTTGGGGCATTATTTCATATAGCCGCTTGAGAGAGCGGACGTGTTGCGCGTGCGCTCCGGGAAAAATTATAGAAAGTGGATGATTTTAAGACAAAAATAAAATAAAGTATATAATACTGGAGTATACCAAGATAAGCGAAAAGACGCTAAATCAGAAAAATATATAGTTTTCGACTCAAAACTAGTGATATGATTAAAACAAGTGCATAATTATTTTATAAAATAATAAGTGCCACGCGAAATAGCTCAATGAGCAACGAACAAAAGTAAGAGCGTAAGAGCTCCGTGAGCCCAAGTAACGGTTATTTCTCGTATTTCTCAACGCGCGACAGCAACGAAACGGCGACAAAGAGCAACCGTCTGGCGGTCGATAGCCAAAGAGCACGGTCTTGCTCACCCGCTCTACCCACTCCTACTCACCACTACATCATGGAGTTCTCCATGTAAAACCCCAACAACAAGCTGTGACAAAATTTCTGCAACTGCAGCAAAAGCAACAGCAACAACTTCCTTAACGGCGGGAAAAGAAACAGCAACAACTACATCACCGACCAACATCACGGAAACGACTGCGATGTCATCGACTGCAGCGCCAAATACAATAATAACAAAAACTGCAAGCTCCAAAGCCAAAATCGGCAATATTCAACAGGCGGCCCCGGCCATACAGACCGGCATGGATCGCTACATCCAAATCAAGCGTAAGCTTAGCCCGCAGAACAGCGCGGTCGGTAACAAGCCAAATATAAACCGTGTCCAAGGAGACAATGATCAACCCAGGAGATCTAACAGCAACAGATTTGCCCTTTTAGCGGATGATTTACCGGAAATGGGTCAAGAGACCCAAAAGAAATCAAAGCCCCCACCAATCTACATAAGGGAGAAAAGCTCGAACGCCCTGGTCAACAAAATTGTTGCGCTGGTCGGGGACTGAAATTTTCATGTAGGTCCGCTTACTAAAGGGAATATTCACGAAACCAAAGTTCAAACGAAATCTGAATAACACTTCCGAGCTGTGTCAAAATACCTGGACGAATCCAAAAAAAATTTTTACACGTACCAATTAAAAAGCAGCAAGGGCCTGCAAGTGGTACTAAAAGGAATCGAGCACGAAGTAACTCAAAACGAAATTAAAGATGCCCTTAAAGTAATAGGTTTTTCTACAAAGAACGTCAGCAACATCATAAACGAAAACAGGAAACCGCAACCACTCTTTAAGGTCGAGCTGGAGCCAGACAGCAGAGCCTTGAAGAAAAATGAAGTGCACCCCATTTACAACATGCAATTCCTATTGAACCGAGGAATTACGGTGGAAGAGCCACATAAAAGAACGGCCCAGTGCAATGCACAAACTGCCAGGAGTATGGACACACCAGGACATACTGCACACTTCGATCAGTCTGTGTAGTTTGCGGAGACTTCCACAATTCCGCAAACTGCCCTTCTAACGAGAAAGAACCTCCACAAGAAGAAATGTGGGAGCTGCGGAGGAAACCATACCGCAAACTACAGGGGCTGCGTGGTCAACAAGGAGTTGAAGAGTCGCATGCGACGAGTGACATCAACGCGGCATCAGAATACACGAAACGTGTACACTAGCTCACATACGACGCCGGAAGTATTCTTTGCCAAGGCCGCAAGATCCTCGTTTGGTCCGCTGAATACCCAGAAGGACTTCTCCAACGCCGATGCCCTCCGAGCAGGTATGGAAAACTCCCTCCAGTTTAATCTAGAAAACGTTCAGAAAGCCCCAGGACAGCCACAAAGCACAATGGAAGCTATGATGTGCAACAAAGTCTAACAGAATTAATGTCCTTCATGAAAACGACAATGCAAACACTTATTAAAAACTAGAACATGGTGATACAGTTACTTGTAGCTCAGCAGTCCAAATAACTGATGTCTAGTCGTTTCACGGCATAAACTTGAAACAGTTCCTGAATGAAAATCATATCGACGTTATGCTGCTTGGAGAGACACACCTCACAGGCAAATACAACTTCCAAATAAGAGGTTACGCCTTCTACCGCACAGATCATCCAGATGGTAAAGCCCACGGAGGAACCGGCGTCCTAGTCAGAGAACGCATAAAGCACCACTTTCACCAAAGGTATTCAACTAATTACTTGCAGGCTACGTCTATTAAAGTGCGGTCAGGTAACGGCAACCTTTCCATAGCCGCTGTCTACTGTCCGCCTCGCTTTACAATCTCGGAAGGACAATTCATGGATTTTTACAACTCACTTGGAGATCGCTTTATAGCTGCAGGAGACTATAATGCCAAGCATACGCACTGGGGATCGCGTCTCGTGACTCCCAAAGGAAAGCAATTATATAATGCAATCATAAACTTGAGCAACAAATTGGACTATGTTTCCCCTGGTAGCCCCACATATTGGCCAGCAGACCCCAGAAAGATACCAGACTTAATAGACTTTGCGGTGACTAAAAATATCTCACGCAACATTATATGTGCCAAAGCGCTTTCGGATCTTTCATCAGACCATTCGCCAGTACTAATAACTCTTCTTAAAAGCCCACAAACTACAGATTAACCCCAAAGGCTGACGTCGCACAGAACTAACTGGCTTAAATATAAGATACTAGCGGACCCGGCGAACTTTGTCTCGCCCTAATTCGACGGCATTATATAACCCCAGGGTAATAGTCAGTTCTTTATTTAGTATAGAGCGATATGATATACTATGTTTTTTGTTTTATTTTCCGGCGCAAAAACAAACAATGAAGACGGCTTACCAACACGCGAACATGCAACGTACAGCTGGCCGTGCGAAAAACAGGGAAATTCTAGATTTATCCCGCAGACTTCTAACGATTGGCCTTGCGATTTGTTGATTGTCATCGCAAATGCCAATCGGACGGGGAACTGAATCCTCTTGAATTGGAATGGTAGATCAGTTGGAATAATCGGAATTCGTGGTATAAGGACTACCTCTCCTTTAAATGTTCCCTTGATGATCGTCGCCTGAATCACGTTATTCATCAGTTTCTTGACGGACAACCGCGTACCGTTGCACAATTTCGGATGATTTAGATTCCGCAGCATTATAATAATTGATCCCACCTTCAGTTGCAAATTATGCGGTGGAGTTCCTGGCACATCTAGCGAGTTCAAAAATTCTGTCGGATAGTTCGTCGCTTCATCCTCGTCGGTCACGCTGTCAACGGATCTGTATGAATGCAGTTCTCCATCGATTTGATTTTGAATAATGTAATTCAATTGTCCATCATCCCGACGCTTGAGAACAATATCGCGTGATTCCACATTCTCGCCAACAATCACCACTGCGACTTCATTGATAGTGGGCGCATTGAATTGTCTTGAATGGCTTCCTGCTGGTCTTTTATCTGCTCTGATAATGATTTTGTGGTCGTCAGAATGCATTGTATCCAAAGCTGTTTTGAACAATCTGACCAATTCATTACACTCATGAAGAAGATTTTGCAATTGTTGTTTTATTTCACGTTTAGTTGCAGTGAAAATTGCACAACGCTGATTAAGTTCAACTGCCGAATCACCAACGAAATAGATCTGAAGGAATTTATGATCTTTGTTTGGTGGTGGTAACAAAGCGCCCGCTCGATGGTGAATTTGCCCTTGAATCTGAATTTTGTGATGCAATTTCGTGAAAAATTATAGTTGTTCATGTTGATAAAAGAGTGACGCTATTACCTTATAACTCGGATTGTAGCCTGGTTGTTGAACAACCTCTGCTCCAAATGACGTCATTTGAAAACATCCGTTATATTTTTGTGCGTGCAACAGGAAATGGTTTGATTTGCTTGTATTTCCATATAGAAGCGAATACAATGGCTCTGGTGGATGAGACAAAACCGGCAATTTTACCTTGCCACCTGCACAGCATAAGCCGGGAGCTTCCAATCGAAACTTCAGTGCATTGCAGTGCTGACATACCACAGACAATGAACCGATAACAACGCAGCTATGGTCTTTGTAGGACGTTGAGAAATTGTATGCAAATGCAGCGCGATTCAAGTCTGTTCTTGGTACTCTTTGTGTAGAGCGAATCTGTGCTAAACGGGTTCGTCTCGATTCATTTCTTTCTGCACGTTCGTCTTGCGTTTGACTTTCATGGACATTCCGACTATATGTTGCTCGACGTGTACGTCGTCCAATGTTTGGCCGTCTTATAGCAGGCATTATTCCTACAAATCACAGGAAGAAATTAAACAAATCCGGACGTCTGATAAAAACGAATAAGAAACCGAATAATATTGAAACGATTTGTTTTTACTTTGACATATATTTCGATACACTACTCTTTTATATAATTTTATATTTTAATTATTTGTTTTTCACCATTACCCAGGAGGATTTTCTAAAAATTGTATTACGTTCTGACCTTCTCCTGTTAGTTACCTACAACTGAAAAAAAATTTGAACCAAATCGGCCCAGCCGTTCTCCAGTAGTTTTTTACGACACATTTTTTGGGCTCCATTTTTATATATATAGATAGATAGATAGATATGTAAGTGCCCACATTGAACAAACCCCGCAGCTCAACATCGAAGCGGATATCGACTGCTCTACTGATGCTCTTGAGTACGTACTCACTGCAGCAGCCACTATTTCAACACCACAAGGGAAGGACGTACAATCCAACAAATTCAAAACTAATCAACAAATTGAACAGCTTGTCCTAGAAAAGAGGCGTCTGCGACGTGCTTGGCAAGCCAACAGATCGCCATCTTCAAAACAACGTTTTAAGCAAGTCACTCGCTTACTAAGCCGAGCTCTGAAACAAGACGCTGAAAAGGCACAACTACGGTACATCGAAAAACTTACGCCAACCAGTACAAAGCATCCTTTGTGGAGGGCCCATCCAAATCTAAGCTCTCCAATCGAAACCGTCACCCCGATTAGAAACCTTTCAGGTTGCTGGGCCCGCAGCGACGAAGATAAAGCCGAAACATTTGCTTCACATCTCCGAAGCGTCTTCCAGCCCAACCAGGCCACTAGTCCATTTGTCCTACCACAAACCGAAACTAATACTATGTCTTTACCAACATTGTTTCAGCCGAATGAGATCGCAAAAGTCATTGGGGAACTGAAACCAAAAAAGGCTTCGGGCGGTGACTTAATAACTCCAAAAATGATAATTCAACTTCCAATCTCTGCTATTGAGGTCATTTGTAAAATCTTCAATGGGATTATATGCCTTGGCTACTACCCAAGGAAATTGAAAAAATCTATCATCATAATGATACCGAAACCCGGAAAAGACCACACAATCCCGTCATCCTACAGACCAATAAGTTTATTATAGTGTCTGTCCAAAATGTTCGAGAAATGCCTTCTAACACTCATAATACCATACTTGGAAGCACACAATGTTATCCCGGCTCATCAATTTGGCTTCCGTCGAAACCATGGCACAATCGAACAAGTCAACCGAATAACATCAGAGATACGCACAGCCTTCGAGCATCGGGAATACTGCAGCGCAGTATTTCTCGATGTATCTCAAGCTTTCGATAGAGTCTGGTTAAATGGCCTCATGCATAAAATCATAACACACTTGCCTACATACACTCATAAGCTACTTGAGTCGTATCTTTACAACAGAGTCTTCACAGTAAGGTGCAATGCACCTTACTGACGAGTACCCTATCGAAGCCATAGTTCCACAAGGAAGCGCACTTGGGCCTACCCTGTTCGTCCTTTATACAGCGGATATACCTACGAACGAGCGGCTAACAACATCCACGTTCGCTGACGACACTGCGATCCTAAGTCGCTCGAAGTGCCCAAACCAAGCAACAACCCAACTAGCAAGTCACCTCATGGTAGTTGAGAAGTGGCTATCCGACTGGCGTACTAAAATAAACGAGCAAAAATGTAAACACATAACTTTTACTCTTAACAGGCAAACATGCTCCCCAGTATCCTTGAATAGTACGCAGATTCCCCAATTCAACGAAGTAACGTATATCGGAGTCCACCTCGACAGACAACACATCGAATGCAAGAAACTACATCTAAAACTAAAAGCTAGCTGCCTTCACTGGATTTTAAACGCCCGATCGCCACTGCGTCTGGACTACAAGCTCCTGCTCTAAAGCCTATCTGGACATAGGGCTCCCAGCTGTGGGGAAACGCAAGCAGCAGCAATATAGACATCATACAGCGCACGCAATCAAAAATCCTGAGAACTATCACTGGAGCACCATGGTATATTCGCAACAAAAACATCCATAGGGATCTCGGCATTCTTGCAGTAAAAGATGAAATAGACAAGCAAAAGACGCCCTATAATAAAAAACTTACTGTGCACCCTAATCATTTGGCAAGAGGCTTGACTCGGGTTTCCAGCAGAACCCGCCTACAACGAAACGACCTTCCAACCCAGCAAGAATTGTCAGGGCCATACAACTCTGTGCCAATCATTTGACTGTTAGCTAGATTATTAATATAAGATTTTACACAGTTATTGTTAGTCTCTAAATAGAGAAGATTCAATAAATAACAGCAAAGTATAATAAAAAATAAAAAAAATAAATAAAACGTGCAGGTTCGGTCAAGGTTGTTTAGTATCACATTAATCGGCAAACTGTGGTTATAGCATTATGACACTGTATTAAAAACTTCATTAATTGGCGCATTAATTAGAAGCTTGACAGCAACCATGGGGTTTTGCCTAAGTGCGAGCAAGACGACTATACGGCACTTTCAATGAGAGATTTAATACATTAAATTGCTCATTACTTGAAAAACTTATCGGTTTACCAAAAAAATACCAGACAAAAAATTGAGTTCGATAGAATATACCGTCTGTAATTCATTAAATTGTATCTAAAAAGTATATTAATGTCTCATTAGACAAAACGGTCTCACAGAATATATTGGTTTTTGCTGAAGGCTTGCCATAATTTTCAGCAACTATACTGCACAAAAGCAAGATAAATACACAAAATAAATAAGTTTTGGGTGGCATGGGTTTTCTGCGGTGAAATTGTGTAATTATTATGAATTAACTAAATCTATGTACACCAGCGGGTGTAATAATCAGTGTAAGGGCTTTCATATTAATTTCTGCAGGAGTGTTTGCACGAGGACTTCAGAAATTGATAATTATGTACTGCGAATTCTGGCCATTGTTATTGTTTACCTTTTAAATTAGTCTGACCGTAGTCGGAGTACGAAAAAAATCCGAACCAAAAAAGACATATAGTTGTCTCTTTCAAGGTTCTAATGAAGTAGCTAATTAATGAAAACTTGTGCCCTGTATCATAGCCGTATTAATAAGTTCTCATCTTAAACTTTTTGCAACTCTTTGCCATACAAAAGTACTGATCCACGAAAAACAGGTACACTTGTTAAAATTATTCTAAAAAATACACCCATCCAAAACACCGCAACATGGGACAAAAACACATAAGATCGGAATAAAACTGGTACCCATTAATACCACATATCTGGGCAACCGTTTTCTATTTTAAAACTTTTCATTTTTGGGAAAACTTTCGGCGAAACAAGAAAACAAAGTTGATTTGACAATTTGACAATTTTTCCCGCCAATTTCAAGCAAAGCAAAGGCCACACATCGGCTTATTTTAACAGCGCGCTTAAAAAACAGTGTTGGTCTACATGTTAAAGTTCGTTCATTATACCCGATACCCATAGGGTACAAGGGTATTATAAGTTTGTGCCAACCGAGAATGTATGTAACAGGCAGAAGGAGGCATCTCCGACCCCATAAAGTATATATATTCTTGATCAGTATCACCAGCCGAGTCGATTTAGCCATGTACGTCTGTCCGTCTGTCCGTCTGTCCGTCCGTGTGAAACAACAGATCTCAGAGACTATAAGAGCTAGAGTTACCAAATTTGGTGACAACATTGGAATCTATGGCACGCAGATCAAGTTTGTTTTAAAATTTGGCCACGCCCACTTCCGCCCTCAAAAATCATAAAAAAAGTAAAATAAGCTATACTCGTTTTTTTTCGGGTAAAAGTTAATAAATACAAAAAATGAATAAAATAGAGCGGACCTTTCCTGAAAATTTCAGTAAAATCGGATGATAAACATGGGAGATATTAGCAATAAGGTTCGAATTTTAAAACCCCCCCTAAGGCGCTGCTGAGTAGCCTGTAGCCGTCTAGGTCTTGGATTCGAGCCCCTCCGTTTTTTTGTTGCATTTCTTCCTTTTTCCTTTGTTATTATACCCGGAGAACAACTAGAAAAAAATTTTAGAATAAAAATACAAAACAGAAAATATTTTGGTTTTGTGTGGGATTGAGCTTGTGCCAATTTTGCAAAATGTAGATGCACCGGCTGCTTAGACAACTGGGCCATTACATATGTTACATATGAAGCGCCATTTTCATACTAAGTATGCTTCGACAACTGTTAACCTAATTTTGGCAGAACTGAAATAAAATTGCCAGAGATTGTCACATATAATAGCTTCTACATTTTCTTAATGAAAAGATGCTTTTTATTGTCATAGAAAAGTGTGTGTGAAAGAGAAAAGAGATCGACTATTGACCAAAAAAATTTCGCCAAACTACAGAAAAGAACGAGCGTGACCAAAATTCACTTTCATAACTCAACTTTGCCGAACTGGTATAAAATTTAGTAATTGAATAAAAAGCAGAAAAAATGAATAAGAATCTTAAATAAAAATGTAAAAAAATTCTTTAGCTTGAACGGGATTAGAACTCAGAACTTCTTCCATAATAAAACGATGGCCCATCGCTTAGACGCCTCGGCTATTCTCCTCATTGCGCAATAGACAGCGATTGATACTTCTAATAGCCTCCAGACTTTTTCAATCAGAAGGCGGTTTGTTTATTGTAACAGAGACGCACAAAACAAGTGTGGGTGAAAGAGAAAAAAGATCGACTGTTGACCAAAACTACAGAAAAGAACGAGCGTGATTAAGAAATGACAAAAAATAACATAATTCACTTTCATAAACCAACTTTGCCGAACTGGTATAAAATGTATTAATTGAATAAAAAGCAGAAAAAGTGAATAAGAATCTAAAATAAAAATGTAAAAAAATTCTTTGGCATGAGCGGGATTAGAACTCAGAACTTCTTGCATAATAAAACGATGGCCCATCGCTTAGACGCCTGGGCTATGCTACTCATTGCGCAATAGACAGCGATTGATACTTCTAATAGCCTCCAGACTTTTTCAATCAGAAGGCGGTTTGTTTATTGTAACAGAGACGCACAAAACAAGTGTGTGTGAAAGAAAAAAAATATCGACTGTTGACCAAAAAAATGGCGCAAATTTATTATTAAGTCGGGAGCTAATTCGAGCGGCGATTTAATTTTTAATTAAGGAAAAGAAGAGAAGAGAAAGTCAGACACGAAAATTGCGCGCTCCGATAAATTGAAGATTTTCAACGGATACAGCAACGTACAATTTTCGCAAATACGTCATAAAAACTTATAAACCCACACTCTACATATTGAAGATCAAATTCAATACAATTGTGCAGCTTTTGTTTACAAATTTAACAAAATCTGCAAGCAGACGCCGCCACAAGTAAAACCACAACAACACATAAACAACTGTATTTTGGAAGAAGAGAGAGAGGAAGGAGAACGATCTTTAACATACACTGCGAGAAAAATCGAGCTCCAAATAATGTCTTCGACAACGGCCTCCAAGCGACAACGCAACAACGCTGGGACTGCAAGTGAGCGCAGCTCGGATGCCCCTTCTCCCCAGCTTATGGCCTTGTTTACGGTGCGCCTCCAAGAGCACGCGGATCAGATGTCCACATCGCTAAGCCAAAGTCTGGTGCGGGAAACGGAGGCGCGCATCCTCAGCAGCCTTACGGAGCGCCTGGACCTAATCGAGGGTGAGGTTAAAAAGACGGGAGAGAGGGTTTTATGCCTAGAACGCGAAGTAGTTGATCTACGCGCGCAACGGGAGCAGCTAGATGAGCGGGTCGAACACCTGCACCGGGAGATTGCGAACATGCGGGCAATGAGAGAGTGGGCAGCGTGGAGGCAAAACTCGCTGCACAAAAATACAAATCAAACAATAATGTGTTCATCTTGCGTGTCCATGGCGTGCCTTATATGGAAGGGGAAAACCTACGGACTCTGTTCAATCAGCTCTGCTTTAATCTGCAGCTCACACCTCCACCGCGCGTACGAGACATTTTTCGAGCACGCAAAACACAAAATTCCAATGTTGACCCCGTCATTATCGTCAAAATGGACAACGAGCGAGAGAAGATCACGGTTCTTCGAAAAATTGGGGCTTATCGTATAGAAGCAAAAGCCCAACTAAATTTGAAATTTGTGGGAATAGACTCAGAAGCTCTGATCTATGTTAATGAACAGCTGATACGAGATAATTATCTCATTTTTAAAGAGGCGATGAGATTAAAAAAGCGGAAAGCTCTTGCCGCCGTTTTTACTCGACGTGGTGCTGTTCACGTGCGCTGCAATGGGAGCGAGAGCACACAGTGCATTAAGAGCATGGAGGAGCTTTTGCGCTTAAGCCCTGATAAGGGAACCACTACGGCCACTCTCTCTTTGCACGCAACTGATAACCAGAATGCAGAAATCTCTGAGGCCAAGTCTGCGGCGCAGGAGAGCTTTCGCTCTTAAACTTAAACATAATTTGTCACTTTTAATTAAGTTAAATATAGTATTAGATAAATGTTCCTTTTTTAATAGTTCTTTTTTGTTAGTCGATATAGTTCTCTTTGCTGAGTATGCGTGTCTAAAATCTTATTCTTTAATCCATGCAGGATGATATAGGAGGTTCCATGGCTGGTAGTATTGTTAAGGTATTAAGCAATTATAAAAAGGGTTTAAAGGTGGTGCATATAAATGCCCAGAGCTTATTGAAGAAGATTGATGAGTTTAGGTATATGTTTAAACAATCGAATGTAGATGTGATATGTGTTTCTGAGACCTGGTTTATGTCCGATATGTCTGATTTGTCAGTAGCTTGTGATGGTTATGTCTTGTATCGCTCGGATCGTGTTAGTCATGCTGGTGGTGTAGCTGTTTATGTGTGTAGTAAGCTTAAATGTAAAGTTAAATGTAAACATCCGGACGACAGCTTAATTGAATACATATTTTTAGAAGTGGACAGCAAATTTCAAAATAAGAAAGCTCTTATTGGTTGTATTTACCGTCCAAACCGCCTAGTAGACTTTACGCCTCTAGTTGGAGTTATAAGCGAGTTAACAGTTGCTTACGCGGACATTATAATTGCTGGTGACTTTAACAGTAATATTATTAGCGAAAGTCGACTTTTGGATAGTTTTGAGGCAATTGGACTGTTTGCTGTTAACAAGACGACCCCGACGCATTTTAGTACTTTCTGTGATACTCTTCTTGACATATTCTTTATCAGTGACCCAAGAAAAATTTTATTATATGACCAGGTTATAGTACCAGTATTTTCAAAACATGACCTCATTTTTTTAACGTATGACATACAACTTGACTATACTGAAGAATCGTTTATTTATAGAGATTACAAAAGTATTAATTACAATGAGCTACTGATGGAGTATAATGCTTGTGACTGGTGTCCGATTTATCAAAGTCCTTATGTTGAATGTCAATTGAATGTCTTAAATAATAATGTGCAATATATGTTTAATAAATGTGTGCCCCTTAAAAGAAAAATCCTGAAACCTAGACAAAACCAGTGGTTTAGTTCTGAAATTAAGAGCCTTATATATGAGCGTGATCAAGCTTACACTAAGTGGAAGCGCTATAAAACTGAACCGCACAGAGAACTGTTCAAATTGGCTAGAGCCAAAGTTTCAAAACGCATAAAATCAGCAAAATGTGAACATTTTAAAAATAAATTTGAACACGTTGCATCAACAAAACAAACCTGGAGGGAAATTAATAAGTTAGGAATAGGGAAATCTAGACGAATGGCTGACAACTGTGTTGATGTAGAGGAACTATGCCAAGCATTCTCTCATCTTGATGTACCTGAGGCTAGATGCAATAATTATTTGACATATCAACCATACTGTGATAATAGTTTTAGCTTTGTGTGTGTCAATGAATGTGATGTCTTAGAGAGTATCCTTAAAATAAAATCAAATGCCGAAGGTATAGACGCTATTAATCCTAAATTTGTTAAACTTTTGCTACCACTACTTCTTCGTCATATAACTTATATTTTTAATACAGCCATTACAACGTCCACTTTCCCTTCAATTTGGAAAATAGCTAAAATTATTCCGATAATGAAAGCGAATAAGGATTACAGGCCCATTTCCATTTTACCCTTCCTAGGCAAAGTCCTTGAACATGTAATATCTATCCAAATGCAGACTTTCCTCGAGCGTAATTCATTACTTTCGCAGAAACAGTCGGGCTTTAGAAAGAAAAGGAGCTGTATAAGTGCAATTACTGACATTGTTGAGGACATTCGTTGCCAACTTGACAATAACTGTGCAACATTTCTAACTCTTCTTGACCACAGCAAAGCATTTGACTCAGTGAACCACAACATTCTTAGTACTAAACTAAAAAATCTTTACAATTTTACGAATAGTGCTGTTGGTTTTATCTCGTCTTATCTTGCTGGCAGGCAGCAAGCAGTAGTTTCTGGTAATTCTATATCAAGTTTCAGCGAATTAAGTAGGGGAGTCCCTCAGGGATCTGTACTAGGACCATTATTGTTTTCTGTATATGTTAATGATTTGCCTAGTGTCTTGTCCGGTTGTGAAGTACATTTATATGCAGACGATGTTCAGATTTATGTTAGTAGTCCAGTTAATCAACTAAATGTTTGTGTAAGTAAAAGTAATGATGTCCTTTATCTTATTGACAACTGGGCGAAGGATAATGGCTTAAGCATAAATCCTTCAAAGTCAAAATGCATAGTAATAAGTAAAAAGCCAATAGAAACCAGATTTTTAGAAAGCCTTGAAATCAGTAACAAGCCTATAAAATATGAGGAGTCGGCAACAAATCTTGGCATTACTTTTAATAATACCTTGAGCTGGAGTAAACATATTTCAAAAGCCACTGGTCGAACATATGGCTTGTTGCGTCAGCTCGCTACATCAAAAGACTTTTTACCACAGCAAATCAGGATGCTTATATCAAAAGCCATTCTAATTCCCACTCTTTTTTATGGTGTTGAGATCTTTGGCCACTGCGACACTAGAGATATGCAAAAGTTGACCGTAGCTTTAAATTCTATAGTTAGATATGTGTTTAAACTAAATCGACTTGACCATGTATCCCACTTGACCAGTAAGCTACTTGACTTAAACTTGACCTCGTGGATAGATTATAGGACTCTTATATATCTCCATAATATTGTGACAACTCGGCAACCACCGTATCTCTACAATAAGCTCAGCTCTGCAACATCCACAAGGACTAATAATTTCATATGCCCAAGATATAAATCTTTAACTTCAAGCAGACAATTCTTTACCAATGCTATCCGCCTCTGGAACAACCTCCCACATAACTTAAAGACTATTAGATGCGCAACTCAGTTTAAATTAAAAATTAAGGAATATTTAAAATAGAACAAACAAAATAGTAAACGAAAATAAAGATAATATAAGTAAGAAACAAAACACAAAATAAAATAAATAAAATAATATAGATTTAAGTTAACGAAATCAAAATGTGAGTAAAATATTTATAAGTAAATTGTTAGAGTAAGAAATATTATTTAAAACAAACTCATAATATGTGTGTCCACTTTGACTAGTGCAATAAATATAAGTTTACTCTTGTAGCACTAGGATATTAAGAAATAAATAAATAAATAAATCTAAACCAACAAACGTCTGGGTACTGGGTATCTCACAGTCGAGCACTATCGACTGTAGCTTTCTTACTTGATTTTAAAATACCTAGGGTGTGTACTAATAAAAAATTCTATCCTCAATTTATTGTGCGGCGAACACGGCAAATTCAAGATGGAAGATGTATTTTTTTGTTTCATAATGCTTTATTTTGGCTAGTTTTTTTTTTTTTTTTTTTTAGGTTTTTTAATACAAACAGTAACACTGTTATATAAAGTAAAAAAAAATTGATCTTGGTCGAGACGGGAAAAAAATTGACTCACTGATGTTATGCAAAATGCACCATTCTCAGCTATGTATCTTTTCCAGATTACAAGAAAAATCTAAGAAAACGCACTTTCTGTTATATACATATATTTTATATCATTATAACAGTTCACCTCTGGAAAAGCTAGACGCGCATCTTAATTTTTTATTAATAAGATTTTTATAATTTGAAATACGGCAAACAATATGGAAAATATTCATAAAATAACCATGTAGTTTTTTAAAATATATTTTTAATTTGTTATATATTGCTTTTATTCATATTTATATATTTATGACAAGTCGATCTAGCAATCCATAAAATTGTCTCGAGGGAAACAAAATTTACCTACAAAATACAATTTATGGGAGCAGCGCTGCCGCTAGCGTCAATAATTGTGGAGCGAATACAAGTGGTTGCCGTCTCTCTTGCACTTATTAGAAATCCTATAAGGGAAAAATGTGACAGTAAATTGAGGCTAGAAATTGAATGTGTCATTCCAGCCTTAATGTTGGCGTGTTTGTGGGACTCTTAAGTACTTGTTTTGCTTTAAAAATACTCCATTTATTTAAAATGGCCTCCCCGTTATTGGGAGGTGTTCCATGGGTCCCGATTTAATATATAAGTTAGTTCTAGTACTAGGGATGTCGGAAATATATCAAAATATCGATATTTTTTCTCTTAAAAAAAATATTATCATCGCGATATTTTTTGGGGAAAAAATATGCGATTTTGGGAAAACAAAAATATGCAATATTGATATATTTTTGAGATGATGTTTCCGATATTTTATCTTTGGTTACTCTTAAGCCAGAAAGTGAAGAAATCCCGAAATGGTTACCGCTGAGGGCATCCTAACAAAAGATACCCTTCTAAAAATATCAGAAAAGCGATTGAGTGGTTTGGACGCAATTTGTTTCTAAGAACTCAAATTAATTTACTTGACGTCCATGGATGCTCCAGCTGATCGACTAAGCCAGATATTGTATCTTAATAAAAAGAATCAAAAGATTAATTTGGCTTTTGTTTAGTGTTCCTAATTAATTCTTCAATATTGCCATCGTCTCTGCTCTGGCGAAACTGGAACAGAAAGTGTCCCAATGAATCTCGCCGTGCGCTTTTTGATAACGCCAAA
The DNA here is from genome assembly GCA_018153105.1 of Drosophila rufa. NCBI lineage: Eukaryota > Metazoa > Arthropoda > Insecta > Diptera > Drosophilidae > Drosophila > Drosophila rufa. The sequence continues at coordinate 2,590,777 of JAECXS010000135.1, forward strand.
AAAATTAATTGGCTTTGACGCTTGCGTGTTTACAAAGTAGATTGAAATTACTATCTAACGTCTCTCGGGTTAGTGTATCTACTCTACAAATAAAATTATCTACTGATACTCCTATTCTAGAATATTTTATCTTCCAACCATTGAGGATATGCACGACCTTATCTGGTCGATTTACCAACTCGGACGTACTGCTTCTTTGGGAAGCGGGAGAGCCCGGTGCCAAAGGGACTTGTCTTGAACTGCTTCTGGTTTCATTCCTAGTTTCGACCCTATCATCATCATTACCTAGCAATCGACGCGAAGAATGTTCACTCTCAGAATTGTCACTTCCAGGACTGGTGCTTGCTAACGCCGTGGTTATGCTGTCAGTTACTGAATTTTGAATCAAATCGGTCATCCTTTCCGAAAGCGTAGCGAGTAATCTTCGCTCCATAGCCAGTAACGTTATAGCATTAGCTGTTAGAACACTTGAATTGCTAACCCCAATGCTATTAGCTTGTGCACTTTGTCCTAAGGTCGAAGCAGTGTTATCTAATGCTTGCTAAGCAACTGCATCTAAAGGCTGTCGTTTTTTCGACCCACTTCGAGTTTGTCTCTCCGATACTTCAATAGGCTTCGAAATCGCCGGTCTACTAGATACTTTACACACCGGACATTGTGGGCTATCCTTCCAATGAGCTTCTATACATCGCTTATGAAACTCGTGTCGACAACTGGTTATAAAAACCTCAGCAGGATTAATATCTGCTGTACATAACGGACAAACGACCTTTGGGCTTGATTCAGCTCCTCTTTCAGGAGAGCGGTCTAACCCCATCATTCCCACAAGATACCAAAATTTGATTTGAATACGAAAAAAATATATAAATTAATGACGTTCCGACAACAGTTAACAAACCAACTGCAATCGATTTTTTTTTTTTGAAAATGTTGCTTTGTTTTGCTTTTATTCGATAAGTAAAGCCAAAAATAGATAAGTAAATATATAATATATATATATGTAAGGCATTAAAGCCTGTTTATTATTAAATGAATGTTAGATATTGCAAATATTACGTAAAGAACGGCGCAATGGCGACTGCAACGGGATCGGCTTTATGACAACTTCTGGCTTCCACGGACGACTGCTGCTACTTGACGACTTGAACGACGATCTGACCCTCCGACACACCGACTGTTATGCTCGGACTTGATCCCTCGACGACTACTTCTATTACTTGACAACTGGACTCAAACTTGACGACCTTTTTTGCTACTTTTCTCGTACCGCTTCCACTTATGCTTATGCCTCGTTTTTCCTCTCCGACGCTAATTCCGCTAGTGACTCCCAATTCTTGGCTCTAGAGACTCCTCGTGCTACTATCGTATATCTATCGGCTGTCAGGCACGGTCGCAACCATCGATAACACCGACTGTACTTTACATTAGGCCATCCTGATACTCTGAGTCTGACCCAGACGACGCCTCATCTTGATTTTCCACAACATACTTCCAGAGTTTCATGTTGTCCGAGCTAGTGGAGGTAACAGCGGGTCCTTCAACTAATGCTGCTTTCTTCACGTCGTAACGCCCGTTCCGCTTCACCTTGGTTAATGTATATGGGCCGATGAACGAACTAGCCAGCCTTCTTCCAGCCACAAATTGTGTACGCTTTATCGCAACAAGGTCACCTTCTTTGTGCAGCTTCTCCATGGTTCTGTTCTTGTCGTAATTCCTCTTGTACGCTTCTTGGGCTTCTTGGATTTGTCTTCTAGCCTCCATACGCATCTGATTCCTTTCCTCATCAAAATCGTTTACCATTTCGTGCTCCAACAACGACAACACATTATCGCTAACTTTGTTGTGCATTTGTACTCCAAACAATAATTGGAACGGAGTCTTCTTAGTGGAGCAGTGCACATGCGAGTTTATAGCTCTTTGAACTTGCGCTACAAACTTATACCACTTGGATGGATCTTCAGCGGACAGTTTGGCCATCATTGAAATTATGCATCTGTTTACGCGTTCAATTTGTCCGTTTCCTCTCGCAACTCCTGTTGTAGTCCATACATGTTCTATTCCATTTTTCGTCACGTGCTCTTGAAATTGATTATGAATTGAATTGAATTGCTGCGGATACATGACTGCTACACCAAGGTTTTATTATAGAGTCCCTACTGAATCTAATTTATATAATGAGACGACCCTCATCCGAAAACACACGGCTACTATTGATGCCATATCAAATTAAGTAAACAACATTTTTACAAGGGAAGAAAAAGAAGAATGATATTTGTAAATGACCCGTGGGGTGGTCCTAGATGTTGATTGCCACACCCTGGTTCATTACCCTCCCAACCATAGCCTGCAAGGTAAATAACTGTCTTAGCAGACCCCATATGTATCTATGTTTTTATCATTTAATTATGCTCCCATGTCATCAGAACTTAGAAAAAATTTAGAATTCCATATTCATAAACAATTTTTTTTAATAATAATCAAAAATATTCAAGATCCAATTTAACATTGTATTCATTTCAAAAAAATTTGTGTTCCGTAGTTACTTAAGCTTTTTTTAATATCCATAACAATTTAAACTTTTCTTAAACTTATTTCATATCTTTTTCTTTCTGGTTTATTTCTTGCAACGACAATCTACCGAAATTATTAGTCTTTTTTTTATTTTTTTTTTATTTCTATTCCTAAGCTTATATAATTAGTTGGTTTTATTTAATACATTGTTTAATTAAGAGTGGCAGGGTGTGTGGATAGTTTTTATTGATGTCCTACTGTACTTATTTAGTTATTTTAATCATATTAATTTACGTTAATTTATTTGCATGTTAAAAACCACAAAGAAACACTTTGTTTAATTTCTGCTAAACAAAAGGTTTAAGCAATTGTTATTGCTTATTTTTATTTTTATTTTTTGCGTGTAGCCAAATTAAACTCTTTTATTTACGTTATTGGCTTATACCGTATGATGTTTGCATTGGAACTCCAATACAAAAATCATGTAAAAAGGAAATTGCAAAAGATAAGCAAAAGATCGGTGCGAGCTACTGATAAGCTTACATGAAGGTGTACCTTTCTACACTGCGCTACACAAGGTTACGTTTGTGTGCGCGCTCGGCCCGACTTTTGCTTTAATCTTTGATTTTGTTTACGACTCACCCATTGCTATCCTCAAAGAAGGCCTTCTTGATGATGCTGTGCTTGTTTCTTGTAAAGGGTTATTAGGGGAGATAATATAATTTGCAACTTTGTTTCACATGTCTTATTTTGTTACTAGTATTGCCAAAGAAATTATTTGATTTTAAATTTAATATTATGTTCGCTGTTGTTTAGTTGCAATTAATTGTTGGTGTTGAGATTTTGTTTTATATTAGTATTATTATTATTGTTTTTATACCCGGTACCCATAGGGTACAAGGGTATTATAAGTTTGTGCCAACCGAGAATGTATGTAACAGACAGCTCCTTCTGGAGGGAGATGCCTCCCTCCGACCCCATAAAGTATATATATTCTTGATCAGTATCACCAGCCGAGTCGATTTAGCAATGTCCGTCTGTCCGTCCGTGTGAAACAACAGATCTCAGAGACTATAAGAGCTAGAGTTACCAAATTTGGAGACAACATTGGAATCTGTTGCACGCAGATCAAGTTTGTTTTAAAATTTGGCCACGCCCACTTCCGCCCTCAAAAATCATAAAAAACGTTAAATAAGCTATACTCGTTTTTTTCGGGTAAAAGTTAATAAATACAAAAAATGAATAAAATAGAGCGGACGTTTCCTGAAAATTTCAGTAAAATCGGATGATAAACATGGGAGATATTAGCAATAAGGTTCGAATTTTAAAACCCCCCTAAGGCGCTGCTGAGTAGCCTGTAGCCGTCAAGGTCGTGGGTTCGAGCCCCGACCTCGCCAAAACTTTTTATTGTTTTTTTCTCCGTTTTTTTTTTGCATTTCTTCCTTTTTCCTTTGTTATTATACCCGGAGAACAACTAGAACAAAATTTTAGAATAAAAATACAAAACAGAAAATATTTTGGTTTTTTGTGGGATTGAGCTCGTGCCAATTTTGCAAAATGTAGATGCACCAGCTGCTTAGACAACTGGGCCATTACATATGTTACATATGAAGCGCCATTTTCATACTAAGTATGCTTCGACAACTGTTAACCTTATTTTGGCAGAACTGAAATAAAATTGCCAGAGATTGTCACATCTAATAGCTTCTACATTTTCATAATGAAAAGATGCTTTTTATTATCATAGAAAAGTGTGTGTGAAAGAGAAAAGAGATAGACTATTAACCAAAAAAATTGCGCCAAACTACAGAAAAGAACGAGCGTGACCAAAATTCACTTTCATAACTCAACTTTGCCGAACTGGTATAAAATGTATTAATTGAATAAAGAGCAGAAAAAATGAATAAGAATCTTAAATAAAAATGTAAAAAAATTCTTTAGCTTGAACGGTATTAGAACTCAGAACTTCTTCCATAATAAAACGATGGCCCATCGCTTAGACGCCTCGGCTATACTCCTGATTGCGCAATAGACAGCGATTGATACTTCTAATAGCCTCCAGACTTTTTCAATCAGAAGCCGGTTTGTTTATTGTAACAGAGACGCACAAAACAAGTGTGTGTGAAAGAGAAAAAAGATCGTTAAAGCGAACGACCGGGTTATTTTCTCGCCGTGTATTGGCAGATAAGAAACAGAAACGCAAAACCTAAACATGTGCAAAAATATTATTGCGATTTGAAATGTTGATTTTCAGGAAATATTTACCTTGCCGGTCTGCAAATACTTTTTAAAGTATTTATTTATGATTTCTTGGCATCGTTTACTTAGGATGCAAGAAGGAAATCAAGATTAAATTACTTTTTCTTTTTTAATTCTTTTTTTTTGTTTAATAGGAGGAGCGTCGACTGCTCGGCGTGACGAGTTTCCAGAAAAAAAATCGAGGCCCGATGCTATGGACCCGACGAACCCTTTCCGAATTCCCATTCGGTATTAATCAGCTGGTAAATTCGCCTCTCTCACTAGAAAGGGTTGCCAGACAAGATCTCGTCACTAATTATCGATATTGCCCTAGGGCGCCTAATTATTTGATTTTTGAATGTCAACTGCTGGTAATTTTACTCGCAGGGAGCCATTACACCACCAGATAATCTAACGAGTCTACGAGGCACGATTAGCTGGAATTAGCTTCTTAGATCCTTGGCATGATATGTACCTATTTCTTTCCCTTGCAAATTCTCTAATAGATAATATGCCGCACCTACTTTCTTTTTCAGACGACACTTTGAAAACTGAGGACCTAGTTTCTTATTGAAAGTCTTAACGAAATTGCTCAAGTAGAAGTTTCGCTTAAACAGCTCTTGTCCTACCTTATACGAGACTGGTCGTGAGCGCAAATTGTTACTGCGTCGTTGTTTAATGTCCTCTCGCAGACAATTTAACTTGTCTAATAGATTCAAAAGTGGGGATTCCTCCAACAGAGATAACTTCTTCAGCAATCTATAATCATTCCCATGATTAACCATATTAAAGCCAAACAGGGCTTTGTAAGGCGAACATCCAATTGCTTGATGCAACGAAGAACGCAACGCGGATGAAATACTTATTAAGTTTGTATCCCATTCGGTCTGATCGGCTCGGAGATAGGATCGAATCGCGGCCAGCAAGGAGCGATTAACCCTTTTCGCTGCATTACTCTGAGGAGAATATAACGCTGTAAACGTGTGCTGAACCCCGAACTTGGTCAAAAAAGCTTCAAACTCATTAGACTTGAATTGCGAGCCATTATCACTTACAATGGTCTCGGGTACCCCAAATTCAGCAAAGATTTTCTGTCCTAAAAAATCTGTAACGGCCGCGGTTGTAAATTTCTTTAGCGGACATAACCAATGGTACCGGCTGAAATGGTCAAGGACAATCAGCAATCCTAAATGTCCTTTCTTGCTTCGTGGGTAAGGACCTAAAATGTCAATGTACAACTTTTGAAAAGGCCTACATGATACACTTTGTTGCCCCATTGGAGGTCGTAATGTCGAATTCGGAGCTTTCGTCTGCTTACAAACATCGCACTCCCGAACGTATTCTCTAACTTGCTTAGACAAACCTGGCCAAAACAAATGCCTTCGCAACCGTTCAATGGTTTTCTGCATTCCACCGTGCGCAGATATAACGCAATCATGTGCTTGGCGAATTGCAACTAATCGTAAAGCCTCCGGCACCCATAGCATCCAACAATCCGAGTTTTGGACTGCATTTCCAGAGGAATGCTCTGTACGAATGTAAACAAATTTCTCTACCGTTCGTAAATCCGGGAAATTTCTTTATTGACTTCAACTACTTCTTTGACTTGTATGTAATCAGGATCAAGAAAAGCTGATGAATCTAAATCAATTTCTGGACCTATCCATTCGACACTATCAATCTCCGTTTCATAAATCCTCGATAAAGCATCTGGAACGATATGATCTTTTCCTTTGCGGTGAGAAATTGTGAACTTGAATGCTTGCAACCGAAATACCCAACGTGCCAACCTTCCTGAAACATTCTGCTGCCGCATTAACCATAGCAGACTTGAATGATCTGTCACTACTTCAAACGGCTGTAATTCTAGGTAGCACCTAAACTTTTCAATTGGTAAAATCACCGCAAGGTGATCCGTTGTGACTTGGATAATTTCTTTGACATGAATGCCCAAGGTCTTTCCTCTCCTGTATCTGACAGTTGCACCAGCACAGCGCCAATGCCATGGTCGCTGGCATCGCAATGCAAGAAGAATTTTCGCGTGGAATCCGCGTTTTGTAGAACGGGAGCTGAAGTGATCACCGTTTTAAGTTTTTCCATTGCTTCCTGCGCTTCCGGAGACCATTGAAAACTTTTGTTAGTTTTTAACACGTCTGTAATGGGGCAAGTAATTTCGGCAAAGTCTTTTATAAATCGCCTATACCAGCCACAAACCCCTAAGAAGCCTCTAACTTGCTTCATGTTCTTGGGAGTAGGCCAGTTGAGTACACAGGATATTTTATCCGGATCTGTGGCTACTCCACCACTGCCAATTACATAGCCTAGATAATTCACCTTAGTCACACAGAAGGGACTTTTATTGACATTTAAGGTAAGATTAGCTTTTCTAAATTGATCTGCTATTCGAACTAACACTGCTAAATGTTAAGCAAAATCTTCAGAGACGATGCAAAGATCGTCGAGATAGCCAAATACGCAATGACGTAAATCCGGAGGGATTAAGTCATCCATAAGACGTGACATCGTAGACGGAGCATTACACAGTCCAAATGTCATAACAGTAAACTGATACAATGCTCTCCCTGGAACGGTAAAAGCTGTCAACGGTTTGGCCTCCTCAGTGAGCTCGATCTGCCAATAAGCATCTTTAAGGTCCAATTTAGAAATTAAATTTGCTTTCGAAAGACGAGCAAAGATGCCTTCGATGCTTTGCAGCGGATACGCATCTTTCTTTGTGGCATCATTTTTATTTGGCTTTACTACCATGCGCATTGGAGAACTCCAAGCACTATGCGACGGCTCGATCACTCCTAACTCAAGCATTCGCTCAATTTCCGAGTACATAAGCTTTTCTACCGCAGGACTAACTGGATAGTATCGCTGTTTTACTGGCTTACTATCACCAATATCAATATCATGCTTAATTAACGCCGTACGGCCTAAACCTTGCTTTTCAAAATTTGGAAACAACTCCTTGACTGCCTCAAGTTGCTGTCTTTCCTGAGTACTCAATGGGAATTGGTCTGCGACTGGGTTCAGTTCTACGTTCTCAGTCAAAATAGAGCTGATTATCCCTGGCGCTAGTTCAAAAGCCCGCCAGAAATCTATGCCTAGAATTAATCTCTGGGCTATTGAAGGGATAATGTATAGTTCAATATCTCTTTCCTTTTCCTGATATTTAATTTTCACTCGCAGTATTCCACGAACCTCGTGCAACTTGGCATCTGCGGTTCGGACTTGGGACAAAATTGGCTTAAAGTTTTTATACTTAGAAAAATCCATAAGCGCTAAAGCAGATCTGAGACAACTTATATTTGCTCCAGTGTCAAGCAAACCAAGTTCTGAGAATTCCAAAAATGTTACACTAGCGTAACTACGACGGTCTATGTTGTTTTGAAAGACTGTAGACACAATCATAGATTTCTTCCTTTTCAACGAACGAAAGTATGTTCGCATCCAAATTGTATATCGGAGATTTATCTTTTCTAGTCCTGCAAAAATTCGTTCTCGTACTAAATTATAGTTTTCTAATCTCTCGTGATAGGGCTTAAAAGGTAATTTTACTTCAGATTTTGTTTCCTGATCTAAGTGACTTTCTAAAATGTTTACCTTTTCCTTACCTATACTAACGTTATCTTCTACCTTTGGGACACCCTTCCTAGATTGGATGTCCCCCCTTTCCGCCTTTCGCTTGCAGTTTTGGCAATTGGGTGCATACTCCTGCGGCGCTCCGCAACTGAAACAAAAAACGTTATTCTCGGCCAAACAATTTTTCCAACTATGGCCGGGAGTATGACAGTTCCAGCACAACAGAGGAGCTGTGCGTGTAATTGCTGAAATGTCGTTCTCTTCCTTGGTTTCAAGAGTCTTATTCGATTGTTCTTCATCTAGAGCGTATACTCGATATTGAGCAGGCTTTGTAGCGGACGTGAACGACCTGCTTCTGTCAGGAAATGTTTCCGTTTATGAACTAAACAGCGTCACTCGGAAATAGATGATATCTTTTCAAACAAAAGTCGTTCTTTCCTGTCTACCAGCAAATTTCCTTGTATCATCTCTACTAACTCATCTTCGGCAAAACTTACTGATAGTCTATCCATGAGCTTACAAACACTTTCGTAAAACGTATCGAATGACTCTCCCTGTTTTTGTTTACGTGAGCGAATTTGTTCACGTAATTCCGTATCTGATCGACTCTCACGATATTGCTCTCGGAAAGCAGCGCAAAATTCACTCCACTTAAACGTTTGAACCCTTTTATGATATCTCTAGAACCAACTGCTGGCTTTACCTCTTAAGAACTGATGAATATTCCGACTGATAATTTCTAGGTCTCCATCGAAATGTTCAATTGTTAAGATTTTTACCCTATACAAGAATTCTTCTACTGATAATCCCTCGACTGTTCCATCAAACCGTACTCCCCATTTTTGCATAATATCTGCAATTTTATGTGGTTCCAAAGCCTGTGTATGCCTAGCTGACCTATAACTCGGTTGAGAATTTGGAGTAGTATTTCCGGTTATTTGCGCGGGTTGAGCTATAAGGCTTCCAGTTTCTAACAGCGATAATAAAACTCGAGTTACCGTTTCGCGGACGATTGATTCTATATCTCCAACCGATACAGTAGCAACCGCAGCGGGATTATTCGGTCTTCGTTGCCTTGGAGGGCGACCTCTTCTAACTGGCGCGTTTGTGATTTGATTTGCGTACGACCTTACTCCTTGATCCGTAGGAGTACTACCTGGTGGATTAGCGTTCGCTTGGTTAGATATTTCAGATTGATCTTCTAACATGATAAGAGCTTCGGCTCCCTCTGGTACTTGTTGCTCAACGGCATCTAATTGAGTAGCTAATGATCGAGTACACGGACGAGATCCCGTTGCAACAACTCTCTTTGGTTTATTTGTTGTCCCACTCTTTGTGTTGGGTGAATGGTTACCTATGACTACCTTCCATTCCTTTAATTGAACTGGAACTAAACAGCTTGGACATTCTTTATGAACCTGTACGCGCGTCTCCAAACATCTCATATGAAAAATGTGATTGCAGGCAGTAATAGCACAAGGTTGTGTGTTTAACAAGGTTTTCAGCTTTCAGTTTGCACCTGCGCGTACTCACACACACCATTCATTTTTTTTAATTATTTCTTCGATCACTGTTTTAGCTATGTTGTTTGTTTATAGATTTAATAATTTCGCACTATGTTACGGTGATTTTTGGGGTTCTTAGGTTTTTATTTAACTAGACTTTTAGCTAGTTTGTAGGTTTTATTTTAAATTTCCATTAAGTTTCGAGGACTTTTCTCCCACAGCTAACAGAGCTCGATGCGCCTCTTGTGGCGGGGAAATCGTGGAAACCTATTACGGCGACTAGTGATGCTAAATAAAAAGCTCTTGTTAGAAAAACCTCCTCGGCTGCCTTTATTAGTGAATATTTACCTTTTTCCTCGTGGTTCAGATTTTTGTGTGTAATTTATTTTACCCCCTTTTTTTTTTTTTTTTTTTTTTTAATCGAACGACCGGATTATTTTCTCGCCGTGTAGTGGCAGATAAGAAACAGAAAGGCAAAACCTAAACATGTGCAAAAATATTATTGCGATTTGAAATGTTGATTTTCAGGAAATATTTACCTTGCCGGTCTGCAAATACTTTTTAAAGTATTTATTTATGATTTCTTGGCATCGTTTACTTAGGATGCAAGAAGGAAATCAAGATTAAATTACAAGCACATGGGGCTGTAACCTTATCTTATTTTTTTTTTTGTTTAATGGGAGGAGCGTCGACTGCTCGGCGTGACGAGTTTCCAGAAAAGAGATCGAGGCCCGATGCTATGGACCCGACGAACCCTTTTCCGAATTCCCATTCGGTATTAATCAGCTGGTAAATTCGCCTTTCTCACTAGAAAGGGTTGCCAGACAAGATCTCGTCACTAATTATCTATATTGCCCTAAGGCGCCTAATTATTTGATTTTTGAATGTCAACTGCTGGTAATTTTTCTCGCAGGGAGCCATTACACGATCCTTAAAATTTGATCGTCAAGACTCGTTCGAGATAGTGCGGGAGAAAGCATGCCAACGGATGTTAACGAAGCACTCCGAAAACGAAAAGAAATACAATCTTAGGGCTAAAGTTGTTTCGTATGCAGAAGGGCAAGAAGTATTTCGTTGGAATTTTAAGCAAAGTTGTTTCCAGACAGGATGCAATGCTAAATTCAGTCCTTCTTTTGTAAAAGCCAGAGTTTGCAGAAGGTTAGGAAACTCTTACTACGAGCTAGAAGATTTGCAAGATAAAATATTGGGTACATACCATGCGAAAGATATTCGCCAATGATGTGTCTTCAGTTGGCATCAGTCTAGGGTATCAGTGAGATATATACCCCAGCCAGATGTTACCGGGGGGCTTTTGTAGTGGCGACTGAAGAGCCGAGAGATACCTTTTTTGCCTAGAAGCATGCTACAGATCATAAAAGCTTTAAGCCAAGCTTTGGGGCGTATGGAATACCACAAACATATTTCAGCTTAAAAGCAGGCAACATTTGTCGCAACTTTTAAGCCGAGCTTTTAGTGCGTGTTCATAAAATTCGTGAGCTGCATTTTATGGTATTTGCCAGAACAGATCTTAGGGCAAATATAACAGATAGCTCATAGCGGCGCCAGGGAAGATCTGGAAAGCTCTTGTTTCAATTACGAAATTTTTCGCAGCTGCTAAGCCTGGACCTAGGTCGCTCCATCTGTTTCCGTGCTAAATTCTTTTCAAGTCGAGATCCGATGGAGTGCACAAGTGTTGGATTTGCTTCCCGCAGACCAAATCTGAAATAAGGGCTAATTCCACGCGGACAGCATACAAATTTGAGTGCGGAAAAAAATAATTTGCCAGAGCTTAAGCAAACTCAAGTGAGTAGAAAAGTTGGCAGTGTCTGTGTACAGTCCGTAACCCTTTTTGTTGCACAGGTCACAGAAATAAGTGTCTACGAAGGTAGCAAGGCGACCATCTGGCATCGACCAGTACCCAAGTGAGAGAGATTATACTTGGGAGACCCCTTAATTTTTCATCGGGTACAATCATCCAGCGGGTAAATATTTCGAAAAGAGTGTTTCGGTTATTTGTTGCTTACTGTGGTAAATTTAAAAACAACAGATTGAACCCAGCAAGCAGTTTTTGAGTTCCGGTCCCGAGGAGCATCCCCTAAACGGGGCATGACGGGCTAGGAAGCCGAACGAAGGGCTGAATAGCTAACTTCTAGTGTAGTTAAATCGGCAAAGTCGTCGTCCGACATCTGTGTATGCGCGAATTAAATATCCAATCTCAAGGATTTTAAACCTTTGAAAACGATGTGCCCCAGTTTTGTTTTATCCAAACGGTCTTAACCTACATGGCATGACGTAACGCTTACGTAAGCCTTCTCTGATTTTTCTATGCAAACTTTTGCTGAAACTAGAAGCCAAGAATAATGAGAAGAACTATCTTTGGAAAATTATTTTTAAAAAATAATTTCAAAATATTTAAGTAATTCTAAAAATTAGGTTTAAGAAAACTTTATTATTTTTCTTGCTCAAAGCGAAGAATATGGTAGACAAATATCTCTTTATTGATTTTGTCTCTAATTCGAGGGAGATCGATCTTTCGCCGATGGATAAGATGCGTGATTGTTAATAAAAGAACATTTTTTTATAAGTTCAAACAAAAGCTAAATAATAAAGTATGAAAATTCTACACTATGCTAAAAGTTAACATTGAATTAAATATCGCTACAAATTGAATTAATGAATTATTCTGAATTGAATATCGCAAGAAATTAAATTAGTGAACTATCGCTACTTAAAAAATTAAACTTTAATTATTGCAATTAATGAACTAACAAGAAATGAAGTGAACTAATTTAGCCATTCAAATAAATGTAACCTAGAGCAGCGTTCAAAACAACATTTAAATTAAGTAAAACAAATAGCAATATTTAAAGATATTATTTTTAAAATTTTGAATTATTTTTAAGAGGATATATATATAGTCTATTTCTCTACCTGTCTCTAAAAATGAATTTAAACGTAATGTTAGCCTTAATCAGTACATTTATATTAAATATTATTGTCTAATGAAATCATGAATGAACAATGATCAGGCAATCGCCGATCTTTTTGCTCAGTTTTTTCAAACTACTTATTCTCCGTCATCCGAGTCAAATCAAACCTAACATGCCCAAATCAAACCTAATTTTCAGTCCTAGCTTAACCGAAAGCTCCCTTCTTTTGGATCTTCAACGTGTCAAGCCGGTTTATTTGCCAGGTCCCGACGGAATACCAGGCTGTGTGCTGGTACAATACAATACCTATTGTGCCGAGGCCCTGTGCAGTCCCCTTCTAAAATTGTTTACCTTATCCCTAGAAAGATCGCAATTTCCTTATTTGGAAGGAATCATTCATCATTCCTCTCCACAAAAAAGGTAGCAAAGTGGATGCTAACAACTATAGAGGAATCTCTAAGTTGTCAGCCATCCCAAAACTTTTCGAAAACGTAATACTCCCCATTTGCAGCACCTGTGTAGATCAGTAATTTCTCCATGCCAACATTGGTTTGTTAAACGGAGATCAACGACAACTAACCTTCTGGAGCTCAGTTCTTTTATTATAAGGGGCTTTCCACAAAATTTTCAAACAGAAGTCATCTATACTGATTTCAGTAAAGCATTTGACTCCGTTAATCATTCCCTTCTTATTAAGAAACTCGACTTAATGGGGTTTCCTGTCGATCTTCTTAGATGGATCTCAAGTTATCTAAATAAAAGGACGCAAAAGGTCCTCTTTAAAAACAACTTGTCGAATGTTCTCCGGGTGACCTCTGGTGTCCCGCAAGGGAGCCACCTTGGTCCCTTACTTTTTACATTATTTATTAACGACTTGCCCAAAGTTTTGACTAACTCAAGAGTACTCATGTGCGCTGACGACGTTAAACATTGCGTGGAATATAAGGACGGCGCTAGCCAGTCAGATTTACAAACAGATCTTAATAACTTTAAAAAATGGTGCACTGCAAACTTATTAAACCTAAATGGCTTCAAATGCACGCTGATGACATTCTCACGTGTCTCTCCCAAGCTTGCGACCTATATGCTGAACTGCCGCTCTCTATAAAGGATCACTCTAGTTGACGATTTAGGTAACCGCTTGGATCCAAACTGGAGTTTATTGATCATACCTCGAGCATTGTGAATAAAGCCAGGGGTGTGCTTGGATTTATTAAACGGTGATCGAAAGAATTCGATGACCCCTACGTCACGCGTTCCATAGCAAACGCATTGAGTCAGTTCAAAAGAACTTTTTTACTTTTCACTCTTCGTGGCTTAAAATAGGATGCAAACCTTAGGTTACCCTCTTATTCTAATAGACTTCTCCTAATTAACCTACCCTCCTTAGCAAACCGTAGAACGATGCTTCGCATTATCTTTTCATGAACCCTTTAGAGTTTTATGTGCAAATTATAATGATTTGTACCAAATTACCTCCTCCGTAGATAGCCTTACTAAAATAAAAACATTAATCTTAACCCATGTGTACTAAACAAGCAAAATAGCAATCGAGCTGCCCGATAGTAGACAATATTCCCCGTATTATTTTGTCTATACTTTTCTTTCGCTCCTATTAACACTTAACCCTAACAAGCACTTGCTTGGTTTCGAAGGGCCACTAGAGTGTACTGACCGTAGTGCATCAACGTCAAAAAAAAAAAAAAAAACTTAAATCTCTGTGTTTTTACCGACTCGAATGATGACTCGACGGTCGTAAGAATCAAAAGGGATCACCAGAGCCATGCTAGCCGGTTTAGCCTAGCTTTTATTTTTGTCGCAGCACGCTCAATTCTTGTCTTGTTAGTAATGATGTGTAGTCCGTGTCCGAGGTCTGGGTCAGCAAGACCACCACCCCCAAAGCCGACGAGCTAGAGTCGGAAACATACAGTGTGCCCCAGCAGCTCAGATCCTCCCAAAGCAGACGAACTAGAAAGTTACACGCTACATTGCCATCATAGCGCTTTCCCTTCATGGCTAATCTTAGCTGGCCGAACAGATAAAAACCACAGGGTGCCATATCCGGTGAATACGGTGATTGGTTGAGCGTTAAAATGTCATTTTTGGTGCAGAAATCGGTCACCAGCGAACAACTATGAGATGGCGCATTTTCGTGCTCTTTCAATTGATGGCGAACAAAGCGTGCACACACTTTTCGGTAGCAAAAATGCTGAGACAAAATGCGATGAATAGAGTCTTTATACATACCCAATTCCATTTCCATATACCGCAATGAAGATTTCGGCGTATTTTTGATGAATTCACGCACTCGTTTGATGTTATCTTCATTCAAAGAAGATCTCGGCCGGCCCGACCGTTCGTCGTCTCCCAAGTGTTCCCGACCATCTTTGAAACGCTTATACCACAACAATGAACAATGATCACTATAAACATGTTTTATCATTTCGTGAGTTTGGGTAAAAGATTTGCCGAGTTTAATACAGAACTTAATATTCGCTCTTTATTCAACACTCATTTTACGACCGATTACAAAAACATACTAACACATTTGACAGCGTAGCTCCGCTTCCACTGGTCTAAATGTCATAATATTTAGAAGGAATATAAATGAAAGATGTACCTTTCCAACGCGTGTACTCACGACTAGGTGGCGCCACCAGAAAATGCCCTGCGCTAAAAGTCCGGGAATGTTTTAGACCCACCTAGTACACTCAGAAAAATAAGCGCCCTGAAATTTAGGAAATCGCCATAAAAATATATTTTTTCTTAATACCAGAAATATTAAAAAAAAAAAAAGGAATTTTTCCTAAAATAAGAAATATATTTCTATTTTACAGAAATGGTCACTATAAGCCAAAATCTTCATAGAAATAAGAAAGAATTTCTAAGCTTAAGAAAAATATTTATTATTTAAAAAAAAAAATCTGGAAACTAGGAAAGCTTGCCATAAACAGAAATTTTCAGAAATACATTTCCTAAAATCGAATACCCTAACCATAAAATGTAAATAACCTTAAATAATTGAAATATTTTCTAAAGTATAGAAATGTTTTCTAGGAAAGTGAAAAGTTTTCTAAAATCTAGAAAAAGTCGTAGCTCAGAGCGCTAATGGGTTGTGCATTTGTCCCTTTACAAGAGGAGGGCGGTTCGGCTCCTGATCAGGGCAACGTGATTTTTTTTTTAGCGAATTTTCTTTTTTGAATTAGGGGCTAATCCCTTAAATATATGTTTGTATTTTTTAAGCCTTTTAATTAAAAAATAAAGTTAAATAAATTCGATTTTCAACAAAGTTTCCTTAAATGGCTTCTCAAGCCTGCCACGCGTACGCAGGGCAACGGCCTAAAGGGTAAGGCGTCCGTCTGCAATCCAGTTGGTCGTGGGTTCAAAACACGATCAGGGCAAATGGTAAGCGTTGTTTTTTCTAATGTTTATATTTGACTTTTCAGATAGTCTCTTCATAAAATTTCAGCAGTAAACAAAAATATTTAACCAAATATAGCAGTTCTACTGAACTTCTGTCAAAACAATTAAATAATAAGACAGACGTGTGTGATATATTTCGTTTATGAGAAGTAAGTTTGCCTATGGAAGAGTGAGTATACAACCCATATAAATAAACTGCACAAAGATGTTGCTATAAATAACCTTAAATGTGTAAACACGTGTTTTTTTTAATTTTAGAAATTCGCCCTAAAATTAAGAAAAAATTCTTAATTTAAGACATTAACTACCCTAGTCTTTAGAAATTTTTTTTACATTTTAGAAAATAGTTTTCTTTATTTTAAGGTCAGATGCCCTTTATCTTAGAAATAAATTTTCTCAATTTTAGAAAACAAATTTCTGCTTTTTGGGGCGAGTCGCCTTTGCTGACAAAAGTATGGCGATTTTCTAAATTTCAGGGCGATTATTTTTCTGAGTGTATAAATTCTATCCTATTGCGTATAAAATCTATACCATGCTGTAAATAAAACGAATAAATTATATACTTTTGCGGATAAATTGTATACTATGCAGTACAACAAGCTGCTATGGCTAAAAAAAAAACACTGTTAGCGCTTAGTTTAATACTATTTGTTAGCATTAGATAAATAAATAAATAAAACGTATAAATTCAATACAAAACTAGTTTGCAGAAAGTATACAATCTATAATCTTGTGTGTTAATTATGTACTATGCCGGTAATGGGAACGTATCGATTCTATACTCTTGCAAATAAAATGTAGACTTTGCTGGAAAATTGAAATGATATACAAAAATAAATCGATTAAAAATGTTATTTTAAAAATATATTTTTATTTATTTATATGTATTTACATATATGTCTATATTTAATGCTTATATATTCATTCTTATTTAAAAAAAATTATATTATTTACAAGTAATTAGAATGTTTTTATTTTTACATAACTATGAGATGATTTATTGTGTACTTTTATAGGTGATCTTGAAATGTGCTTATATTATTACATTTTAAAGAATTGTCTTTTTCGCCAACTTTATATGACTGATAATGCTCATTGAAATGATTAAGTGTGTATTGATGACATAAAATAAATATTTCCTTATCATTATTAATTAAAATATATGTTATTTTATGTAAGTGTATACATGTTTCATTAATTTTTTGTGTTAAATATAACTCTCTATATACTAAATAATCAATACCGATATCTTGAAAATGATTTATTTGAGAAACCAGTACTTCAGAAAACTCATCAGACTTGATCTCACAAAATGTTTGCTTAGTTATTGAAAAAACATTAGGAAATCTAAGATGATTTTTCTATAACAAAGACGTAAACTTAAATCCCGATCTAATGCTAAAAGAAAATGGAATGCACATGACATTCCCTGAATAAATTTTAGCTTCTCTATGTTTGGCCTCGTACTTTGGAGAAGTACTTTGGAGGACCACTTTTTATACCCGGTACCCATAGGGTACAACAACAGATGAAACAACAGATCTCAGAGACTATAAGAGCTAGAGTTACCAAATTTGGTGACAACATTGGAATCTGTTGCACGCAGATCAAGTTTGTTTTAAAATTTGGCCACGCCCACTTCCGCCCTCAAAAATCATAAAAAACGTTAAATAAGCTATACTCGTTTTTTTCGGGTAAAAGTTAATAAATACAAAAAATGAATAAAATAGAGCGGACGTTTCCTGAAAATTTCAGTAAAATCGGATGATAAACATGGGAGATATTAGCAATAAGGTTCGAATTTTAAAACCCCCCCAAAGGCGCTGCTGAGTAGCCTGTAGCCGTCTAGGTCGAGGGTTCGAGCACCGACCTCGCCAAAACTTTTTATTGTTTTTTTTTCTCAGTTTTTTTGTGCATTTCTTCCTTTTTCCTTTGTTATTATACCCGGAGAACAACTAGAAAAAAATTTTAGAATAAAAATACAAAACAGAAAATATTTTGGTTTTTTGTGGGATTGAGCTCGTGCCAATTTTGCAAAATGTAGATGCACCGGCTGCTTAGACAACTGGGCCATTACATATGTTACATATGAAGCGCCATTTTCATACTAAGTATGCTTCGACAACTGTTAACCTAATTTTGGCAGAACTGAAATAAAATTGCCAGAGATTGTAACATCTAATAGCTTCTACATTTTCATAATGAAAATATGCTTTTTATTATCATAGGAAAGTGTGTGTGAAAGAGAAAAGAGATCGACTATTGACCAAAAAAATTGCGCCAATCTACAGAAAAGAACGAGCGTGACCAAAATTCACTTTCATAACTCAACTTTGCCGAACTGGTATAAAATGTATTAATTGAATAAAGAGCAGAAAAAATGAATAAGAATCTTAAATAAAAATTTAAAAAAATTCTTTGGCATGAACGGGATTAGAACTCAGAACTTCTTCCATAATAAAACGATGGCCCATCGCTTAGACGCCTCGGCTATGCTCCTCATTGTGCAATAGACAGCGATTGATACTTCTAATAGCCTCCAGACTTTTTCAACCAGAAGGCGGTTTGTTTATTGTAACAGAGACGCACAAAACAAGTGTGTGTGAAAGACAAAAAAGATCGACTGTTGACCAAAAAAATTGCGCAAATTTATTATTAAGTCGGGAGCTAATTCGAGCGGCGATTTAATTTTTAATTAAGGAGTATCTAAACCAACAAACGTCTGGGTACTGGGTATCTCACAGTCGAGCACTCTCGACTGTAGCTTTCTTACTTGTTTTCCTTTTGCAATTACGAACCAATTTGATGTAGAAAAGGGCATTTACTTTTCATTTCGACAAGAGAAACTTGCTCGGTTTTGAAAACGAAAAAGTCTTGTGATAGTGAAAACGGGGGCCCCGATTTTTCGTTTTCGAAAACTAAAACGAGAGAATCTTGTTAAAGTGAAAACCGGAGCCTGCCTGAATATGTTATATTTGAGTGACACCCAAAATAATGCATATTGCTTAAAGTCTGATTTAAAACTCCAGAGACCTCGACAACATTTTTTATTTTAAATTCAATCGGCATTATACAGCCTTTGAGGTTCTTTGGAGCTAATGCCGGATTGTAATTTGTATAAACCTCTTGAAATTCGTTATTTACATTGAAGACCTCTGGCAAATCAAATGACAGTTCAGAACGAAGTTTTTTTTTTTTTAACTTATGTTGCGTCCCAATGTCATAAAAAGCTTGAGAGCAAAGATCTAAAAACGATTTGGTAGAAATTCGTTGTTATTTTTATCAACAAATTATGTCTTCATTGAACCTACTACTATTTCAGTAATGTTTTGAATATTTTCTTTAATATATATAACATTCTTTTTACAGAAATTATCTTTGGATATAGATTTGTTAACACACTCCTAACATTTTTTTCTATACAGCATGAGATCATTTTCTCAAATGAAAACTCTACTTCAGATGAAAGATTTTCAAGAGTAAAGTTGGTTTCAGTTTCAGAAAAACCAGAGGGTCGTTGAGCTGTTCACTACTTTCATTTTCAAAGATATTATTATTATCGGTAATTGAACTTGCATCATAATTTGAGCTCTCTTTTTTAGTTAAAGCTTGAACTGATTTTATAATTATATGTTTTCTAAGATGGGCTTTAAGAGTTTGAAAACTAGTGTTCTGTTGGTCACAATTATGTTCCACACACTTATATATATATATATTTTTTTTAAATGATTACGTTTCAGAACTATTACGAAAGGTTGTATAGAAGTATTACTGTCAACATTTTTCCTGTGCAGCAGTTCCAATTGATGATGCAAATCATTTATTGCATCTACATGAAATATGCAGCTGCTTACACCATCTTGAATGGTCGAATGGAAAAACGTCTGGTCATCTCTGGTAACTAAAAAGCAGTGTGATGGTTTGATCACTGCATGTAACAGCACAAATAATACACAGTCCTTTGAATATAAGAATTGAATAAATTAGTTTTAAACAAAGCACATTATACGTACTTGGGTCCACAGAATCGTTAATGGAAGCGAATAGGTTTTTATAAAATTTGTCCTTTACGGAAAATCTTTAGTGAGTTATCAGTTTCGGAACTGTTTCCTTTCACTTGGTGGTTAAGCAGTAATAGCTCTCGGGATGTAGTCAAATAAAGTCCTGTTCCACCTAAGTAAATAAATATAAAAATATCAATAATACAAAAACATAAAAATTAAGATAAACATATATTAATATAAAACATTACAAGGCATCACAAACAATCAGAACCAAAAACTTGCGACATGCTTACAAAATTATATCCCGTTAAGCAAAGGAAACTCCCTTATAACAATTTCGATATTATTTAATGGGTTATTTATTAACTGCTAGCGGTACTCGTACGTAATGTTCCATAACTCCAAGCAATCCTCCTCATACCCAATGTAACACTTTAGTTTTTGTATGGTGTCTAGCATATCAGTGCATAATTCAAAACTATTGTTTACTGGCATAGAGGGAATCATTTGGATTTTCTCGCCTCTTTTTGTGTAGTGATTGTGCAGTTTGTTAAAAAGTAAAAAGTAAATGCCTTTTTTTTCGGTTGGAAATATATGAACTATCTCATTTGCCAGTTTTTCTATTTCAGGGAGCTTTACAGTGTCGTAAGTATTATTATGGGTCATGCAATAGTTTTCCGATATTAAATAAACAATTTTGCGCCTATTTTCTTCTGAAAGGGTTTTCAAAATATTATACTGCTGAATGACTTCTCTTCCGGTTTGCGACGACTGAAGAATATCGCTTGCGCTCTTGATAAATAATAAATAAAGTAAAGTAAAGAAATCTAAATATTTAGGTACATTAAATAAATGTACAAATCCAGAAATGCATGCATATAATACAATTACTTATTGTACAATATTACTTATTTAATGGCGCAGTTAGCTAAAATTACTAAAAGTAATAATTTATACATAGTATACGATAGTATAGTTCACGAAAAATCATAATAACAAGGTATAAATTATTTCCTTACGGAAATTCAAATCCCTTTCAATGTTAATTTCCTCAGAAACATTCTGTATTGGCAAGAATATTGTCTGGTCGGCCCTCGATACGCATACATTCTGAATGAAAATTTAAAATAATTATAAAACTATGGGAAATTGATTTCATAAAAAAAGAGAATTATCAAATTATTGGAAATTTTTTCATAAAAAAAGGGCTCACTTTTTTAGATTTCCAGGAAAGCAACATTGCCCTAAACTCCGATCGCAAAGCCTTGTCCTTCCGATCCGGAAAAATGCAAATGAGATTATCGTTTTTAATGTACTTTAGCCTCTCATATGTATAGCCGCAGTCTACGAATTAAATTTGAAATGTACTCGTATGACAACAAATTTTATATCTCGTCAACAGCCCTCTTACCATTCAGATTTTTGTAACATATTGGGTCTAAATCGATTTATTTTATAAAATCACCAGCGGCCCGGTACGTGCTTCGCTACGTATATAATAAAATATAAATTAACTTATTTAAACAACAAAAAGTTTAATATTTGCTAGCTATTTTAAAGTTTAATCGAAAACATTTGGATAAACAATAATTTTTGTTTTTCCATTTCCAACTCTGGAACACTCAACATAAAGTTGGCCATGTGAAAATGATTCTTCCAAATTCACACCGCAAACGTAAAGTGTTTGCCCTTGGGCCTTGTTGATAGACATCGCAAGTGATAACCTCATAGGATATTGCAGTCGTTTGAACTCAAATGGCATATTAGTTTGAATCATAGGGATATGTGGTATGAAACAAACTTATCCTTTTGATTTATCTGATGAAATAGCAGCTTCAATCAAATTTGGCAATAACTTTTTCTCTGCCAATCTGGTGCCATTACACAGTTTTGGTGGATTAATATTTTGCAATAATATAATCAAAGAACCAACTTTCAGATTCAAGCAATGCGGTGGCATACCACCCGGTTCCAATGAATTTAAAAATTCCACTGGAAAATTTGTGGCATCATCTTGATTCATAACACTTTCAATTGATTTATATGTCGTAACTACACCTGGCAGTTTAGCTTAAATTTGAAAATTAATGGCATTGATGAATCATTTTGATGATAAAATAGCACGTTCTCTCAACCAATCAAGATTTGTGTAATTTGGAAGAGTATTGGGAAAAACATATTCAATGAATTCATCTATTGACTGTGCAATTGTACAGAAATTGTTCGGTACAGCGATTTATCCGTCGGTACGGTCGATTTGTATTTGGCCATTACCAATTTCTAACAATTGTTTTGAAAACTCATGGGCAGCTGAATCATTTTGTAGGTGAATATGCATATTAATGTTCATTGCCAATTTTTATACATATCTCCAAAGAACTGATGATTTCAAACAGGCATTTATTTCATCAGCAGGAGTTGCTCTAGGAATGACCGGCAATGTTTGACGAAACTCCCCTGACAGTAATATCAAAGCACCACCAAAAAGCTGTTGATTACCACGTAAATCTTGCATTGTTCGATTAAATGCTTCTAGTAATTTTTTATTCGCTATTGTTCACTCATCCCATAAAATAATTTACGTTACTCGCAAAACTCGAAATATTTCAAGTCGGAGTTTCAATCACCTGTACATTCAATGGCAATTTTAATACCGAGTGTGCGGTCCGACCACCTTCTAATAATGTAGCAGCAATTCCCGAAAATGCAAGTGCCAATGCAATTTGCTAAAATTAATGATATAACGAAAGTTTTGCCTGTACCACCAGGTGCATCCAAGACATATAATCCACCTGCATTATTGGAAACGGCTTGTATGACTGTGTCATAAATGTTTTTGCTTAATATTCAATTTGGTTATATTCGATTGTACAAATAAACGCAAGTCATTAGAATTAAATTCCTGCTCACGTTGCAATTCATCAAATCAAACAAATCATTCATCTCACAATTTGGTGCGGTCATACCCTATTGTCTTAATTATATATTTGCAATCCTTAGACACATATGTTTAATTATTATCAAAGCTTCGTTGTACATTTCCAAGGTAATCAACAAATCAGGATCTCTTTCATAATAACGCATACGAATTAAAATATCTTCTGCCATATAATCTTTATATTTGTTCCATACATACATGTTGATATTATAATGGCAAATAGCATTCGTATTTGTTGTGGATGAGCTTAAATATATGCATCATAAAGTGTTAGTCCCAATGTGCATCATCCTCCAATAAATGCCAGAGTTGACGTGCTTCAAGATATGTTTGATATAAATAACCGTTGACTGTTCTTAATTCTTGAAATGATTTTGGGCCAGTGACGTTAACTAATAACAATTGCAAATAAAAACACTCAGCATTGTTAGGATGTACAGAATATATTCTTCCAAATGCATCTGTTTCAAAAATGTGTGGATGCCCATCGACTAGTGTTCCTTGTTTACGTCATTGAAATTTTTTCGAAGACACATTCAATGTGTAATAAGAAGGCTCTTCAAAATATAACAAATTTGTCGAAAATGTACGTGTATCAGTATCGCATAATTTGAAAAAAGCGGTCAACGTCGTTTCTGGTGGTTGTGCTGTTCTTTCCAATACATTTGCGTCATTAAAATAAACACGTTGGCCATTCTCAAGATACACAGCCAAGTGAACAACCATAGGGTGCCTTTTGTGTACTGGAAACGACATAATCCTCCAAACTGCTTCATTACTACTAATATAGCGCCTTATTTGATACTGAGTAATTTCATCATGTCTGTTATCACCAGCAACACCAAAAACAGCCATATCGCTTCCTTTATTTACATACAAATTAAGTTTCTCACTAGTGATTAGTTTAAAAAAAATTATTTTTATACCCGGTACCCATAGGGTACAAGGGTATTATGGGTTAGTGCCAACCGAGAATGTATGTAACAGGCAGAAGGAGGCATCTCCGACCCCAGAAAGTGTATATATTCTTGATCAGCATCACCAGCCGAGTCGATTTAGCCCTGTCCGTCTGTCCGTCTGTCCGTCCGTGTGAAACAACAGATCTCAGAGACTATAAGAGCTAGAGTTACCAAATTTGGTGACAGCATTGGAATCTGTTGCACGCAGATCAAGTTTGTTTTAAAATTTGACCACGCCCACTTGCGCCCTCAAAAATCATAAAAAACGTTAAACAAGCTATACTCGTTATTTTCGGGTTAAAGTTAATAGATACAATAAATGAATAAAATAGAGCGGACGTTTCCTGAAAATTTCAGTAAAATCAAATGATAACCATGGGAGATATTAGCAATAAGGTTAGAATTTTAACACACTGCCCTAAGGCACTGCTGTTGCAGGCTGTAGCCGACAGGTGGCGCACTCGAGCCCTGGCCGTGCGATATAATGGCGCCAACTGCAGAAGAAATGACAAAAGAATATAGCAAGAAATTACAAAAAATAAGATAATTTATTTTTTGACGCCGATCGAGCGGGTTTTTATGTTTTCCTATAAAATGTATCATTCATATTTAAGTATGACATTAAATTGTTAAGGTCGGGAGCTAATTCGAGAGGAGATTTATTTTAAGAAGTATCGAAGATCGAAGTAGACTTTTATAATGTATGCACAATTTTAAATTGCCTTTTAGTGTGAAGCGCAATCGTTTAGGTACCGGGTATCTCACAGTCGAGCACAGTCGACTGTAGCTTTCTTACTTGTTATTTTTATTAAACACCTATTCATTATTACAATAGGTCGAACTTATTTCACTGCTCTTTTACTTGAACTCTAATTTATCGACTGCTCCGATTTGATCTCCGAAACTGACTGCCAGGCCAAGGGCCGATTATCTGATAAGCAAACCTCGGTTTAAGAGAATCTAGGATCTCATCTAGGAACTCTTTAAGAGATTGACATGAAGCGGACTCAAGAGAGTCGGAAAATATTGAATGACGAAATCTTTGGCTTGATTGTGAAATTCGATTAACAGATTACTCTGCAATTTTTGGGTCTCTCTGGGTGGCGACCGGATGCTAATGTTTCCATTTGGGAGACCCGGCTTAGTTTACAGTAGAAGGACTGCGTCGCAAATGGAATTTAATAATGAACTTCTACTGAAGTGGAGAACTTAATAATGAACTTCTACTTAAGTGGGGAAGCTATTTGGGATTTGTTTGGGAAGGCTGAATAAGTGGTTCCCAACTAAGAATTGTTTAAAAAGAAATTTGTTTACAGCTTGGGTAAGGCTGCTGGTATCTTGAGCTGGATAACTCTCCCCATTCTAAATTGAATCGTCCCGATTCATTGGAACTGATGGGTATATTGAATGTAATTGATTGGTTAATTCGACAATGATATTTTCTCCTAGGGTATTTCCATTGTCGGGAATATTATTTATTTCATTATCGGACATATTGCTTTCAATTTCTATATGAATTTGCCTTGGTTTGACTATTAGATATTTTCTAAATTTGATTATAACCATAATGATTAAATATATTAGAGTGAATATGATTAATATTAACGTAACTGGTATTTGAGTTTGTTTAATTTGAATAAATGGATTTAGTATGTGATCGGGGGACGTCAACCTCGGTAGAAGGCAGCTTCGTAGGGCCCTCGGGTAGTGGTTGATGATAGCCGGCTAGAAGCTGTGGGGGAGAGAAAATCACTCGGCGATCGCGAGAAGGAAACCACTTGAAACTTTTCGAAATTGGCGCGGACCGACCGGGCGTTGTGTATTCTCTGGTTGACAATCGAGTACTAACTTAATACTAATTGAGCGCTGTGCTTCAGAGCGCACTGGAACTTCACGGGAGCGGGAAAACGGGAGAGCCTGGAAGCGCCAGCATCCAGCGCTGGAGTGTGGGCATTCGGAGAGAGGGGAGAGCAGACCATACAGGGTGCTTCGCGGCCTGAACATTCCGCCCCCCTTGCAACCACTGGCGTTGCAACATCACTGGCCCTGGTTGCAGGCCCCGGAGAGGATCCAGCCGAACGTCGTGTTCTGGGTCCCTCGTCGACCAGATAGAACCCTGGTTGGATGACCTGGGAATACACATCCGCACCCAGGATCAGGGAAACTGTCGCCGGCAGGTAGAACCGCTTGTCGGCCAACGGGAGATCCTTGAACTTCTCTACGACCGTCTCAGGGATCGCTCGGATTGGGGTGCGGATGCGGATGCTCGGCTCAACCTTCAGGACCACCTCCAACTTGGTCCCTTCGTTGACCTTCGACCGAACCGTCGCCGTGCAGATCTTCTCGTCACCGACACTGGTTGTCGGCAACCGAAAGGCGGACGCCAGGGACGCATCAATACAGCTCGTCGGGGTGCACGGGTCGATGAGAGCGGCTGTGTCAAAGGTCTTCAGCCCGGTCTCCAGAATGACCATGGCCGTCGGCAGGACGTTGACGCTGTGCCGTTGGAGGAGGGAGGAGAGCGTTGGACCCGGTGTTGAGGAGGCTGAGCGCGGCGGAGAGTCGAGCGCTCTGCGAGTTGGCGGATCTTGCCGGCGCGAACGCTGCTGCGAAGCTGAGGATGCCGATCGGCTTGGAGGCGCGAGCGCTTGGCGAGCTGGCGGATCTTGCCGGCGCGAACGCTGCTGCGAAGCTGAGGATGCCGATCGGCTTGGAGGCGCGAGCGCTTGACGAGCTGGCGGATCTTGCCGGCGCGAACGCTGCTGAGAAGCGGGACGTCGTTGAGGAGCGGGAAGCTCCGAGATATGGAGCAGCGTATGGTGCTCCCGGTCGCAAATCCTGCACCGGTCATCGCTTCGACAGCTCCCTTGCGAATGCTCATGGGCGAGGCAATTCGCGCAGTACTTATTGATAAGCACCGCTCGGAGCCGCTTCTCCGCGCTCAGTTTTTGGAACCTCTGACACCTTTTCAGAGGGTGAATTCCACGGCAGACTCGACATCTATAGGAATGCGTACCTCGCGTACGCCTGCTCTCCAATGCTTGGACGCTTCGTTGACGTGGAGCCATTCTCAATGGATCTGACGTTGAGTCATGGAAAAAGAAAAAAAACCAAATGGAGATGTTTTTATGCTGTAGTGTTGCGTGCTTATGGACTATGGATGGCAGAAAGAAGAATACTAGGTAGAAGTGTGGAAGGCGTCCCCGGTAAGAGAACCACCTTAGTAACTGGACGCCGGACAACGCCGCGTGCCGTACGGATGTCGACTACGCGGACGTTACCATCGGCTCCTGGAAATACGGATTCGATTCTACCTAGTCGCCACTCATTCGAGGGCAGATTGTCGTCCTTGATGACGACCATGTCATCGGCGCGAAGGTTTTCCGTGGGAAGTTGCCACTTGTTGCGCTTGTGGAGCTCCTTAAGATATTCTTCCTTACACCGAGCTCGGAATTGCTGGTGTAGGGACTTTAAGTGCTGCCACCGGTTCACAATGGACTTGGATTCTCCCTTCACTTCGGGTTCCACTATAGACAGATGAGGCCCACCAACAAGAAAGTGCCCTGGTGTCAACGCTAAGAGATCAGTTGGATCCTCAGACATGGGAGCTAGCGGTCTGGAATTTAGACAAGCTTCGATTTTAGCTAGGAGGGTGGAAAGCTCTTCAAACGTGTACTTTCGCGTAGCGGTAGACTTAAAAAAGAAGGTCTTGAAGCTCTTGACACCAGCTTCCCAGAGGCCTCCCATATGGGGTGCCCCAGGGGGAATGAACTGCCAGTTGAGCTGCTGATGACTATAAGCATCAGTCACAGACTCTTTTACGGCTTGTAAAAAATCTCGGGAGAGCAGGGTGGAAGCGCCGACAAAGGTTTTCCCATTGTCGGACTGCACTTGACGAGGACAACCTCTTCTGGATACGAACCGAGCGAACGCGGCAAGAAATTTCTCGGTCGTCAGATCGGATGTAGGCTCTAGATGGATGGCCTTTGTAGAAAAACAGACGAAAACCAACACATACCCTTTTGTAATGAGACAAGCTCTTCCAGTGTAGTTCTTTATGTCAAAAGGGCCGGCGTAGTCCATCCCTGTGTACGTGAATGGTCGGGAAAAAGAAACTCTCTCTTTCGGAAAATTGTCCATCATCTGGACTTGCAATCTCTTCTTGTGAATAACGCAGACCTTGCAGGAGTTAATAACTGCCTTCACCAAGTTCTTTATCTTCGGAACCCAATATCTTGACCGGGTGAGACGTACAACTAACTGGTTACCTCCGTGTAACGTTATGAGATGCGTAAAGTTTACCAGTAGTCGCGAGAGTGCACATTCGTACGGGAGGATTATCGGATGTCGTTCATCATACCGCAAATTGTCGGAGGCAGTTATGCGGCCACATACCCTTATAAGTCCCTTCTGATCTAGAAAGGGATTCAAGGAGAGGATTGAACTTGACGCGGACACAGGACGCTTTTGACTCAAGCAGCGATATTCATTAGCCAAATATCTGCGCTGAGTACCAATGACCAAGAGCCGTTCAGCAGCGACAAGTTCTTGGGCCTCTAGACGGACCTCTTTAATCGGCGACTGTTTCCTGCATCGTTGGACAAAACGATGGACATACGCGAGGACACGCAAAGCTCTATCTAACTTGGAAAAGCGATTTAGGATGTCTTCTGTCGGAATGGACGCCACATGGGCCTTGACAGGACGCTTTTCTACCTCGGTCACCCGTATGTCGGTGCTTTGGCTAGGCCACTGATCTCGTGGCTGTTGCAACCACGTTGGGCCATGCCACCACAGAGGGTTGTCTACCAGTTCTTGAAGGGGCACTCCCCGACTAGCCAAGTCAGCTGGATTATGTTCGGATTGAATATGCGACCAATTAGCTGCCTCTGTGGACTGGGTAATCTTTGTTACTCGGTTGGCAACGAACGTTGTCCACTGGCATGCTGGTTTAGCTAACCATGCCAGCACAATCGTGGAATCGGTCCAACAATGGAGTTTTGAGGACAACATCGGCATATTGGGGAGAATGGATTCGGCCATCTCGGATAGCAGTAGAGCTCCACACAGTTCTAGCCTGGGAAGCGACACCGTTTTGACTGGCGCAACGCGCGTCTTGGCCGTGAGAAGATGTACTACCGTCGTATGCCCCATTTCTACGCGCACATAGATCGCAGCACCGTAAGCTTTTTGAGAGGCGTCACAAAATCCGTGATGCTCTACTCGGAATTCTGGGCGGAAGGAAACCCATCTGGGAATTTGGACTTGATCTAGGACCGAGTAACCTTGGAGAAAATCGCGCCACCTTTGGCACAGCTCAAGTGGAAGTTCATCGTCCCACCCTAGCTCCTGAAGCCAAATCTCTTGCATAAAGATTTTGGCACACTCAACAAATGGAGCTAGCCAGCCTGCTGGATCAAACAACTTTGCAATTTGGGAAAGGACCTGGCGTTTCGTGGGGGAGATTTCCGTTGTCAAAACTGGTGGGACGAAGAAAAATTGATCAGACGTCGCTTTCCAACGTACGCCGAGCGTTTTGGCTGTACTTTCAGTGTCGATCTCGAGGAAGTCGGTATTCAGAAGATGATCGCTTTGGATATGAGCTAAGATTTCCTTGTGGTTGTAGGTCCATTTTTTTAATGGAAAACCTGCGGAATCTAGGGCACTTTGTAGCTCCCGTACGATGAGCTGAGCGTCCTCTGCGGAGTCAGCTCCCGCAAGAACATCATCGACATACATGTAATTGCGAATTACATTGCTCGCTCTTGGATGGCTCAGCTGCACGTCTGTCGCCAGTTGTTGCAGAACTCTAATCGCCAGGAAGGGCGCACAGTTGACTCCAAACGTTACCGTCTTGAGCTCAAAATCTCGAGCATACCCCTCGCTGTTGCGGAATAAAATGCGTTGGAACGGGGTGTGTTTTGGGTCTACCCAGATTTGTCGATACATTTTCTCGATGTCTGCACTGTAGACGTATCGGAAATAACGCCATTTTAGGATTTGGATGGTTAAGTCGGACTGTAAGACTGGGCCAGCATGGAGGGTGTCATTTAGGCTGGCCCCATTTTCTGAAGGGCTGGTGGTATTTACCACCCGCAGCTTGGTGGTTGTACTTTCCGGCTTGAGCACGGCATGATGCGGAAGGTAGTAGCTGGCAGCATCGTGGGTGGGATGTACCTCATATGGTTGAGATCAAGATATTCTTGTATCACAGAGTCATACTTCGTTTTCTGTTGACTATCCCTTTTTAGACGTTGCTCATTTCTTAAAAATTGGGCTAACGCAAAAGATCTGGAATATCCAAGGGCGGACTTTACGTTTTCGGAATCGCGGAACGGAAGGCTTACGACATATCTGCCGCTACTGTCTCTCGTAGTCGTCCGGAGGAAATTCTCTTCACAGGTCACATCAGACGCTTTTGCCACTTTTACTGGCAGATCCTCCACCTCCCAAAATTTGGTGAGAAGTTTATCTAGGGAGGTGTCAGCCGCGTGAGAAATTCGCGTGGAAAAGGCGGAAATTGTGTTTGTCCTTGACGCAGGCACTGGTCCTGTCAAGATCCAGCCGAAAATCGTCTCTTGACCGAGAAGAGAGCCACAGATATTCGGTCGGGTGCCGCTTAGGAGAATGGACGGGAGTATATCGGCCCCGATCAGAAGATCTATTTGCGCGCTCTCGTAAAACTTTGGATCCGCTAGTGGAAGTTCGGGAATATCCCGGAGAAACTGTTGCGGAATCGGACAGGAAGGAAGATTTCCAGCTAGTTGCGGAAGAACGTAGGCAGTCGTACTTAACTGCAGGCTATGCCGGGTTGGCGAACGAATGGTAAACTGACAGAGCTTTTTGGATTCCGCGGATACTGTCTGGTTTAAGCCTGACACCTGAGCTTGGATAACTTGATGAGGCAATTTAATTAAGTTGAAGAGCCGCTCAGTGATGAAGGTTGCCTCAGAACCTGAATCTATCAGCGCACGAGCTTTGAAATTGGAACCCAGGTGGCAAATGTCGATTATGGCTGTGCCCAGCAAAACCGATCTGTACCCCGTCGCAAAGTAATTTTGCACAGTGGAGTCCGTGGCAACGGTAGCCGCGGGAACGGGTGTATTTGGTCCTGATCTGGGTGACGGAGTCGTACTGGAAGGCGCTGGGTGTGAGTTGCCTCGGTGCAGTAGCGTGTGATGGCGGCCGCGGCACGTGAAGCAGCTGTGAGTGCTTTCGCAATCACGCAGCTGATGTCCTCGTGCAAAACAGTTCAGGCACAGCCTTTTCTCTTTTATGTAATTGGACCGCTCATCGACAGACATCCGGAGAAAACGTGCGTACGGGATGGTTTTCCCGATTACACAAATCACACCCTCTAGACCTGGGTGCTACTCTTGGCTCGTAGGAATTTATCCTCCGGGATATGGAATTGGAAGTCGATGCTCTGGGCTGGGACTGATTAAAGCCTGATGGCCGCACGTCATCTATGGTTTATAGTGTCCGGTGACGCTCAGTTTGGAAACCATTGAGTTCTTGCCAAGTAGGAATATTGGCCTTGTCGTGTAGCGACTGCTCCCATAAGGAAAGCGTAAGCTTCGGGAGTTTGGCGGAGCACATGTAAACCAGCATACAATCCCAATTATCAATCTCGATTCCGCACATTTCTAGCGCCTCGAGGCACCCTTGGATGGTGCTTTGTAATTCTCGTAAAGCTGTCCCAGATTAATGAGTGACTGACTGCACATTGAACAATATTTTTAGTTGGCTGTTTAATAACAATCGTTTGTTTTCGAAACGCTCAGTTAGGTTAGCCCAGGCTGAGCGAAAACCATCGTTAGTAAGAGGCGCTTTGGAAACTATGGTGTGTGCGTCGCCGCTCGTTTTGGCGTTAAGGTGGAATAATTTTTCGACCGGCGTAAGCCTCGAATTGTTAATGTAAATGGCCGTAAATAGATCCCTAAAGGTTGGCCAGCGAAGATAATCACCGGTGAAAACCTCGGTATCGCACGGAGGAAGCCGGCAGCCTGACGGAATATATGTCTGGGAAGGATCAGCTGGAGTTGGGGGAGCTTGCGGAAGTTGCGGAGTTTGCGCTATCATATCGGCTATCTGGGCCCCACACCTTTCGTACGCGCTGTAGCAGTAGCCATATTTAGCCTTGAGAACTGGCAAGCTCTCAGCTGCACTTTCTCCGGCTGCTACAAAGCACGCGGTACATATATCGTACTCCTTTTTGATGCGGACCCATACCTCTCGGATTTCGTCTCGGCGAATATTGAGAACGGATAGCGTAGGAGGGACCGCCGAGGGAATGTTAATTCGGGATTCCAATTCGGAAAGTCGATCCGAAACTTCAATAAATTGCTTTAGGGCGAGTTCGGCAGCCGTTGCAGTCATTATTGTGCTGGCACGCGTTACTCTTTCGACAGGAGAAGGAGACCTTTTGGGAGGTGGCGACTTTACCTTTTTAGGTGTGGGCGACCTTACCGTAATCTTTGGTATATTTTTTGATGGAACAGGGGATGCTCTGCTAGAACTTTCCCTGTACATACCAAACAATAATGAACTGCTTCAGTGGAGAGAGCGCTTTGTTCCCGTTTTGCGACGTAGAAAAATACGAGAACAGATACTATCCTCGTTTCTTTTTTACTACAATGTGCGGAATGTTTGGATGCGCGGATATAATTTGCTTTGGTTCGGATTCTTTGGTTTAAAAACAAATCCACAGGAAAAAAAAATTCAAGATTGAACGACTACAAAAGAACTTGGTCGTGCTGGGTGAGGATTTTATTTTAATTTTTTGGTTTTTAAAAAAAAACTTTCAGAAAAAATACTGAAAAAATACTGTATAAAATACCGAAAAGAGTACCGAACCAGTTTGTTGAAGTAGAGGAGTATTATTTTCTTGTTTTTAAATAAGTTTCAGAAAATACTGAAAAATACTGAATAAAAATACCGAAAATAGTCCCTAACCAGTTTGTTGGAGTTGAGGAGTATTTTTTTTCTCGCTGTTTGTTCTCGAGGAAAAAATCACGGTATTTGTAAATACGGCAATAAATAACTGATGTGATATTCACCGTGATGTTCACACTAGGATTAGTTGAACAAAATAGGGGAAATATGGAAATGCCAATTAAATTTGGTTTTGTATTTGACGGAATTATTGTTGGTATTTTTTTTTTTGATCGGAATAAAATTGATCGGAATGGTAATGGACTGACGTGCATATATTTAATTAATGATCGGAATAACTTGATCGCAATGGTAATGAACTGAAGTTGTGTCGTGCACACAGCCCTTTTTCTATTCGGCTATGTGCATGTATGCTGGAGTCGACGGGAAGACGTGAGAGCTTGGACGTATGTATGTATGTAGGTAGGTATGTATGTATGTAATTAAAAGAGCAAACACTGGAAAACAAACAGTTTTCGCCGTCGGTCTGGGAATCTTATTTATTTTGTATTTGGGTTGACCGACGGAAAACTTGTGGTATATATTTTCGCTGTAGGATGTAGAAAATATATGTTTGCAATATATATGTATGTAATATATTATATGTAAGATGGCGGAAAATTTATATGTAAATCTGGCCGGTAAATATTATGTAAGATGGCGGAAAATTTATATATACATTTGGCCGGCGGGTATGTGTTGTAATTTTCGATATTTTGTGGACTGTATTGGAAATGGAAAAAACGAGTGCAAAAAATATTTATTCCCAGTGACGGAATAGCACTTTATAAGTGTAGGGGGCCAATTTGGCGGATCACAGGTAACTCGAAATATTTTCGCTGTATGCTGGGAATATATTTTGCAAATTTTTCACGGAAGTGAATTTTTTGTGGTTTTACTTATGTATGTACACTTTCGGAGATGTGTGTATGAATGTATGGATGTACTAAGCCTTGATGTACGGCCAAATGTACTTATGTACTCCTAATATGCTTGATTTGCACAAAAGGAAATAGGATAACAATGGCGGCACGATCAAAGGCAAGGAAAGAAGGGCGAAATTGTATTTAAATTGCCGTTGTCGGATTAATCTGAATTCGATTTTGGACAAATCATACAGAAAGTCAAACGAAACGGAGTTTTCGATGGCTGACTGTTGACCGGCAATTAAATATACATACTTAAGTTATCAATTTCGTACTTATCTTGGTCGGAATTGGGTCGCTGGAAAAATCCGGTCGAATGATCAAAAATGATCGGGGGGACGTCAACCTCGGTAGAAGGCAGCTTCGTAGGGCCCACGGGTAGTGGTTGATGATAGCCGGCTAGAAGCTGTGGGGGAGAGAAAATCACTCGGCGATCGCGAGAAGGAAACCACTTGAAACTTTTCGAAATTGGCGCGGACCGACCGGGCGATGTGTATTCTCTGGTTGACAATCGAGTACTAACTTAATACTAATTGAGCGCTGTGCTTCAGAGCGCACTGGAACTTCACGGGAGCGGGAAAACGGGAGAGCCTGGAAGCGCCAGCATCCAGCGCTGGAGTATGGGCATTCAAAACGAGAGAGAGGAGAGCGGACCATACAGGGTGCTTCGCGGCCTGAACAGTATGTTAATATTATCGAACGAGAGTTCCGAATCATTAGATATAATATATTCGGATATTAAAAAATCTGTATATTTTCGAGCAGTGATGTATTCCAATATCTTATTGTCTACATTGGTGTAGGATATATTATTAATTTTAGTGGTGCCATTAAAAGTTATTAAATATGAACCAATTAAATGAGTGTCATTAACTGTATTATCTCCATTTACAAAAATGGCTCCATCTTGGAAAACATCTATATTTTTATTTTTTTCTCGGATTTTATTACAAAAAGATTGTTCTCCATTTAGTAATCTTGTGAAACAAGAATCTTCTGGGTTAAGTGTGCAATAATTATTGAATATTTCTTGAAATTAGACAATACATAGTACTTATTTCTACATTTTGCGACATGATTATCAATTAATCATTTTCCATCATTATGTGAAATGTATCTTGAATTGTAAACGTCACAACGATCGGTAATAATAGGGTATTTTATGTAAATTATAAAAAGATCTTTGTGCAAAGCGAT
Source organism: Drosophila rufa (assembly GCA_018153105.1). Classification (NCBI taxonomy): domain Eukaryota; kingdom Metazoa; phylum Arthropoda; class Insecta; order Diptera; family Drosophilidae; genus Drosophila; species Drosophila rufa. The sequence goes on from JAECXS010000135.1 coordinate 2,625,930, forward strand.
TTTAAATTCAGATATATCTAAAAGGTCTGTTAAAATTACCGGTCTATTTTCGTGTTTATAAATTTCTTGTATATCATCATTGTTTAGAATTTTGGTATTAAATACATCAATTTTTGCGAGTGTAATTGTGTCCATTAAATTTATAAGATCGTAAGTAAGCAAGCGCAGACGATATTTTCTAAGTGGAATTTCTTGATTCTTAAAGGCTGTTTTAAATTGTTCAGACAAAGATTTTGGTAATTTTCTATTATACGGGCCCCTTCCAAAAAATTAAAAAAAAAAAAAAAAGGGTGTGCTTCAACATACATTTGGGTATAAAAATTATGTTGGGGACGCTCTTAGTTTAGTCACAATAAATCTTTAAAGTTTTGCCTAATTCCCATACAAAATACAGAGGGCTGAGAAGCTTAAAATGTTTGTCAAATTGTGCTTAGCGTAAATACTATATATATGGACACTTTGCACACTTTGAATACATTTATGCGTGAAATATAAATAAAACAACAATTTGACAACGTAAAATTCGTAGTAATTAACTTTTAATTCCATTTTTTTTTTTTTTTTTGGATTTCAATATTAAGATTATATTATATATAAAACTAGCGGACCCGGCGAACTTTGTCTCGCCCTAATTCGACGCCATTATATAACCCCAGGGTAATAGTCAAACACTGCATTTCTTTATTTAGTATAGAGCGATATGATATACTATGTTTTTTGTTTTATTTTCCGGCGCAAAAACAAACAATGAAGACGGCTTACCAACACGCGAACATGCAACGTACAGCTGGCCGTGCGAAAAACAGGGAAATTCTAGATTTATCCCGCAGACTTCTAACGATTGGCCTTGCGATTTGTTGATTGTCATCGCAAATGCCAATCGGACGGGGAACTAAATCCTCTTGAATTGGAATGGTAGATCAGTTGGAATAATCGGAATTCGTGGTATAAGGACTACCTCTCCTTTAAATGTTCCCTTGATGATCGTCGCCTGAATCACGTTATTCATCAGTTTCTTGACGGACAACCGCGTACCGTTGCACAATTTCGGATGATTTAGATTCCGCAGCATTATAATAATTGATCCCACCTTCAGTTGCAAATTATGCGGTGGAGTTCCTGGTACATCTAGCGAGTTCAAAAATTCTGTCGGATAGTTCGTCGCTTCATCCTCGTCGGTCACGCTGTCAACGGATCTGTATGAATGCAGTTCTCCATCGATTTGATTTTGAATAATGTAATTCAAATTATCTACGTCCTTGTTCTTCGCTGCTAGTATTGCCCGTTCACTAGTCGATATTTTTATAATTTTGCGCAATGTCGGGGAACACTTTGTTAATGAGTTCCTCCTTTGACGATGTGAACACGCAAAAATTTTCCGGAAACGATATTGATCCAGTCGAAACATCAACAGGAATTTCGCCATTGCCAAGTGCCAGCAGTTGTCTCGAGAATTCAGCAGCGGACGGGTCATTCTGCAATGTGACTCTCATGTTCGTGGTTAATTTCAGCTTTTTGACATATCTCCACAATGAAGACGATTTAAGGCATGCATTAACTTCATCGGCAGCCGCAGATTTCGGGATGACGGGAAGCGTTTGACGAAAATCTTCGGACAGCAATATCAAAGACCCACCAAATAGTTTCGAATCACCGCGTAAATCTTTCATCGTTCGGTCAACTGCCTCCAAAGCTCGCTTATGCGCCATCGTGCATTCATCCCAAATGATGATTTTGCATTCTCGCATCAATTTCGGTGTCGCCGAATTCTTGCTTATTGTGCATGTTGGCTTGTCAACCGTGAGAAGATTCATGGGCAGCTTCAAAGCGGAATGTGCAGTTCGACCGCCTTCCAACAACGTGGCAGCAATGCCAGATGATGCAACAGCCAACGCAATTTGAGATCTTGATCGAATCGTTGCCAGAATCAACGAAATGACAAATGTCTTGCCTGTCCCACCAGGAGCATAGAGAAAGTATAAGCCTCCCGATCCATCGTCAACAACCTTCATTATCGAATCGTACACGTTCTTCTGCTCGGCATTCAAAAACGGCACATTATCTTGGTTATAGTGTTGCTCCCGTTGAAATTCGCGATTGAAAGCATCGTGCACTGAACGATGTGGCGTTGGCATTCCCAATGTCGACAGTAGACTGCCGCACATAAGCATACACATGTCTTCGATCCGTATTAAAGCTTCGTTGTGCATTTCTCCGTTAATGGCAAGAGTGAAATTCATAGTTGTCCTGCGAACGTCTATTAAAATGTCGTCAGCCATAATGTCCTTGTACTTTCCCACAGTGCGGTCGGGTTCGACGGATGACATGTGGCTATGATTATTGCAAATAATGCACGAATTTGATTTGATCCAGAAAGAGAAACAGTGGCATCAGCGAGCTTTGAGTCCCAATGTGTGTCGTTTTCAAGCAAATTTAATCGTTGGCAAGCCTCCCGAAAAGTGGCGCACAGCACACCATCCACAGTACGCAGGGACTCGAAGGATGTAGGGCCTCTTATGTTCACCAAAAGCAAGCGAATATAAAAGCATTCGTCTTGGCGTGGATGAACTGTGTATATTCGTCCGAGAGCATCAGTCGAATAGATATCAGCGAAACCAGCATCGCCTCTTTTTCGGCGTTAAAACTTTTTCGATGCAGCGTTCCATGTATAATAGCGTGGCATTTCCGAATAGAGTAAAGTCCTTGCGAACGGATCGCTTTCGCATGTAGAAAAGAAATTTGTCAACGTTGTCGCTGGTGGCCGTTCTGCTCTTTGCGCTGCATTCGCGTCCGTAAAGTAGACACGCTGGCCGTTTTCCAAGTGAACAGATAAGTGTACGACCGTCGGATGACGTTCATGAATCGGAAATGAAAACAGACGCCAAATGGCCTCGTTACAACTTACGTAACGTCCAAGTTGAAATTTCGTCACCTCGTCGTTTGCATTCGGATCAGCAATGCCAAACACCGCCATGTCGCTCCCTTTGTTCACATATTTGCAAATGTATTTGATTGATTTTATTGAGTTGCAGTACTCAACATTGCAGTGCGTTGAAAACGTTTTCGACAAAAGCGGACAATATGGAACGATCCAGCGGTTATCGACGATGACTTTGTTATTTTTTACCATCATTTCGATCCATCTGCCGTTGTCATCTGGAGAACGACGCCTATACAATGGATATCCATCGTTTCCACTGTTTGTTTCAGCCACCAACGAGAATGAAAAAGAAGTGATTAAACAAACCTGTCGTTGGATTGACCATCTTTATGTTGAAGTGATAGCCATCTTCTCCACGACAGAACATCAACGGATATTGAAGTGCATCATATGACCGATGAGTCTCATAAACGCGTTGCAATTGTCCATCATCCCGACGCTTGAGAACAATATCGCGTGATTCCACATTCTCGCCAACAATCACCACTGCGACTTCATTGATAGTGGGCGCATTGAATTGTCTTGAATGGCTTCCTGCTGGTCTTTTATCTGCTCTGATAATGATTTTGTGGTCGTCAGAATGCATTGTATCCAAAGCTGTTTTGAACAATCTGACCAATTCATTACACTCATGAAGAAGATTTTGCAATTGTTGTATTATTTCACGTTTAGTTGCAGTGAAAATTGCACAACGCTGATTAAGTTCAACTGCCGAATCACCAACGAAATAGATCTGAAGGAATTTATGATCTTTGTTTGGTGGTGGTAACAAAGCGCCCGCTCGATGGTGAATTTGCCCTCGAATCTGAATTTTGTGATGCAATTTCGTGAAAAATTATAGTTGTTCATGTTGATAAAAGAGTGACGCTATTACCTTATAACTCGGATTGTAGCCTGGTTGTTGAACAACCTCTGCTCCAAATGACGTCATTTGAAAACATCCGTTATATTTTTGTGCGTGCAACAGGAAATGGTTTGATTTGCTTGTATTTCCATATAGAAGCGAATACAATGGCTCTGGTGGATGAGTCAAAACCGGCAATTTTACCTTGCCACCTGCGCAGCATAAGCCGGGAGCTTCCAATCGAAACTTCAGTGCATTGCAGTGCTGACATACCACAGACAATGAACCGATAACAACGCAGCTATGGTCTTTGTAGGACGTTGAGAAATTGTATGCAAATGCAGCGCGATTCAAGTCTGTTCTTGGTACTCTTTGTGTAGAGCGAATCTGTGCTAAACGGGTTCGTCTCGATTCATTTCTTTCTGCACGTTCGTCTTGCGTTTGACTTTCATGGACATTCCGACTATATGTTGCTCGACGTGTACGTCGTCCAATGTTTGGCCGTCTTATAGCAGGCATTATTCCTACAAATCACAGGAAGAAATTAAACAAATCCGGACGTCTGATAAAAACGAATAAGAAACCGAATAATATTGAAACGATTTGTTTTTACTTTGACATATATTTCGATACACTACTCTTTTATATAATTTGATATTTTAATTATTTGTTTTTCACCATTACCCTGGAGGATTTTCTAAAAATTTTATTACGTTCTGACCTTTTCCTGTAAGTTACCTACAACTGAAAAAAAATTTGAACCAAATCGGCCCAGCCGTTCTCCAGTAGTTTTTTACGACACATTTTTTGGGCTCCATTTTTATATATGTATATAGAAGAAGATAGAAGATAGATAGATTAAAAAGGAACTTCCATGTCCTTATTTTTGTTTAATGTCAAAAGCAAAGATTGGCTGTGCAAAATAACATAGGTTAAAAAAAAAGAATTTATTGGGATTACTTAAAGTAGTGCCGCAGGTGCTGCTTTACGTTCTCTCTGACCTAATGATCACAGCAATACTCTTCGCTTACCTCATCAAACTGTATGCTCTTTACTATAAAATTCTCCTTAAAATTTTTATTTTCAAATTTACGTCTTAATATTGAAAAGTCGTTAATTACTACGTATTTTACGTTGTCAACTTTTTGTTTTATTTATATTTCTCGCATAAATGTATTCAAAGTGTGCAAAATGTCGACATGCTCGTATATAGTATTTACGCTGAGCACAATTTAACAAAAATTTTAAACTGCACAGCCCACTGTACCGCGACGATACACAGACAGGCGCTTGAATTTTGTGTATTCATCATTTGTCAGTGTGCGTGTTTGCTACACATTTTGTATGGGAATTAGGCAAAACTTTAAAGATTTATTGTGACTAAACTAAGAGCGTCCCCAACATAATTTTTATACCCAAATGTATGTTGAAGCACACCCTATCTATGTTTTTTTTTTTTTAATTTTTTGGAAGGGGCCTGTATAATAGAAAATTACCAAGATTTTATATCTTTAAATATTTTAGAATTAATAACGAATTGATCGTTATTATTTTGTATTAAATCGTCGATTTTATTTTTGACTGTTATAAAATCACCATGATCTGGAGTTCCCGCTATCCATTTCCAGATAGTGCCTATTTCATTAATGGCTCTTTTTGATCTACTGGGTATTAATTGAGAGATAAGTATATTGATAATTTTTAAATCGTGGGATATTTCCCAAAGAAAATTCTTGTTGTCGTGACTCTGTAGAAATTCTGTTTCAAGATTAATTATATCTCTATAAAAACTTATATTAGTTATATGAAATAAATCTGCGTATGATTTATAAATCAGAACATCCTTGGTATCCTTGAAAAGAAGGAAATCATGGTTCGTGTAATCCATAATTTCGCATTTGATTGTTGATACAAACAGTAATAAGTACATAATTGAAATCATTATCTGTAATTTGAAACAGATTATTTAATATTATCTTTATGAATAGTTCGGTTTCTGTTATTTATAATAACTTTATTAGGGTGGTTTTCCTTAACTACTTGTTTTTTGTATCTTGAAATAAGCTTGTTTCTTTCCCCGTGTTTCTTTTCGTAAATTACCTTTCCTACGTGATAATTCTTATTTTGTCTATCTTTATTATGAAATTGCAACATTTTCTCTTGAGCTTGTTGCAATAATTTAGGAATATCATCGTGCTCGATTTTGTTAAATAATATATCAAAAGGTCGTTGGTTGGTTATTGAGTGAATTGTTAAATTATATTGTTGTGCTGCTTTAATTATAATTTCGGAATAATCAACTAAATTAAGCTCATCTTTAATACAGCGAGCTATTTCTGTTAAGGTAGAGTGTGCCCTTTCTATTTGTCCGTTGGACGTGCTATGTCGAGGATCTGCAAAGAATAGAGATATACCATTTCTCTGTGCAAAGGATTTAAATTGTGATGAAGAAAAACTTGGTTCGTTATCTAATGGGAATTGTTGTAAAATTTCTGAAACTTTATTTTCTATATTTAGTTTATTAGAAATTTCTTTTGCGACTAAGTATTTTGAATAAGAATCTATACAAGTAATGAATATAAGATTTTGGGCGTAATAGATGTCAAGATGCAAACTTTCACCTTCTCTTTCTGGAATAGGTGCTTGACCGATAGGAATCTGTACCGGATGTCTATTGTATTTGTTCTGATTGCAGATCGTGCAATTCTTTATAAATTCCTTAAGCTTTTTGTATAAATTAGGCTAATAATAAAGTCTAGTTATCTGCCTATAATTTTCATCAAGCCCTCTATGAGCTCTACAATGAGTTTCTGTGATTATCAAAGAAATGTCTTCGGCGTTTTCGACATCCTGGACAAATGTCTTTGTATATAAAAATGTATTTATAAAATTTTCTTTAAGTGGTTTTTGAATTTTATAAAAATCTTCTAGATTACAGTGAACTCCTATTGTTATATTGGGTGGAATATATTCTCTTAAGAGTGATATTAAATTCTCCGGAGTGTCAAACTATTAAATGCCTAGTGTTTCCGAAAACATTAATCGACTCATGTACCGTATACCTCCCCGTTGCAATTAGCAATTGTTGCTGGTTTCTTGTATTACGTTCTCAAAACTACTCTCTGCTGAATGTTGAGTATTTTGATTAGAGACCGATTCATTACTTTCCGTTAAGTTATTGATTTGGATCCTTGATAAAGCGTCCGCAACAACATTTGTTGCTCCTGGCTTATAAATAATTTTGGGTAAATAGCTCTCAATAAAGTAATACCATCTTTTCATTTCAATATTGGTGTTTTTTTGTGAAATTGAGAATGAAAAAGATTGGTGATCAGTATAGATCTCGATGTTGTTAACCCCGTATAAATAATTTCGAAGGTTTTTAAAAGCCCATACTATGGCTAAAAGTTCCTTTTTATTTGTTGCATATAACTGTTCAGTTTTGGTTAGAGTTTTAGAGATAAATGTAATTGGTTTTCCTTCCTGAGAAAGAACAGCAGCAATTGCTAGGTCAGACGCATCAGTTGTTAGGGTAAATTTTTTATTGTAGTCTGGTTGTACTAGTTCCATTTGCGCAATTAAATTTTGTTTGAGCTCGTTAAAAGCTCTTACAACTGAATCATCAAACTGTATCAAAGTTTTACGTGATGCCTTTTTTGATACTTTGCCGTTTTGGCCTTCTAAATATTTTGTTAAGGGTTTAGCTATCTTTGCGTAATTTTGCACAAATTTTCTTTAATATCCTCTAAGGCCTAGGAAGCTTCTAAGCTCTCGAATATTTTTAGGGATCGGATATTTAACAATTGTAGAAATTTTTTCGGGATCGGTTTTTATCACATTGTGAGATACAACGTAACCGAGAAAGTTTGTTTCTAATTTAAAGAACTTTGATTTTTCAATCGAAATTTTCATGTTTGCGTTCAGCAAAATGTTAATAATGACAATTACATCCTTGTAATGTTGTTCAATTGTATTTGAAAAAAATAACTATGTCATCCATATAAACATGACATGACATGACTGCAGGGTCCTGCATTGGATATCTATCGGGTATAGTGTTTTCATTGAGCTTTTTATAATCTATAACGAGTCTGAGTTTTGGACTTCCATCTTCCTTGAAACCCTTTTTTGGTACTACCAGTACGGGTGAATTATATGGACTTCTACTTGGCCTTATAATTTCTTCTTTTAGCATTCTACTTATTTCAGAATTTACAAAATCTGAAGCTGATAGAGCGTAAGGGTTTGCTGTAAATGGCCCTATCATTTACGGTGTTTATCTCACCGCGTATATCGGTCCTAAATGGAATCTGCATATTTATTTTAGAATGCTCTTCATTGATAATATTCAATATATCATTCTTCAGATCCTTTCTTTGGTCTGCAGATGATATTTTTATGTTGTTTATTTTATGATTGTCGGATATTTCAACGACGGCGCGTTCAGAATTTTTAAATTCCAAACTTTTATTTTTGTCGGATTTTTCCAAGACGGTGTGTTCAGAATTTTTAAATTCCAAACTTTTATTTAGGTCGGATATTTCAACGACGGCGTGTTCAGGATTTGTATATCCCAAACTGAATTCGCTTTGATTACCCATTTCAGATTCGGATCTGATTTGAGCCTTTTCATCAAAGTATTTTTTTACTATAAATTCCTTTAATGGAAGAATGGTATTTTCTTCTGTTAAAGAATGTTGGTTCAAAAGATTTCCGTTTTCATAATTTAATCTTTCTTCTCTCCCATTATATTTGATAACTCCCTTAGCTGTATCAATGACGGCTCCTATTTTTTTCAATAGGTTATAGCCGATCAGTAGATCTGAATCTAGTCCTTCTATTTCATAATAAGTATATTGCGTATCAAAAATAGTTATTTTATGATAATATTTAATTATAGAATATCCGTTCACTGTAGATACTCTTTTGTATATTGGAAGCTCATTCTTGTTTTTATAAATGCCTGTTTTAATATAACACGAGGTTGCCCCAGTGTCAATTAATATCTTTAATTTTTTATTTATTTTCGGGTCATATCTAATTAATTAATGGTTCTCTTCAATGTTATTTAGTCTCATCGTCTTGTTAGCCGGTTGGTTAACGGTTCCAGTAGGTTCCCTTTTATTTTGAGTTTGGCCTTGCTGAGTGTGCTGGGTCTCAAATTTTTTAGTTTGACCCCAATTGTTCTGGCTATAATTATTATTTTGATATTTATTATAGCTTTTATTATAACCATTGTTAGACCTGTTCTGTATCTGGATAGACTCGTCTACCTCCATTGGTTCTGGCTTATTTTGTGGCTGCCTATAAGTGTTCCACTGATTTTGTTGGTTATTATTATATCTACCCAAGAATTATTTTTGCTCTGATTATAATAACCTTGAGTATTTCTTTTTTGGTTGTGGTCATGATAAAACCTTAAATTATTAGTGTTTTGCTGGTTATTGTAATTATTGTTTTGTTGTTTTGGCTTCTGATTGAAATGTGTTTGACCATTTCCACCAGAGTTTGGCTCACTATGTTTTCTGTGATTTGTTGAGAAACTATTTGCGAAATTTGCCCTCATATTGTTGCTTTCTAATTCCTGAACTATGACCATTGCATTTGGTAGGTCAAATGGATTCATTGAGAAAATAGTATCTGATATTTGGCCGTTGAGGCCGGTAATGAAAACTCTTAGGGCTGTTTTCCTATGTTTCTCATTTAATTCCGCTGTTATTGGTTTGTTTCTTCCATAGGTCATAATAGTTTTATTGATGAGTAGAGTTAGTTTTCTATTAACTGCACCATAATAATCCATTGTGGATAATTTACCCTGACTCAATACACCTAATTCCTGTTCAATAATATGAATTGGACGTTTGTCGCTAAAGACAAAGTCAAGTCTGGCCATTATGGCATCGAAATTTAATACCGTCCCGTTATGGGTTAGGGCATCGTTTGCCATTCCTGTTATTTTGTTTCTTAATATAGATAGGGCAGAATAAAATCTTTCACTACCTCTGGCATATTGCCCCATGGCTATTTCAGCTGACTCTCTCCAACTTACATATTTATCTTCTTCACCTTTGTATTCCCTGGCAGATTTGATGATTTCATAAGATGTCTCGCACTTGATATTTGGATCTACGATCACTATCTGATAATCCTCAACCGATTTAATTTTGTTAGAAAGCTGCGATCTTAAGTTTACGATCTCCTCTTTTAATGGATTTAATTCAAAATTTACAATTTGTTTAATTAAATCTCCTACATTAAACACTGTATTGTTAGATGGTTGGTGGTTGGTATGTTCTTGGGGTGGATTTACGAGGAGTCTTTTATTGGCTCCAGCCTGACTGGTTGTAGGCTCTGCCATCTTGAGAATTTTTTCGAAATCAGCAATTAAGTCTTCCACTTTGATTTTATATTTGATTTCTTTACAAATTTCTTATAGAATAATTATAAAAAAAAAATAGTATTTCTCACGAATCGTCCTCCTTATTTTTTTCTTCTCGTAGTTTTCTGATCCTGTAGGGGTCGTCCTCCTTCTTGGTTGATGATCCTGATTGGGGTCTTCCTTCTTTTTCAATGTTTTTGTGTGGCGAGGGATTTCCCTTCAGCCTGTTTTCTTTGATTGTTTTTTGTTGATGGTTTCGAAGAATTTTTGTCAATTTTTGTTTTTAAAATTTTTTTGAATTAAAATGTTTTTTCCAATGTTTATTATTTTTGATGAATTTGTTTGTCACTTTTAATTTTATAATGTCCGAGCAGTGAATTTATGTTACGATCACTATTTTGTAATTTAAGATTTAAGGGGATTATTTCATTAATTAATTTCCACCTAAGTTTTTTTTTATCAACACAAACTTTTTAGTTATTCGTCGGTTGTATCAGGTTTTTGGCCGCGCTAAATTCCTTTTTTACTTTAAAACTTTTAAAGCTTTGTTTTAGAATTTTTTAATCGCACAGCCCACGTTGGGCGCCAATTAAGTTTTTCACTAGTGATTAGTTTACAAAAATTTATTTTTATTAAACACTTATTCATTATTACAATAGGTCGAACTTATTTCACTGCTCTTTTACTTGAACTCTAATTTATCGACTGCTCCGATTTGATCTCAGAAACTGACTGCCAGGCCAAGTGCCGATTATCTGATAAGCAAACCTCGGTTTAAGAGAATCTAGGATCTCATCTAGGAACTCTTTAAGAGATAGACATGAAGCGGACTTAAGAGAGTCGGAAAATATTGGATGACGAAATCTTTGGCTTGATTGTGAAATTCGATTAACAGATTACTTTGCAATTTTTGGGTCTCGCTGGGTGGCGACCGGATGCTAATGTTTACATTTGGGAGACCCGGCTTAGTTTACAGTAGAAGGACTGCGTCGCAAATGGAATTTAATAATGAACTTCTACTGAAGTGGGGAACTTAATAATGAACTTCTACTTAAGTGGGGAAGCTATTTGGGATTTGTTTGGGAAGGCTGAATAAGTGGTTCCCAACTAAGAATTGTTTAAAAAGAAATTTGTTTACAGCTTGGGTAAGGATGCTGGGATCTTGAGCTGGATAACCTACATGCAAATATATTTAATGGATTTTACTGCATTACAGTAGTTTACATTTATATGGGCATTGAACATTTTCGAAAATAATGGACAATACGGAACCACCCAATGATTATCAACTTCAACGTCCAGGCTACGAATTATAATGTTTGCCGTTTTGACATTATTATTAGGTGATCTACGTCGATACAACGGATATCCGTCGTTGCCCGTTATGGTTTCTGAAGTCAATTGTCTTTGGTATCGTTTCGAACTCTTTCCATCAATCATACATGGTGAATTCATATTTAGTTCACCTCACGGACCATGTATCATGTTTTAACGACAACGTGAAATAACTCAATATCAACGGATTGATCAGGAATTTCAGCCGATATAACGTTATCGATTTTATCAGGAGTTATTTTATGAACCAGCCAAATTAATATATGTGCGTGCCGCAATCCCCTTTTTTGCCATTCGATGGAGTACATATGGTAACGTACCTCTACAAATACACATAATTTTACAATTAAATCCATAAGTGCTTGCATTTTTTTCGAAAACCACCTGCTGTAATGTCTTGACGATCAGTTGTCGACTGTCCTTCAAATAAATTGTTTTTGATGTCAGCCCACTGTGGAGTACATGTAAATGTAATAAACAGATCCGGTCCATATTGTCGTACATAAGACATTGCGTCTTGTGCATATTCCTCCATATGCCGTGGGCTACCAATATACGATGAAGGCAATATACTAAAGTTAAACGTCCGATGTCATTAACATTAGCATCATTCGCTATCGCATCTTGCAAATTTATATATTCTTTAGATCTTATTTTTGCTTGGTTAAAACGTTTTTTATTTATTGCTGTGTCACAATGTAGACACAGTATTATATTGTTTTCTATTACTATCTTGTAGTAACTTTTACAATAGTGTAGCGCGGAGTTCAATGGATTAAATCAATTTTGAAGGTGTGAGAAAGAGTTATAGGAAAATTGGATTTCAAATGTTTTAATTTTAAACATTAAAACATTTCCATGTTCCCCACCTAATTTAATTCCTAATTTTGACCAGATGTTTGCAACGCAGGGAAGGAGGCATCTTCGACCCCATAAAGTATATATATTCTTGATCAGCATCACCAGCCGAGTCGATCTAGCCATGTCCGTCTGTCTGTCAGTCCGTCTGTCTGTCTGTCCGTCTGTTCTACGCGAACTAGTCTCTCAGTTTTTGAGCTATCGAGCTGAAAATAGTCAGCATAGTCTTATTTTTTTAGCACGCAGTATATATGTCGGAACGACCAAATTCGGACTACTATATCCTTTAGCTGCCATAGGAATGATGGCGAAATTAATGTAAAAAAAATTTTAACTTCTCTGTTGTTCAACGTATTTCTATAAATTTTCAGACTTAGCAGTTTTTTGTGGTTCTAGAATTACAGTTTTAATTTCATTAAGATCGGACAACAATATCATATAGCTGCCATAGAAACGATCGGTCGATTTATATAAAAATGTAAAATCATGTAAAATGTAAATTTACATTACATTGTTATTTTTATACCCTTGCGTATTATAACAGCAGATTTTAAATTTCATGCGAAATCGGACTTCTATATAATATAAGCACTATCGGATTAAATTGGCATATACTTGATATTTTTCAAGATATTCGATTAAAACTTCATAAATGCTGTTTTTATATAAAAACAATATATTTAATGTAAGTTATTCTTTTAGTTTAAAAGTTATGGAAATACAATTTTTATACCCTTGCAGAGGGTATTATAATTTTGACCAGATGTTTGCAACGCAGTGAAGGAGGCATCTCCGACCCCATAAAGTATATATATTTTTGATCAGCATCACCAGTCGAGTCGATCTAGCCATGTCCGTCTGTCTGTCCGTCTGTCTGTCTGTCTGTCTGTCCGTCTGTCGGTTTCTACGCGAACTAGCCTCTCAGTTTTTGAGCTATCGGGCTGAAATTTTCAGCATAGTCTTATTTCTACTATATCCTATAGCTGCCATAGGAATGATGGCGAAATTAATGTAAACAAAAATTTAACTTCTCTGTTGTTCAACGTATTTCTATAAATTTTCAGACTTAGCAGTTTTTTGTGGTTCTAGAATTACGGTTTTAATTTCATTAAAATCGGACAACTATATCATATAGCTGACATAGAAGCGATCGGTCGATTTATATGAAAATGTAAAATTCTACATGTAAAATGTAAAACTTACAAAATTCGATATTTTTATACCCTTGCAGAGGGTATTATAATTTTGACCAGATGTTTGCAACGCAGTGAAGGAGGCATCTCCGACCCCATAAAGTATATATATTCCTGATCAGCATCACCAGCCGAGTCGATCTAGCCATGTCCGTCTGTCTGTCTGTCTGTCCGTCTGTCTGTCCGTCTGTCCGTCTGTCTGTCTGTCCGTCTGACGGTTTCTACGCGAACTAGTCTCTCAGTTTTTGAGCTATCGGGCTGAAATTTTCAGCATAGTCTTATTTCTTTAGCACGCAGTATATATGTCGGAACGACCGAAATCGGATTACTATATCCTATAGCTGCCATAGGAATGATGGCGAAATTAATGTAAAAAAATTTTAACTTCTCTGTTTTTCAACGTATTTTTATAAATTTTGAGATATAGCAGATTTTAATGCTTCTTGAATTACGGTTTTAATTTCATTAAGATCGGACCACTATATCATATAGCTGTCATAGAAGCGATCGGTTGATTTATATGAAAATGTAAAATTCTACATTTAAAATGTAAAATGTACAATATTCTATATTTTTTCAACATTACTAAAATGGTTCGATTTTCAATGATCCAATTGAAGACTGCAAGGGTATACCAACTTCGGTTTACCGAAGTTAGCTTTCTTTCTCGTTTCAACATTACTAAAATGGTTCGATTTTCAATGATCCAATTACAGACTGCAAGGGTATACCAACTTCGGTTTACCGAGCTTTCTTTATCGTTATATTTTTTATTGTTTATTTACATATGTATTTATTTTCAGTTTTTAGTATTAAATCTATCTTTAAAAAAGGCTCTAGCGTTCTTTCACTTATGAGATGAAATACTGAGTTTAGCTAGCTTCTTTTGCCTATCGGCTATCACAGTCCATTTGCAATGCTTAAAAAGTAAAACTTTAACAAGTTTGTTTAAGAGATCTATTTTATGCCCATAACATTCATTATTTATAACAAACCATAATGAATACACGCTACTTTCATTGGTGTACTTAATGCATTGTTCCACAATAAATTTCCTAATACACAGTTGTATTTTTATTATTTTGAAAAATATTTTCAAAAACCTTAATGTGTATTTTGCAGATAAAGATTTTGCAGATAAAAGATCAGATGGTGCTTTTAATTTTCTAAAGTCCGAGTCGTTGAAGTGAAATTATATTTTTAAATGCATATTTAATGCAATTAACTAGGAAATGTACTATTATAATATAAAAACAAGTAAGAAAGATACAGTCGAGAGTGCTCGACTGTGAGATACCCGGTACCTAAACGTTTGTGCTTTACACTAAAAGGCAATTTAAAATTGTACATACATTATCATACTCTACTTCGATACTTCTTAAAATAAAGCGCCTCTCAAATTAGCTCCCGAACTAAACAATTTAATGTCATACTTAAATATGAATGATACATTTTATATTATTATAAGGACGCCAAAAAATGAATTATGTTATTTTTTGTAATTTTTTGCTCTATTCTTTTGTGATGGAAAATGGTTTCAACATGACATAATGTATAAAATATACTGTGTCTTTATATACGTAAAAATATCCGGCCATTACTATTATGTGTACTATATTCGAGTAGTTATTATATAAAGGCATTACTAAATAAGAGTTTTTAGTAACGTGGGGCAAACGTCTTTCAAAATTAACTTAGAACTTATAAAGTGAAGGGTATATTTCGACAGCACGATGTAAACAAACAAATACATGCAGGCAGATTAACAATGCATGAGAATACGTGTGCAAATTAATTATAAGTCCTTTTTGCCAATTAGACCAATGAGAAGACTTTGGTTGAGCGGTGATGACCGCTTCGGTTTATTCTCCAAAATCAACTAAAAGCTAAGTACATTGATTCTTATAATGATAGCTAGCCCTATGCCTCAAAAGTGCTGACCCGGCTAATTTCGCAAGCAGTGCAATGCCCGCTGATTGCGCTGACCGCTGATCGAATTGGCCAACGTCGTTGTGACACATCGACAGGTGTCGTTGGCCTTGCATTTCATGACCTCTTATGCATGGCCAGCGTGGGAACCTCCCTTTGGCGGGGAGACAGTGTTAACTCCTCCCTTACTTAGATGGAGGACGTCCTCGTACTTCTTGAAACTGTCAATGATAACTTGAAGGTCGTGTTGACGTTGGACTCACTGGCGTCCCTGATAGAGCTTGTAAATAATAAAGCAGATGGCCAAGAATGCGATCGTGGCCACTCCAGATATTATAGGCCGTGTTTCCAGTCCCTTTTTCATTTCGCCAATGTAACGTAAGTTTTCCATATTTAATTTTTGCAGGTATGGTAAGCTCAGAACCTCTTGGTAACCCGTGATGTTAAGCAGTGTTGATGCAGCGGGGGCTGGTGACTTTTTTACGTAGCTCTTCAAGTTGTGGTATACGGTGTTATTTACTTTTACCTCGTCGTCGAATGTTACGAGGAATGTTCCGGTTACCAGTTGTCCATTGATCGTAGCTGTTCTGTCATTGAGGATGATGACGCCATCATCGATGATTGTTAGTGGTTCAAGGTGGCTGGTGCGAGTCGAACAGTGTGCGTTGCCTCCTGAGTGAAGTTGCTGTGCGCAGGTCGTATAGGGCCCTTCTCGGCAAAATGTTGTTGTAAGGGCGGTGCAGTTTCCAATCGGCACGATTTTGTTACCGCAGTCAACTATAGTATTGTCTTCAGCTAAATTAAGAATAGTGCCGTTGTTTTCAACGGGGTGCAAGATTACTTTCTTACAAGCTATGTACGACTTAGGATATTTTAATATAAGTGTAGAACATTATTATTTAATAAAACTTTAATTTTAGCAACTTCCATTAGATCAGTAATAGTAATATTTGTAGAATGTTCAATAATTAGATTTTGTAAATCATTTGAAGCTAAAATCGCAGGATTGATTATAATTATTCCAATTTTTGCAAGTGTAACTGACAACATTAAGGCTTCGAATTCGGAAATAGTTATTTTGTGTGATTGTTGGGATATTTATTTGTTCTTGGGTCTTTGTGTTAATATTTATCTGCTTATTTTCTGATTCTATGAGTTATTTCTGTGTGAATTTTATTTTCTCGAAGTCATCGATATCTGGAGTACCGGCTACGACTTTTAATGCAGTGCCTAATAAGTTGATGCTTCTAGCGTGTCTATGATGAATATTTACTGTAGCTATGAGAGTCCTAATGTGTCGTAAATCTGAGTCTAGTATCTGCTTCATATGTGACTGAGGGAAATGGTTTTTTATTTCTTCTGTGTCTTTTACTATTTCTGAGTACATGGTTAAGTTGGTCGAATGTTTTAAGTACTGGAAGTCTTTCCAAATGGTCACATCTCCGTCTATGATAGGTATGTAATTTGAAGCTGTGTAATCGGTCATTTTGGCTGTTATTGATACGGCGAGAAGAAGTATCGTCCAAATCCTGGTTTGTCGAAAGTAAAAGAATAAAAGGAAAATAGAATTGATTATAGTTACCTCAAATTGTCTTTATGGACCACCCTCCCTTTTATTAAGACTGTGGTCCCCAAGTCTGCTTCTATGGTTTCCTCGGTGTACAAATGTGAAAGTTTGTTTCCCAACCTTTTATTTGATTTTACGAGAACCTTGTCTCCCACTTGAAAATTTCTG
This sequence comes from Drosophila rufa, assembly GCA_018153105.1. NCBI lineage: Eukaryota > Metazoa > Arthropoda > Insecta > Diptera > Drosophilidae > Drosophila > Drosophila rufa. The sequence continues at coordinate 2,643,144 of JAECXS010000135.1, forward strand.
TCTTGCCTTTTTTTTATTTAATCTTTGTAGTTGGATATTCTGTGCGTTTAAAACTTTATCTCGAATTTCTGCGTTAAGCTCTATGGTTGATGAGTGAATTATGGCAATGGGTCGTTTATTCGTTACATATTGAATATAATTGTCTTGTTTATTAGCAGAGTAAGCTTTTTCTCTACTTCGTCGTAGTATTGCAGAAGTGTCATGTTTCCTTGGCGGAGCGTTGACAACTCCTGTTCTATTAAGTATATCGGTCGTTTGTCTGCGTATGTGAAATCAAGTCTGTTAATGATGGCTTTAAAATTAAGGGGTGTGTCGAATGACGAAAGAACCATATCGGCTGAGCCTTTTATTTAATTCCGAAGAATTCCTAAAGCTTGGTAGTGTTTGGAACTTCCATCATATTTTTCGAATTCCTTATACGCGGTGTGCGCCGCTTTCCTCCATGAAACGTATGTTTCATTTTTACCCTCAAAGTCCGGCAAGGACTTCATGATATCCAATGTTTCACAGCATGCGATACATATTATGATTTGGGCATCCCTATATGTTTCTACTTCTGGTGTTCCGATATTTACACTACCTAAACGCTTCTGAACATCCTGTAATTTCTGTTCAACACTTTTTTGCGCCTTCTATAATGGATTTTAATTGTTCACTGGTCAATGCCATGTCTGAATTATTTTCGTTTTCTTGTAAGTTTTCCGTTGTGTGAAGCTCTTGGATTTTTTTTAATAATTCTTCTAAATCACTAACACTCATATGTTTTTAACACAAAGAACAAAGAATTTGTTCCCTTTGTATTTAATTTGTTTTTTGAAAATTTTTTTGAAAAATTATTTCGAACTTGCGCCTGTTTTTTCTGAGACTCTTTTTAATATTTCGAGATATATTTCAGTTTAAAACAAGTAAGAAAGCTACAGTCGACTGTGCTCGACTGTGAAATACCCGGTACTTAAATGTTTGCGCTTCACACTAAACGGCAAATTAAAATTGTACATACATACATTGGCGCCATTATATCGCACGGCCAAGGCTCGAATGCGCCACCTGTCGGCTACAGCTTGCAACAGCAGTGCCTTAGGGCGGTGTGTTAAAATTCAAACCTTATTGCTAATATCTCCCATGTTTATCATCCGATTTTATTGAAGTTTTCAGGAAACGTCCGTCTCTATTTTATTAATTTATTGTATCTATTAACTTTAGGCCGAAAATCACGCATATAGCTAATATAACGTTTTCATGATTTTAAGGGGCGGAAGTGGGCATGGCCAAATTTTAAAACAAACTTGATCTGCGTGCAACAGATTCCAATGTTGTCACCAAATTTGGTAACTCTAGCTCTTATAGTCTCTGAGATCTGTTGTTTCACACGGACGGACAGACGGACAGACGGACATGGCTAAATCGACTCGGCTGGTGATACTGATCAAGAATATATATACTTTATGGGGTCGGAGATGCCTCCTTCTGCCTGTTACATACATTCTCGGTTGGCACAAACTTATAATACCCTTGTACCCTATGGGTACCGGGTATAAAAACAATAAAAAGTTTTGGCGAGGTCGGGGCTCGAACCTACGACCTAGACGGCTACAGGCTACTCAGCAGCGCCTTAGGGGGGGTTTTAAAATTCGAACCTTATTGCTAATATCTCCCATGTTTATCATCCGATTTTACTGAAATTTTCAGGAAACGTCCGCTCTATTTTATTCATTTTTTGTATTTATTAACTTTTACCCGAAAAAAACGAGTATAGCTTATTTAACGTTTTTTATGATTTTTGAGGGAGGAAGTGGGCGTGGCCAAATTTTAAAACAAACTTGATCTGCGTGCAACAGATTCCAATGTTGTCACCAAATTTGGTAACTCTAGCTCTTATAGTCTCTGAGATCTGTTGTTTCACACGGACGGACAGACGGACATGGCTAAATCGACTCGGCTGGTGATACTGATCAAGAATATATATACTTTATGGGGTCGGAGATGCCTCCTTCTGCCTGTTACATACATTCTCGGTTGGCACAAACTTATAATGGCCTTGTACCCTATGGGTACCGGGTATAAATAGTCGAGGGAATATTAATGAACACTCCACTTACATGGTTTTGGTTTATTTATAAAATTAAAAGCTGCTGCCGCGGTCGGTGCCTTCCTTCTTTTAATTCGGTTGTGCTGTTGTTGTCGTTTTGTTGGGTTTAGGTTGATTTATAAAACGGATCGATCGCGTTTTATTTATGATTTTTGTATTTAAACGTCGAATCGTGGGTCTTACGAACGCGTTTTATACTTTTGTATTTATTATTATTATTTAAACGTCGAGTCGAGGGTCTTACGAACGCGTTTTTTATTTATTATTACTTCAACGTCGAGTCGAGGGTCTTACGAACGCGTTGGGTGCCAATTAATTATAAGTCCTTTTTGCCAATTAGACCAATGAGAAGACTTTGGTTAAGCGGTGATGACCGGTTCGGTTTATTCTCCAAAATCAACTAAAAGCTAAGTACATTGATTCTTATAATGATAGCTAGCCCTATGCCTCAAAAGTGCTGACCCGGCTAATTTCGCAAGCAGTGCAATGCCCGCTGATTGCGCTGACCGCTGATCGAATTGGCCAACGTCGTTGTGACACATCGGCAGGTGTCGTTGGCCTTGCATTTCATGACCTCATATGCATGGCCAGCGTGGGAACCTCCCTGTGGCGGGGAGACCGTGTTAACTTGCACATACGGTCGTCGGATGTCGCTGTATGTGTACGAGTGAGCAAAAATTCGAGAGAGCAAAATTTCAAGAAAGCCTGGAGCCAGCTCCTAGAGCCAGCCCGAAAAAACGTGTGCAAAAAATCGTATGGCGTAACTCATCTTATTAATTAAAGAGTCTTTGGTTTTATATATGTCCTAACCTTGTTGTTTAGGCTTAAATGGATATTGTGAGTTAGAAGTCAGGATAGCTTCATGGCCTTTTCTTCTAGTGTGCTTTGCAAACGTTAGTCGAGAGTCTAGGGTCACTCCAAGATATTTGTGATCCCTTTTTTGTTCCAGAAGCTGTCTGTGTAGAAATAATCCTGAGCAGGAGTCCTTTTTATGTGTTCACAATTCACGATTTTCATCACCAATAAAATAAATTTGCCAAAATTGATGATCAGCGTTAGGATATGGCAATAACGAACCAGCTTGATGATAAATCTGGCCCTGGATCTGTAACATGTATGATATTTTAGGTGGATGTTGGATCAGAAGTATTGAATTGAATACTTTATCATATAAAGATGAGACAATCCTATTGAAATATTTACCTTAAACGTCGACATAAAATTAACGTCAGCAGAGTACTTCTTGAAGTCAATCATGGTTATTGGGTTTTTCTGGTTTTATTCAAGTTAAAACACATAATTTATAATTTGTTGTATCATTATTTAATTTATTTTAGTCAACTTACTTCGTCTTGAATATTTGCTGCACTCATTTGTACAGTAGTATTCATCTCGACTTTTGTGTCAACTGGTACGGACGTCTCGATTTTAGCTCCGAAAAAAAATCTAACATTTTTCTCACAAATTTTTTCTTCCAAAAAAGTTTTTTTTTTTTCAGAAATTCGTATTTATTTATGGCTTGTTTCTATTCTCGCGATTGAGCAAGTTTCTGTGACTGGCTGTGGTCTTGTGCTTTCTGCCTCGCAGTGACCGCCCACAGCCGATTCTTACCGCGGCGAGGTGTCGACTTCCCTGTGTCCTCAAGCCTCCCTTCCCACTGAGAGCATGGCGGAGCTCTCTGACTCCACGGCGACGATGACGGATGTCCCTTGTTCGGCGACCCCTACTCCTTTGGACAATGCTCATCATACGTCCCGCAGCACGCGTTCCATTCGAGGACGCCCAAGCCCTTACCCCTCGAGTAAAGTGCTGTCGAATCGAGCCGCATCTACTTCCCAAGCAATACTACCCATTCCTGTCCAATCGACTCCTGTGGTTACTTCAAACACGTGTGGTGCAAGTGACTCATTGCCGGATTGGGTGGGCACTGGACTGAACAATCCCGTCCTTACAAGCACTGTGGCCTGGCAGCAAGTGTAGTCCTTGCCAAGTGGACAGCCCGGATCCTCTTGAGTGTAACCAATTTGCTGTTCTTGCCAAAGAGGTTGAGGATGCGGAATTAGTAGACGCTGAAGCAGATATCACTTCTGACCCTATGCCCAGTTCTCCTCCCAAAACCAGGAAGCCACGGCCCATCAAGATCCCTGGAGTTACGGATATAAGCGCCTTAGAGGCCCTCCTTACTCCTCCTATCAATACTGAGGACTATGAATTCTCCTCTTCCCACATTATCCGTGTCCTAAACTCCCACCATGTCCAGTACACGCACTTCTGTCTGGATGAAGACAAAACATATCGTGTAGTGGTACGTAACCTTGCTGCCTCCACCCCGGTAGATAAGATTGTGGTCGAGTTCTTCAAGAAAGGACACCATGTGTTAAATACTCACAACCCCAAATCTAAACTGTCACCTGGGTTCAACCCAGATGGTTCTCCTGCTGTCCGGCCTCCTCAGAACATTTGGTTCTTGAACCTTGCAGCTGCCCCAAACAATAAGGATGTGCTGCAGATTACACAGATTGGAAGACAGAGGGTCATTATTGAGCTACCACGGAAGAGCAAGACCCCAAGACAATGCTACAGGTGCTACGACTTTGATCACACGAAGAACTATTGCCTCAAACAGCCTGTCTGTGGCCGGTGTTCTGGCTCTTCACAGTGTTTTGCCAAGACTGTTGGGGACCTTCTATGTGCAAACTGCTTTGGCAATCATGCGGCTTATGACAGGTCTTGCCCAGTATTCACCCGCAAGATTAACAATCGACGTACTGGGGTTAATCTTGCAGATCCTGGAAAACCAAGCTCACGTGCTCAAAACCAATCCATCCCGGCTATGGCTGTTCGCAAGGGCTTGTCCTATGCTGACGTGATTGGTAAGCCTTCACGGCCTGAGGTCTCCCCCCCTGCTTCTCCCAGTGCAAGGAACTATGGCGTGCAGTTTCCTGATAACCTTGGCAACAGCAGGCGAGCTAGGTCCAGATCCAGGGCTCATCCTCATCCCCCTGATGCGGATCCCCCGTCTGGCTCCCGTACTGACCTAAGTACTATACTTGAAGTTGTCCAAGGCCTCCAAAGGGTGTTAACCCAACACCTTCCTGCCTATAACAACAACAACAAAAAGAGAGCCCCTTCCAGTTCCCGGGTACGTGCTCAATCCTTCACTCCTGCTCCCCTGTCTGAGTTCTTCATATTGTCAAGAGCCTTCAAAAAGATGTCTCTGAGCTTTCCTCCACAGTTTGCTAATCTTGCCCAGTGTGTGCGTCAGCTGCAGGGTGTTGCCTCCCAGTCTGCCTCCTGTCGTAGTGCCCCGTAATGACCAGTGACCTACGTATCGGATTCTGGAACGCCCGCAGCCTGGCTCCCAGTGCAAATGAGCTGCTCGTATTTACACAACAACATGACATTGACATTATGCTTGTTGCAGAAACATATCTACACCCAGGAGTACACTTCACACTGGCTGGCTTTGTGTGCTACAGAGCAGATCATCCAAGCAACTCCAGTCGAGGGGGTGCAGCTGTCTTAGTAAGGCGTGAGATCTTCCATTATCACCTTCATGCCATCAGGAATAGGGAAATTCAGCTAGCCGCCGTCATGGTCTCCACGCGCAGTGGCAAGCTTCTAATTGCTGCAGCGTACCTGCCACCTTCTCTCAGCTGGACGAGTGCTGAGTTTGACCACCTTCTCTCTCAACTTGGTCAAAAGATCATCTTGGGAGCTGATTTCAACGCAAAACATCAGCTGTGGGGCAACTACAGGCAAGATCAAAGAGGGAGGGCTCTTCACGACGCTATAACAAGCTCCTCAGCCCAAGTCCTTGCAACAGGAAGCCCTACGTGGTACCCGCCACGTGCAGGAGCCACTCCGTCCTGCTTAGACTTCTTTGTGTATAAATCAATCCCAAGCAACGTACTCACCATTAGGGAGGAACAGGACCTTTGCTCAGATCACCTGCAACCTTATCAGTCTCTCCATCTACGATTGCTGCCAGAGCCAACCTCCTAAAACCTGGCTCAAGTTTTCCGGTGTTCAGGCAGTCCTTGACAAACTGCCGTTTTGCTTGGCACTACCTTGAGCACGAAGGGAGAAGTGGACTCTGCGATTAGCACACTACTGGCTAATATAGGAGAAGCTGCTGCAGCTGCTGCCCCAACCAGGCCTATTAATCCTCACCCAATAAGACTTCGGAGTGATCTTTCGGATGAAGTTGAGGGACTGCTACTCCTGAAAAAGAGACTCAGACGCGAGTTCATTCGCACTAATGACCTCAGGATAGACAGACTGTACCGAAGGATATCCAACAGAGTGAGGAAAAAGCTATCCCTGCTCAAAGCTGAAGCGACAAACCGGTTGCTACAAAACGCTACAGCTGATGCAAGCTCCAATTTCTCACTCTGGAAGCTTACCGGAGCTTACAAGAGGCAAGCTACCCCTAGGTATCCTATTAAGAAGACTGATGGCACATGGGCAAAATCCACTCTGGACCGTGTAGAAACCTTTGCTGAAGAGCTGGAGAGCAGGTTTACTCCATTTAGTACTTCCTCTGCTAGGAGAGTGCAGCTTGTTGCAGAAACCCTTGACAGGACGCATCAGTTGGAGCTCCCAGTGCCGCCTGTGACCTTTCCGGAGGTAAAGAAGGACATCCGAGGACTTAAAATCAAAAAGGCTCTAGGAGAGGACTCGATTGACAACCGAGTCACAAAAGCCCTGCCTCTCAAAGCACTTTTGTACCTCGTGCTTATCTTCAATTCTGCTCTGAGACTCGGGTACTTCCCTAAAGCCTGGAGGAACGCTAGGATAGTCATGGTCCTGAAACCTGGTAAACCCCCGGGTGATGTCAGCAGTTACCGCCCCATCAGTCTCCTGACCACCTTTGGAAAGCTGTTTGAACGATGTATTCTAAGAAGAGTCCTGCAGGCACCTCCCGTAAAGCAAGCGATCCCAAATTTCCAGTTTGGTTTCAGACTCAGCCATGGCACCCCGGAGCAACTACAAAAAAAACTACAAACAAAATCAAAATTTACAAAACCATACTTGCCCCCACATGTAGATACGCCATACAAGTATACGGTATTGCTGCCAAAAGCAACTTAAACAAAATCAGACTATTCCAAAGCAAGACACTACGCAGACTATCAGGAGCTGAGTGGTACATACGGAACATTGACCTGACCAGGGACTTCAAAGTCCCTCTTGTTGGGGACGTTATCAACACTCAAGCGGAAACATACTTCAAGAAAATGACAAACCATACGAAATATTTTAAAATCCATTGAACACCTGCCTACACTATTGTAAAAGTTACTATATATAGTAACAGTATACAATATACACTGTGTAAATTAACACAGTAATAAATCACAAAATTAAAAAAAAAAAAAAAAAAAAAAAAAAAAAAGGAGGCGAGTCAACTCTTATTTGAGATTGTCAAATAGTATAACGGAACACATTTGGTAAAAATGGAGTTCATGGCATTGTAAAATATGACAGTATACAATATACAATGTGTAATTTAACAAAGTAATAAATCACAAAATTAGTAAAAAAAAAAAAAAAAAAAAACTATATATTCTGTTATTTACTGTACACCTTGTGACGTCCGGAATAGGATTGATATTCATGCCCGAAATATACAACTTTCAGTGAGATCAGTACGAAAGTTGTACAGGCTTTTTTTTGCCATATTGAATATACTGTACAGTATAGAATGAGTACAGTATTTTTGAGAACATCAGACTACTGTACAGTACTGTATACTTAGAAAGAAATGTATTCAGGTCTCTAATTTGTATTTCACAGTCTATTTTATGCAGCCTCAAAAAGACTTTAAAAATTATGAAAACACAATAATTTAAAATTTGTTTAATTGGTTGTGGTAGTTTATGTAATTAACAATATCTGCCTTAACAGCATGGGTTGCACCAATTTTTAAGGGATTTCTGGTGATATGTTTAAACACACCTTAAGCCGTGCTCGAATAATAATTTTAAAAATTAACCTTACGTTTTTGAAGAGTTAAAGTTCTATGAGTCTGAACCAGTGGATCCACTTTCTGCGGCCAATTACAGACGAGCATAGGCCACACAATGCCAGCCTTGTGTTTCAGGTCATTACCTTGGTACTAACGAAATATGAGCTTTTTTCCAAGATCCTTCGAACTTTTGGATCAAAAAGTCCTTTAATATTCGAAGGACATTGTCTTCTTTATAACAGATTCATTAAAAACTAATTTCCCAGGAACTGCTGCCGACTTACAGGCCCAAACCACTACGCTGCGACCGCCTTGCCTTACAATGGTACTCAAAAAAAACGTAAATAAGTAAAATTTCGTTTTAAAATGTTATTCTGAACTAAACATAAAAAAAGAAAAAAGATTTTTAATAGTATTTTGAAACGCAGCATTCTTAAAAACATTATGAAAGCAAAGATTTTTAAAAATAAAACGAATAGTTTTACAATCCATATGGCAACTGCAAAATATTAAAGTTATAAAAAAATGTTGTAATGATATTATTTTAGAAACAATTTTAGCCCATACATATTTTAAAATGCTAGGACAACCCAGTAAAAACAATATTTTTTAAAAACAAAATTTTATTTTATTTTGTACTAAAAAGTAATAGGTTAAAAAAAAAAATTGCAACTAAAATAACAATAAGCAGTTCAAATTGTGTGCTCGTAGACATATTGGAATGCTTAAAGACAATAATTTGCGCTATATCCACCAGCCCAGGTCATTATGACTGAAGGGGAAGCACTTCTGACGTAATATAGCCAGTGTGACAGAAATTTATCACTTGCTCTTTATCGCTTGTTTGTGCTGTAATCCTGGAGATAGTGTTGTGAAATTTGCTCCGTGTCAATGTGAATAGATTTAACTAATTTGAGTTAAAACCGCAAAACAGTTGATCAACACTGCCATACTATCATATCCTTTAAATAAACGCATTGTGAAAACATAGAACACACATTTTAGATTTTCCTTTATTTTATACAAAGTAAAGTTGGCCGTGCCTTACTTTTTAACGTTAGGAGTCTGAATTCATAGTCAACAGTAATAAACTCTAACTGAGCGACGAATAGATTAGATCAAATTAAATTTGTTCGCGCCAAGAGGGCGCTAATTTTCGAGAGCCAGTGTGAAGCGCTAGCGGCTTCGAAATGTCCCGTTTTCTGGAGCCCAGCGCTCTCCCACACTCTCTCCCTCTTTCTTCCTCCGAGCTTCTAGTCCCCAAGAGCTTTCCATTCCGCTCTCCCCAACTTCTAGTTTATGACATGTAATTAGTTCTAGGTCTCGACCAGCCGATGAAAGCGAATAAAGTTCAATCATATTACAAATTAATTAACGACCCGTTTACTTATTTTTCTACGTGGGATTTTTGGGACCACCTCGACCAGTCTTATGTTGGCTAATAATCCGCCCACTCCATTTCATGGTCCTTCAAACCGGGTCTATCCTGATCCTCAGCAGCTCCAATGCGGATTTTTAAAAAAGATAAGTACTAGTGTTCTTCCTTTACAAAAAGAAATCATAGCTTTTAGCTTTTTTCGTATTCAGTTGAGTAAAATCGCAAAAAAGACCGAATTATCTCCAGATAAATTATGTTTTCCAAAAAATTGGATATATAAAATAATACATCTATGCGACACCCCTCTCCCCTCTCCTTTAATTCCGAAATTAAAAATATAAGTATATACGCTACACACATTCCAGTGCTTCAGTACACAAAATTCTAGTGTTCCATTGGACACATTTCAGTGTCTCCATTCCAGGGTTCGATATCACTCATTCCAGTGTTTCAATTCCACACACTCCAGTGTGTAATTCCGGTGTTCCGTCCTACATACACATATATAAATAAAATTAAAAATGTCACCCACCGAGAAGCCTACTGCGACAACTGCGGCCTTACATAAATTAATTGCCGTTAGTGACCGTGTAAGCCAATTCGAAGCGATGGTCAACACTCCTGGCCACTCCACGCCGTCGCTCTACACATTCCAAGTCCGCGAGATCACATCCGAGCCCTATGGGACAAAGGCGAACAAGCATATGAAGCTTGTTCGGAGCTAGTAGCAGTAGAGGGGTCGATTGACACTTTGTTAATCCTCCAGGCAAAATATGACTACTGCTACTCAGTTTACGAGTCATGTGCAGTTCAACTCACCGAGCAAATTGAGCGAGCGACGTCTCAACCAGCACAATCCAACTCCTGCAACTCTCCAAGTTATACTCCAGCAGGTTGCCAGTTACCTCCGTGCGATACAGAAGTTTTCTCGGGCGATTATCTGCGCTGGCCCACGTTCCGTGACCTTTTCACAGCGGTCTTTATAGACAATCCAAGACTTACTGCTGCCGACAAGTTATTCCATTTAAATGCTAAGACTAGTGGTGAAGCTAATTCCATAGTTTCCAATTCGCCACTCACCAACGATGGTTTCCTTTCAGCCTGGAACAACTTAACTGAGCGTTTCAAAAACAAACGGTCGTTGGTGAACAACTCATTAAAAAGGTTATTCAATGTGTAATCCATCGCAAATGAATCTTTAGCAGCCTTGAAGGTGCTGCAGGAAACCATTCAGAGTTGTCTTACGTCCTTAGAAATGTCCGGCATGAATACTGAAAATTGGGACTGTCTTTTGGTTTATTTGTGCTCTACGAAGTTACCAAAGCTTATGCTTTTATTTGTGGGAGCAATCCTTAACAAATAAAACCCAGATTCCCAAGTGGCAAGAGCTCGATTCATTCCTGACTGAGCGCCATAGAACTCTAGAGGCCATAGATTCCTTTCAACCTTCCAAGTTATGTCTCCGTCAGTTCCAACCGACAACCTCAAAAGTGTCCCCATGAGTACTGAAATCCTTCTGTACAAAAGTGGTTCCAAAACCGACAACCTCCGAAGTGTCCCCACGAGTGCTGAAATCCTTCAGTACAAGATTCCAAAAACGACAAGCTGCGATTTGTGTTCAAGAGAGAACCAACCAGTACGTATTTGTCCACGCTTCCTACAAATGACAGTAGACGATCATTCGTCCTATATCCGAACGAAACAGTTGTGCTTAAATTGCTTTGCAATAGACCATCCATTCCGGGATTGCACAAGCGCCCACAACTGTTTCACATGCCGAGGTCGGCATCATACGTTGTTGCATCCAAGCAACTCTTTCTCCGGTGCTACGACTCCTCCCATTGATTCAAGGCCAGTATCCGCCTCCATCCAAAGGATTTCCGCGTTCTGCACGCAAGTCTCTAAAGCTCCGAATTCATCCAAATATTGGGTTCCGTACGACGCCATTAAAGGCAGACGTTCCCGAGGTATTTTATCCTACCAATGCCGAGTCTGCCAAGGGGGTTCCTCTTCGGAAATGCCACCGTTTTTTGCAGCGCTTATTTTCGAGAGCCAGTGTGAAGCGCTAGCGGCTTCGAAATGTCCGGCTTTATGGAGCCCAGCGCTGTCCCACACTCTCTCCCTCTCTCTTCCTCCGGGCTTCCAGTCCGCAAGTGCTTTCCATTCCGCTCTCCCCATCTTCTAGTTTATGACATGTAATTAGTTCTAGTTCTCGACCAGCCGATGAAGGCGAATAAAGTTCAATCATATTACAAATTAATTTACGACCCGTTTACTTATTTTTCTACGTGGGATTTTTGGGACCACCTCGACCAGTCTTATGTTGGCTAATAATCCGCCCACTCCATTTCAAAATTGAAAGAGTAAAGTCTTATATTAAAATATATTTAATATTTAATACGATATTTGAATTCATTTCAGTTCCCCCAGTAATTAAGGCATTTAATCAATTAGTAGGCGCACCCCTGGAAAGAGAAGTTACTTTGGAATGCATTGTGGAAGTGTATCCAAAACCTCTTAATGGCTGGTATCGGAATGAAGGTATCTGAAAAGAATTTGTTTATAGTATTTGTATTTGACTCCAAAATATTTAAAACAATTTTAGGCAACATTAAACTACATAACGGAAACAAATATATCATAACCGAAGAAATGATAAATCATTACTCTTGGCACCTTAATCTGACAATAAGGCATCTGAATAAATCTGACTTTGGAGCGTACAGCTGCTCAAGCGTTAATGCCCTTGGCAAAAGTGAAACACGAATTCGCTTGCAAGGTAATACAAAATTAATTTACTATATCTACCTTTCTTATTTTAGATATATTTGTCTTAGATATATTGGGCTTCAATAGTTCTGAACACTTAAAGCTATTTATTTATCAGCATCAAAATAAAAAAGGGAGGAAAAAAAAAATTCCTTAATGTGTATGATGAGCGTATACTTATATTACTCTTCGAGCAATAAATCAATTGGGATTTCCGTCGTGCCATTATTCTTATTGAACTTATTTAAAAGGAAATCTACTTATTTTCAACATACCACGTAAATTTATATTTTAGGTAGCAAATTAATAAAAACCAGAGAATAAGGGGAAGGGAACACAATTAACGGAAATAGATTGGCGAGTGGCCTTCCCTATAACACAGCATGTCACTTACCTGGGAGCATTATTTTGATTTTTAAACGACGAGTACAATAGTAATATTGTAAAGAAGACCTGCGTATGTAACCATGTCTGCTAAAGTGTTGAGCAAACCGACAACTTCGTAATTTTTGGTGTTTTGGTGTATCTTATTTTATTAGTAATTTGCGCCAACTCGAGGTCTACGAGTATAGTCAACCTGATTTTCATATACAGAAATCAGATTTGTTGACTATAAATTGCCAGATACACAGATCGTTTTTGTCAGAAGACAAATGCAACAGGTTTCTCCATACAGTCTGTTTCACTCTTACCAATGAGATCATCAGTGATGCCGAACGAACTTCAACATTAAATGCGTCATTATATAAGTTAACACAAAACGAATTCGCAACCGAAGTTGGCCACGCGCATCCGGTATTGCACCAGCAAGTAAAAGTGCAAAGGCAACTTCCCGGCTTCGGTCATTAGCTCCCAAAAAGTGCTGACTGCAGCGTCTGATCCACTTCCCGCTGCAGCGACGACAACGGCAAAGCTCCGACGTTGGCAGAGGCAGCGATAAAGTTATCTATCTTCTATCTTCTATATATATATATATATATATATATAAAAATGGAGCCCAAAAAATGTGTCGTAAAAAACTACTGGAGAACGGCTGGGCCGATTTGGTTCAAAATTTTTTTCAGTTGTAGGTAACTAACAGGAGAAGGTCAGAACGTAATAAAATTTTTAGAAAATCCTCCAGGGTAATGGTGAAAAACAAATAATTAAAATATCAAATTATATAAAAGAGTAGTGTATCGAAATATATGTCAAAGTAAAAACAAATCGTTTCAATATTATTCGGTTTCTTATTCGTTTTTATCAGACGTCCGGATTTGTTTAATTTCTTCCTGTGATTTGTAGGAATAATGCCTGCTATAAGACGGCCAAACATTGGACGACGTACACGTCGAGCAACATATAGTCGGAATGTCCATGAAAGTCAAACGCAAGACGAACGTGCAGAAAGAAATGAATCGGTACACAAAGAGTACCAAGAACAGACTTGAATCGCGCTGCATTTGCATACAATTTCTCAACGTCCTACAAAGACCATAGCTGCGTTGTTATCGGTTCATTGTCTGTGGTATGTCAGCACTGCAATGCACTGAAGTTTCGATTGGAAGCTCCCGGCTTATGCTGCGCAGGTGGCAAGGTAAAATTGCCGGTTTTGACTCATCCACCAGAGCCATTGTATTCGCTTCTATATGGAAATACATGCAAATCAAACCATTTCCTGTTGCACGCACAAAAATATAACGGATGTTTTCAAATGACGTCATTTGGAGCAGAGGTTGTTCAACAACCAGGCTACAATCCGAGTTATAAGGTAATAGTGGCACTCTTTTATCAACATGAACAACTATAATTTTTTACGAAATTGCATCACAAAATTCAGATTCAAGGGCAAATTCACCATCGAGCGGGCGCTTTGTTACCACCACCAAACAAAGATCATAAATTCCTTCAGATCTATTTCGTTGGTGATTCGGCAGTTGAACTTAATCAGCGTTGTGCAATTTTCACTGCCACTAAACGTGAAATAATACAACAATTGCAAAATCTTCTTCATGAGTGTAATGAATTGGTCAGATTGTTCAAAACAGCTTTGGATACAATGCATTCTGACGACCACAAAATCATTATCAGAGCAGATAAAAGACCAGCAGGAAGCCATTCAAGACAATTCAATGCGCCCACTATCAATGAAGTCGCAGTGGTGATTGTTGGCGAGAATGTGGAATCACGCGTTTATGAGACTCATCGGTCATATGATGCACTTCAATATCCGTTGATGTCATATCGTCCTTGTACTTTTCCCACAGTGCGGTCGGGTTCGACGGATGACATGTGGCTATGATTATTGCAAATAATGCACGAATTTGATTTGATCCAGAAAGAGAAACAGTGGCATCAGCGAGCGTTGAGTCCCAATGTGTGTCGTTTTCAAGCAAATTTAAACGTTGGCAAGCCTCCCGAAAAGTGGCGCACAGCACACCATCCACAGTACGCAGGGACTCGAAGGATGTAGGGCCTCTTATGTTCACCAAAAGCAAGCGAATATAAAAGCATTCGTCTTGGCGTGGATGAACTGTGTATATTCGTCCGAGAGCATCAGTCGAATAGATATCAGCGAAACCATCAACAGCATCGCCTCTTTTTCGGCGTTGAAACTAGATCATATCGCTCTATACTAAATAAAGAAATGCAGTGTTTGACTATTACCCTGGGGTTATATAATGGCGTCGAATTAGGGCGAGACAAAGTTCGCCGGGTCCGCTAGTTTTTAATATAAATTGTGTTGCGCACCTAATAGTCTTTAAGTTATGTGGGAGGTTGTCCAGAGGCGGATAGCATTGGTAAAAAATTGTCTGCTTGAAATTAGAGATTTATATCTTGGGCATATGAAATTATTAGTCCTTGCGGATGATGCAGAGCTGAGCTTATTGTAGAGCTACGGTAGTTGCCGAGTTGTCACAATATTATGGAAATATCTAAGAGTCCTATAATCTATCCACGAGGTCAAGTTTAAGTCAAGTAGCTTACTGGTCAAGTGGGATACATGGTCAAGTCGATTTAGTTTAAATACATCTGTAACTATAGAATTTAAAGCTACTGTCAACTTTTGCATATCTCTAGTGTCGCAGTGACCAAAGATTTCAACACCTTAAAAAAGAGTGGGAATTATAATGGCTTTTGATATAAGCATCCTGATTTGCTGTGGTAAAAAGTCTTTTGATGTAGAGAGCTGACGCAACAAGCCATATGTTCGACCAGTTGCTTTGGAAATATGTTTACTCCAGCTCAAGGTATTATTAAAAGTAATACCAAGATTTGTTGCCGACTCCTCATATTTTATAGGCTTGTTACTAATTTCAAGGCATTATAAACATCTGGTTTCTATTGGTTTTTTACTAATTACTATGCATTTTGACTTTGAAGGATTTATGCTTAAGCCATTTTCCTTTGCCCAGTTGTCAATAAGATAAAAGACATCATTACTTTTACTTACACAAACATTTAATTGATTAACTGGACTACTAACATAAATCTGAACATCGTCTGCATATACTACTGTGGGCAAAAAGTAAGGTGAATTTGTTTGTAAAGTGAAAATTCTTTATTTATTCTCCTGAATCAATTTCATCCCCTTCAAAGTAATCCCCTCCCGATAAAATACACTTATGCCAACGTTTCTTCAAATCCTCGAAACAGGCCAAATAGTTCCGGTATAGCCACTATTATCTCTTCAATCGACTCGAAACGCGTTCCCCGGAGTGGTCTCTTGAGTTTTGGGAATAGCCAGAAGTCACACGGAGCCAAATCAGGAGAATACGGTGGTTGCGGAACGATATGCGTCGAATTCTTGGCGAAATGGTCACGAAGAACGAGTGGAGTGTGCGACGGTGCATTATCGTGATGCAAAAACCAAGAGTTGTTGGCCCATTATTCTGGTCTTTTTCGACGAATTGCTTCACGCAAACGACGCATAACGCTCAAATAATATTCCTTTTTAACAGTTTGGCCAGGTGGAAGGAATTCATAGAGCACCACACAATCAAAATCGTTTGACGCTGCCTGTTTTGCCTTTTTAAATTTTTCAGTTAAGTGACTATTTTGAAACTAATTAAAAACTTTTTAAATATTTTTGCTTAAATAATTATTAATTGTCACAAAATTTGGTATCAAAAATTTTTTAAGTTGAATGTGCCATTGTCACTTTAATCTCACCTCGTTAAGAGGTGTTTTTATTTGATATCAGAAGTTTTTTAAATGACATATGTATGTATATACATGCGTCTTCCTTTGTTGTTATAAGTTTTTGTTTGATACTCAAATGGGAAAAATTACCAAAAAAAACTGCATAAAAGAAGTAGCTATATGGAATCATTGCTACTAATTTTGATAAGAAAGCGAATTTTCGGAAGTATGTGTTGTACCCCGAAATATCTCAAAGGCTATACGGCCTGAAGTAACTATAAGAATCGTAAAAGCCATTAAACAAAAAAAAAAGAATTTAATCTTAAAAAAAAAGTAATTTGAATTCTAAATTCTTAAATTTAATATTTAGAAACATTTTGTCAGGGAAAAGTAATTATCATATCAAAATACTTTTTCAACAACATATAGCACGTTTCTGTAACTTTAGTTGTTCAAAAGTTATGGACGCGAGAAATTTCCTTTTTTCCCGGCAAAGTAGTGGAAAAGGCAACAATTAGATTAAATTAAAAACAAGTAAGAAAGCTACAGTCGACTGTGCTCGACTGTGAGATACCCGGTACCTAAAAGTTTGCGCTTCACACTAAAAGGCAATTTAAAATTGTACATACATTATAATAGTCTACTTCGATACTTCTTAAAATAAATCTCCTTTGGAATTAGCTCCCGACCTTAACAATTTAATGTCATACTTAAATATGAATTAAACATTTTATAGGAAAATATAAAAACCCTCTCGATCGGCGTCAAAAATTAATTATCTTATTTTTTGTAATTTCTTGCTATATCCTTTTGTCATTTCTTCTGCAGTTGTCGCCATTATATCGCACGGCCAAGGCTCGAATGCGCCACCTGTCGGCTACAGCTTGCAACAGCAGTGCCTTAGGACGGTGTGTTAAAATTCTAACCTTATTGCTAATATCTCCCATGTTTATCATCCGATTTGACTGATTTACATTTATTTTATTTTGGTACGTGATTTTTGCTGCTTAAATCTAATCTAAATCTACTGTTTATATACAATTTGTATTTAGAGGTGAATGTGTGTTATGTACAGATGTGTTAGTTTGTGTGTTTAGGGGCAGCAGCCCTAAGATAGTTTAGTTAGGGGAGGGTTATGTTGACTGGTTATTGGAGGGTGCGGGACGGCAGTTGCCCGAATGTTGTTCGTTTTAATCTTCTTCTTATTGTTGATTTGGTAGCTCTCCTTGCAAGGCGGTTGGGGTGAGCTTTAAGGCGGGTTTTGTGGGCCCTTGCCAGCCGATTTATTGTGTCACCGACCATTTCAATTTCAAGATCCTTGTGTATATCTGTGTTTCTGATGTACCATTCAGCTTGAGAGATGTGTCTCAGGAACTTAGCCTGGAAAGCTCTGACCTTGTTGAGATGTGTTTTGGCCGCCACTCCATAAATGGCCAGCCCATAGTGCCAAATTGGCGCCAGTATAGCAGTGTAGATCCTGAAGTAACTATAAGAATCGTAAAAGCCATTAAACAAAAAACAAAGAATTTAATCTTAAAAAAAAGTAATTTGAATTCTAAATTCTTAAATTTAATATTTAGAAACATTTTGTCAGGGAAAAGTAATTATCATATCAAAATACTTTTTCAACAACATATAGCACGTTTCTGTAACTTTAGTTGTTCAAAAGTTATGGACGCGAGAAATTTCCTTTTTTCCCGGCAAAGTAGTGGAAAAGGCAACAATTAGATTAAATTAAAAACAAGTAAGAAAGCTACAGTCGACTGTGCTCGACTGTGAGATACCCGGTACCTAAAAGTTTGCGCTTCACACTAAAAGGCAATTTAAAATTGTACATACATTATAATAGTCTACTTCGATACTTCTTAAAATAAATCTCCTTTGGAATTAGCTCCCGACCTTAACAATTTAATGTCATACTTAAATATGAATTAAACATTTTATAGGAAAATATAAAAACCCTCTCGATCGGCGTCAAAAATTAATTATCTTATTTTTTGTAATTTCTTGCTATATCCTTTTGTCATTTCTTCTGCAGTTGGCGCCATTATATCGCACGGCCAAGGCTCGAATGCGCCACCTGTCGGCTACAGCTTGCAACAGCAGTGCCTTAGGACGGTGTGTTAAAATTCTAACCTTATTGCTAATATCTCCCATGTTTATCATCCGATTTGACTGATATTTTCAGGAAACGTCCATTTTATTTTACTCATTTATTGTATCTATTAACTTTAACCCGAAAATAACGAATATAGCTTATTTAACATTTTTAATGATTTTTGAGGGCGGAAGTGGACGTGGCCAAATTTTAAAACAAACTTGATCTGCGTGCAACAGATTCCAATGTTGTCACCAAATTTGGTAACTCTAGCTCTTATAGTCTCTGAGATCTGTTGTTTCACACGGACGGACAGAGGTTGGCACTAACCCATAATACCCTTGTACCCTATGGGTACCGGGTATAAAAATCTACAGACAGACAGACAGACAAACAACAGGACAAACGCTCTCATTTCGGAAAGGCCGTTAAAATCTGGATTATTGAATATCTTTTGAACGGAGTATTGGATCAGGATGATTGAGGTGTCATTCGACGCGTATTTAAAGCTAGATCATAACAACATTACAAATTTGGGGATTTTTGCTCCATCGGCCCCAATAGCTCCAATTTTCAAAATTTTCAATTTCGCACTTTCACTCTCATTTCTCCTAAACTAATCCGTTTTTGAAAAATCTTAGTATGCAGTTTCAAAGAGGTTTATAATACCTTTCGATCAAGATATAAATGGTTCTGATCGGACTATCGTAGCAGATTTTCAATTCTACGGCTGTATATAGTAGTCTCCTTGCGCACGACAGTCTCAGTGCTCATCGTCACTACGTGGACTGCCGTCCACAGTGATTTTCTCAATCGCATATTTTGGTTTTTCACTACTAGGCGATGCGTTTCAAAATGGACAACTCAATATAAACAATAACATAGCCATGACAAACCCGAGCTTTGAAATCCGCGACGTCCCTCTAGTTTATCTTTTTGGCTCGGGGTTAGCTTCTTTTTTGTCAATAGACTTAATGCCTTCTAAGGGACGAATTTTACGAATAGGTCTAGTGATAAATCCTTCTTGCATCGTTATATCTACCACTCGGACTCTATCATCGTTGTCTTTGTGGATCCTCTCCACTTTCCCAATCGGTCACCTTGCTGGATGACAATTTTCATCCTTTAATAATACAATTAGTCCTTCTTCTACGTTGGGACTTTCCCTCTGCCATTGGTTCCTCTGCTGAAGTGTGTGCAAATATTCTTCTTTCCACTTCACCCAGAAATCTCTTTTCATTTTTATACCCTTGCAGAGGGTATTATAATTTTGCCATGATATTTGCAACGCAGTGAAGGAGGCATCTACGACCCCATAAAGTATATATATTCTTGATCAGCATAACCAGCCGAGTCGATCTAGCCATGTCCGTCTGTCTGTCTGTCCGTCTGTCCGCCTGTCGGTTTCTACGCGAACTAGTCTCTCAGTTTTGTAACGGCCCAGGTTTTTATTTACAAATATATGCCCAAAAAGCTTTTGTTTAACATAGCCCAAAAGCTTAGCATTGGCGGTTGCATCGCTGATATTAATTAGATGCATGCTTATCTTAAGCTTGCTCTCTTAATTCAGCAAAACAGATCAGCGGCACTGATAAGCGCAGCTAACTTTGTTCGAGCTCAAACATAATCCAGAAAAAAGCTTGTTGTTCTGGAAATTTTCGCTATAAAAGCGCCCACGCGGCTTTAGTCGATATTTTCCAACTGACCAAAAACTCCCCTACAAATTGTACGTGTGGTCGCGAAATACAGTGCGTATAACTTTCTGGGAGGAAAATTTATATCCCGGCCGCAGTTGGCCAGAGAAAACTCCCTGGAGAAGGTCCGGAACATTTCCATATAGACCTTGCAGACTTTTCCGAAAGGTATGTAGAGTTATAGGGAGATAAATGGCGTTTCCCTAACGCGGCTACGATCGCACCGTGGGTGTTAGGCAAATGTTTTTTTTCGGTTTTAAAAATTTGTTGTTCTGCTGAAAACAAACTCTGGTTGGCTGGTATTTAAATACTTGATTAAATAACAAAGAGTGTTGCGATTAAAAACATTGATGTACAATTATATACACTGAAAGTTAAAACCTCAAAAGTTAAAAGTTAAAATAACAAGTTAAAAATCACAATTTACAATCAAAATTTAAAATCCATAACTAAAATCACAAGTTAAAGTAAAAATTTTAAATTAATTTAAAATTACAAGTTAAAATCAGTTTAGGTTATTATGAGAAGTTAGGTTCTTATATAAAAGCTTTCCTATTGCCCCCAAAAGTCTCTATTATCATCACCACGACCACGCTGGAAGGCCTTTCAACGCTGGAGAATATGAAACGTGAGTAATACCCTGCAAAATTATATATTGCTTTTTATTTCAATTTATCTTCTCGAATATATCGAGCCGATCCAACCGAACCATGAATATCGTTGGTGACCGCTGACTTGAATAACATTAGAATTTCTTTCATTATTAAATTCCCTACACTTAGAAAAAAATAGTCAATACATAATTATCGTTAACCAAAAAGTTAAAAAAAAATTATTTAAATATAATATAATTTTGAAATTTTTTTTACAATGAAAACAAAAACAATGAAAATTAATAAATTAAACCCACTCGCTTAAATTTAAATAGAACAAAAGCCACATGCAGATAAAATTCTAGTATTAACAAACATAAATAATATTTTCATTTATTACCTCTATCTAAATTAATTCGAAACATGTAGTAATAGTTAAATCGCCTTTTTCAAACTATACACTGAAAAAAATGAACAACGAATAAGCCATGAAATAAACACAACAACCCATATACCGCAGCACAACAAATATACCCTGCAAATAATCAGAAATTAAATACAAGATAGAGCCACTCCAAAATATAAGTAAATAAATATAAGTAGCATTAATAAAGAATAATATATCAGGACACTTACAAAACAACGAAATCGCTTCTTTAATCATTTAAATTAAAACGCATTCTATCTAATTGTCTTTACACCAAAAGCCTCACCCAAGGAAAACAATGAAGTAAAATCTATTTTAATTAAAAGGATTAGGTTTAGTAAGCTTTAGAAGTAAAATGTAAGCATAGATTAAAAATAAAAATAAAATATAAGTTAGTTAGGTAATTAACATTTAGACATAAACAAACAACTGGACATGCAATGAAATTTATTTTGAAGTTTGAGATGATTATAATTTTGGTGATTAAAATGTATAAGCATTGAGTCTTGAAGTTATGATGTATTAATTAGATGTTTTTTCTGGATTGACATGGCAACTTAAAAACTTCGGAGGAATCTTTAGGGTATCTTCAGCGCTTGTATAATTTTGAAGATCCTGGTTGGGAGGGTAAAGACCGCGAGAGTCAAATAACACCTAAGACCTCGCTAACCTTACCGTCGCTAGCAGTCCGATTTTTCACTCCTTTGTTTGAGATTAGATATGGTTTGCCCTTGTGAAGTTCGTGGAGTAAAGCTCCCTTGATAGTTTCAGTAGGAGTCCTAAAAAAATTAAAATTATGTGAATGTGGTAAGGAAATGGCAAAAACCCACCCCAACGCCAAATGAGCTTAGGTACAAGAGGATTCCGCCCGCCAATGTTCCCGACCCAGCAGATCGTGAGACCGAGAGAGGCTAACTATTCAGTTAGTCAGAGATGCCGCAAATACCCTACATGCATTACCCTCCTTCACACACACATCGTTCATTACATAATCTTTGGCGCCCAACGTGGGGCTGGCAGGCAAGCATGGCTATCACCAGTAGATCCAACTTTTAGTGAGCCAATCAAAAACCGCTAACATATTTCCCAAATAACAAAAATGTTTTTAATCGAGATGAGCTTAGAGTTGTGGTAGGCAATTGTTCACCCAGATCTCAGCAAGTTGCGCCTCCCGCGGTACGAGCTACTCGAGGTGTAATGACCCGAAGCGCCAGAGCCTTGGCGTTAGGCGAACCCCAAAATGTAAATGAAAATTAGGACCCTTCAGTTGCAAATGTAGGAGATGTTAGTCCTCCAGCCTTAGATGGTAGTCAAAGCACTAATCATGGAGATGGTGTTGCCGTAAGACCATCTAGAGGTAGGCCTCGAAGCAATAGACAGAATCGTTCCACAAATAATCACCGTAGTCAGCCTATAGACTACAATACCGTTCAAGATATGATAGAGCAGACAATCAGTAGAGTTATGGCTTCCCTGAACGTTAACCCAACACCGCAACGCAATCCTTAAGTTTTAACAGGGATAATAGCATCACCAGCACCAAGCAGCTCTTCAGGTCATTCTCGACAGACAGTCGACATCATGCAGAAATGGGGTGTATCCTTTGATGGATCTGCAGATGGATTAGAAGTTGAAGAATTCATTTATAGGATCTCTTCACTTACCAAGAAAACTCTAGATAATGATTTCGCAAACATGTGTGATCATGTACATGTATTATTTACGGGAAAAGCTAGATCATGGTATTGGAGATACCATAAACAGGTAGATCAAATTGTTTGGTCAGAGATTTGTGCCTCTCTCCGTCAACATTATAAGGGTTATCGATCCGACTTTATGAGTATGGAGCTAATCAGAGCGCGCAAACAAAAACATGGAGAAAGTTTTTCGTCTTTCTATGAGTCTGTAGTGACATTAATAGATAACGCTTCCATTAGGCTCGAAGAAGAAGAGCTAGTGGAAACTTAGAAAAGTAATCTGCTTCCTGAAACTAGGGATAAACTATTATATCATCCTGTACATTCGGTAGGACAGTTACGTCGCTTGGTTCAGATGAGAGAGAACTTATCGTATGAGATAAGCGCTCGATATGAATCCGGATCTAAGCAGAAACCATTAGTTAGCGGTCGTCAAATACATGCTTTAGAAGAGGAGGATTCGAACTAAGTAGAAGATTCCCAATTCGAAGCTGAAGTGGACGCTGTAAATAGTTCTAAAGCTAACTGAAAGTGTTGGAATTGCGAAGAAGTAGGTCATGTTTGGGAAAATTGTAAATCTCCTCCTCGTATATTTTGTTATGGTTGCGGTAAGGTTAATGTATATAAACCACAGTGCCCAACCTGTCTTCAAAAGAAATCGGAAAACCGCCGAGCGGGGGCACCCCACAACCCAAGGATCCCCCTCGCAATGTAATCCAACCCACCCAAGAATCGGATAAGAATGTTTCGATACCAGTACTGTTTAACCCTCAAAACGTAGAAAGTGATTCGATACTATCCACTTTGTCCGAAAGCCCAGAACCAAATCTAAATAACGATCTGCTAAGACATCGCTCTTACCAAGATAGATTAGACAATTATCACAAAGTCCGACGTCGTATATTCGATGAAAACACGAGTAGGCGCACTGTTAGATTGAAGTCATATTACGCTGACATTAAGAGAAATAAGCAACTTCAGATCTCTATTATTTTTAATAACTCCAAGGATCTTAGAAGTTACGCAGAAGTGTCGTTTTTAAAGTACACCGAACTAGGCTTGCTAGACACCGGTGCAAACATAAGCTGCTTAGGAGCTCAATTGGCTCTTACCGACTTTTCCAAGTTTCCTCAATTTAAGCATATAAAATCTAGCGCACGAACTGATGGTGGTGCGGAAAAACAATCTATTATAGGATTATTGCAAGTCGAAATGCAATACAAAACTGTTAAACGTCCCATTACGCTGTATATAATTCCAAGCATTAAACAGAACTTGATACTAGGACACGATTTTTGGAAAACCTTCAAATTAGCTCCAAATATTATAGGTTGCGTAGAAACAAAAAGTAAGACCGCCGAATCAGAAGATAATGCCTATCCGTTGAGTCCCAGCGAGATGCAAAAATTAGCCGTCATCAAGGATCTTTTTCCGAAAATGTCGGAAAAATTAGGTCGTACAACTTTGATTGAACATCACATCGAAGTTGGCGATGCAAAACCGGTAAAACAGCGATTTTATCCAGTTAGTCCCGCAGTAGAAAAACTGCTTTATGAAGAAATTGATCGCATGTTGAAACTAGATATGATTGAGCCCTCTAGTAGCGCATGGGGTTCTCCCATGATTCTTGTAGTCAAACCAAACAAAGTTCGACTTTGTCTGGACGCTCGTAAGCTAAACGATGCAACCCAGAAGGATGCTTATCCGTGTAACATCCTGGATAATGAAAGAGGCTCACAAGACGCAGTCCTGCTAAGCGTTCTCAGAGTCGAGATTGGAATTGCGGATGGGACCCTATTTTACCGTAGCTCTTTCGGGGTGGGGTGGGTTAATTGTGATTCATCATCGACTCTCATTACATAATTATATTAAGGATCCCTAATGTGTCTAAAAAATTTGGATCCAAAGGATCGAAAACCAAAACTTCGCACCAAAAGACTCACCCAAAGAAAACAATGAAGTAAAATCTATTTTAATTAAAAGGATTAGGTTTAGTAAGCTTTAGAAGTAAAATGTAAGCATAGATTAAAAATAAAAATAAAATATAAGTTAGTTAGGTAATTAACATTTAGACATTTTTTTTATTTATTTCAATAGCAAATTTCTGCTAGTATCACAAATACCTCCACCCAATTTGGAGTAATTTTTAATGATATGCTCCGACTCACATCAAGTGGGCGGAGGCAAGGATAAATGGGTAATAATATTATTTACATTAAACTCAAGGGACATTTATATATATAACAACATATAACAAAAAGTACAGATCATTGTACGACGAACATAAAACGCGAAAAGGGTCATGAATCTCAAAGTTCGATTTACAAAATTTCAAGGCAATAGGCCGAAAATTACGAGACGGCCTTATAGGTATAGCGAATCGAATTTGGCCAAGAAGGTGAGATGAGTTGATGTGTCCAGTTATCAACTTGTGCAGGAACATCACTCCATGGCAGGTCCGGCGATCCTTAAGCGAGGGCAGGTTCAGTAGGCGCAGTCTGTCAGCGTAGGATGGCAGGTGACGATGAGGTTCCCAGTTTAATCCCCGTAAAGCAAACAAAAGGAACTGTTTCTGTACCGATTCGATAAGTTTTACGTCATCCGCATACATCATTACGTATGTGTTGTACCCCGAAATATCTCAAAGGCTATACGGCCTGAAGTAACTATAAGAATCGTAAAAGCCATTAAACAAAAAAAAAGAATTTAATCTTAAAAAAAAGTAATTTGAATTCTAAATTCTTAAATTTAATATTTAGAAACATTTTGTCAGGGAAAAGTAATTATCATATCAAAATACTTTTTCAACAACATATAGCACGTTTCTGTAACTTTAGTTGTTCAAAAGTTATGGACGCGAGAAATTTCCTTTTTTCCCGGCAAAGTAGTGGAAAAGGCAACAATTAGATTAAATTAAAAACAAGTAAGAAAGCTACAGTCGACTGTGCTCGACTGTGAGATACCCGGTACCTAAAAGTTTGCGCTTCACACTAAAAGGCAATTTAAAATTGTACATACATTATAATAGTCTACTTCGATACTTCTTTAAATAAATCTCCTTTGGAATTAGCTCCCGACCTTAACAATTTAATGTCATACTTAAATATGAATTAAACATTTTATAGGAAAATATAAAAACCCTCTCGATCGGCGTCAAAAATTAATTATCTTATTTTTTGTAATTTCTTGCTATATCCTTTTGTCATTTCTTCTGCAGTTGGCGCCATTATATCGCACGGCCAAGGCTCGAATGCGCCACCTGTCGGCTACAGCTTGCAACAGCAGTGCCTTAGGACGGTGTGTTAAAATTCTAACCTTATTGCTAATATCTCCCATGTTTATCATCCGATTTGACTGATATTTTCAGGAAACGTCCATTTTATTTTACTCATTTATTGTATCTATTAACTTTAACCCGAAAATAACGAATATAGCTTATTTAACATTTTTAATGATTTTTGAGGGCGGAAGTGGACGTGGCCAAATTTTAAAACAAACTTGATCTGCGTGCAACAGATTCCAATGTTGTCACCAAATTTGGTAACTCTAGCTCTTAAAGTCTCTGAGATCTGTTGTTTCACACGGACGGACAGAGGTTGGCACTAACCCATAATACCCTTGTACCCTATGGGTACCGGGTATAAAAATCTACAGACAGACAGACAGACAAACAACAGGACAAACGCTCTCATTTCGGAAAGGCCGTTAAAATCTGGATTATTGAATATCTTTTGAACGGAGTATCGGATCAGGATGATTGAGGTGTCATTCGACGCGTATTTAAAGCTAGATCATAACAACATTACAAATTTGGGGATTTTTGCTCCATCGGCCCCAATAGCTCCAATTTTCAAAATTTTCAATTTCGCACTTTCACTCTCATTTCTCCTAAACTAATCCGTTTTTGAAAAATCTTAGTATGCAGTTTCAAAGAGGTTTATAATACCTTTCGATCAAGATATAAATGGTTCTGATCGGACTATCGTAGCAGATTTTCAATTCTACGGCAGTCTCAGTGCTCATCGTCACTACGTGGACTGCCGTCCACAGTGATTTTCTCAATCGCATATTTTGGTTTTTCACTACTAGGCGATGCGTTTCAAAATGGACAACTCAATATAAACAATAACATAGCCATGACAAACCCGAGCTTTGAAATCCGCGACGTCCCTCTAGTTTATCTTTTTGGCTCGGGGTTAGCTTCTTTTTTGTCAATAGACTTAATGCCTTCTAAGGGACGAATTTTACGAATAGGTCTAGTGATAAATCCTTCTTGCATCGTTATATCTACCACTCGGACTCTATCATCGTTGTCTTTGTGGATCCTCTCCACTTTCCCAATCGGTCACCTTGCTGGATGACAATTTTCATCCTTTAATAATACAATTAGTCCTTCTTCTACGTTGGGACTTTCCCTCTGCCATTGGTTCCTCTGCTGAAGTGTGTGCAAATATTCTTCTTTCCACTTCACCCAGAAATCTCTTTTTCATTTTTATACCCTTGCAGAGGGTATTATAATTTTGCCATGATATTTGCAACGCAGTGAAGGAGGCATCTACGACCCCATAAAGTATATATATTCTTGATCAGCATAACCAGCCGAGTCGATCTAGCCATGTCCGTCTGTCTGTCTGTCCGTCTGTCCGCCTGTCGGTTTCTACGCGAACTAGTCTCTCAGTTTTGTAACGGCCCAGGTTTTTATTTACAAATATATGCCCAAAAAGCTTTTGTTTAACATAGCCCAAAAGCTTAGCATTGGCGGTTGCATCGCTGATATTAATTAGATGCATGCTTATCTTAAGCTTGCTCTCTTAATTCAGCAAAACAGATCAGCGGCACTGATAAGCGCAGCTAACTTTGTTCGAGCTCAAACATAATCCAGAAAAAAGCTTGTTGTTCTGGAAATTTTCGCTATAAAAGCGCCCACGCGGCTTTAGTCGATATTTTCCAACTGACCAAAAACTCCCCTACGCCGCTATTGTTTTTTTCAAAGTACGACAAAATGCAAAGAAATTAATTAGAAGTGAAATAACCGCGCCGACGCGCTTAAACAAATTGTACGTGTGGTCGCGAAATACAGTGCGTATAACTTTCTGGGAGGAAAATTTATATCCCGGCCGCAGTTGGCCAGAGAAAACTCCCTGGAGAAGGTCCGGAACATTTCCATATAGACCTTGCAGACTTTTCCGAAAGGTATGTAGAGTTATAGGGAGATAAATGGCGTTTCCCTAACGCGGCTACGATCGCACCGTGGGTGTTAGGCAAATGTTTTTTTTCGGTTTTAAAAATTTGTTGTTCTGCTGAAAACAAACTCTGGTTGGCTGGTATTTAAATACTTGATTAAATAACAAAGAGTGTTGCGATTAAAAACATTGATGTACAATTATATACACTGAAAGTTAAAACCCCAAAAGTTAAAAGTTAAAATAACAAGTTAAAAATCACAATTTACAATCAAAATTTAAAATCCATAACTAAAATCACAAGTTAAAGTAAAAATTTTAAATTAATTTAAAATTACAAGTTAAAATCAGTTTAGGTTATTATGAGAAGTTAGGTTCTTATATAAAAGCTTTCCTATTGCCCCCAAAAGTCTTTATTATCATCACCACGACCACGCTGGAAGGCCTTTCAACGCTGGAGAATATGAAACGTGAGTAATACCCTGCAAAATTATATATTGCTTTTTATTTCAATTTATCTTCTCGAATATATCGAGCCGATCCAACCGAACCATGAATATCGTTGGTGACCGCTGACTTGAATAACATTAGAATTTCTTTCATTATTAAATTCCCTACACTTAGAAAAAAATAGTCAATACATAATTATCGTTAACCAAAAAGTTAAAAAAATTATTTAAATATAATATAATTTTGAAATTTTTTTTTACAATGAAAACAAAAACAATGAAAATTAATAAATTAAACCCACTCGCTTAAATTTAAATAGAACAAAAGCCACATGCAGATAAAATTCTAGTATTAACAAACATAAATAATATTTTCATTTATTACCTCTATCTAAATTAATTCGAAACATGTAGTCATAGTTAAATCGCCTTTTTCAAACTATACACTGAAAAAAATGAACAACGAATAAGCCATGAAATAAACACAACAACCCATATACCGCAGCACAACAAATATACCCTGCAAATAATCAGAAATTAAATACAAGATAGAGCCACTCCAAAATATAAGTAAATAAATATAAGTAGCATTAATAAAGAATAATATATTAGGACACTTACAAAACAACGAAATCGCTTCTTTAATCATTTAAATTAAAACGCATTCTATCTAATTGTCTTTACACCAAAAGCCTCACCCAAGGAAAACAATGAAGTAAAATCTATTTTAATTAAAAGGATTAGGTTTAGTAAGCTTTAGAAGTAAAATGTAAGCATAGATTAAAAATAAAAATAAAATATAAGTTAGTTAGGTAATTAACATTTAGACATAAACAAACAACTGGACATGCAATGAAATTTATTTTGAAGTTTGAGATGATTATAATTTTGGTGATTAAAATTTATAAGCATTGAGTCTTGAAGTTATGATGTATTAATTAGATGTTTTTTCTGGATTGACATGGCAACTTAAAAACTTCGGAGGAATCTTTAGGGTATCTTCAGCGCTTGTATAATTTTGAAGATCCTGGTTGGGAGGGTAAAGACCGCGAGAGTCAAATAACACCTAAGACCTCGCTAACCTTACCGTCGCTAGCAGTCCGATTTTTCACTCCTTTGTTTGAGATTAGATATGGTTTGCCCTTGTGAAGTTCGTGGAGTAAAGCTCCCTTGATAGTTTCAGTAGGAGTCCTAAAAAATTAAAATTATGTAAATGTGGTAAGGAAATGGCAAAAACCCACCCCAACGCCAAATGAGCTTAGGTACAAGAGGATTCCGCCCGCCAATGTTCCCGACCCAGCAGATCGTGAGACCGAGAGAGGCTAACTATTCAGTTAGTCAGAGATGCCGCAAATACCCTACATGCATTACCCTCCTTCACACACACATCGTTCATTACATAATCTTTGGCGCCCAACGTGGGGCTGGCAGGCAAGCATGGCTATCACCAGTAGATCCAACTTTTAGTGAGCCAATCAAAAACCGCTAACATATTTCCCAAATAACAAAAATGTTTTTAATCGAGATGAGCTTAGAGTTGTGGTAGGCAATTGTTCACCCAGATCTCAGCAAGTTGCGCCTCCCGCGGTACGAGCTACTCGAGGTGTAATGACCCGAAGCGCCAGAGCCTTGGCGTTAGGCGAACCCCAAAATGTAAATGAAAATTAGGACCCTTCAGTTGCAAATGTAGGAGATGTTAGTCCTCCAGCCTTAGATGGTAGTCAAAGCACTAATCATGGAGATGGTGTTGCCGTAAGACCATCTAGAGGTAGGCCTCGAAGCAATAGACAGAATCGTTCCACAAATAATCACCGTAGTCAGCCTATAGACTACAATACCGTTCAAGATATGATAGAGCAGACAATCAGTAGAGTTATGGCTTCCCTGAACGTTAACCCAACACCGCAACGCAATCCTTAAGTTTTAACAGGGATAATAGCATCACCAGCACCAAGCAGCTCTTCAGGTCATTCTCGACAGACAGTCGACATCATGCAGAAATGGGGTGTATCCTTTGATGGATCTGCAGATGGATTAGAAGTTGAAGAATTCATTTATAGGATCTCTTCACTTACCAAGAAAACTCTAGATAATGATTTCGCAAACATGTGTGATCATGTTCATGTATTATTTACGGGAAAAGCTAGATCATGGTATTGGAGATACCATAAACAGGTAGATCAAATTGTTTGGTCAGAGATTTGTGCCTCTCTCCGTCAACATTATAAGGGTTATCGATCCGACTTTATGAGTATGGAGCTAATCAGAGCGCGCAAACAAAAACATGGAGAAAGTTTTTCGTCTTTCTATGAGTCTGTAGTGACATTAATAGATAACGCTTCCATTAGGCTCGAAGAAGAAGAGCTAGTGGAAACTTAGAAAAGTAATCTGCTTCCTGAAACTAGGGATAAACTATTATATCATCCTGTACATTCGGTAGGACAGTTACGTCGCTTGGTTCAGATGAGAGAGAACTTATCGTATGAGATAAGCGCTCGATATGAATCCGGATCTAAGCAGAAACCATTAGTTAGCGGTCGTCAAATACATGCTTTAGAAGAGGAGGATTCGAACTAAGTAGAAGATTCCCAATTCGAAGCTGAAGTGGACGCTGTAAATAGTTCTAAAGCTAACTGAAAGTGTTGGAATTGCGAAGAAGTAGGTCATGTTTGGGAAAATTGTAAATCTCCTCCTCGTATATTTTGTTATGGTTGCGGTAAGGTTAATGTATATAAACCACAGTGCCCAACCTGTCTTCAAAAGAAATCGGAAAACCGCCGAGCGGGGGCACCCCACAACCCAAGGATCCCCCTCGCAATGTAATCCAACCCACCCAAGAATCGGATAAGAATGTTTCGATACCAGTACTGTTTAACCCTCAAAACGTAGAAAGTGATTCGATACTATCCACTTTGTCCGAAAGCCCAGAACCAAATCTAAATAACGATCTGCTAAGACATCGCTCTTACCAAGATAGATTAGACAATTATCACAAAGTCCGACGTCGTATATTCGATGAAAACACGAGTAGGCGCACTGTTAGATTGAAGTCATATTACGCTGACATTAAGAGAAATAAGCAACTTCAGATCTCTATTATTTTTAATAACTCCAAGGATCTTAGAAGTTACGCAGAAGTGTCGTTTTTAAAGTACACCGAACTAGGCTTGCTAGACACCGGTGCAAACATAAGCTGCATAGGAGCTCAATTGGCTCTTACCGACTTTTCCAAGTTTCCTCAATTTAAGCATATAAAATCTAGCGCACGAACTGATGGTGGTGCGGAAAAACAATCTATTATAGGATTATTGCAAGTCGAAATGCAATACAAAACTGTTAAACGTCCCATTACGCTGTATATAATTCCAAGCATTAAACAGAACTTGATACTAGGACACGATTTTTGGAAAACCTTCAAATTAGCTCCAAATATTATAGGTTGCGTAGAAACAAAAAGTAAGACCGCCGAATCAGAAGATAATGCCTATCCGTTGAGTCCCAGCGAGATGCAAAAATTAGCCGTCATCAAGGATCTTTTTCCGAAAATGTCGGAAAAATTAGGTCGTACAACTTTGATTGAACATCACATCGAAGTTGGCGATGCAAAACCGGTAAAACAGCGATTTTATCCAGTTAGTCCCGCAGTAGAAAAACTGCTTTATGAAGAAATTGATCGCATGTTGAAACTAGATATGATTGATCCCTCTAGTAGCGCATGGGGTTCTCCCATGAGGCTTGTAGTCAAACCAAACAAAGTTCGACTTTGTCTGGACGCTCGTAAGCTAAACGATGCAACCCAGAAGGATGCTTATCCGTGTAACATCCTGGATAATGAAAGAGGCTCACAAGACGCAGTCCTGCTAAGCGTTCTCAGAGTCGAGATTGGAATTGCGGATGGGACCCTATTTTACCGTAGCTCTTTCGGGGTGGGGTGGGTTAATTGTGATTCATCATCGACTCTCATTACATAATTATATTAAGGATCCCTAATGTGTCTAAAAAATTTGGATCCAAAGGATCGAAAACCAAAACTTCGCACCAAAAGACTCACCCAAAGAAAACAATGAAGTAAAATCTATTTTAATTAAAAGGATTAGGTTTAGTAAGCTTTAGAAGTAAAATGTAAGCATAGATTAAAAATAAAAATAAAATATAAGTTAGTTAGGTAATTAACATTTAGACATTTTTTTTATTTATTTCAATAGCAAATTTCTGCTAGTATCACAAATACCTCCACGCAATTTGGAGTAATTTTTAATGATATGCTCCGACTCACATCAAGTGGGCGGAGGCAAGGATAAATGGGTAATAATATTATTTACATTAAACTCAAGGGACATTTCAACATATAACAAAAAGTACAGATCATTGTACGACGAACATAAAACGCGAAAAGGGTCATGAATCTCAAAGTTCGATTTACAAAATTTCAAGGCAATAGGCCGAAAATTACGAGACGGCCTTATAGGTATAGCGAATCGAATTTGGCCAAGAAGGTGAGATGAGTTGATGTGTCCAGTTATCAACTTGTGCAGGAACATCACTCCATGGCAGGTCCGGCGATCCTTAAGCGAGGGCAGGTTCAGTAGGCGCAGTCTGTCAGCGTAGGATGGCAGGTGACGATGAGGTTCCCAGTTTAATCCCCGTAAAGCAAACAAAAGGAACTGTTTCTGTACCGATTCGATAAGTTTTACGTCATCCGCATACATCATTACGTATGTGTTGTACCCCGAAATATCTCAAAGGCTATACGGCCTGAAGTAACTATAAGAATCGTAAAAGCCATTAAACAAAAAAAAAAGAATTTAATCTTAAAAAAAAAGTAATTTGAATTCTAAATTCTTAAATTTAATATTTAGAAACATTTTGTCAGGGAAAAGTAATTATCATATCAAAATACTTTTTCAACAACATATAGCACGTTTCTGTAACTTTAGTTGTTCAAAAGTTATGGACGCGAGAAATTTCCTTTTTTCCCGGCAAAGTAGTGGAAAAGGCAACAATTAGATTAAATTAAAAACAAGTAAGAAAGCTACAGTCGACTGTGCTCGACTGTGAGATACCCGGTACCTAAAAGTTTGCGCTTCACACTAAAAGGCAATTTAAAATTGTACATACATTATAATAGTCTACTTCGATACTTCTTAAAATAAATCTCCTTTGGAATTAGCTCCCGACCTTAACAATTTAATGTCATACTTAAATATGAATTAAACATTTTATAGGAAAATATAAAAACCCTCTCGATCGGCGTCAAAAATTAATTATCTTATTTTTTGTAATTTCTTGCTATATCCTTTTGTCATTTCTTCTGCAGTTGGCGCCATTATATCGCACGGCCAAGGCTCGAATGCGCCACCTGTCGGCTACAGCTTGCAACAGCAGTGCCTTAGGACGGTGTGTTAAAATTCTAACCTTATTGCTAATATCTCCCATGTTTATCATCCGATTTGACTGATATTTTCAGGAAACGTCCATTTTATTTTACTCATTTATTGTATCTATTAACTTTAACCCGAAAATAACGAATATAGCTTATTTAACATTTTTAATGATTTTTGAGGGCGGAAGTGGACGTGGCCAAATTTTAAAACAAACTTGATCTGCGTGCAACAGATTCCAATGTTGTCACCAAATTTGGTAACTCTAGCTCTTATAGTCTCTGAGATCTGTTGTTTCACACGGACGGACAGAGGTTGGCACTAACCCATAATACCCTTGTACCCTATGGGTACCGGGTATAAAAATCTACAGACAGACAGACAGACAAACAACAGGACAAACGCTCTCATTTCGGAAAGGCCGTTAAAATCTGGATTATTGAATATCTTTTGAACGGAGTATCGGATCAGGATGATTGAGGTGTCATTCGACGCGTATTTAAAGCTAGATCATAACAACATTACAAATTTGGGGATTTTTGCTCCATCGGCCCCAATAGCTCCAATTTTCAAAATTTTCAATTTCGCACTTTCACTCTCATTTCTCCTAAACTAATCCGTTTTTGAAAAATCTTAGTATGCAGTTTCAAAGAGGTTTATAATACCTTTCGATCAAGATATAAATGGTTCTGATCGGACTATCGTAGCAGATTTTCAATTCTACGGCTGTATATAGTAGTCTCCTTGCGCACGACAGTCTCAGTGCTCATCGTCACTACGTGGACTGCCGTCCACAGTGATTTTCTCAATCGCATATTTTGGTTTTTCACTACTAGGCGATGCGTTTCAAAATGGACAACTCAATATAAACAATAACATAGCCATGACAAACCCGAGCTTTGAAATCCGCGACGTCCCTCTAGTTTATCTTTTTGGCTCGGGGTTAGCTTCTTTTTGTCAATAGACTTAATGCCTTCTAAGGGACGAATTTTACGAATAGGTCTAGTGATAAATCCTTCTTGCATCGTTATATCTACCACTCGGACTCTATCATCGTTGTCTTTGTGGATCCTCTCCACTTTCCCAATCGGTCACCTTGCTGGATGACAATTTTCATCCTTTAATAATACAATTAGTCCTTCTTCTACGTTGGGACT
This sequence comes from Drosophila rufa, assembly GCA_018153105.1. Taxonomy (NCBI): domain Eukaryota; kingdom Metazoa; phylum Arthropoda; class Insecta; order Diptera; family Drosophilidae; genus Drosophila; species Drosophila rufa. The sequence goes on from JAECXS010000135.1 coordinate 2,678,152, forward strand.
TTCCCTCTGCCATTGGTTCCTCTGCTGAAGTGTGTGCAAATATTCTTCTTTCCACTTCACCCAGAAATCTCTTTTCATTTTTATACCCTTGCAGAGGGTATTATAATTTTGCCATGATATTTGCAACGCAGTGAAGGAGGCATCTACGACCCCATAAAGTATATATATTCTTGATCAGCATAACCAGCCGAGTCGATCTAGCCATGTCCGTCTGTCTGTCTGTCCGTCTGTCCGCCTGTCGGTTTCTACGCGAACTAGTCTCTCAGTTTTGTAACGGCCCAGGTTTTTATTTACAAATATATGCCCAAAAAGCTTTTGTTTAACATAGCCCAAAAGCTTAGCATTGGCGGTTGCATCGCTGATATTAATTAGATGCATGCTTATCTTAAGCTTGCTCTCTTAATTCAGCAAAACAGATCAGCGGCACTGATAAGCGCAGCTAACTTTGTTCGAGCTCAAACATAATCCAGAAAAAAGCTTGTTGTTCTGGAAATTTTCGCTATAAAAGCGCCCACGCGGCTTTAGTCGATATTTTCCAACTGACCAAAAACTCCCCTACGCCGCTATTGTTTTTTTCAAAGTACGACAAAATGCAAAGAAATTAATTAGAAGTGAAATAACCGCGCCGACGCGCTTAAACAAATTGTACGTGTGGTCGCGAAATACAGTGCGTATAACTTTCTGGGAGGAAAATTTATATCCCGGCCGCAGTTGGCCAGAGAAAACTCCCTGGAGAAGGTCCGGAACATTTCCATATAGACCTTGCAGACTTTTCCGAAAGGTATGTAGAGTTATAGGGAGATAAATGGCGTTTCCCTAACGCGGCTACGATCGCACCGTGGGTGTTAGGCAAATGTTTTTTTTCGGTTTTAAAAATTTGTTGTTCTGCTGAAAACAAACTCTGGTTGGCTGGTATTTAAATACTTGATTAAATAACAAAGAGTGTTGCGATTAAAAACATTGATGTACAATTATATACACTGAAAGTTAAAACCCCAAAAGTTAAAAGTTAAAATAACAAGTTAAAAATCACAATTTACAATCAAAATTTAAAATCCATAACTAAAATCACAAGTTAAAGTAAAAATTTTAAATTAATTTAAAATTACAAGTTAAAATCAGTTTAGGTTATTATGAGAAGTTAGGTTCTTATATAAAAGCTTTCCTATTGCCCCCAAAAGTCTCTATTATCATCACCACGACCACGCTGGAAGGCCTTTCAACGCTGGAGAATATGAAACGTGAGTAATACCCTGCAAAATTATATATTGCTTTTTATTTCAATTTATCTTCTCGAATATATCGAGCCGATCCAACCGAACCATGAATATCGTTGGTGACCGCTGACTTGAATAACATTAGAATTTCTTTCATTATTAAATTCCCTACACTTAGAAAAAAATAGTCAATACATAATTATCGTTAACCAAAAAGTTAAAAAAAATTATTTAAATATAATATAATTTTGAAATTTTTTTTTACAATGAAAACAAAAACAATGAAAATTAATAAATTAAACCCACTCGCTTAAATTTAAATAGAACAAAAGCCACATGCAGATAAAATTCTAGTATTAACAAACATAAATAATATTCTCCTTTATTACATATATCTCAATTAATTCGAAACATGTAGTAATAGTTAAATCGCCTTTTCGAACTATACACTGAAAAAAAAAAATGAACAACGAATAAGCCATGAAATAAACACAACAACCCATATACCTCAGCACAACAAATATACCCTGCAAGTAATCAGAAATTAAAAACAATGTAGAGCCATTCCAAAATATAAGTAAATAAATATAAGTAGCATTAATAAAGAATAATATATTAGGACACTTACAAAACAACGAAATCGCTTCTTTAATCATTTAAATTAAAACGCATTCTATCTAATTGTCTTTACACCAAAAGCCTCACCCAAAGAAAACAATGAAGTAAAATCTATTTTAATTAAAAGGATTAGGTTTAGTAAGCTTTAGAAGTAAAATGTAAGCATAGATTAAAAATAAAAATAAAATATAAGTTAGTTAGGTAATTAACATTTAGACATAAACAAACAACTGGACATGCAATGAAATTTATTTTGAAGTTTGAGATGATTATAATTTTGGTGATTAAAATTTATAAGCATTGAGTCTTGAAGTTATGATGTATTAATTAGATGTTTTTTCTGGATTGACATGGCAACTTAAAAACTTCGGAGGAATCTTTAGGGTATCTTCAGCGCTTGTATAATTTTGAAGATCCTGGTTGGGAGGGTAAAGACCGCGAGAGTCAAATAACACCTAAGACCTCGCTAACCTTACCGTCGCTAGCAGTCCGATTTTTCACTCCTTTGTTTGAGATTAGATATGGTTTGCCCTTGTGAAGTTCGTGGAGTAAAGCTCCCTTGATAGTTTCAGTAGGAGTCCTAAAAAAATTAAAATTATGTAAATGTGGTAAGGAAATGGCAAAAACCCACCCCAACGCCAAATGAGCTTAGGTACAAGAGGATTCCGCCCGCCAATGTTCCCGACCCAGCAGATCGTGAGACCGAGAGAGGCTAACTATTCAGTTAGTCAGAGATGCCGCAAATACCCTACATGCATTACCCTCCTTCACACACACATCGTTCATTACATAATCTTTGGCGCCCAACGTGGGGCTGGCAGGCAAGCATGGCTATCACCAGTAGATCCAACTTTTAGTGAGCCAATCAAAAACCGCTAACATATTTCCCAAATAACAAAAATGTTTTTAATCGAGATGAGCTTAGAGTTGTGGTAGGCAATTGTTCACCCAGATCTCAGCAAGTTGCGCCTCCCGCGGTACGAGCTACTCGAGGTGTAATGACCCGAAGCGCCAGAGCCTTGGCGTTAGGCGAACCCCAAAATGTAAATGAAAATTAGGACCCTTCAGTTGCAAATGTAGGAGATGTTAGTCCTCCAGCCTTAGATGGTAGTCAAAGCACTAATCATGGAGATGGTGTTGCCGTAAGACCATCTAGAGGTAGGCCTCGAAGCAATAGACAGAATCGTTCCACAAATAATCACCGTAGTCAGCCTATAGACTACAATACCGTTCAAGATATGATAGAGCAGACAATCAGTAGAGTTATGGCTTCCCTGAACGTTAACCCAACACCGCAACGCAATCCTTAAGTTTTAACAGGGATAATAGCATCACCAGCACCAAGCAGCTCTTCAGGTCATTCTCGACAGACAGTCGACATCATGCAGAAATGGGGTGTATCCTTTGATGGATCTGCAGATGGATTAGAAGTTGAAGAATTCATTTATAGGATCTCTTCACTTACCAAGAAAACTCTAGATAATGATTTCGCAAACATGTGTGATCATGTACATGTATTATTTACGGGAAAAGCTAGATCATGGTATTGGAGATACCATAAACAGGTAGATCAAATTGTTTGGTCAGAGATTTGTGCCTCTCTCCGTCAACATTATAAGGGTTATCGATCCGACTTTATGAGTATGGAGCTAATCAGAGCGCGCAAACAAAAACATGGAGAAAGTTTTTCGTCTTTCTATGAGTCTGTAGTGACATTAATAGATAACGCTTCCATTAGGCTCGAAGAAGAAGAGCTAGTGGAAACTTAGAAAAGTAATCTGCTTCCTGAAACTAGGGATAAACTATTATATCATCCTGTACATTCGGTAGGACAGTTACGTCGCTTGGTTCAGATGAGAGAGAACTTATCGTATGAGATAAGCGCTCGATATGAATCCGGATCTAAGCAGAAACCATTAGTTAGCGGTCGTCAAATACATGCTTTAGAAGAGGAGGATTCGAACTAAGTAGAAGATTCCCAATTCGAAGCTGAAGTGGACGCTGTAAATAGTTCTAAAGCTAACTGAAAGTGTTGGAATTGCGAAGAAGTAGGTCATGTTTGGGAAAATTGTAAATCTCCTCCTCGTATATTTTGTTATGGTTGCGGTAAGGTTAATGTATATAAACCACAGTGCCCAACCTGTCTTCAAAAGAAATCGGAAAACCGCCGAGCGGGGGCACCCCACAACCCAAGGATCCCCCTCGCAATGTAATCCAACCCACCCAAGAATCGGATAAGAATGTTTCGATACCAGTACTGTTTAACCCTCAAAACGTAGAAAGTGATTCGATACTATCCACTTTGTCCGAAAGCCCAGAACCAAATCTAAATAACGATCTGCTAAGACATCGCTCTTACCAAGATAGATTAGACAATTATCACAAAGTCCGACGTCGTATATTCGATGAAAACACGAGTAGGCGCACTGTTAGATTGAAGTCATATTACGCTGACATTAAGAGAAATAAGCAACTTCAGATCTCTATTATTTTTAATAACTCCAAGGATCTTAGAAGTTACGCAGAAGTGTCGTTTTTAAAGTACACCGAACTAGGCTTGCTAGACACCGGTGCAAACATAAGCTGCATAGGAGCTCAATTGGCTCTTACCGACTTTTCCAAGTTTCCTCAATTTAAGCATATAAAATCTAGCGCACGAACTGATGGTGGTGCGGAAAAACAATCTATTATAGGATTATTGCAAGTCGAAATGCAATACAAAACTGTTAAACGTCCCATTACGCTGTATATAATTCCAAGCATTAAACAGAAAGTGATACTAGGACACGATTTTTGGAAAACCTTCAAATTAGCTCCAAATATTATAGGTTGCGTAGAAACAAAAAGTAAGACCGCCGAATCAGAAGATAATGCCTATCCGTTGAGTCCCAGCGAGATGCAAAAATTAGCCGTCATCAAGGATCTTTTTCCGAAAATGTCGGAAAAATTAGGTCGTACAACTTTGATTGAACATCACATCGAAGTTGGCGATGCAAAACCGGTAAAACAGCGATTTTATCCAGTTAGTCCCGCAGTAGAAAAACTGCTTTATGAAGAAATTGATCGCATGTTGAAACTAGATATGATTGAGCCCTCTAGTAGCGCATGGGGTTCTCCCATGATTCTTGTAGTCAAACCAAACAAAGTTCGACTTTGTCTGGACGCTCGTAAGCTAAACGATGCAACCCAGAAGGATGCTTATCCGTGTAACATCCTGGATAATGAAAGAGGCTCACAAGACGCAGTCCTGCTAAGCGTTCTCAGAGTCGAGATTGGAATTGCGGATGGGACCCTATTTTACCGTAGCTCTTTCGGGGTGGGGTGGGTTAATTGTGATTCATCATCGACTCTCATTACATAATTATATTAAGGATCCCTAATGTGTCTAAAAATTTGGATCCAAAGGATCGAAAACCAAAACTTCGCACCAAAAGACTCACCCAAAGAAAACAATGAAGTAAAATCTATTTTAATTAAAAGGATTAGGTTTAGTAAGCTTTAGAAGTAAAATGTAAGCATAGATTAAAAATAAAAATAAAATATAAGTAAATGGGTAATAATATTATTTACATTAAACTCAAGGGACATTTCAACATATAACAAAAAGTACAGATCATTGTACGACGAACATAAAACGCGAAAAGGGTCATGAATCTCAAAGTTCGATTTACAAAATTTCAAGGCAATAGGCCGAAAATTACGAGACGGCCTTATAGGTATAGCGAATCGAATTTGGCCAAGAAGGTGAGATGAGTTGATGTGTCCAGTTATCAACTTGTGCAGGAACATCACTCCATGGCAGGTCCGGCGATCCTTAAGCGAGGGCAGGTTCAGTAGGCGCAGTCTGTCAGCGTAGGATGGCAGGTGACGATGAGGTTCCCAGTTTAATCCCCGTAAAGCAAACAAAAGGAACTGTTTCTGTACCGATTCGATAAGTTTTACGTCATCCGCATACATCATTACGTGTGAATGCTGAACTACCTGAGGTAAATCATTTATGAAGAGGCCGAACAGCAGAGGTCCAAGATGGCTCCCTTGAGGAACACCAGAAGTCACAAGGACAAGGTTTGAGAAAGAACCCTTGAAGGCTACCCTCTGCGTTCGGTTCGATAAATAAGTCGAAATCCAATTGATCAGCGTTATTGGGAATCCTAAAAGAATAAGTTTTTTTAACAGTAAATGGTGGTTCACGGAGTCGAAAGCCTTACTGAAGTCTGTAAAAATAACGTCAGTTTGGGCATTCGTTTTAAACGCGTTCCTTATAACAGAAACAAACTCAAGAAGATTTGTAGACGTTGATCTACGTTTCATAAAGCCGTGCTGCGAGGAGGACATTATCGAGCTGCATTGGTGCTGTAACTGAGCAGTAATTAATAACTCAAATAACTTGGGAATCGCACTGAGTTTTGCTATCCCTCGGTAGTTTTCGATGTTAGCTTTACTTCCCTTTTTATGAAGCGGAATGATAAAAGATTCCTTCCAAACGTCAGGAAAAAATGAGTTCTGAAGGGATAATTGAAAAAGTTTTGCCAGAGGTTTACTCAGAGCTTTAGCGCAATTTTTTAACACGCAGCTTGGTACCAGATCTGGACCAGAGGAGAAGGAGGACTTAATAGTTTGAAGATTTTGAAGAACATCATCTTCACTAATCAATGGCATAAAAATACAATTAGAGTGTGGTAGTGAATAAGGATAGCATGAGGTATTATCAAAACTAACAGACGAATATGTAGATTGGAAGAAATTTGCAAATAAATTTGCAATATCGGACTCATTAGAGGCGGAAATAGTATTGAAATGAAGACAAGATGGAAATAGTTGTGACTTACGTTTTGAATTAACGAACGCATAAAACTGTTTAGGGTTATCCTGAAACTCATTCTTACAGCGAATCAGGTAATTTTTGTAGCATTCGGAATTGTGGGTTAAGAAATTTGAACGAGCAGTTAAATAATTTGAAAGGTCAACTTGCAGCCCTGTTCTCTTATATTTCTTAAAAAGTCTAGACTTATAGTTTTTTAGATAAGAGAGTCTGCGAGAGAACCAGGGAGGCTTATGGAATACGTTGGATGAGGAAAATGAAGGCACATACATCTCAAAAACCGATTCCAGTATCCGGTAAAACCGTTCTACAATGTTAGATGGGCTTTCAGGTGAATCCATAAAGGACCAGTCCACAGAGGATAAGTAAGCATTCATTTCAATGAAATTGGCTTTGCGAAAGCAACGAAACGTTGCTGGCTCGACTTCAGGGCATGGCAATAATGGAGCTGAAGCTTCTAAAATGATTTCAAGTGTGGGATGATAAGCGTCTTCAGGGCTGGAGAGAGGGTCGATTCTAGAGACATGGGCATTAGCAAACTCTGAAGCAAAAATGAGATCTAAAATTTTACTAGAGCAGTTCCTCACAGCGTTTAATTGTCCCAATGAAAGGTCAATAAGACCATGTACCAGATCGTGGGGTACAGTGGGTACAAGAATATTCGATTCAGATGATGTCCGCCAAGAAATGGCAGGCAAATTGAAATCTCCCATAACAATAAGATGGTCATTGTTGCCAAGGGTTGATTGAATACACTGAATTAAAGCTAAATGCTGTTGGTATATGTTGATATCCGACCTAGGTGGAATATATGAACATGAGACGTACACAAAATAATCGTGAACTCTAATTCGGACAGCCACAAGCTCTAACATGCACTCCATGCTCATTATGGGAATAGGTTCGGAGACTAAATCGGACTTAACGGCAATAAGGACACCGCCGCCAATACGCGTTGCACGATCACATCTATAGATAACATAGTTTCCAGCAAATAATTCGCAGTCAGAGACAGAGGAGTTGAGCCACGTTTCTGTAAAGGCAATCACATTGGCATCAAAGGAGACACTATTGACGTGCAGCTTACTCAGTTTGCCGAGTAAACTACGAACATTCTGGTAGTGAATGGAAAATGAGTCGCTTAGTATTTTGGAGCACTAAGTGAAGGAGTCTGCGGCCCGCGAACCTGAGAATTCATCTTGTTTACATATTCGTGAACAATAGCATGCTCTGGCCATACAGAAATATCAAGAACCTTATCAAGGAGAACATCAGAAGTCCAATCTTAAACGAAGATATATCACGTCTTTGCTTAAAACTGAACTTGGAGACAGAAAATTCGGTGCCAGAAACATTCAGTTTGCTACTCAAATGGGTCTTACCATCAGATTCTGAAGCGTCTGGGTTGAGTCTGGAGACAAACACGAACTTTTTCCGGGCAACGCCAGCTAAAGGTGCAGGCTTCCTTGGTGCCACTCCAGATATTGCTGCATTTGAATTCAGAGGTCCAGACGATGGTGCCGAAATAATGACTGTCGGAGGTAATACGGGGTTGGCATAAATCGAGTTTGGAACGTCAGTATGATCCGAAGTTGAAGCCGATCGGGCGGGTGCAAGCGAAGCGTTTTTAGATGCAGCGGCTTGCGACGTTGATGGTTGGGCATCGTTTACTGGTTCCAAACTAGGAGACATGCTGGACTCAGTTTGTCTCGAGCTTGGGCCAGCGCTTTGTACGATTCCAGATACATATGCAACATCGTCTTCGTCATCGGAGCCGTCAGCTACGGTCAAAACGTTGTTGGTGGTTCCAATTCCCGGGCTGAACAGCAAAAGGGGGGTTGCAGGGTCTGTAACTTGTAAATCATTGTTAATACTTATACACCTCTTTATGTTTGATGAGTCACTTAGCAGCTTCAATGTGTTAAAATGAGATTCCGTCGTCTGGAAACGGCTTAATAAGTCCTTGAAACCGGCCGCAAGAGACTGAAACTCTAGGTGAGTCTGCCTCATAAAAGCCCTCATTTCCTTTTTTATATGCATGCAGCTCAGGCACGTCCAATCCAAACCGTCATGAGCTCTGACACGATCCGCAACTCGTGCACCGGTATGCCCCATCTCGGCGCATACAGGGTGTGCAACATTGTCGCAGAGCCAGCAATAGACCGTAGATTGCCGCGCGGTAAATTTGCGGCCATTCGTGCAAGTAGGGAAGCAGCAGGTACTCATTTTTCTTGTGTGCAGAAAAATGCAAATCAAATAAATGCAATGGCAGCACAAACGCAAGATATTGATTAATAATTAAAGAAATTATTTTAGATATTTTGCGGATAAGAACCGAACAAAACAAAAAAGCAGAGAGCGCGACTAAAAGCTTTTGTCCAAGCTCAGAGAAATAACAAGAGCGTGTAGTTGTTCGGCAACAACAACAACCACACGGTACGTTAGTAAGCGGTAAACGCAATGCTCAGCAGCAACAACAACCACACGGTGCAATTTTAAGCGGTAAACGCTGTGCTCAAGAAGAACAGGGCAGCAAAGCGTAATACGAAAGTTATTAAAACTGAGAATAGATTTGCGTGTTTAAAGTCACTGTCTTTGATTAACACGAATCAATTATTTCCGATTGACACAGATCACGGAATCACTGACCGATTGCCAAAAATTTGGGCTTAATAGAATAGATTTTCACTGAGAAAACTTTGTATGAAGGTAGAGCGATAAAAGGCACGTCCAACAGCGACAAGTGTAACAGCGATATGAAACAAACAACTGGACATGCAATGAAATTTATTTTGAAGTTTGAGATGCTTATAATTTTGGTGATTAAAATTTATAAGCATTGAGTTTTGAAGTTATGATGTATTAATTAGATGTTTTTTCTGGATTGACATGGCATCTTAAAAACTTCGGAGGAATCTTTAGGGTATCTTCAGCGCTTGTATAATTTTGAAGATCCTGGTTGGGAGGGTAAAGACCGCGAGAGTCAAATAACACCTAAGACCTCGCTAACCTTACCGTCGCTAGCAGTCCGATTTTTCACTCCTTTGTTTGAGATTAGATATGGTTTGCCCTTGTGAAGTTCGTGGAGTAAAGCTCCCTTGATAGTTTCAGTAGGAGTCCTAAAAAAATTAAAATTATGTAAATGTGGTAAGGAAATGGCAAAAACCCACCCCAACGCCAAATGAGCTTAGGTACAAGAGGATTCCGCCCGCCAATGTTCCCGACCCAGCAGATCGTGAGACCGAGAGAGGCTAACTATTCAGTTAGTCAGAGATGCCGCAAATACCCTACATGCATTACCCTCCTTCACACACACATCGTTCATTACATAATCTTTGGCGCCCAACGTGGGGCTGGCAGGCAAGCATGGCTATCACCAGTAGATCCAACTTTTAGTGAGCCAATCAAAAACCGCTAACATATTTCCCAAATAACAAAAATGTTTTTTTTTTTTTCGGGTAATATTTAACACCGAGTTAGAATCGATGCCACACCAAACAAGATTTTATGAGTATTTTTTTTGATTCTGGCACTACTACAGTTGAAGTAATTTATGACAATAATTTAGACTAGACAGGTCTTAATACCGCTGATAGTATACAAAGAGAAAATCTTTTATCTGGCCTACGAATCTGATTATTCTGATTGAGGATAACATACGAGAACCAGTGAAAGAGGTGATAGTAGTAGTAGTAGTAGTAGTAAAAAAAAAAAAAAAAAAAAAAACGATAGTCTTATGTCATATGAGAACTTGGGATCTCTACTCATAAAAATATTGCTCGTTTTTTTTTCGTGATTGTGAGTCAGCTAGTTAATCTCGGAATTTGTGAGTTTGTTACCTTACACAGATAGTTTTGGGGAATATTGAGCATTCGACTGAGATCAGATGCCAGTATTCGATTATTTTGTTAGGTTGAACTATTCCTTATTGATGAGGGTTAAACTATACTGATTCCCAAAACCACCTCTGAAGATGGACAACTAGATACAATTGGGTTTCTTTTGTAATTAGGTAACTGTTGTCTGGAACTTCTTTAAATGCTGTAACGCTTTACTTGCCGAATAGAAACCGATAGGAAGATTGAAAATCAAGTAATTAGTACCACTCAATTTAGTTGCAATAGCCCACAAAAATGTTTATACCATAACGGATACTGCAAGCTAGGTTAAACAATCCGAGTTTTCTTTTTGCCAAATTAAGTCAAATCCAGGAATAAGAATAGAAAACAATGCCAGTTGCAAATACTCCTCCACGTGCCGCATCGGCGTTAGTGGAAAATAATTGTTTATTATGTGCCACGATAATGGATAACACCCGTCCGTGTTATTTACTCACATGTGGACATGTCTTTCATAAAAATTGTATAAATGCATGGTTATCGGAAAATACGGTATGTTATGCGGGCAGCATACACATTAATCGAGATGAGCTTAGAGTTGTGGTAGGCAATTGTTCACCCAGATCTCAGCAAGTTGCGCCTCCCGCGGTACGAGCTACTCGAGGTGTAATGACCCGAAGCGCCAGAGCCTTGGCGTTAGGCGAACCCCAAAATGTAAATGAAAATTAGGACCCTTCAGTTGCAAATGTAGGAGATGTTAGTCCTCCAGCCTTAGATGGTAGTCAAAGCACTAATCATGGAGATGGTGTTGCCGTAAGACCATCTAGAGGTAGGCCTCGAAGCAATAGACAGAATCGTTCCACAAATAATCACCGTAGTCAGCCTATAGACTACAATACCGTTCAAGATATGATAGAGCAGACAATCAGTAGAGTTATGGCTTCCCTGAACGTTAACCCAACACCGCAACGCAATCCTTAAGTTTTAACAGGGATAAGGGCATCACCAGCACCAAGCAGCTCTTTAGGTCATTCTCGACAGACAGTCGACATCATGCAGAAATGGGGTGTATCCTTTGATGGATCTGCAGATGGATTAGAAGTTGAAGAATTCATTTATAGGATCTCTTCACTTACCAAGAAAACTCTAGATAATGATTTCGCAAACATGTGTGATCATGTACATGTATTATTTACGGGAAAAGCTAGATCATGGTATTGGAGATACCATAAACAGGTAGATCAAATTGTTTGGTCAGAGATTTGTGCCTCTCTCCGTCAACATTATAAGGGTTATCGATCCGACTTTATGAGTATGGAGCTAATCAGAGCGCGCAAACAAAAACATGGAGAAAGTTTTTCGTCTTTCTATGAGTCTGTAGTGACATTAATAGATAACGCTTCCATTAGGCTCGAAGAAGAAGAGCTAGTGGAAATTTAGAAAAGTAATCTGCTTCCTGAAACTAGGGATAAACTATTATATCATCCTGTACATTCGGTAGGACAGTTACGTCGCTTGGTTCAGATGAGAGAGAACTTATCGTATGAGATAAGCGCTCGATATGAATCCGGATCTAAGCAGAAACCATTAGTTAGCCGTCGTCAAATACATGCTTTAGAAGAGGAGGATTCGAACTAAGTAGAAGTTTCCCAATTTGAAGCTGAAGTGGACGCTGTAAATAGTTCTAAAGCTAACTGAAAGTGTTGGAATTGCGAAGAAGTGGACTGGTCCTTTATGGATTCACCTGAAAGCCCATCTAACATTGTAGAACGGTTTTACCGGATACTGGAATCGGTTTTTGAGATGTATGTGCCTTCATTTTCCTCATCCAACGTATTCCATAAGCCTCCCTGGTTCTCTCGCAGACTCTCTTATCTAAAAAACTATAAGTCTAGACTCTTTAAGAAATATAAGAGAACAGGGCTGCAAGTTGACCTTTCAAAATATTTAACTGCTCGTTCAAATTTCTTAACCCACAATTCCGAATGCTACAAAAATTACCTGATTCGCTGTAAGAATGAGTTTCAGGATAACCCTAAACAGTTTTATGCGTTCGTTAATTCAAAACGTAAGTCACAACAATTTCCATCTTGTCTTCATTTCAATACTATTTCCGCCTCTAATGAGTCCGATATTGCAAATTTATTTGCAAATTTCTTCCAATCTACATATTCGTCTGTTAGTTTTGACAATACCTCATGCTATCCTTATTCACTACCACACTCTAATTGTATTTTTATGCCATTGATTAGTGAAGATGATGTTCTTCAAAATCTTCAAACTAATAATTCTTCCTTTTCCTCTGGTCCAGATCTGGTACCAAGCTGCTTGTTAAAAAATTGTGCTAAAGCTCTGAGTAAACCACTGGCAAAACTTATTCAATTATCCCTTCAGAATTTATTTTTCCTGACGAATCTTTTATCATTATGCTTCATAAAAAGGGAAGTAAAGCTAACATCGAAAACTACCGAGGGATAGCAAAACTCAGTGCGATTCCCAAGTTATTTGAGTTATTAATTACTGCTCAGTTACAGCACCAATGCAGCTCGATAATGTCCTCCTCGCAGCACGGCTTTATGAAACGTAGATCAACGTCTACAAATCTTCTTGAGTTTGTTTCTGTTATAAGGAACGCGTTTAAAACGAATGCCCAAACTGACGTTATTTTTACAGACTTCAGTAAGGCTTTCGACTCCGTGAACCACCATTTACTGTTAAAAAAACTTATTCTTTTAGGATTCCCAATAACGCTGATCAATTGGATTTCGACTTATTTATCGAACCGAACGCAGAGGGTAGCCTTCAAGGGTTCTTTCTCAAACCTTGTCCTTGTGACTTCTGGTGTTCCTCAAGGGAGCCATCTTGGACCTCTGCTGTTCGGCCTCTTCATAAATGATTTACCTCAGGTAGTTCAGCATTCACACGTAATGATGTATGCGGATGACGTTAAACTTTGTTTGCCACTCACGCAGTCTGACTCCCATACACTTTTGCAGTCTGACTTGGACAACCTTCAGTCTTGGTGCGTCCAAAATTTGCTGTTCCTAAACAACTCTAAGTGTAGCTTCATGTCCTTTTATAGGAGAAATCTTTTCCTGACTAATTACTCTATAGGGTCGTGCGAGCTTGAGCGCATTTATACGGTGACAGATCTTGGAGTCTTATTTAACCATAATCTAAACTTCACCGATCACATTGGCATCATTGTCGGGAAAGCAAAAGGAGTTTTTGCTTTTGTCAAGCGATGGTCGAAGGAGTTTGAGGATCCCTACACGACTAAACTTCTTTATATTTCGCTGGTTCGCCCGATTCTGGAATATTGCTCTTGCGTATGGTCGCCTCAATATGCAAAATATCAGGACCTTATCGAATCGGTACAGAAACAGTTCCTTTTGTTTGCTTTACGGGGATTAAACTGGGAACCTCATCGTCACCTGCCATCCTACGCTGACAGACTGCGCCTACTGAACCTGCCCTCGCTTAAGGATCGCCGGACCTGCCATGGAGTGATGTTCCTGCACAAGTTGATAACTGGACACATCAACTCGTCTCACCTTCTTGGCCAAATTCGATTCGCTATACCTATAAGGCCGTCTCGTAATTTTCGGCCTATTGCCTTGAAATTTTGTAAATCGAACTTTGAGATTCATGACCCTTTTCGCGTTTTATGTTCGTCGTATAATGATCTGTACTTTTTGTTATATGTTGAAATGTCCCTTGAGTTTAATGTAAATAATATTATTACCCATTTATCCTTGCCTCCGCCCACTTGATGTGAGTCGGAGCATATCATTAAAAATTACTCCAAATTGGGTGGAGGTATTTGTGATACTAGCAGAAATTTGCTATTGAAATAAATAAATAAATAAAAGTAGGTCATGTTTGGGAAAATTGTAAATCTCCTCCTCGTATATTTTGTTATGGTTGCGGTAAGGTTAATGTATATAAACCACAGTGCCCAACCTGTCTTCAAAAGAAATCGGAAAACCGCCGAGCGGGGGCATCCCACAACCCAAGGATCCCCCTCGCAATGTAATCCAACCCACCCAAGAATCGGATAAGAAAGTTTCGATACCAGTACTGTTTAACCCTCAAAACGTAGAAAGTGATTCGATACTATCCACTTTGTCCGAAAGCCCAGAACCAAATCTAAATACCGATCTGCTAAGACATCGCTCTTACCAAGATAGATTAGACAATTATCACAAAGTCCGACGTCGTATATTCGATGAAAACACGAGTAGGCGCACTGTTAGATTGAAGTCATATTACGCTGACATTAAGAGAAATAAGCAACTTCAGATCTCTATTATTTTTAATAACTCCAAGGATCTTAGAAGTTACGCAGAAGTGTCGTTTTTAAAGTACACCGAACTAGGCTTGCTAGACACCGGTGCAAACATAAGCTGCATAGGAGCTCAATTGGCTCTTACCGACTTTTCCAAGTTTCCTCAATTTAAGCATATAAAATCTAGCGCGCGAACTGATGGTGGTGCGGAAAAACAATCTATTATAGGATTATTGCAAGTCGAAATGCAATACAAAACTGTTAAACGTCCCATTACGCTGTATATAATTCCAAGCATTAAACAGAACTTGATACTAGGACACGATTTTTGGAAAACCTTCAAATTAGCTCCAAATATTATAGGTTGCGTAGAAACAAAAAGTAAGACCGCCGAATCAGAAGATAATGCCTATCCGTTGAGTCCCAGCGAGATGCAAAAATTAGCCGTCATCAAGGATCTTTTTCCGAAAATGTCGGAAAAATTAGGTCGTACAACTTTGATTGAACATCACATCGAAGTTGGCGATGCAAAACCGGTAAAACAGCGATTTTATCCAGTTAGTCCCGCAGTAGAAAAACTGCTTTATGAAGAAATTGATCGCATGTTGAAACTAGATATGATTGAGCCCTCTAGTAGCGCATGGGGTTCTCCCATGAGGCTTGTAGTCAAACCAAACAAAGTTCGACTTTGTCTGGACGCTCGTAAGCTAAACGATGCAACCCAGAAGGATGCTTATCCGTGTAACATCCTGGATAATGAAAGAGGCTCACAAGACGCAGTCCTGCTAAGCGTTCTCAGAGTCGAGATTGGAATTGCGGATGGGACCCTATTTTACCGTAGCTCTTTCGGGGTGGGGTGGGTTAATTGTGATTCATCATCGACTCTCATTACATAATTATATTAAGGATCCCTAATGTGTCTAAAAAATTTGGATCCAAAGGATCGAAAACCAAAACTTCGCACCAAAAGCCTCACCCAAAGAAGTAAAATCTATTTTAATTAAAAGGATTAGGTTTAGTAAGCTTTAGAAGTAAAATGTAAGCATAGATTAAAAATAAAAATAAAATATAAGTTAGTTAGGTAATTAACATTTAGACATAAACAAACAACTGGACATGCAATGAAATTTATTTTGAAGTTTGAGATGATTATAATTTTGGTGATTAAAATTTATAAGCATTGAGTCTTGAAGTTATGATGTATTAATTAGATGTTTTTTCTGGATTGACATGGCAACTTAAAAACTTCGAAGGAATCTTTAGGGTATCTTCAGCGCTTGTATAATTTTGAAGATCCTGGTTGGGAGGGTAAAGACCGCGAGAGTCAAATAACACCTATGACCTCGCTAACCTTACCGTCGCTAGCAGTCCGATTTTTCACTCCTTTGTTTGAGATTAGATATGGTTTGCCCTTGTGAAGTTCGTGGAGTAAAGCTCCCTTGATAGTTTCAGTAGGAGTCCTAAAAAAATTAAAATTATGTAAATGTGGTAAGGAAATGGCAAAAACCCACTCCAACGCCAAATGAGCTTAGGTACAAGAGGATTCCGCCCGCCAATGTTCCCGACCCAGCAGATCGTGAGACCGAGAGAGGCTAACTATTCAGTTAGTCAGAGATGCCGCAAATACCCTACATGCATTACCCTCCTTCACACACACATCGTTCATTACATAATCTTTGGCGCCCAACGTGGGGCTGGCAGGCAAGCATGGCTATCACCAGTAGATCCAACTTTTAGTGAGCCAATCAAAAACCGCTAACATATTTCCCAAATAACAAAAATGTTTTTTTTTTTCGGGTAATATTTAACACCGAGTTAGAATCGATGCCACACCAAACAAGATTTTATGAGTATTTTTTTTGATTCTGGCACTACTACAGTTGAAGTAATTTAAGACAATAATTTAGACTAGACAGGTCTTAATACCGCTGATAGTATACAAAGAGAAAATCTTTTATCTGGCCTACGAATCTGATTATTCTGATTGAGGATAACATACGAGAACCAGTGAAAGAGGTGATAGTAGTAGTAGTAGTAGTAGTAAAAAAAAAAAAAAAAAAAAAAAACGATAGTCTTATGTCATATGAGAACTTGGGATCTCTACTCATAAAAATATTGCTCGTTTTTTTTCGTGATTGTGAGTCAGCTAGTTAATCTCGAAATTTGTGAGTTTGTTACCTTACACAGATAGTTTTGGGGAATATTGAGCATTCGACTGAGATCAGATGCCAGTATTCGATTATTTTGTTAGGTTGAACTATTCCTTATTGATGAGGGTTAAACTATACTGATTCCCAAAACCACCTCTGAAGATGGACAACTAGATACAATTGGGTTTCTTTTGTAATTAGGTAACTGTTGTCTGGATCTTGTTTAAATGCTGTAACGCTTTACTTGCCGAATAGAAACCGATAGGAAGATTGAAAATCAAGTAATTAGTACCAGTCAATTTAGTTGCAATAGCCCACAAAAATGTTTATACCATAACGGATACTGCAAGCTAGGTTAAACAATCCGAGTTTTCTTGTTGCCAAATTAAGTCAAATCCAGGAATAAGAATAGAAAACAATGCCAGTTGCAAATACTCCTCCACGTGCCGCATCGGCGTTAGTGGAAAATAATTGTTTATTATGTGCCACGATAATGGATAACACCCGTCCGTGTTATTTACTCACATGTGTACATGTCTTTCATAAAAATTGTATAGATGCATGGTTATCGGAAAATACGGTATGTTATGCGTGCAGCATACACATTAATCGAGATGAGCTTAGAGTTGTGGTAGGCAATTGTTCACCCAGATCTCAGCAAGTTGCGCCTCCCGCGGTACGAGCTACTCGAGGTGTAATGACCCGAAGCGCCAGAGCCTTGGCGTTAGGCGAACCCCAAAATGTAAATGAAAATTAGGACCCTTCAGTTGCAAATGTAGGAGATGTTAGTCCTCCAGCCTTAGATGGTAGTCAAAGCACTAATCATGGAGATGGTGTTGCCGTAAGACCCGCTAGAGGTAGGCCTCGAAGCAATAGACAGAATCGTTCCACAAATAATCACCGTAGTCAGCCTATAGACTACAATACCGTTCAAGATATGATAGAGCAGACAATCAGTAGAGTTATGGCTTCCCTGAACGTTAACCCAACACCGCAACGCAATCCTTAAGTTTTAACAGGGATAAGAGCATCACCAGCACCAAGCAGCTCTTCAGGTCATTCTCGACAGACAGTCGACATCATGCAGAAATGGGGTGTATCCTTTGATGGATCTGCAGATGGATTAGAAGTTGAAGAATTCATTTATAGGATATCTTCACTTACCAAGAAAACTCTAGATAATGATTTCGCAAACATGTGTGATCATGTACATGTATTATTTACGGGAAAAGCTAGATCATGGTATTGGAGATACCATAAACAGGTAGATCAAATTGTTTGGTCAGAGATTTGTGCCTCTCTCCGTCAACATTATAAGGGTTATCGATCCGACTTTATGAGTATGGAGCTAATCAGAGCGCGCAAACAAAAACATGGAGAAAGTTTTTCGTCTTTCTATGAGTCTGTAGTGACATTAATAGATAACGCTTCCATTAGGCTCGAAGAAGAAGAGCTAGTGGAAATTTAGAAAATTAATCTGCTTCCTGAAACTAGGGATAAACTATTATATCATCCTGTACATTCGGTAGGACAGTTACGTCGCTTGGTTCAGATGAGAGAGAACTTATCGTATGAGATAAGCGCTCGATATGAATCCGGATCTAAGCAGAAACCATTAGTTAGCCGTCGTCAAATACATGCTTTAGAAGAGGAGGATTCGAACTAAGTAGAAGTTTCCCAATTTGAAGCTGAAGTGGACGCTGTAAATAGTTCTAAAGCTAACTGAAAGTGTTGGAATTGCGAAGAAGTAGGTCATGTTTGGGAAAATTGTAAATCTCCTCCTCGTATATTTTGTTATGGTTGCGGTAAGGTTAATGTATATAAACCACAGTGCCCAACCTGTCTTCAAAAGAAATCGGAAAACCGCCGAGCGGGGGCATCCCACAACCCAAGGATCCCCCTCGCAATGTAATCCAACCCACCCAAGAATCGGATAAGAAAGTTTCGATACCAGTACTGTTTAACCCTCAAAACGTAGAAAGTGATTCGATACTATCCACTTTGTCCGAAAGCCCAGAACCAAATCTAAATACCGATCTGCTAAGACATCGCTCTTACCAAGATAGATTAGACAATTATCACAAAGTCCGACGTCGTATATTCGATGAAAACACGAGTAGGCGCACTGTTAGATTGAAGTCATATTACGCTGACATTAAGAGAAATAAGCAACTTCAGATCTCTATTATTTTTAATAACTCCAAGGATCTTAGAAGTTACGCAGAAGTGTCGTTTTTAAAGTACACCGAACTAGGCTTGCTAGACACCGGTGCAAACATAAGCTGCATAGGAGCTCAATTGGCTCTTACCGACTTTTCCAAGTTTCCTCAATTTAAGCATATAAAATCTAGCGCACGAACTGATGGTGGTGCGGAAAAACAATCTATTATAGGATTATTGCAAGTCGAAATGCAATACAAAACTGTTAAACGTCCCATTACGCTGTATATAATTCCAAGCATTAAACAGAAAGTGATACTAGGACACGATTTTTGGAAAACCTTCAAATTAGCTCCAAATATTATAGGTTGCGTAGAAACAAAAAGTAAGACCGCCGAATCAGAAGATAATGCCTATCCGTTGAGTCCCAGCGAGATGCAAAAATTAGCCGTCATCAAGGATCTTTTTCCGAAAATGTCGGAAAAATTAGGTCGTACAACTTTGATTGAACATCACATCGAAGTTGGCGATGCAAAACCGGTAAAACAGCGATTTTATCCAGTTAGTCCCGCAGTAGAAAAACTGCTTTATGAAGAAATTGATCGCATGTTCAAACTAGATATGATTGAGCCCTCTAGTAGCGCATGGAGTTCTCCCATGAGGCTTGTAGTCAAACCAAACAAAGTTCGACTTTGTCTGGACGCTCGTAAGCTAAACGATGCAACCCAGAAGGATGCTTATCCGTGTAACATCCTGGATAATGAAAGAGGCTCACAAGACGCAGTCCTGCTAAGCGTTCTCAGAGTCGAGATTGGAATTGCGGATGGGACCCTATTTTACCGTAGCTCTTTCGGGGTGGGGTGGGTTAATTGTGATTCATCATCGACTCTCATTACATAATTATATTAAGGATCCCTAATGTGTCTAAAAAATTTGGATCCAAAGGATCGAAAACCAAAACTTCGCAAACGAAGGCAAGCTTAATTAATATAAAAATTAAGAAGAAAACTTTTATTCAGGCCGTGATCATTAACTGATGCGGGATCTTAGTTGTTATGTGATCCACGCTGTCGTTACCCTTCCCTTCCTATGATCTCCGATAGTACATTTTTGAAGATCCCCTAAAACCGACCTTGACTATATGTTAAGTTCCCATGTCACCCGAAATTATAAGATTTTAGCGTTTCATGTTCATTTTTAATTCAAAAGAAAGATCTAAATTCTTTTTGTTTGAGGCCTAAGGGCCGTTTTGGTACGTTTCGGTACATTTTGTGTTCTAAATATAATGCTTTTACATGACTAAGTACTAACTAAGTTTATTTCCTTAAGGGTTTCATGTTATTTGTTACATATATGCATATTATTACACTATAAAATCCATTCCGGGATTATTCAAATTCATTCATCAAAAGCTGCACCAAAAGATTTTTTTTTGTATTTTTTTTTTTTTTTTTGGAAAAGTATGTGTGAGTGAGTAAGAGCTTATTGTTATTCATATTAATCTATATACATTTTATTTAAAGTTACGATTACATTTCTATTTATTTTTTTTATTTGTTATTTAAAAAAAATGGATTTTGTAAATTTTAATTATTCATTGATATCTTTTAGTTTTGTTCTTCATGATCAAGAAGTAGCAATGTTTCGATGAATACGTAAATAATATGGGTAGCAAATTTGAATCAGCGCACAGTACGATCACTTAATCAGGCAAAAGCTGCATGCCGTGACGGGCAATGGTAGAGCACATAGTCATATGGGATATAGGCCCCCTACAGAGTTGGCAGTGTACAAATTAGCTAAAGCGGCAGCGTCAAATTGAGTGATCCTACCATATTCATTTACGACATTGGGGCATTTACCCGAGACTTACGTACATTACATCCGCGCAGAAAGGCCTTCCATTGCTGATGACGTTTTTATGCTGTAGAACTATATAGAAGTTTGATTACGTCGATTTTAATTTGCTGTTATTGGTTTCATCGTTTGTTTTCATCTTAATCTTCTTGCATGTAAATTGAGCTTCGCTCCCACACACACATGTTTATATTAAACTACGAAGCTTTTGGTTTGGCCTGCATGAAAAAATTACAATGAGAATTTTTCTAGATATTTTGAGACATTAAGAGACTAAAATGAACTCGGAATCGAGTTCTCTTATACTACAGTGAAGCTTCAGTACTTAAATCCTTGGGCAACTCCGATAAAGTCCCTGCTGCGGAAATACAATAAAGAGATGCCAGTTTCCCCGGATTGGCGGTTCCGGTCTCCAGATATGTTGTCGGGGCTGCGATGTATGCCTTCAGCGGCCTTGCGTGAAGTTTTCCCTGCCCTTCTGAGTCGCACAGTCCTTCCTAGTATGATTTTCTCAAGTGTAGCGGATCACTGCCAGACACTGGAGCATCCGTAATGTTTTTGTAATAAAGGGAGGCAAGAGCGGCACGCTAGAATTATGGAAATACGGAATTGCTCCAATTTTTCTTAAGCCGCACCGGAATATTCTATGGCCTTCCTACCTTTGCACTTTTCCAACGCGATCACAGGTTTTTAATAGGGTTTTTAGTCCGAAAACCGATCGATGGCCTCGGATTTAAAATTTGGTCCACGCGCACATGTCCGCGTGTGCACCGAATTTTCCGGCTTGTAATCCAACGCAAAAGTCGGATCGTGCCGCACTACGTATTGAAGGGTATTTACACTCTCTATTTTTGCGATTCGAGTTAATTTAAAACATTTAATAGTTTTACCTATTCAGGCTTAAATTTCTGTGTAAGTGCTTGCGCATTTAACTGGGTTTGATTTTCACTGATTAGCAAAAGAGAGCGATTAAAGCTCGGAGCGGCTTTATATACACGCTTCAAGCTTTTTTCTTCTTGTAGACCAGGGAGTTTGCTTAACTTCGGTCTGCCTAAAGAAAGCTTCGAAGTACGATGAGCTCATAATCGCGTAAACACAATATTTACATCGCAGGTGACAAAAAAGTCACAGAAGTAGCGGTGGACAAATCGGTTATTTTGAAATTTCGACCATTACACCACCCGATAATCTAACACCAATCGTCAGAAGATTAGCGGGAGTTAGCATCTAATATCTTTTGAGTGAAAAGTCCCTATTTCTTTACCTTGCAGGTCTTCTATGAGATAGTAGCAATTGCCGAGTTTTTTACGTATGCGGCACTTAAGGAACTGTGGACCAAGTTTTGCGTTAAAGTTTTGTGTAAACTTACTTAGTGCAAAGTTTCTTCTAAATACTTCCTGTCCCTCTCTATATGAAACTGGCTTACTTCTCAGATTATATGTCTTAACATTACGGTGGTAAGCTTGCCGAATATTTTCCTGAATTTCCTTTCGAAGTAATGCCAAGTTATCTGATCTTGACAATGGAGCAATAGGTTCTTCCAATAATGATAGCTGCTTGAGCAATCGATAATCGGCGCCATGGGTGATCATATCCAATCCGAATAGTACTTTGTATGGCGAACAACCAGTTGATTGATGACAGGAGGATCTAAGCGATCAGGATATGGCGGAAAGGTTCCTATCCCACTCCGTTTGATCGCTTTTCAAATATGACCTTATAGCTGCTAATAATGACCTGTTCACCCGCTCAGCAGCGTTGCTTTGGGGGGAATACAATGCAGTGTACATATGCTGAATGCCTAACTCTGTCAAGAACGCGTTAAAATCATTTGCTTTAAACTTGTACCGTTATCGCTTATTATTATCTCTGGTACCCCGAATGCGTGAAAGATGGTTTTCAACAAATAGTCCTGGATGGCAGCAGAAGTGAATTTTTTGAGCGGCTGCAACCAGTGATATTTACTAAAATGATCCAGGACTATTAGAAGTCCAATATGACCGTCTTTGCTGCGAGGGTACGGACCAAGCAAATCTATATATAACCGTTGAAACGGCCTGCAAGTGGGTATATGTGATCCCATGGGAGCACGGAGTGTGTAATTGGGAGCTTTTGTTGTTTTGCAGATTTCGCATTGCCGAATGTAGTTCCTCACATCCGTGGCGAGGCCTGGCCAATACAAATTCCGACGTAATCTTTCAATCGTTTTTTGCATGCCTCCGTGCGAAGATACTACACTGTCATGTGCTTGTTTAAGTACATCAGCTCTTATGGACTTTGGTATCCAAAGTTTCCATGCTTGTTCTTCCTGTTGAGGGATTCCACTAGCATGCTCCGTTCTCATGTACACGAATGGCTCTATTATTTTAATATCTGGGAATTTTGAAGGATTCTCTAGTATCTTTGCCTTTAGAGACTTATAGTCTTCTTCAGAAAAAGCTTCTGATTGTAAGTCTACAATGGGCCCTACCTCTAGATCAGCTATTTCATCATCGCACAAGCGCGATAGGGCATCTGGCACAATGTGGTCTTTCCCATTTCTCTATACCAAGGATTCCAAATCCTCGGACAGTTGGATCAAAACCGCACCGATGCCAAAATCACTTGCATCACAGTGAAGATAGAACTTTTGGCCGAAGTCGGGGTTCTGCAGAATAGGGGCAGAAGTTAGCAAGACTTTTAATTCATCCATCGCCTTTTGGGCATCTTGTGTCCAAACAAACTTTATTTTTGAAGACAGAACTTCTGTGATCGGAAATGTAAGCGTTGAGAAATTCTGAATAAATCGTCTATACCACCCACAAACGCCTAAAAATCCTCGAACTTGCTTTAAATTTTTCGGAGGAGGCCAGTTCAGAATACATAAAATTTTAGATGGGTCTGTACAGATCCCACCACTACCAATCACGTAGCCCAAATAATTAACGCTCGTTACGCAAAATTGGCTTTTGGAAATATTAAGCATTAAATTGGCTTTTCTAAACTCCTCAGCTAGACGAACTAAGACCGCTAAATGAGAATAAAAGTCTTCAGACACTATGCAGACATCATCAAGATAGCCGAAAACACAATGGCGCAAATCGGGAGGAATGATACTATCCATTAAACGGCACATGGTCGAGGGGGCGTTGCATAGGCCAAACGGCATTACCTTAAATTGGTACAACGGCCTCCCAGGTATTGTGAATGCGGTTAAAGGCTTCGCTTCGTTTGTTAACTCGATTTGCCAAAATGCGTCCTTTAAATCCAGTTTGGATATAATATTAGCTTTTGGTAGGCGGGAAAAGATGCCATCAATGCTGGGCAACGGATAGGCGTCCTTTTTTGTTGCAGCATTTAATTTGCGCGCATCTAAACATAAACGAATCTTATTTGGCTTAACGACAAGTCTCATTGGAGAACTCCAAGCGCTGGTCGAGGGTTCAATTACATCGAGAGACAGCATCCTATCGATCTCGGCGTATAGAAGTTTTTCTACGGCAGGACTCACAGGATAGAATCGTTGCTTCACTGGTCTTGCATTATCGATGTCTATGTGGTGCTGGATCAACGAGGTTCGTCCTAGGCCTTGTAAACTATTCGGGAAGAGCTGTTTAACTACTTCCAGTTGTTGTTGCTGAATTTTGGTAAGAGGATAAGATGTGTTTTCGTTAGAGCTTGTGGAGAGGGAATCTTCTTCTATAGCACTTATAACACTCGGGGCTAATTGGAAGAGTTTCCAGAAATCTATTCCAAGAATTAATCTTTGTTTTATAGAGGGGATGACAGAGCTTCATTTGATTAGTCTTGTCTTTGTACCGAACCAAAACATTCAGCAGTCCAGTTACCTCATGAGCATTGCCATCGGAGATTTAATGGGCTTAAATTCGGAATACTGGCTAAAGTTTTCTGTTGCTAAGTCAGCGCCAATGCAGCTTACATTAGCTCCTGTATCTAAAAGACCCTGTTCAGTAAAAGTAAGAAAAGCTACCTCTGCGTAACATCGCATATCGCTTTTACTAAAAATCGCTGATGCCAATAGCTTACGATCTTTCTTAATATTATTATAATAAGTTCTTATTCTTACTGTATTTCGTTTCGATCTTTTAAAAAGGGGCTCTTTATTGAAAATTCGATTTTTTATCTCTAAATATCTTGCTAGTCGATCATGATATGGCATAAATCTAAGTCCAGGTTGTTCATCAGTTATATAGTCTATATCTTCTCGTAGAATTTTTCGATCCTCGTTCTTTGATGAGCCCCTATTAATGACTGTACTACTCAAGACTTCGGGATCAGCTTTTTGTTGCTTGCTGCTCCCTTCAAGCGGTTTTCCGCCTGGCGGTCAATACAAGTTTTGCACTGTGGCTTGCAGACATTAACTTTCCCACAACCGTAGCAAAAAATTCGTTGGGCTTGAGAACAACTTTCCCATGTGTGACCTTCTACGTCACAATTCCAATTGATGAGGTTCTTCATCGCTCTCGCCATTGGACTCCTCCACCGCATATATCTGCCTTCGATATGCAGGTGGCTTTAGTTTAGTTGACATTTCTGTTTTGTAACTAAGTTCTTTAGAAAGAGATTCTTGCATCTGCACCAATTTGCGCAAGTGGCTTACAGAGTGGATAGGCTGAAATAGTATCTGCTGACGAGTTTCTGGTAGAAGATTGTTTTTAAGGATTTCTAATACTTCTTCGTCATCCATCTGAGTTAAATTCTTTTCAATTAACGACACAACTGCATCGTAAAAGACAGCAAAAGGCTCTCCGTGCTTTTGTTTTCTTGAACGGACTCTCTCCTTGCTGCGAAAATCAGATGTAAAATCTTTATATTGTAACCTTAAGGCAACACAGAATTCTGACCAATTTATTTGGGATACCTGTCTATGATATCTCCAATACCAGTCCCTTGCCTGTCCTGTAAACAAGATATGCAAGTGTTTACACATGGAAGGAAAGTCACTGTCAAGTGTAGTATCTGTTAAGGATTGAATTCTGTATATAAATTGTTCAACAGTGATACCAGCTTCCCCACCATCATATTGCAAATTCCATTTTTGCATTATATCCGCGACCTTTGCTGGATTTTTGATACAGCTATTTGAGGATATTAAAGGTTGGACAGGAGCAGCAGCGAATGGCCCACTTGCACACTCGCCACACTTGGTCCTTCATTATTTGACTGGGTACTAAGCCTTAGATTGGACATTACACGACTTACAGTCTCTTCTATCATATTCTGTACTACTCGATAATCAGGATCGTTCAGTAACTGAGAATTATTTTGACGGGCAGGGCGACCTCTTCTCCGGCGATTCTCACGAGAAACTGCTGGATTAGTACTATGACTTGTGTCTGCACCTGCCACATTTTGTGTCTCGATCTGAAGTTGTTGTTCGGGATTATTCCTGGCATAGTTGCGAGTGATCGGACGAGGAGCTCTATTGTTAGCTGGAGCTACTGAAGCTGTCGAAGCAAGAGGGATTGGTGGACTTTGTACCATCCCAAATCGGTTTGGCGAACAATTTCCCACTACCAGCTTTAACGATTGCTGGGTAACTGGTGCGACACAGTTCGGACATTCGTTATGTGTCAATAACCCATTTTCCAAGCAAGTTTTGTGAAAAGTATGTTGGCAATTTGTGATTAGACACGGCTGAGTATCTGTCATAACCTCACAGCATATCAGGTAATTATTTCCGGCTGCGAGAACGTTATTTGCATCAACCTCCTCCAGATGTTGGGGGCTATGTTTTCCGCTGTTCAAATTCATTCGACATGTTTGGTATAAAACTCCACCAAGAGAAATTTGTATATTTCCTAAAGCATGCGTTGTAAACTATCTCCAGCTAAAACAGCCTAAAACTTTTCTTTATATGACACTGGGATTCTGGCAATAACTGAAATCTAGTAATTCAGGAAAAGTGTGGTCTTTAGATATTTGGCTAAGAATTCGATCTTAGTCAAAAACTTTAGTATCCGAAACATCTGTACCAGTATTTGCAAGTATTTACTAAAATCGAGTATTGTCAAAGTGTCCCAGCTGACATGAAAGCAGACGAGCTAGAATTGCACAATAAAGGTACTGGCGCTGCTGTTGCTTATGCAATTTTATTTAGCAGTTATCTATTTTGGTTATTTGAACAGCTGATTCCAGAATGGTTAATGGTTTTCCAATACCAACTTGTACAACTCGGAAATGTGAACACCATAGCTTCCTAAACTCCTCCCAAGGTAGAACTGTTTCCTTCCGGCTAAGGGCGGACAACTCGAATTTTGGAGTTAGATGTTGTTGTTGTTTTTATTTTCAGGAAGCTGTGGCCCCACGTTGGGCGCCAAAACTTATGTAACATCCTGGATAATGAAAGAGACTCACAAGACGCAGTCCTGCTAAGCGTTCTCAGAGTCGAGATTGGAATTGCGGATGGGACCCTATTTTACCGTAGCTCTTTCGGGGTGGGGTGGGTTAATTGTGATTCATCATCGACTCTCATTACATAATTATATTAAGGATCCCTAATGTGTCTAAAAAATTTGGATCCAAAGGATCGAAAACCAAAACTTCGCAAACGAAGGCAAGCTTAATTAATATAAAAACGAGAAAGGAAGCTAACTTCGGTAAACCGAAGTTGGTATACCCTTGCATACCATTTTAGTAATGTTGAAAAAATATAGAATTTTGTAAATTTTACATTTTACATGTATAATTTTACATTTTCATATAAATTGACCGATCGCTTCTATGGCAGCTATATGATATAGTGGTCCGATCTTAATGAAATTAAAACCGTAATTCTAGAACCATAAAAAACTGCTATGTCTGAAAATTTATAGAAATACGTTGAAAAACAGAGAAGTTAATTTTTTTTTACATTAATTTCGCCATCATTCCTATGGCAGCTATAGGATATAGTAGTCCGATTTCGGTCGTTCCGACATATATACTGCGTGCTAAAGAAATAAGACTATGCTGAAAATTTCAGCCCGATAGCTCAAAAACTGAGAGACTAGTTCGCGTAGAAACCGACAGACGGACAGACGGACAGACAGACAGACAGACAGACGGACAGACAGACGGACATGGCTAGATCGACTCGACTGGTGATGCTGATCAAGAATATATATACTTTATGGGGTCGGAGATGCCTCCTTCACTGCGTTGCAAACATCTGGTCAAAATTATAATACCCTCTGCAAGGGTATAAAAATATATTATTTGTAATTTTTATAAAATAAAAATTGTATTTCCATAACCTTTAAACTAAAAGAATAACTTACATTAAATATATTGTTTTTATATAAAAACAGCATTTATGAAGTTTTAATCGAATATCTTGAAAAATAGCGAGTATATGCCAATTTAATCCGATAGTGCCTATATTATATAGAAGTCAGATTTCGCATGAAATTTAAAATCTGCTGTTATACGCAAGGGTATAAAAATAACAATGTAATGTCAATTTATAACATTTATACATAGCTATAAAATTTTACATCTTACATAATTTTACATTTTCATATAAATCGACCGATCGTTTCTATGGCAGCTATATGATATAGTTGTCCGATCTTAATGAAATTAAAACCGTAATTCTAGAACCATATAGAAATTCGTTGAAAAACAGAGAAGTTAAATTTTTTTTTACATTAATTTCGCCATTATTCCTATGGCAGCTATAGGATATAGTAGTCCGATTTCGGTCATTCCGACATATATACTGCGTGCTAAAAAAAATAAGACTATGCTGAAAATTTCAGCTTGATAGCTCAAAAACTGAGAGACTAGTTCGCGTAGAAACCGACAGACGGACAGACGGACAGACAGACAGACAGACAGACGGACAGACAGACGGACATGGCTAGATCGACTCGACTGGTGATGCTGATCAAGAATATATATACTTTATGGGGTCGGAGATGCCTCCTTCACTGCGTTGCAAACATCTGGTCAAAATTATAATACCCTCTGCAAGGGTATAATTAAGAAGAAAACTTTTATTCAGGCCGTGATCATTAACTGATGCGTCGTCAAATAGTAGAAGATTCCCAATTCGAAGCTGAAGTGGACGCTGTAAATAGTTCTAAAGCTAACTGAAAGTGTTGGAATTGCGAAGAAGTAGGTCATGTTTGGGAAAATTGTAAATCTCCTCCTCGTATATTTTGTTATGGTTGCGGTAAGGTTAATGTATATAAACCACAGTGCCCAACCTGTCTTCAAAAGAAATCGGAAAACCGCCGAGCGGGGGCACCCCACAACCCAAGGATCCCCCTCGCAATGTAATCCAACCCACCCAAGAATCGGATAAGAATGTTTCGATACCAGTACTGTTTAACCCTCAAAACGTAGAAAGTGATTCGATACTATCCACTTTGTCCGAAAGCCCAGAACCAAATCTAAATAACGATCTGCTAAGACATCGCTCTTACCAAGATAGATTAGACAATTATCACAAAGTCCGACGTCGTATATTCGATGAAAACACGAGTAGGCGCACTGTTAGATTGAAGTCATATTACGCTGACATTAAGAGAAATAAGCAACTTCAGATCTCTATTATTTTTAATAACTCCAAGGATCTTAGAAGTTACGCAGAAGTGTCGTTTTTAAAGTACACCGAACTAGGCTTGCTAGACACCGGTGCAAACATAAGCTGCATAGGAGCTCAATTGGCTCTTACCGACTTTTCCAAGTTTCCTCAATTTAAGCATATAAAATCTAGCGCACGAACTGATGGTGGTGCGGAAAAACAATCTATTATAGGATTATTGCAAGTCGAAATGCAATACAAAACTGTTAAACGTCCCATTACGCTGTATATAATTCCAAGCATTAAACAGAACTTGATACTAGGACACGATTTTTGGAAAACCTTCAAATTAGCTCCAAATACTATAGGTTGCGTAGAAACAAAAAGTAAGACCGCCGAATCAGAAGATAATGCCTATCCGTTGAGTCCCAGCGAGATGCAAAAATTAGCCGTCATCAAGGATCTTTTTCCGAAAATGTCGGAAAAATTAGGTCGTACAACTTTGATTGAACATCACATCGAAGTTGGCGATGCAAAACCGGTAAAACAGCGATTTTATCCAGTTAGTCCCGCAGTAGAAAAACTGCTTTATGAAGAAATTGATCGCATGTTCAAACTAGATATGATTGAGCCCTCTAGTAGCGCATGGAGTTCTCCCATGAGGCTTGTAGTCAAACCAAACAAAGTTCGACTTTGTCTGGACGCTCGTAAGCTAAACGATGCAACCCAGAAGGATGCTTATCCGTGTAACATCCTGGATAATGAAAGAGGCTCACAAGACGCAGTCCTGCTAAGCGTTCTCAGAGTCGAGATTGGAATTGCGGATGGGACCCTATTTTACCGTAGCTCTTTCGGGGTGGGGTGGGTTAATTGTGATTCATCATCGACTCTCATTACATAATTATATTAAGGATCCCTAATGTGTCTAAAAAATTTGGATCCAAAGGATCGAAAACCAAAACTTCGCAAACGAAGGCAAGCTTAATTAATATAAAAATTAAGAAGAAAACTTTTATTCAGGCCGTGATCATTAACTGATGCGGGATCTTAGTTGTTATGTGATCCACGCTGTCGTTACCCTTCCCTTCCTATGATCTCCGATAGTACATTTTTGAAGATCCCCTAAAACCGACCTTGACTATATGTTAAGTTCCCATGTCACCCGAAATTATAAGATTTTAGCGTTTCATGTTCATTTTTAATTCAAAAGAAAGATCTAAATTCTAAAATAAATGTTGTGTTCTAAATATAATGCTTTTACATGACTAAGTACTAACTAAGTTTATTTCCTTAAGGGTTTCATGTTATTTGTTACATATATGCATATTATTACACTATAAAATCCATTCCGGGATTATTCAAATTCATTCATCAAAAGCTGCACCAAAAGATTTTTTTTTTTTTATTTTTTTTTTTTTTTTTGGGAAAAGTATGTGTGAGTGAGTAAGAGCTTATTGTTATTCATATTAATCTATATACATTTTATTTAAAGTGACGATTACATTTCTATTTATTTTTTTTATTTGTTATTTAAAAAATATGGATTTTGTAAATTTTAATTATTCATTGATATCTTTTAGTTTTGTTCTTCATGATCAAGAAGTAGCAATGTTTCGATGAATACGTAAATAATATGGGTAGCAAATTTGAATCAGCGCACAGTACGATCACTTAATCAGGCAAAAGCTGCATGCCGTGACGGGCAATGGTAGCGCACATAGTCATATGGGATATAGGCCCATGCCTACAGAGTTGGCAGTGTACAAATTAGCTAAAGCGGCAGCGTCAAATTGAGTGATCCTACCATATTCATTTACGAAATTGGGGCATTTACCCGAGACTTACGTACATTACATCCGCGCAGAAAGGCCTTCCATTGCTGATGACGTTTTTATGCTGTAGAACTATATAGAAGTTTGATTACGTCGATTTTAATTTGCTGTTATTGGTTTCATCGTTTGTTTTCATCATAATCTTCTTGCATGTAAATTGAGCTTCGCTCCCACACACACATGTTTATATTAAACTACGAAGCTTTTGGTTTGGCCTGCATGAAAAAATTACAATGAGAATTTTTCTAGATATTTTGAGACATTAAGAGACTAAAATGAACTCGGAATCGAGTTCTCTTCTACTACAGTGAAGCTTCAGTACTTAAATCCTTGGGCAACTCCGATAAAGTCCCTGCTGCGGAAATACAAGAAAGATATGCCAGTTTCCCCGGATTGGGGGTTCCGGTCTCCAGATATGTTGTCGGGGCTGCAATGTATGCCTTCTTGAGGTTGTACTGTAGCGGCCACTGGGGATGGGCCTAGTCAGCGGCCTTGCGTGAAGTTTTCCCTGCCCTTCTGAGTCGCACAGCCCTTCCTAGTATGATTTTCTCAAGTGTAGCGGATCACTGCCAGACACTGGAGCATCCGCAATGTTTTTGTAATAAAGGGAGGCAAGAGCGGCACGCTAGAATTATGGAAATACGGAATTGCTCCAATTTTTCTTAAACCGCACCGGAATATTCTATGGCCTTCCTACCTTTGCACTTTTCCAACGCGATCACAGGTTTTTAATAGGGTTTTTAGTCCGAAAACCGATCGATGGCCTCGGATTTAAAATTTGGTCCCCGCGCACATGTGCGCGTGTGCACCGAATTTTCCGGCTTGTAATCCAACGCAAAAGTCGGATCGTGCCGCACTACGTATTGAAGGGTATTTAGACTCTCTATTTTTGCGATTCAAGTTAATTTTTATTAATTTAATAGTTTTACCTAATCAGGCTTAAATTTCTGTGTAAGTGCTTGCGCATTTAACTGGGTTTGATTTTCACTGATTAGCAAAAGAGAGAGATTAAAGCTCGGAGCGGCTTTATATACACGCTTCAAGCTTTTTTCTTCTTGTAGACCAGGGAGTTTGCTTAACTTCGGTCTGCCTAAAGAAAGCTTCGAAGTACGATGAGCTCATAATCGCGTAAACACAATATTTACATCGCAGGTGACAAAAAAGTCACAGAAGTGGCGGTGGAAAGTAGGCAAATCGGTTATTTTGAAATTTCGGGAGTTAGTTTTGAAATAGCGGGAGTTAGCATCTAATATCTTTTGAGTGAAAAGTCCCTATTTCTTTACCTTGCAGGTCTTCTATGAGATAGTAGCAATTGCCGAGTTTTTTACGTATGCGGCACTTAAGAAACTGTGGACCAAGTTTTGCGTTAAAGTTTTGTGTAAACTTACTTAGTGCAAAGTTTCTTCTAAATACTTCCTGTCCCTCTCTATACGAAACTGGCTTACTTCTCAGATTATATGTCTTAACATTACGGTGGTAAGCTTGCCGAATATTTTCCTGAATTTCCTTTCGAAGTAATGCCAAGTTATCTGATCTTGACAATGGAGCAATAGGTTCTTCCAATAATGATAGCTGCTTGAGCAATCGATAATCGGCGCCATGGGTGATCATATCCAATCCGAATAGTACTTTGTATGGCGAACAACCAGTTGATTGATGACAGGAGGATCTAAGCGAACAGGACATGGCGGAAAGGTTCCTATCCCACTCCGTTTGATCGCTTTTCAAATATGACCTTATAGCTGCTAATAATGACCTGTTCACCCGCTCAGCAGCGTTGCTTTGGGGGGAATACAATGCAGTGTACATATGCTGAATGCCTAACTCTGTCAAGAACGCGTTAAAATCATTTGCTTTAAACTGTGTACCGTTATCGCTTATTATTATCTCTGGTACCCCGAATGCGTGAAAGATGGTTTTCAGCAAATAGTCCTGGATGGCAGCAGAAGTGAATTTTTTGAGCGGCTGCAACCAGTGATATTTACGGTACGGACCAAGCAAATCTATATATATCCGTTGAAACGGCCTGCAAGTGGGTATATGTGACCATGGGTGCACGGAGTGTGTAATTGGGAGCTTTTGTTGTTTTGCAGATTTCGCATTGCCGAATGTAGTTCCTCACATCCGTGGCGAGGCCTGGCCAATACAAATTCCGACGTAATCTTTCAATCGTTTTTTGCATGCCTCCGTGCGAAGATACTACACTGTCATGTGCTTGTTTAAGTGCATCAGCTCTTATGGACTTTGGTATCCAAAGTTTCCATGCTTGTTCTTCCTGTTGAGGAATTCCACTAGCATGCTCCGTTCTCATGTACACGAATGGCTCTATTATTTTAATATCTGGGAATTTTGAAGGATTCTCTAGTATCTTTGCCTTTAGAGACTTATAGTCTTCTTCAGAAAAAGCTTCTGATTGTAAGTCTACAATGGGCCCTACCTCTAGATCAGCTATTTCATCATCGCACAAGCGCGATAGGGCATCTGGCACAATGTGGTCTTTCCCATTTCGGTGGGAAATGGAAAACTTATATTGATCGAGTCGGAAAACCCATCGAGCCAATGATCCGTGACAACTTCGAACTCCTGTAGTTCAAGATAACATCTAAATTTCTCTATACCAAGAAGTACAGCTAGACATTCGCGCTCGGTAACGCTGTAGTTCCTTTGTGCGCGGCTCAGCTTTTTTGACATAAAAGCTATGGGCTTTTCTTCCAAATCCTCGGACAGTTGGATCAAAACCGCACCGATGCCAAAATCACTTGCATCACAGTGAAGATAGAACTTTTGGCCGAAGTCAGGGTTCTGCAGAATAGGGGCAGAAGTTAGCAAGACTTTTAATTCATCCATCGCCTTTTGGGCATCTTGTGTCCAAACAAACTTTTTTTTGAAGACAGAACTTCTGTGATCGGAAATGTAAGAGTTGAGAAATTCTGAATAAATCGTCTATACCACCCACAAACGCCTAAAAATCCTCGAACTTGCTTTAAATTTTTCGGAGGAGGCCAGTTCAGAATACATGAAATTTTAGATGGGTCTGTACAGATCCCACCACTACCAATCACGTAGCCCAAATAATTAACGCTCGTTACGCAAAATTGGCTTTTGGAAATAATAAGCATTAAATTGGCTTTTCTAAACTCCTCAGCTAGACGAACTAAGACCGCTAAATGAGAATAAAAGTCTTCAGACACTATGCAGACATCATCAAGATAGCCGAAAACACAATGGCGCAAATCGGGAGGAATTATACTATCCATTAAACGGCACATGGTCGAGGGGGCGTTGCATAGGCCAAACGGCATTACCTTAAATTGGTACAACGGCCTCCCAGGTATTGTGAATGCGGTTAAAGGCTTCGCTTCGTTTGTTAACTCGATTTGCCAAAATGCGTCCCTTAAATCCAGTTTGGATATAATATTAGCTTTTGGTAGGCGGGAAAAGATGCCATCAATGCTGGGCAACGGATAGGCGTCCTTTTTTGTTGCAGCATTTAATTTGCGCGCATCTAAACATAAACGAATCTTATTTGGCTTAACGACAAGTCTCATTGGAGAACTCCAAGCGCTGGTCGAGGGTTCAATTACATCGAGAGACAGCATCCTATCGATCTCGGCGTATAGAAGTTTTTCTACGACAGGACTCACAGGATAGAATCGTTGCTTCACTGGTCTTGCATTATCGATGTCTATGTGGTGCTGGATCAACGAGGTTCGTCCTAGGCCTTGTAAACTATTCGGGAAGAGCTGTTTAACTACTTCCAGTTGTTGTTGCTGAATTTTGGTAAGAGGATAAGATGTGTTTTCGTTAGAGTTTGTGGAGAGGGAATCTTCTTCTATAGCACTTATAACACTCGGGGCTAATTGGAAGAGTTTCCAGAAATCTATTCCAAGAATTAATCTTTGTTTTATAGAGCGGATGACATAGAGCTTCATTTGATTAGTCTTGTCTTTGTACCGAACCAAAACATTCAGCAGTCCAGTTACCTCATGAGCATTGCCATCGGCTGTTTTGACATGAGATTTAATGGGCTTAAATTCGGAATACTGGCTAAAGTTTTCTGTTGCTAAGTCAGCGCCGATGCAGCTTACATTAGCTCCTGTATCTAAAAGACCCTGTTCAGTAAAAGTAAGAAAAGCTACCTCTGCGTAACATCGCATATCGCTTTTACTAAAAATCGCTGATACCAATATCTTACGATCTTTCTTAATGTTATTATAATAAGTTCTTATTCTTACTGTATTTCGTTTCGATCTTTTAACAAGGGGCTCTTCATTGAAAATTCGATTTTTAATCTCTAAATATCTTGCTAGTCGATCATGATATGGCATAAATCTAAGTCCAGGTTGTTCATCAGTTATATAGTCTATATCTGCTCGTAGAATTTTTCGATCCTCGTTCTTTGATGAGCACCTATTAATGACTGTACTACTCAAGACTTCGGGAGCAGCTTTTTGTTGCTTGCTGCTCCCTTCAAGCGGTTTTCCGCCTGGCGGTCAATACAAGTTTTGCACTGTGGCTTGCAGACATTAACTTTTCCACAGCCGTAGCAAAAAATTCGTTGGGCTTGAGAACAACTTTCCCATGTGTGACCTTCTACGTCACAATTCCAACAAATGAGTTTTTTCGAACCCCCCCAAAAAACCCCCCCTATGATGAGGTTCTTCATCGCTCTCGGCATTGGACTCCTCCACCGCATATATCTGCCTTCGATATGCAGGTGGCTTTAGTTTAGTTGACATTTCTGTTTTGTAACTAAGTTCTTTAGAAAGAGATTCTTGCATCTGCACCAATTTGCGCAAGTGGCTTACTGAGTGGATAGGCTGAAATAGTATCTGCTGACGAGTTTCTGGTAGAAGATTGTTTTTAAGGATTTCTAATACTTCTTCGTCATCCATCTGAGTTAAATTCTTTTCAATTAACGACACAACTGCATCGTAGAAGACAGCAAAAGGCTCTCCGTGCTTTTGTTTTCTTGAACGGACTCTCTCCTTTCTGCGAAAATCAGATGTAAAATCTTTATATTGTAACCTTAAGGCAACACAGAATTCTGACCAATTTATTTGGGATACCTGTCTATGATATCTCCAATACCAGTCCCTTGCCTGTCCTGTAAACAAGATATGCAAGTGTTTACACATGGAAGGAAAGTCACTGTCAAGTGTAGTATCTGTTAAGGATTGAATTCTGTATATAAATTGTTCAACAGTGATACCAGCTTCCCCACCATCATATTGCAAATTCCATTTTTGCATTATATCCGCGACCTTTGCTGGATTTTTGATAGAGCTATTTGAGGATAGTAAAGGTTGGGCAGGAGCAGCAGAGGATGGCCCACTTGGCACACTCGCCACACTTGGTCCTTCATTATTTGACTAGGTACTCAGCCTTAGATTGGACATTACACGACTTACAGTCTCTTCTATCATATTCTGTACTACTCGATAATCAGGCTCGTTCAGTAACTGAGAATTATTTTGACGGGCAGGGCGACCTCTTCTCCGGCGATTCTCACGAGAAACTGCTGGATTAGTACTATGACTTGTATCTGCACCTGCCACATTTTGTGTCTCGATTTGAAGTTGTTGTTCGGGATTATTCCTGGCATAGTTGCGAGTGATCGGACGAGAAGCTCTATTGTTAGCTGGAGCTACTGAAGATGTGGAAGCAAGAGGGATTGGTGGACTTTGTACCATCCCAAATCGGTTTGGCGAACAATTTCCCACTACCAGCTTTAACGATTGCTGGGTAACTGGTGCGACACAGTTCGGACATTCGTTATGTGTCAATAACCAATTTTCCAAGAAAAATT
Source organism: Drosophila rufa (assembly GCA_018153105.1). Classification (NCBI taxonomy): domain Eukaryota; kingdom Metazoa; phylum Arthropoda; class Insecta; order Diptera; family Drosophilidae; genus Drosophila; species Drosophila rufa. The sequence continues at coordinate 2,715,253 of JAECXS010000135.1, forward strand.
TTTGTGAAAAATATGTTGGCAATTTGTGATTAGACACGGCTGAGTATGTCATAACCTCACAGCATATCAGGCAATTATTTCCGGCTGCGAGAACGTTATTTGCATCAACCTCCGCCAGATGTTGGGGGCTATGTTGTAGAGGCATATTTACAATTTAAGTTTTTGTTTATTAAATATTTTAGTTTATCCGGTGACAATGTATAGGAACTTAACAATAGCAGTTTTTGCAGTTAATGAATGGCTTAAAAAAAAAGATTGGAACTACATTCTTTTTTGTCTATTGAAACTAATTAAGATAAAGAGCTTAGGTTTTTTTTTTTCCCGCTGTTCAAATTCATTCGACATGTTTGGTATAAAACTCCACCAAGAGAAATTTGTATATTTCCTAAAGCATGCGTTGTAAACTATCTCCAGCTAAAATAGCCTTTAACTTTTCTTTATATGACACTGGGATTCTGGCAATAACTGAAATCTAGTAATTCAGGAAAAGTGTGGTCTTTAGATATTTGGCTAAGAATTCGATCTTAGTCAAAAACTTTAGTATCCGAAACATCTGTACCAGTATTTGCAAGTATTTACTAAAATCGAGTATTGTCAAAGTGTCCCAGCTGACATGAGAGCAGACGAGCTAGAATTGCACAATAAAGGTACTGGCGCTGCTGTTGCTAATGCAATTTTATTTAGCAGTTATCTATTTTGGTTATTTGAACAGCTGATTCCAGAATGGTTAATGGTTTTCCAATACCAACTTGTACAACTCGGAAATGTGAACACCATAGCTTCCTAAACTCCTCCCAAGGTAGAACTGTTTCCTTCCGGCTAAGGGCGGACAACTCGAATTTTGGAGTTAGATGTTGTTGTTGTTTTTATTTTCAGGAAGCTGTGGCCCCACGTTGGGCGCCAAAACTTATGTAACATCCTGGATAATGAAAGAGGCTCACAAGACGCAGTCCTGCTAAGCGTTCTCAGAGTCGAGATTGGAATTGCGGATGGGACCCTATTTTACCGTAGCTCTTTCGGGGTGGGGTGGGTTAATTGTGATTCATCATCGACTCTCATTACATAATTATATTAAGGATCCCTAATGTGTCTAAAAAATTTGGATCCAAAGGATCGAAAACCAAAACTTCGCAAACGAAGGCAAGCTTAATTAATATGAAAATTAAGAAGAAAACTTTTATTCAGGCCGTGATCATTAACTGATGCGGGATCTTTGTTGTTATGTGATCCACGCCGTCGTTACCCTTCCCTTTCTATGATCTCCGATAGTACATTTTTGAAGATCCCCTAAAACCGACCTTGACTATATGTTAAGTTCCCATGTCACCCGAAATGATAAGATTTTATCGTTTCATGTTCATTTTTAATTCAAAAGAAAGATCTAAATTCATTTTGTTTGAGGCCTAAGGGCCGTTTTGGTACGTTTCGGTACATTTTGTGTTCTAAATATAGTGCTTTTACATGACTAAGTACTAACTAAGTTTATTTCCTTAAGGGTTTCATGTTATTTGTTACATATATGCATATTATTACACTATAAAATCCATTCCGGGATTATTCAAATTCATTCATCAAAAGCTGCACCAAAAGTTTTTTTTTTTTTTTTTTTTTTTTTTTTAGGAAAAGTATGTGTGAGTGTGTAAGAGCTTATTGTTATTCATATTAATCTATATAAATTTTATTTAAAGTGACGATTACATTTCAATTTATTTTTTATTTGTTATTTAAAAAAAATGGATTTTGTAAATTTGAATTATTCATTGATATCTTTTAGTTTTGTTCTTCATGATCAAGAATTAGCAATGTTTCGATGAATACGTAAATAAAATGGGTAGCAAATTTGAATCAGCGCACAGTACGATCACTTAATCAGGCAAAAGCTGCATCCCGTGACGGGCAATGGTAGCGCACATAGTCATATGGGATATAGGCCCATGCCTACAGAGTTGGCAGTGTACAAATTAGCTAAAGCGGCAGCGTCAAATTGAGTGATCTTACCATATTCATTTACGAAATTGGGGCATTTACCCGAGACTTACGTACATTACATCCGCGCAGAAAGGCCTTCCATTGCTGATGACGTTTTTATGCTGTAGAACTATATAGAAGTTTGATTACGTCGATTTTAATTTGCTGTTATTGGTTTCATCGTTTGTTTTCATCTTAATCTTCTTGCATGTAAATTGAGCTTCGCTCCCACACACACATGTTTATATTAAACTACGAAGCTTTTGGTTTGGCCTGCATGAAAAAATTACAATGAGAATTTTTCTAGATATTTTGAGACATTAAGAGACTAAAATGAACTCGGAATCGAGTTCTCTTCTACTACAGTGAAGCTTCAGTACTTAAATCCTTGGGCAACTCCGATAAAGTCCCTGCTGCGGAAATACAAGAAAGATATGCCAGTTTCCCCGGATTGGCGGTTCCGGTCTCCAGATATGTTGTCGGGGCTGCAATGTATGCCTTCTGGAGGTTGTACTGTAGCGGCCACGTGGGGATGGCGCCGGTAAGGCCCAGCGGCCTTGCGTGAAGTTTTCCATGCCCTTCTGAGTCGCACAGCCCTTCCTAGTATGATTTTCTCAAGTGTAGCGGATCACTGCCAGACACTGGAGCATCCGCAATGTTTTTGTAATAAAGGGAGGCAAGAGCGGCACGCTAGAATTATGGAAATACGGAATTGCTCCAATTTTTCTTAAACCGCACCGGAATATTCTATGGCCTTCCTACCTTTGCACTTTTCCAACGCGATCACAGGTTTTTAATAGGGTTTTTAGTCCGAAAACCGATCGATGGCCTTGGATTTAAAATTTGGTCCACGCGCACATGTGCGCGTGTGCACCGAATTTTGCGGCTTGTAATCCAACGCAAAAGTCGGATCGTGCCGCACTACGTATTGAAGGGTATTTACACTCTCTATTTTTGCGATTCAAGTTAATTTAAAACATTTAATAGTTTTACCTATTCAGGCTTAAATTTCTGTGTAAGTGCTTGCGCATTTAACTGGGTTTGATTTTCACTGATTAGCAAAAGAGAGCGATTAAAGCTCGGAGCGGCTTTATATACACGCTTCAAGCTTTTTTCTTCTTGTAGACCAGGGAGTTTGCTTAACTTCAGTCTGCCTAAAGAAAGCTTCGAAGTAAGATGAGCTCATAATCGCGTAAACACAATATTTACATCGCAGGTGACAAAAAAGTCACAGAAGTAGCGGTGGAAAGTAGGCAAATCGGTTATTTTGAAATTTCGACCATTACATCCGTTGCCAAGCATCGATGGTATTTTTTCTCGGTTGCCGAAGGCAAACCTCATTTCGAAATTAAACCTCAAGGATGCATATTGGCAAATTCAGCTTGGTCCGGAGTCTAAGCCCCTAACGGCGTTTACTGTCCCTGGTCGACCATTATACCAGTTTAAAGTAATGCCATTCGGGCTATGTAATGCCCCATCCACAATGTATAGGCTAATGGACCAGATCATTCCACCAGATCTGCGTTATTGTATATTTGAATACCTGGACGACCTGTATGTCGTCTCAGAGGAAGTCTTCTTCTCATATTGCGATTTTGGTCAGGCTTGCAGAGCAGTTCCGAAAAGCTAACCTTACGCTTAACCTGGCTAAAAGCCAATTTTGTGTCACAAGCATAAACTACTTAGGATATGTCATTGGTAATGGTGGCATTTGTGCTGACCTTGCAAAAGTATCCTGTATTGTGAATTGGCCTTCGCCAAAAGACTTAAAACAGGTACGAGGTTTTTTAGGAGTTTGTGGTTGGTACCGTCGATTTATTCATAATTTCTCTGATCTTACTTGTCCAATCACAGATTTATTATCCAAAAAGATCAAATTTGAATGGACCTCCGAAGCTCAAATAGCTATGGACAAACTCAAAGAAGTTCTGACGTCTGCACCTGTTCTAACGAATCCAAACTTTGAAAATAAGTTTTATCTTCATTGCGATGCCACCGATTTTGGCATTTATGTCGAAAAAGTTAAGTAGACCTCAACGTAACTAGAGCGTTACTAAACGCGAATGCCTAGCCGTCGTTCTAGCCATTGAGAAATTCCGCTGCTACTTAGAGCTTCAAAAGTTCGAAGTGGTTACAGACCATTCTAGTCATCTTTGGCTAATGCGTGTTACGTCGGTGTTGTCGTGGTGCCTCAGTCCTTGGAGGACATAGGGCTGAGGAAGTGGTCGCCCGGATAGCAGACACGATTTGTGCAGCTGAGCTCGCCGGATTTGGGGTGGGTTCTTTGGACGCCACTATCCTCTTCAAACGTAATCAGAACAATTATTTACGTGCCTGAAAAATAGAAGAAATCGTTCGTCAGTCTGTCTTCCTGTCCACATTGCCCCGCAAGCATATTTATGCTTGATCGTGAAAACGATCGGGCTATGTTTTGGCCGTTTTCCCTCCCCAATCGCAAACTTCGTGCGCCTTTGGATCGTCGCGGGCCGTGCAATACGATCCCCTTTTGTTCATGTCGTTCGTCAAAAGTTATGTCATTTTCTTGACCCAGTCTTCCAGTTGTACCAATGCCCCCCTTTTTAATGGGTTTCTACCAATGCATTTTGTTGTTTTAAGTTCACATTACAAATTTATTATAAAGGTAGTTCAAACATGTATTGGACATGAAGGTGTGTCAATAGGTGTTATTATAGCTATTCTGAATTGATTAATATTTTGGGGTGTACTTTGCACTTAGGTGTATTTAGAATATAGTGTTTCTTTGGGAAGCTAATATTTTTGTCATATGGTATGTAGTGTATATGGTGGGCACGAGTACATATATATATATAAATATGTCTGACAATATCGGGAAAAATGTCCCGTTGACTTACCCTCTGTTATTCCATCGCTGAGAGCTCTCGTTCCGGAGTTGAGGTTTTATTTGTGGAAAAGGTTAAGAATTAAGCATATATATACATATATCGTGCTGTGTTTAGGGGTTGGATTTCACTAAATGTACAAAATCATTACTTAATGATTTAAAAGATAATACATTAAAAAAAAAATATATATATAAAAAAAGGTGTATTGGTGTGGGTGGGTTTTAACACAAAAACTTAAAAGAAAAATAGGTTCAAAAGATAAGCAGCTCGGAGGGCGGAGTGACCGCTGGTCATTTGACGAGGGTGTCGTCTTCACTTTGTTTCACTTTCTGGCGGCTAGAGAGACACAGGTATGTGCATGTGCATATATATATATACTTGGCGAAATGGAGTCAGTATCTGCTGCTCAAATATGGATCGAAGCACATAAGGCAAGTTGCCACACTCATCAAGGAAACTATTGTTAGTGGTTTATTTATTGGTATTTATTTGCCGGTTTAGGTTGGTTGACTTCCATAATAATAATTTTCTCTGTCAGATTTTCATTGGTAATTTCTTATTGTTTGTTTCTTTCTTTAACGTTGGTAGTTTAGTTTATTGTATTTGTTGAGTCGGAACATCCTTCGGGCGGTTACTTGTGGTCACAGGACCGGGTGTTGGCGAGGGACATCACTTTCTCCAGCTCGTGTTGTTGGTCGCGGCGTCCTTGTATCATCCTCTTGTAGGTGCTGAGTCCTTTTAGTACCAGGAGGACGATCAGCAATCCCGCGATGAGTCGAAGGACTTGGTAGACCTGAGCGATTACGTCCTTGTGGTCGACCACTTCGATCGTGTTTATTACATTAGCGGTGCTGTCATCAACTTTGGACGTTTTGGAGCCCATTGTCCTTGTATGTGTCTTCCTTTCAGGACCTGGGTATTGTCGGCTACAGGATCAACACTTGAACTCCGAATCACCACTTGAACTCCGAATTTGGCTCCGAGACGCGACGCGGTTGCAATAATCTTCCCGAGGGCTTCTGGGTTTTTTTGACTCTCCTCGATACTGACAAACCGGTGACTTTTATACCAAAGACTGTGCCAAATATCGCCTAGGAATCACCGGAATGGAACACAAAAGTGTTCTCACCTAGTGTCATCCATTCCCCTCTTTCGCCTATTGGCTGGGATTTTATGTGGGTCGTCTTTGTTCTAAAGTTGAATAGTTCAGCAAAATCGGCTGTGCTGGGTTGCAGCTGATTGCGTGGCTCACTTTTGTGAGTTTAGGCGGTGTCATCTGCCAGAACCGAATTTTTGTGCAATCGTGCCCGTGTTGATTTTCTAGAGCATTAGTGCATTCACTTTCTTGATTTTCATCCGCGTTACCCAAATGACTCACATCGCCCTAACCGGCGTACGTAACAGGCTCGGGGTCGTCGATGCTGATCAGCATGGAATGATCCCGTAAAAAAAAATCAACGTGCGGACGGTTATGCTGTTTTCACGCGCCCAACGTGGGCCTCGACCCATTCCCTGAGGTTAAGAGTCTCCTGCTCTATCGACTGAGCTAGCCGGGTTGACATTTGTATATTGATTTTGGGCTATTGTGAAGTATTGGAATGTTTATTGTAATTAGATTGTTGGGTGTAAAAAGATATGTGCTGCTGCTGCTTTACGTTGAGTTGACGGTCTCTCTCGGATCCATTTCTCGACTCGGATTCCCTCTTTCTTAAACGCCGCCAACGTATTTATTGGTGATGTGATGTGCAATAAAATCATCAAAACTCTCATTGTATCCCTGACGCAGTTCCATAAGTTCTTTAATGGACACGTAGTCGTTTTCGGACGTTGAGAACGCCTTGGTCATTTCGCTAGTCAAGTCATAATATCCGAACTCAAAATCATCGGCGCGGTCCTCCATCAACTGCCATATGTTTAAATATTGTATAAATACCCAATCGACCACCCTGCCGTGTAATCGCGGTACTTCTTTATTTGCGTTTGTTAGTTAATTTTTATTTGTAAGATATATATATACGTGTTTGCGCGTTGTTGGCTTTTGTTAAGTTATTTTCTTTTGTTTTTGTGTGCTTCAATATTTTTGCTTAGCAGCAAAAGTTTTTATGACGAATAAAAATTGTGTAATTCAAAACGGGGTGCGCTGGTACTCCTGGGTATTGGTATAGGTCAAGAATCGTCCGAAATTAAGCCCCAAATAACATTTCAAATAAGCCCTATTCAAGTGAATTCGCTGAATGGATTCAACTGCCCTCCACCGGAGTGATCAGTTCCTTCTGCGCCCACTTGACCTCTTCCTAGGAAAACACAGTACATTGGACTGCTGCTCACCCACAGGAAGGCTCTGTCCGAACCCCCTCCCCCCTGTCGTCGGAAACAGGTAGACTCACTCACATGCAGACGGATGGAGCTTTATTCCAGACAGGCGAAAGGAATTGCCTCCCTGCTCCTCTCTCTCTGGACTCGAACCTCGCGAGAGACCTGGTTCTGTGCCTAGTACAATGGATAGCGTCGGCCAGAGAGATAAATACTGTCGTCCCGCCCGTAAGTCGTGGTAACCGAACAGACTCGAACCTCGCAAGAGACCTTGCATAGCCTAGTACAATGGATAGCGTCGGCAGTACGGATACGGTCATTCCCCCACCCCCTTCAGTACTGGATCGACAAACGATAACGAACCGCTACCCCAACCGATGATGGCGGCTATATTATGGCGATGACTGGATACTATTAAGACCGGTTGGTGGTGCGCCGTTATTCGCTTGCGACCCTGCTCTTCCTGGACTCGAACCTCGCGAGAGACCTGGCTTAGCCTAGTACAATGGATAGCGTCGGCCAGGAAGCGCAGCTAAGTTTGGTTACGTTAAATATTTCTAAAAATGGTCTGCACTTTTATAGAGCAGTTATTATGGTATTATTTCTTTCAACGAGTAACTATGATTCAAGTATTGAATTTAATATTTAAAATTTAAAAGGGTCTTCAAAGTCAAATGCCAATTCAAAAACTACGAGTGTCAGATCGGAAGGCCTTCATCTTCTGATACTAGTCTGTGAAGTTGGTGACTTTAAAAGCACATACAGAAAATGTATATTTGATGTACAAACTAAATTCCCAGAAAATGGTTTGAAGATTGTTAGCTACTTTTGACACCAAGGTGATCAGCTCTGATGCCTCTAAATTCTTTAAACAGCATTAAAAAAAGAATGTTTATATGAATACTAAAGTTTTTCTCGTCAATGAAAATAAGTTTTTGGCAATAAGGATGAAAGGATATTGCCTGAGTTGGGCGCCATTTCTGTTACGTCGGTGTTGTCGTGGTGCCTCAGTCCTTGGAGGACATAGGGCTGAGGAAGTGGTCGCCCGGATAGCAGACACGATTTGTGCAGCTGAGCTCGCCGGATTTGGGGTGGGTTCTTTGGACGCCACTATCCTCTCCAAACGTAATCAGAACAATTATTTACGTGCCTGAAAAATAGAAGAAATCGTTCGTCAGTCTGTCTCTCTGTCCACATTGCCCCGCAAGCATATTTATGCTTGATCGTGAAAACGATCGGGCTATGTTTTGGCCGTTTTCCCTCCCCAATCGCAAATTTCGTGCGCCTTTGGATCGTCGCGGGCCGTGCAATACGATCCCCTTTCGTACATGTCGTTCGTCAAAAGTTATGTCATTTTCTTAACCCAGTCTTCCAGTTGTACCAATGCCCCCCTTTCAATGGGTTCTACCAATGCATTTTGTTGTTTAAGTTCACATTACAAATTTATTATAAAAGTAGTTCAAACATTTATTGGACATGAAGGTGTGTCAATAAGTGTTGTTATAGCTATTCTGAATTGATTAATATTATTGGGTGTACTTAGCACTTAGGTGTATTTAGAATATAGTGTTTCTTTGGGAAGCTAATATTTTTTTGTCATGTGGTATGTAGTGTATATGGTGGGCACGAGTACATATATATATATAAATATGTCTGACAATATCGGGAAAAATGTCCCGTTGACTTACCCTCTGTTATTCCATCGCTGAGAGCTCTCGTTCCGGAGTTGAGGTTTTATTTGTGGAAAAGGTTAAGAATTAAGCATATATATATATATATCGTGCTGTGTTTAGGGGTTGGATTTCACTAAATGTACAAAATCATTACTTAATGATTTAAAAGATAACACATTAAAAAAAAATATATATATAAAAAAAGGTGTATTGGTGTGGGTGGGTTTTAACACAAAAACTTAAAAGAAAAATAGGTTCAAAAGATAAGCAGCTCGGAGGGCGGAGTGACCGCTGGTCATTTGACGAGGGTGTCGTCTTCACTTTGTTTCACTTTCTGGCGGGTAGAGAGACACAGGTATGTGCATGTGCATATATATATATACTTGGCGAAATGGAGTCAGTATCTGCTGCTCAAATATGGATCGAAGCACATAAGGCAAGTTGCCACACTCATCAAGGAAACTATTGTTAGTGGTTTATTTATTGGTATTTATTTGCCGGTTTAGGTTGGTTGACTTCCATAATAATAATTTTCTCTGTCAGATTTTCATTGGTAATTTCTTATTGTTTGTTTCTTTCTTTAACGTTGGTAGTTTAGTTTATTGTATTTGTTGAGTCGGAACATCCTTCGGGCGGTTACTTGTGGTCACAGGACCGGGTGTTGGCGAGGGACATCACTTTCTCCAGCTCGTGTTGTTGGTCGCGGTGTCCTTGTATCATCCTCTTGTAGGTGCTGAGTCCTTTTAGTACCAGGAGGACGATCAGCAATCCCGCGATGAGTCGAAGGACTTGGTAGACCTGAGCGATTTCGTCCTTGTGGTCGACCACTTCGATCGTGTTTATTACATTAGCGGTGCTGTCATCAACTTTGGACGTTTTGGAGCCCATTGTCCTTGTATGTGTCTTCCTTTCAGGACCTGGGTATTGTCGGCTACAGGATCAACACTTGAACTCCGAATCACCACTTGAACTCCGAATTTGGCTCCGAGACGCGACGCGGTTGCAATAATCTTCCCGAGGGCTTCTGGGTTTTTTTGACTCTCCTCGATACTGACAAACCGGTGACTTTTATACCAAAGACTGTGCCAAATATCGCCTAGGAATCACCGGAATGGAACACAAAAGTGTTCTCACCTAGTGTCATCCATTCCCCTCTTTCGCCTATTGGCTGGGATTTTATGTGGGTCGTCTTTGTTCTAAAGTTGAATAGTTCAGCAAAATCGGCTGTGCTGGGTTGCAGCTGATTGCGTGGCTCACTTTTGTGAGTTTAGGCGGTGTCATCTGCCAGAACCGAATTTTTGTGCAATCGTGCCCGTGTTGATTTTCTAGAGCATTAGTGCATTCACTTTCTTGATTTTCTTCCGCGTTACCCAAATGACTCACATCGCCCTAACCGGCGTACTTAACATGCGTCAGCAAAACGTTTCTGGCAGACTTGCAAGATTGATATTTCGGCTGCAGCAATTTAAATTTACCTTTTTGCATAGAAAAGGGAAGGACCACATCGTCCCTGATGCCTTATCCAGACTTTGTGAGGATGACATTGCTGAGTTAGATATGAGCCCAGTGATCGATCTTCAAGCAAAAGCGTTTTCAGAGACTTCGTATGTGGCACTGGGAAATAAATACAGTGAAAACAAGTCCCAATTACCCGATATTAAATTGGTAGACAAATATATATATTTTCGTACAGAGCACTCTGAGGGAAATGAGTTACAATAAAAACTTTCTTGGAAACTCTGGGGAACTCTAGCGAAGGATTATTATCGGGTGGTGTAACGGCCCAGGTTTTTATTTACAAATATATGCCCAAAAATCTTTTGTTTAACATAGCCCAAAAGCTTAGCATTTTCGGTTGCATCGCTGATATTAATTAGATGCATGCTTATCTTAAGCTTGCTCTCTTAATTCAGCAAAACAGATCAGCGGCACTGATAAGCGCAGCTAACTTTGTTCGAGCTCAAACATATTCCAGAAAAAAGCTTGTTGTTCTGGAAATTTTCGCTATAAAAGCGCCCACGCGGCTTTAGTCGATATTTTCCAACTGACCAAAAACTCCCCTACGCCGCTATTGTGTTTTTTCAAAGTACGACAAAAAGCAAAGAAATTAATTAGAAGTGAAATAACCGCGCCGACGCGCTTAAACAAATTATACGTGTGGTCGCGAAATACAGTGCTTATAACTTTCTGGGAGGAAAATTTATATCCCGGCTGCAGTTGGCCAGAGAAAACTCCCTGGAGAAGGTCTGGAACATTTCCATATAGACCTTGCAGACTTTTCCGAAAGGTATGTAGAGTTAAAGGGAGATAAATGGAGTTTTCCTAACGCAAATTTTTGTTTAAAGTTTGGCCTGTGAAGCTCCAACATAACCCCCTCGCCCACGTTACCAATACACGTGTAATGAAAACAGGAGGAAGAGCTGCATTGGACCTAGTCAATAATAACGGAAAACTACACCGGACCGGACTTTACACCCATAAAAGGAAAACCTAAAACGAATATACAGGAAAATAAAAGGAAACACATTAACAAAATAAAACCAAGCCAGTGAGAAGTCGTCAGGCAGAGCAGTTCACTCCGAGTCCGCCCCTGTCCTAGAGCAGCAGCAGCGCCGCAGCGCTGTAGACCACGCCAAAGTCAACGGCAGCAGCATAGGCAGTGCAGAAGCAGAGGAAGCGAAAAAACTTGCCAGGAGCGGCTACGATCGCATCGTGGGTGTTAGGCAAATGTTTTTTTTCTGTTTTAAAAATTTGTTGTTCTGCTGAAAACAAACTCTGGTTGGCTGGTATTTAAATACTTGATTAAATAACAAAGAGTGTTGCGATTAAAAACATTGATGTAAAATTATATACACTGAAAGTTAAAACCCCAAAAGTTAAAAGTTAAAATAACAAGTTAAAAATCACAATTTACAATCAAAATTTAAAATCCATAACTAAAATCACAAGTTAAAATAAAAATTTTAAATTAATTTAAAATTACAAGTTAAAATCAGTTTAGGTTATTATGAGAAGTTAGGTTCTTATATAAAAGCTTTCCTATTGCCCCCAAAAGTCTCTATTATCATCACCACGACCACGCTGGAAGGCCTTTCAACGCTGGAGAATATGAAACGTGAGTAATACCCTGCAAAATTATATATTGCTTTTTATTTGAATTTATCTTCTCGAATATATCGAGCCGATCCAACCGAACCATGAATATCGTTGGTGACCGCTGACTTGAATAACATTAGAATTTCTTTCATTATTAAATTCCCTACACTTAGAAAAAAATAGTCAATACATAATTATCGTTAACCAAAAAGTTAAAAAAAATGATTTAAATATAATATAATTTTGAATTTTTTTTTTTACACTGAAAACAAAAACAATGAAAATTAATAAATTAAACCCACTCGCTTAAATTTAAATAGAACAAAACCCACATGCAGATAAAATTCTAGTATTAACAAACATAAATAAGATTTTAATTTATTACCTCTATCTAAATTAATTCGAAACATGTAGTCATAGTTAAATCGCCTTTTTCAAACTATACACTGAAAAAAATGAACAACGAATAAGCCATGAAATAAACACAACAACCCATATACCGCAGCACAACAAATATACCCTGCAAATAATCAGAAATTAAATACAATATAGAGCCACTCCAAAATATAAGTAAATAAATATAAGTAGCATTAATAAAGAATAATATATTAGGACACTTACAAAACAACGAAATCGCTTCTTTAATCATTTAAATTAAAACGCATTCTATCTAATTGTCTTTACACCAAAAGCCTCACCCAAAGAAAACAATGAAGTAAAATCTATTTTAATTAAAAGGATTATATACAAATAAATTTTGTATTTTATATGTCAAATTTTTAAAATTGTACACCCACACCCAATCTTGCAAAATGAAAAGAACGCCCAATAAAGAGACGTCTTTCTTTCTTGAGTTGATGTTTAAAACTGAATCTTTATTTCAAAGTCCGCGTTTACGTTGCGGTCATGAGATTCTTAAAAACTAGTCTTATCGCTAGACCAACGCAGTGGTTGTTTAACCCTAACATGGGAAAAATTCTTGAGTGCGATGGGAAAGACACAGCTATCCCGCACCTATCATATATTTTGTGACCCACGCAGGAGCTCAGATTACATATTTGTCAAGATTACATTTCTGTCTCTGCTAGGCTCAAGTGTTTTGTGTTAGGCCCATTTGGCCGCTATATTTAGAGTCATGCGCACATGCGCTAAGCAGTGTACAGCTGCATTGATTTGTATAAGATAAATACATACATGTATATATATATATGTATACGTATATGTAAAAACGTGTTCATGTTTGAGCATTCTGCCAAGGGCCAGCAAAATTAGGCGTGCAGTTTTACATTTAACACATAAAATACAAAAATGTTATTGAACAATTTTACATAGGTTTAGTAAACTTTAGAAGTAAAATGTAAGCATAGATAAAAAATAAAAATAAAATATAAGTTAGTTAGGTAATTAACATTTAGACATAAACAAACAACTGGACATGCAATGAAATTTATTTTGAAGTTTGAGATGATTATAATTTTGGTGATTAAAATGTATAAGCATTGAGTCTTGAAGTTATGATGTATTAATTAGATGTTTTTTCTGGATTGACATGGCAACTTAAAAACTTCGGAGGAATCTTTAGGGTATCTTCAGCGCTTTTATAATTTTGAAGATCCTGGTTGGGAGGGTAAAGACCGCGAGAGTCAAATAACACCTAAGACCTCGCTAACCTTACCGTCGCTTGCAGTCCGATTTTTCACTCCTTTGTTTGAGATTAGATATGGTTTGCCCTTGTGAAGTTCGTGGAGTAAAGCTCCCTTGATAGTTTCAGTAGGAGTCCTAAAAAAATTAAAATTATGTGAATGTGGTAAGGAAATGGCAAAAACCCACCCCAACGCCAAATGAGCTTAGGTTCAAGAGGATTCCGACCGCCAATGTTCCCGACCCAGCAGATCATGAGACCGAGAGAGGCTAACTATTCAGTTAGTCAGAGATGCCGCAAATACCCTACATGCATTACCCTCCTTCACACACACATCGTTCATTACAGTTTTTGAGCTATCGGGCTAAAATTTTCAGCATAGTCTTATTTCTTTAGCACGACCCTATAAAGTATATATATTCTTGATCAGCGTCACCAGCCGAGTCGATTTAGCCATGTCCGTCTGCCTGTCTGTCCGTCTGTCCGTCTGCCTGTCCGTGTGAAACAACAGATCTCAGAGACTATAAGAGCTAGAGTTACCAAATTTGGTGACAACGCCCATTTCCGCCCCCGAAAATCATAAAAACGGTATATAAGCTATAATCGTAGTTTTCGGCTTAAATAAGTAGGCATTCGCGGACGTGTTTTGAAAATTTGAGTAAAATCGGATGGTAAACATGGAAGTTATTAAACAATAAAGTTTCTGTGTTTGCTTCAAAGGAGTATATTTGACCAACTTACGAAGGCATTTGAAAAAAACTCATGCAGAGGAATATTTGGTACATCCCAGCAAACAGTATGAGCGGCTTTTGATAATTTTCGGAGGCTTATTCAGTCATTATGAGCCCAAAAAGTGTCAGAAAAGAACTTTTATGTTGACTACTTTTGAGTGCCTTCTGCCTTTTATGAGCCCTGGCTGAAAAAATCACAAAATATGCTCCGAAAACGCTCTTAAACTCGACCCTCGAGCACTCCGAGAATTGGTTGCTGGGGTTATAATACTTTACATACATACTGTAGTGGCGAGGGGCGGGTTTTCCAACAGGGTGGTCGTAGTGGTCTCAATCCAGATAAATACGGATGAAAAAACGGCCGAAATGGTTTCTTTTCACGTTATAAAATTCACGATTTATTTTATCTTCACTTGACTTCTCTGTAATCGCAAGCCGTAGAGAGCGGACGTGTTTCGCGTGAGCTCCGGGAAAAAGTTATAGAAAGTGGATGATTTTAAGACAAAAAAATAAAATAAAGTATATAATACTGGAATTCCAAGATAAGCGAAAAGACGCTAAATCAGAAAAATATATAGTTTTCGACTCAAAACTAGTGATATGATTAAAACAAGTGCATAATTATTTTATAAAATAATAAGTGCCACGCAAAATAGCTCAATGAGCGACGAACAAAAGAAAGAGCGTAGAAGCTCCGTGAGCCCAAGTAACGGTTATTTCTCGTATATCTCAACGCGCGACAGCAACGAAACGGCGACAAAGAGCAACCGTCTGGCGGTCGATAGCCAAAGAGCACGTTCTTGCTCACCCGCTCTACCCACTCCTACACCTACATCATGGAGTTCTCAGTGTAAAACCCCAACAACAAGCTGTGACAAAATTTCTGCAACTGCAGCAAAAGCAACAGCAACAACTACAGTAACGGCGGGAAAAGCAACAGCCACAACTACAGCAACGACCAATATCGCGGAAACGACTGCGATGTCATCAACTGCAGCGCCAAATACAATAACAACAAGAACTGCAAGCTCCAAAGCCAAAATCGGCAATATTCAACAGGCGGCCCCGGCCATACAGACCGGCATGGATCGCTACATCCAAATCAAGCGTAAGCTTAGCCCGCAGAACAGCGCGGTCGGTAACAAGCCAAAGATAAACCGTGTCCAAGGAGAAAATGATCAACCCAGGAGATCTAACAGCAACAGATTTGCCCTTTTAGCGGATGATTTACCGGAAATGGGTCAAGAGACCCAAAAGAAATCAAAGCCCCCACCAATCTACATAAGGGAGAAAAGCTCAAACGCCCTGGTCAACAAAATTGTTGCGCTGGTCGGGTACGGAAATTTTCATGTAGTTCCTCTTACTAAAGGGAATATTCACGAAACCAAAGTGCAAACGAAATCGGAAGAACACTTCCGAGCTGTGTCGAAATACCTGGACGAATCAAAAAAAAATTATTACACGTACCAACTAAAAAGCAACAAGGGCCTGCAAGTGGTACTAAAAGGAATCGAGCCCGATGTAACCCAAAACGAAATTATAGATGCCCTTAAAGAAAAGGGTTTTTATTCAAAGAACGTCAGCAACATCATAAATAAAAACAGACAACCGCAACCACTCTTCAAGGTCGAGCTGGAGCCAGACAGCAGAGCCTTGAAGAAAAACGAAGTCCACCCCATTTACAACTTGCAATTCCTCTTGCACCGAAGAATTACGGTGGAAGAGCCACATAAAAGAAACGGCCCAGTGCAATGCACAAACTGCCAGGAGTATGGACACACCAGGACATACTGCACACTTCGATCAGTCTGTGTAGTTTGCGCATGAGAAGAGTGACGGCAACGCGCAATCAGAATACACGAAACGTGTACACTAGATCACAAACGACGCCGGAAGTATTCTTTGCCAAGGCCGCAAGATCCTCATTTGGTCCGCTAAATACCCAGAAGGGCTTCTCCTACGCTGATGCCCTCCGAACAGGTATGGAGAACCCCGTCCAGTCTAATCTAGAAAATGCTCAGAAAGCCCCAGGACAGCCACAAAGCACAATGGAAGCTATGATGCTTACCATGCAACAAAGTCTAACAGAATTAATGTCCTTCATGAAAACCACCATGCAAACACTTGTTTAAAACCAGAACATGGTGATACAGTTGCTTGTAGCTCAGCAGTCCAAATAACTGATGTCTAGTCTAAGAATAATTATGTGGAACGCCAATGGCGTTTCACGGCATAAACTTGAAATAACACAGTTCCTGAATGAAAATCATATCGACGTTATGCTGCTTGGAGAGACGCACCTCACAAGCAAATACAACTTCCAAATAAGAGGTTACGCCTTCTACCGCACAGATCATCCAGATGGTAAAGCCCACGGCGGAACCGGCGTCCTAGTCAGAGAACGCATAAAGCACCACTTTCACCAAAGGTATTCAACTAATTACTTGCAGGCTACGTCTATTAAACTGCAGTCAGGTAACGGCAACCTTTCCATAGCCGCTGTCTACTGCCCGCCTCGCTTTACAATCTCGGAAGGACAATTCATGGATTTTTACAACTCGGAGATCGCTTCATAGCTGCAGGTGACTATAATGCCAAGCATACGCACTGGGGATCGCGTCTCGTGACTCCCAAAGGAAGGCAATTATATAATGCAATCATAAACTTGAGAAACAAATTGGACTATGTTTCCCCTGGTAGCCCCACATATTGGCCAGCAGACCCCAGAAAGATACCAGACTTAATAGACTTTGCGGTGACAAAAAATATCTCACGCAACATTATATGTGCCAAAGTGCTTTCGGATCTTTCATCAGACCATTCGCCAGTACTAATAACTCTTCTTCAAAGCCCAGAAACTACAGATCAACCCCAAAGGCTGACGTCGCACAGAACTAACTGGCTTAAATATAAGAAATATGTAAGTTCCCACATTGAACTAACCCCGCAGCTCAACATCGAAGCGGATATCGACTGCTCTACTGATGCTCTTGAGGACGTACTCACTGCAGGAGCCACTATCTCAACACCACAAGGGAAGGACGTACAACCCAACAAATTCAAAACTAATCAACAAATTGAACAGCTTGTCCTAGAAAAAAGGCGTCTGCGACGTGCTTGGCAAAGCAACAGATCGCCATCTTCAAAACAACGTCTTAAGCAAGTCACTCGCTTACTAAACCGAGCTCTGAAACAAGACGCTGAAAAGGCACAACTACGGTACATCGAAAAACTTACGCCAACCAGTACAAAGCATCCTTTGTGGAGGGCTCACCCAAATCTAAGCTCTCCAATTGAAACCGTCACCCCGATAAGAAACTCTTCAGGTTGCTGGGCCCGCAGCGACGAAGATAGAGCCGAAACATTTGCTTCACATCTCCGAAGCGTCTTCCAGCCCAACCAGGCCACTAGTCCATTTGTCCTACCACAAACCGAAACTAATACTATGTCTTTACCAACATTGTTTCAGCCGAATGAGATCGCAAAAGTCATTGGGGAACTGAAACCAAAAAAGGCTCCGGGTGGTGACTTAATAACTCCAAAAATGATAATTGAACTTCCAAACTCAGCTATTGAGGTCATTTGCAAAATCTTCAATGGGATTATATGCCTTGGCTACTACCCAAGGAAATGGAAAAAATCTATCATCATAATGATACCGAAACCCGGAAAAGACCACACAATCCCGTCATCCTACAGACCAATAAGTTTATTATCGTGTCTGTCCAAACTGTTCGAGAAATGCCTTCTAAAACACATAATACCATACCTGGAAGCACACAATGTTATCCCGGCTCATCAATTTGGCTTCCGTCGAAACCATGGCACAATCGAACAAGTCAACAGAATAACATCAGAGATACGCACAGCCTTCGAGCATCGGGAATACTGCAGCGCAGTATTTCTCGATGTATCTCAAGCTTTCGATAGAGTCTGGTTAAATGGCCTCATGCATAAAATCAAAACACACTTGCCTACATACACTCATAAGCTACTTGAATCGTATCTTTACAACAGAGTCTTTGCAGTAAGGTGCAACGCAACATCTGACGAGTACACTATCGAAGCCGGAGTTCCACAAGGGAGCGCACTGGGGCCCACCCTGTTCGTCCTTTATACAGCGGATATACCTACGAACGAGCGGCTAACAACATCCACGTTCGCTGACGACACTGCGATCCTAAGTCGCTCGAAGTGCCCAAACCGAGCAACAACCCAACTAGCAAGTCACCTCATGGTAGTTGAGAAGTGGCTATCTGACTGGCGTATTAAAATAAACGAACAAAAATGTAAACACTTAACTTTTACTCTTAACAGGCAAACATGCTCCCCAGTATCCTTGAATAGTACGCAGATTCCCCAATTCAACGAAGTAACGTATCTCGGCGTCCACCTCGACAGACGACTAACCTGGCGAAGGCATATCGAATGCAAGAAACTACATCTAAAACTAAAAGCTAGCAGCCTCCACTGGATTTTAAACGCCCGATCGCCACTGCGTCTGGACTACAAGGTCCTGCTCTACAACTCCACGCTAAAGCCTATCTAGACATATGGCTCCCAGCTGTGGGGAAACGCGAGCAGCAGCAATATAGACATCATACAGTGCGCGCAATCAAAAATCCTGAGAACTATCACTGGGGCACCATGGTATATTCGCAACCAAAACATCCATAGGGATCTCGGCATTCTTGCAGTAAAAGATGAAATAGACAAGCAAAAGGCGACCTATAATAAAAAACTTACTGTGCACCCTAATCATCTGGCAAGAGGCTTGACTCGGGCTTCCAGCAGAACCCGCCTTCAACGAAACGACCTTCCAACCCAGCAATAATTGTCAGGGCCATACAACTCTGTGCCAGTCATATGACTGTTAGTTAGGTTATTAATATAAGATTTGTCACACTTATTGTTAGTCTCTAAATGGAGAAGATTCAATAAATAACAGCAAAGTATAAAAAAAAAAAAAAAAAAACTTGACTTCTCTTATGCACTTGTAAATTAGAACTCCCCTTAAAGCTACGGAGTGGAGGTTTCAAGAGCGGCTTGGAGAGAGGAGTGGAGACACTTAACAGTGCGAGAGAGCGAGATGCGAAGATCTGGAAAAAACTGTTCTCTCGGCTGTTAAGACTCCAGGGCCGGTTCCTACGAAACGGGAAGCGCCGCTTTGTCGCGAACACATACATACATCAAACGAAAGGTTTTGAGACGTAGATTGAAGATATCTTTCGATCTTTCAAATATACCGTGCCGTTCAAACGTTATGGCAATTCAATTTTTATTTTGAATTTACAAAATAAAAATTGATAAATAACACTTATTTTCAATTTTTAAAAATAAATATTGAAAATAATATTTATTTGTAATTTTTATTTCATTCTTAATTTTATGATTTAACTTTTATATAAAAATGTAAAAATAAGAATTATTTTTAACCTATAACTGTTACGATTCCTGGTTAAAAGTGATTAAACAGATAAAAATGGTATATACAAACTTATCCTGAATAATAAATTCCCTTGAAATATTATTTTTGTAGTAAATGTATACCTTTTATTGACTGCTTTATTTCCACAGTGTTTATACCCGGTACACATAGGGTACAAGGGTATTATGAGTTACTGCCAACCGAGAATGGTTGGGGGGTCTGAGATGCCTCCTTCTGCCTGTTACATACAGGCAGAAGGAGGCATTCCAGACCCCATAAAGTATATATTCTTGATCAGTATTACCAGGCGAGTCGATTTAGCCATGTCCTTCTGTGCGTCTGTCTGTCGGTGTGAAACAACAGATCTCAGAGACTACAAGAGCTAGAGTTACCAAATTTAGTGACAACATTGGAAAATGTTGCACGCAGATCAAGTTTGTTTTAAAATTTGGCCACGCCCACTTCCGCCCTCAAAAATAATACAAAAACGTAAAATAAGCTATACTCGTTATTTTCGCGTTATAGTTAATAGATACAATAAATGAATAAAATAGAGCGGACGTTTCCTGAAAATTTCATTAAAATCGGATGATAAACATGGGAGATATTAGCAATAAGGTTCGAATTTGTACACATTCCCCTAAAGCACTGCTGTTGCTGTTGCAAGCTTTAGCCGACAGGTGGCGCATTCGAGCCTTGGCCGCGCGATATAATGGCGCCAACTGCAGAAGAAATGACAAAAGAATAGAGCAAAAAATTACAAAAAATGACATAATTCATTTTTTGGCGTCCTTATAAAATGTATCATTCATATTTAAGTATGACATTAAATTGTTTAGGTCGGGAGCTAATTCGAGAGGCGATTTATTTTAAGAAGTATTGAAGTAGAGTATGATAATGTATGTACAATTTTAAATTGCCTTTTAGTGTAAAGCACAAACGTTTAGGTACCGGGTATCTCACAGTCGAGCACTCTCGACTGCAGCTTTCATACTTTTTTTTTTATCTTTTAGCTACTTACTCAGACACACGAAAGTGTTTCTTAGCATTGAGTCAAAACGAGAGGTCAATAGTCACAGTCTCGCTCTATCGTACTGCTTAGGAACACGTTTCGCGTGTCTGAGTACAAAGCTTTAAGCATATCTCTAAAAAGAACGATTTAGTTTTATAATTTAAATTATGATCATTACTTATCTTACCATTGCTTTCATTATTCACAGAGGTACGATTGGATTGCATGTGCTATATACCAAAAGTTGGGCAATCTCAAGGGCTAGAGTGACTATCAAAATCGTTAGAGCCATTTTTAAAAAAACTTCAAAAACTTAAAAAAAAATATTAATTTGAATTATAAATTCTTAAATATTATATTTAGATAAATTATGTCAAGGCAAAGCTATTATCATTTCAAAATACCTTTCTAACGACATATATGTCGTTATATATATAAATATATATGGTAATTTTCTATTAACGGAGCCACTTCCAAAAAATTAAATCAAAAAAATAGATAGGGGGTGCTTCATCGTACATTTGGGTATTCAAATTATGTTGGGGCCGCTCTTAGTTTAGTCACAATAAATCTTTAAAGTTCTGCCTAATTCCCATACAAAATGCGTAGCAAATACGCACACTGACAAATTATGAATAATTTTTTGGAAGGGGCTCCGTTAATAGAAAATTACCCAACATTCAAATTTGTTGAGTTTTGCTCCACCGGCCCCAACAGGTCCTATTCAAAATGTTCAATTTCGCACTTTCACTCCCATTTCTCCTAAACTAATCCGTTTTTGAAAAATCTTAGTATGCAGTTTCAAAGAAGTTAACAATACCTTTCGATCAAAATATAAATGGTTCCGATCAGACTATCGTAGCAGATTTTCAATTCTACGGTTCTATATAGTAGTCTCCTTGCGCACCACAGACTCGGTACTCATCGTCACTACGAGGACTGCCGTCCATAGTGTTGCAGTTTGTAATCAATTTGATACATCTCGGTGTCACTCTCATTCCGAAAAATTTCCGTGAATTTATACATGTTGAATAATTGTAACAAAAACTTGTAAAGTATTGTTGTGAAGGGGTACAACTTTGTTGGAAATTTCAGAAATGATATGGGTAATCCGTTTATCAAATAACTAGCGCTGTAAGACTTGTAAGACTTGTAACTCGGCACCATGGATTGATTATTCCGTCATCGATACATCGCGTAAGCACCATCAGTATTTGCAAAAGCTAAAATCAGTGAAGTCGTCAAATACTATATACGTCATCGCTAAATTGTTTATACTGTTAAACACTTCCCAAAAACATTAAAACAAAAAAATTAAAATTTGTTGTCTCTACAGCAACAGTTAAAATAAATACTGTATGCATTTTAAAATGGTTGAATTACTACAAAATCAATTTTATAGTTCTAGTTAAACTGTTTATAAGAATTCATATTAAATATTACCATAATTTTAGGTCATCACGGAAATTTTGTAGGTCAATTCTTATTAAAAAAATTTATTTTGGACAAACATTGCCTTAAATGTAGGCTTCTATTGCCTAAAAACCAAGTTTTAGGTTTATATTGCTTAAAAATATAGTTTTGGGCTTTGTATTGCCCAGAAATATTCTAATAATATTAAATTCATTTTATAAATAAAAATAGAAATGAACACGAAGCAATTTAAAATATGAAATAAAAAATTTTGGGCTAAAAACTGTAGGGTTGTCGAATAATTAGTTATATATCGTACCAATGATATTTTTTTATTGAAAAAAAAGGAAATCATATTTAATATATCACTAAATAATATTCGATATTTTTTATATAGATTTTTTTTAATACAAAAAATTTCATGAATAAACTATCAGCTCTAATGCGGCTATGATACAGGGCACAAGTTTTCATTCATTGACTACTTTATTAGAACCTTGAAAGAGACAACTTTATGCCTTTTTTGGATCGGATTTTTTTCGTAATACGACTACGGTCAGACTAATTTAAAAGGTAAACAATAACAATGGAAGGAATTCGCAGTACATACTTATCAATTTCTGAAGTCCTCGTGCAAACACTTCTGCAAAAATGAATATGAAAGCCCTTACACTGATTATTACAACCGCTCGTGTACATTGATTTAGTTAATTCATAATAATTACACAATTTCACGTCGGAAAACCCATGCCACCGAAAACTTATTTATTTTGTTTCTTTATCTTGCTTTTGTGCAGTATAGTTGCTGAAAATTATGGCAAACCTACAGGCAAAACCAATATATTCTGTGAGACCGATTTGTCTCATGAGACATTAATATACTTTTTAGATACAATTTTATGCATTAGAGACGGTATTTTCTATTAATTTCTGCATTAATCTCTTATTGAAAGTGCCGTATAGTCGTCTTGCTCGCACTTAGGTAAAACCCTCTGGTTTCTGTCAAGCCTCTAATGAATAGGCCAATTAATTAAGTTTTTAATGCAGTGTCATAATTCTATAAGCAAGGAATACAATTTCTTTGAAATATATTATTTTTATCTTATTTGGCACACTGTTATACCCTTGCATGGGGTAATATAATATTGATCAGAAGTTTGCAACGCAGTGAAGGAAGCATTTCCGACCCCCTTAAGTATATTCCCGAGTCGACCTAGCCATGTCCGTCGGTCTGTCCGTCAGTCTCTCTGTCTGTATATCTGCCTGTCTGTCTGGAGGACAGGTGGACAGGCGGACATGGCTAAAACGACTCGGGTGGTGACGCTAGTCAAAACAAGTAAGAAAGCTACAGTCGAGAGTGCTCGACTGTGAGATACCCAGTACCCAGACTTTTGTTGGTTTAGATACTCCTTAATTAAACATTAAATCGCCGCTCGAATTAGCTCCCGACTTAATAATAAATTTGCGCCATTTTTTTGGTCAACAGTCGATCTTTTTTCTCTTTCACACACACTTGTTTTTGTGCGTCTCTGTTACAATAAACAAACCGCCTTCTGATTGAAAAAGTCTGGAGGCTATTAGAAGTATCAATCGCCGTCTATTGCGCAATGAGGAGCATAGCCCAGGCGTCTAAGCGATGGGCCATCGTTTTATTATGCAAGAAGTTCTGAGTTCTTATCCCGCTCATGCCAAAGATTTTTTTTACATTTTTATTTTAGATTCTTATTCATTTTTTCTGCTTTTTATTCAATTAATACATTTTATACCAGTTCGGCAAAGTTGCTTTATGAAAGTGAATTATGTTATTTTTTGTCATTTCTTAATCAAGCTCTTTCTTTTCTGTAGTTTTGGTAAACAGTCGATCTTTTTTCTCCTTCACCCGCACTTGTTTTGTGCGTCTCTGTTACAATAAACAAACCGCCTTCTGATTGAAAAAGTCTGGAGGCTATTAGAAGTATCAATCGCTGTCTATTGCGCAATGAGGAGCATAGCCCAGGCGTCTAAGCGATGGGCCATCGTTTTATTATGCAAGAAGTTCTGAGTTCTAATCCCGCTCATGTCAAAGAATTTTTTTACATTTTTATTTAAGATTCTTATTCATTTTTTCTGCACTTTATTCAATTAATACATTTTATACCAGTTCGGCAAAGTTGAGTTATGAAAGTGAATTTTGGTCACGCTCGTTCTTTTCTGTAGTTTGGCGAAATTTTTTTGGTCAATAGTCGATCTCTTTTCTCTTTCACACACACTTTTCTATGACAATAAAAAGCATCTTTTCATTAAGAAAATGTAGAAGCTATTATATGTGACAATCTCTGGCAATTTTATTTCAGTTCTGCCAAAATTAGGTTAACAGTTGTCGAAGCATACTTAGTATGAAAATGGCGCTTCATATGTAACATATGTAATGACCCAGTTGTCTAACAGCCGGAGCATCTACATTTTGCAAAATTGGCACGAGCTCAATCCCACACAAAACCAAAATATTTTCTGTTTTGTATTTTTATTCTAAAATTTTTTTCTAGTTGTTCTCCGGGTATAATAACAAAGGAAAAAGGAAGAAATGCAAAAAAACAGAGGAAAAAAACAATAACAAGTTTTGGCGAGGTCGGGGCTTGAACCCACGACCTAGACGGCTACAGGCCACTCAGCAGCGCCTTAAGGGGGGTTTTAAAATTCGAACCTTATTGCTAATATCTCCCATGTTTATCATCCGATTTTACTGAAATTTTCAGGAAACGTCCGCTCTATTTTATTCATTTTTTGTATTTATTTACTTTTACCCGAAAAAAACAAGTATAGCTTATTTAACGTTTTTTATGATTTTTGAGGGCGGAAGTGGGCGTGGCCAAATTTTAAAACGAACTTGATCTGCGTGCAACAGATTCCAATGTTGTCACCAAATTTGGTAACTCTAGCTCTTATAGTCTCTGAGATCTGTTGTTTCACACGGACGGACAGACGGACAGACGGACAGACGGACATGGCTAAATCGACTCGGCTGGTGATACTGATCAAGAATATATATACTTTATGGGGTCGGAGATGCCTCCTTCTGCCTGTTACATACATTCTCGGTTGGCACAAACTTATAATACCCTTGTGCCCTATGGGTACCGGGTATAAATATATATACTTTCTGAGGTCAGAGATTTCTCCTTCTGCCTGTTACGTATGTACATTCCTGATTGGCACTAACTTATAATACCCTTGTATCCTATGGGCACCGGGTATAAAAATTGCAATTACTTAGTATATTGTATTTATGTATGTATTATTATGTACCATATTACATATGGTATTCCATGCATTATTTCGCTCTAAAACACTTTAGCCCCGATTTGTACGGGAGAGGGCCCGGTTGTGGACATAGTTTCGCGTTTGCCTCATAACTTTTGACCAATTGCATTTTATACAAATAAATGTGTACAAATTTAAAACAAGAGGTATTAGCTAACTATCAGCAAAGAACTAAATTGATTCCTTCATTCAGAAAAATGTAATCATAAGTTTAGTACAGTAACCTTTTTTCTAGAAAAAAGAAAGGGGTGTGTCAAGCCTACACACTACAAACGTGAAACTTTTAGTATTTTGAGACCATGTTTTCACAGCGATACCTTTTGGTGTTGCATTCAGAACAGTTTACCATTTGTGTAACAAAAATTCCCGTTTGGTTCTAATTCTTATACCATGAGTAGACAAATGTAAATCAGTGGACCATTTGTGTTATATTCAATATCGTTTGGCTCTAGTTCTGATACCATTGGGTCAAGTGCGCTCCAAGGTCAAACATAAATAGAAAAGGGTCCGAAAAAAATAACAGGAACAGGTATGCCGCGGACGCTGAAACGATAAACGATGGTTTAAATTCAGTATAACGATGATTTAAATTCAGTATAAGTAAAAAAACATTTTTTTACGCTAAATGGAGTTTTATAACTCTTTAAACAAATCCGAATTTATAAAAAAAATGGAGTTAAATCACTAAAAAAAATTATATTTATTCGGCAAACGAATTACGTTTTAGTTAATTCATATTTATCAGTCAAATAAAGGCGCGATTCCGCAAAACAATAAATATTTATGAATGTATGTACTTACAAGTATTTGTATGCAAATGTATGTATGTATATCTTCTTTTTACTGTCGCGTGCCGGTGGCAACGCACCAAGCGATCGCATGCTATCTCGCTGTCTCTTATGGGCATGGGCAAAATGCAGCAGGGAGGACTTAAGAATCAGCGCTGACAATATTTTGGCAAGAATTAGCTTTTTCTAGCGGAAAAGTTTAAAAAACTAACAATAACTAATCCTTTATTCAACAAGCAAAATCATCATTGTTTATGATATTTAATTAATTTACAATATATATTGTAAATAATAAATAATAAATAAATTAAAATAAAATGATAATTTTATATCAATTGGTTTATACAATTATGTATTCTTTATTTGAAATGGTTCTTTGTAGCCTTAAATCTACACCTTGGAAATATATTCAGTAATTTCCTATAATTAATTAACATCATTTTCCTATATATTTTTAATTTTGTTAGTTTTTTTAACTTCTCCATTAGAATGGTTTTTTTTCCGCTGAAATTCTGTCAGCACAAATTTCCCATGCGAAAAAGCGAGATAGCAAGCTGTAACAGTTATTTGCAAGCAAAACCGTGAGCGGTGGTGACGCCGATTTTCGTGACGATCCTGTCTCGGTTTTACTCCGTCCCCGAATATCCATGACGCGCCTAAAGAAGTATAACTTAAAAATAATAATATTTTCGATATTAAGGCAAACGCAATTTAATTTTTTTTTTATACCCGGTACCCATAGGGTACAAGGGTATTATAAGTTAGTGGCAACCAATAATGTATGTAACAGGCAGAAGGAGAAATCTCCGACCGTATAAAGTATATATATTCTTGATCAGCGTCACCAGCCGAGTCGATTTAGCCATGTCCGTCTGTCCGTCTGTCTGTCCGTGTGAAACAACAGATCTCAGAGACTATAAGAGAGTTACCAAATTTGGTGACAACATTGGAATTTGTTGCACGCAGATCAAGTTTGTTTTAAAATTTGGCCACGCCCACTTCCGCCCCTTAAAATCATGAAAACGTTATATTAGCTATATGCGTGATTTTCGGCCTAAAGTTAATAGATACAATAAATTAATAAAATAGAGACGGACGTTTCCTGAAAACTTCAATAAAATCGGATGATAAACATGGGAGATATTAGCAATAAGGTTTGAATTTTAACACACCGCCCTAAGGCCCTGCTGTTGCAAGCTGTAGCCGACAGGTGGCGCATTCGAGCCTTGGCCGTGCGATATAATGGCGCCAATGTATGTATGTACTATGTATGTATGTACAATTTTAATTTGCCTTTTAGTGTGAAGCGCAAACGTTTAGGTACCGGGTATCTCACAGTCGGGCACAGTCGACTGTAGCTTTCTTACTTGTTTTTTTTTAATTTTTAATTTATTCAAATCTAAACAAAAAGGTCAATAACAATTTTAGTGATAAACAACAACAGTTTTAAATTAACATTTTTAGTGTTATTTATTCTTTGGGATTTTTATAACAGGTACCCATAGGTTACAAGGGTATCATAAGTTAGTGCCAACCGAGAATGTATGTAACAGGCAGAAGGAGGCATCTTCGACCCCATAAAGTATATATTCTTGATCAGTATTACCAGCCGAGTCGATTTAGCCATGTCCTTCTGTGCGTCCGTCCGTGACGACTGTGAGATACCTGGTACTAAAGCATTGTGGTTGTAATTAAGTAGCCCCTAAACATGGAAAAAAGGAAATGTTGACAAATGAAAGCAAAAGTTTCTGGAAACACCCAGAAAAGTCAAATGTTGCTAGGAACATTTTGAGCAACACCCAAAAAAGAGACAAATGTTGCTAGGAACACGTTGAGGAGTACGCATTGGCGCTGTCAACACAGAAGAAACATACACAGAAACATATTGTTTAATAACTTCCATGTTACTAATCATATTTAACTTAAAGTTTCAGAAAACGTCCCCAAATTTGGTGACTCTAGCTCTTATAGTCTCTGAGATCTGATGTTTTACACGGACAGACAGACGGACAGACAAACAGGCGGACATGGCTAAATCGACTCGGCTGGTAACGCTGAATATATATACTTTATAGGGGCGCAGATTTCTCCTTCTGCCTGTTACATACATTCTCGGTTGGCACTAACTTATAATACCGTAGTATCCTATGGTTACCGGCTATACAATAGAGTGAATTTTATTGCTAAATGATTTCCATGTATTTGTTATGAGAAATAAAGATGAACGAGCGCCATATAAAAGTATTTATTTCATATTTATTTAATTTTACCCAAAAATTACAACTTGATCTCAGATAAGAATATAGTCAGACAATTTGATAGCTAGATCTTATTGTCTCTGATCAGTTGTTTCACGTGGACAGACGGACATGGCGAAATTGACTGGGCTGCTAATGCTGATCAAGAATATAAATACTTTATGTCGGAGATGCTTCCATCTTTCTGCCACATACATTATATTATAAGGATTTCATATTAAGTTATTGTGGTATTCAAATGCGCTGATATGGTAGACACCTTTTCTTATGTGATTTTTTGTAGATAAGTATAGACTCATAAACCGAACTAAGACGAGCCTTGCATCTAGTTCAGTTCTTCTGCTCCGTTTTCTTTTATTTTCCCATAAGTCTCTTAAGGCCTCATTCTGTATTTCATAATTGGTGTAATTTCTTGCAGAATTACGATTACCGCCCAAGACGACAACGACGGTAACACCTCACGTGCACACAACGTCGAAACCCCGTCGAAAGCAGACACCCGGCCACAACAAGGGACTGAACGAAGTGGTGCGTGCTAAGGAAACCCATTTCTCAAATCAAATGCAGCAGGAGAACGATGTAACCAGCAGTGGGATTGGTCTGCCCCAGACCGGCAGCAGCGGTAATACTGGTGGCGTTGTAGAAAGTGGAAACGTCAACGGCATGATAAACGGAGCGGAAGGTAAGTTACGATTTGCAAAATTCCACAAGTACATACACAGCCCAAGGACCAGAAATGAAGTCAGGCATAATCGGCAGTTACAAACACACATATTCGTACATATATCCACATTCCTACTCACCGGACCAGCACACGAAATACTTATTCGTTATTACACATGTGCATGTCTACAAAGCACCATTGGTGCATATACAAAAACAAAAAAAAAAGACAAGAAGACCGAAATTTATTTCCCAAAAGCAAACAAAATAGCCTCTTAACGAGGTAAGATGAAAGTGCAGATTTTGTGACAAAATATTATTATAATACGTATATAAAAAATAATTATTTAATTATACCCGGTATGCATAAAGTACAAAGGTATTATAACTAAGTGCCAACAGAAAATGTATGTAACCGGTAGAGGGAGGCCAACCCCATAAAGTAGATATATAAATTCTTGAATAAGTCCACGATTTTAAAAATGAAATAACACCCCAATATGTTTTAGGTGTTTTAATTTTGTTAAAACTTGTCTATGTCTTTCCGACTATCTGTCTGTCCGTTGCTACGCAAACTAGTCTCACAATTTTTGAGCTATCTAAATGAAACTTTGCAGATAGTCTTCTTCCTATTGCAGTTACTATATATGTCGGAAGGGAATCGGACCACTATATCTTATAGCTGCCATAGGAATGATCGGAACATTAATGGAAATACAATTATAACCTTTTCTTTCAACGTATTTTTATAAATTTCTAGATAAAGCTGTTCCGTACGGTTTTAGAATTACGGTTTTAATTTCATTAAGATTGGACAACTATATCATATAGCTGCCATAGAAAATGTAAAATTCTACATGTAAAATGAAAAAAAAAAAAAAAAATCAATTTTACCAAACTGGTCCAATTGCAGACTGCAAGGATATACAAACTTTGGCTTATCAAAGTTAGCTTTTTTTCTTGTTTTATTCATTATAAGGTTTATCTTTACTTCTCCTAATAATTCCTTAACACAATTATATAATCAATAAATTACTCACCTTTTTTGTCCATAAAAATTCAAAATAAGGGAAATACCATAAAAAAGGCCAACTAGCTAGTGCTTATTTCATTTATAACTTTTGGGGACTTATTTCGTATAAAATCATATTTGGGTTTGGGTCAGCTGCTCGTTCAAGTAGATAAGCGCTGGCGAGTCCAGGCCGATGAGCTTTAAGCTTAGTAGTGTTTTGTTGTTTGGCCTCTATGCAAATTAAACTCCTCAGTGTAAATTACGTTAAAATATTTTTTATTTTTTTTATTTTTAATATACACTTAATTTGCTAAAACATTTGTTCATTTCACTTAACATTAGTTGTATTTCTTATCTTGACCGCTTCCCGGATAAGAATAGACTGACTCGCCTAGGATCAAAAGTTTCAAAATGTAACATCGGCTTTAGAGAGTTTGGACCCTTTCGATCAAAGATATCTTGCAAAGATATCTTTCAAGAGAGTATGACAATTGGATGACGAAATTCTAATTTCAAATACGAAATAGAGCAAAAGGACTATTCAGCAGATTTAGCCCTGCCGGGTGTTTTTGTTTACAACCATAGGCCGAGCTTGGTGTTTACAAACGTAGATGGTCGGATCTCAGAGTTCGGAGGAATCAATTCGGAGAAGAAATCAATATTAGAATTAAATTTGAATCTGATTCGGTAATGGATTAAGAATATTGATGAGTGGAATGCAAGTTGTAGTAGTGCCACTGAGTAGGAAGCTTTCAGCCCGAATTTAAATGTTTTTCCAACTTTTAATAAAAACGGATAATTCTACGTCGGCGGACCCAGGATTTTCATTTTCCAAACTTGTAATACTTTCTTCTACTTGCAATGATTCGGTTTTAAATTTCTTTGTTTCATCAAAATGTTTTTATACCCTTGCAGAGGGTATTATTATTTTGCCATAATTGTTGCAACGCAGTGAAGGAGGCATCTCCGACCCCATATAGTATATATATTCTTGATCTGGTGATGCTGGCTCAAGTGAATAGAGAACTAAAATCTACCATGGGCATTAATGTGACGACTGAAGCCGTCCGGAAAATGCTTCGCAAAAATGATTTTTATGGACGTGCTAAAGTCAAAAAACCCCTATTAACGGACCGCCATAGGAATTTGCGCTTAAACTTTGCCAAAAAATATAAAAATTTTACCTTGGATGATTGGCGAAAAGTTATTTGGTCAGATGAAACCAAAATCAATAAAATGAATTCAGACGGACGAAAATGGGTCTGGAAAGGTAGGAAGGAAAAGCTCTCAGACAGACACATAATGCCCACATTAAAATTTGGAGGTGGCAATATGATGATATGGGGCTGCATGACACTAGATGGAGTAGGGAAACTTGTGAAAGTCGATGGACATATGAATGCTGCCCAGTATGTCGACATATTGGAACGGGGTTTGAAGGGTAGCTTAAATCTATGGCAAAAAGAGCTTCCGGACGTTATATTTCAACAGGATAACGACCCTAAGCACACGTCAAAACTAGCAAAAAAGTGGCTACCCGACAATAATTTTATCGTCCTTGACTAGCCTCTACAATCCCCTGACCATAACCCGATTGAGCACCTCTGGGAACATTTGAAACGATGCCTTGTTGACAAGTCATTGGTGGGGTCAACAATTAATGAAATGTGGAGCACTGTGGAAGAATCCTGGAACAACATAGCACCAGAGGTATGCCAAAATCTTGTAGAAAGTATGCCCAGAAGGATTCAAGCTGTCCTAGATGCCAAAAGTTGTTACACAAAATATTAAAATAAGTTTAGTTTAAAGGTCAACTAATTGATCAACTCTCATTTTTTGTACAAATAGTCGTTAAGCAGCCAAAATGGTGTGAAACCAGTTGTTATTTCATTTTATTTTTTGTATTATAATCTAAATAAATATAATAAAATAAATGCCAGCAAATATCAATGTTAAAAATCTATATATAACCACGTGTTCACAATTTTTGTAAACTCGTGATCAATTAGTTGAGCACTGTATGTCCGTCTGTCTGTCCGTCTGTCGGTTTCTACGCGCACTAGTCTCTCAGCTTTTGAGCTATCGGGCTAAAAGTTTCAGCATAGTCTTATT
This sequence comes from Drosophila rufa, assembly GCA_018153105.1. Lineage (NCBI taxonomy): Eukaryota > Metazoa > Arthropoda > Insecta > Diptera > Drosophilidae > Drosophila > Drosophila rufa. The sequence goes on from JAECXS010000135.1 coordinate 2,747,526, forward strand.
TCTTTAGCACGCAGTACATATGTCGGAACGGCCGAAATCGGACCACTGTATCCTATATCTGCCATAGGAATGATGGCGAAATTATTGCAAGAAAAATTTTATTTTCTCTGTTTTTCAACGTATTTCTATAAACTTCGTATAATAGCCGTTTTTTACTTTTTTAGAACTACGATTTTAATTTCATTAAGATCGGACAACTATATCATATAGCTGCCATAGAAACGATCGGTCAATTTATATAAAAATGTAAGATTATGTAAAATTTAAAATGTTATAACTATGTATAAATGTTATAAATGTTAAAAATTTACATTACATTGTTATTTTTATACCCATGCGTATGATTGTAACAGCCGATTTTAAATTTCATGCGAAATCGGACTTCTATATATTATAGGCACTATCGGACTAAATTGGCATATACTCGCTATTGTTATACCCTTGCAGAGGGTACACGTATTATAATTTTGCCATGATATTTGCAACGCAGTGAAGGAGGCATCTCTGACCCCATAAAGTATATATATTCTTGATCAGCATTACCAGCCGAGTCGATTTAGGCATGTCCGTCTGTCCGTCTGTCTGTCCGTGTGAAACAACAGATTTCAGAGACTATAAGAGACTATAAGAGGCTATAAGAGCTAGAGTTACCAAATTTGGTGACAAATAATAATAATTATAAATGAAAAACCAAAACAAAAGACCTGAGTACATTTGCACCTTATATGAAAAAATCAAAGGAAATTCCATATTAATATTTGGTCCAATTTGGACAATTTTTGTCTTTATAATTTTTTATAGTATGTAGTTTGGATTCTTTTCAACCCATTTCTCAATAATTCCATTTAGAATTTGCTTCCACGTCAGTTTCATCGCCTACGTTGCATTAAACTGATTGATATCGCCCGAGATATATGATCATGATTGACCATAGGTTTTTAAGCAGATTGTTGTCGGGACTTTGAGTTAATTACTCCATCGACATAAAATTTTGTTTTTCTACCCATTTCTAACACATTTTCGGAGTGAACTTAGTATACTCGTCGTGTTCTGAAGTACATTTTCCTTCATAGAAGAGATTTGTCCAGAAAATTTTGAAAATTTGCTTAGAAAATATTTAAAATAGTCTTATATTGCTTATTTTGTGGTTGTCCCCCAGTCTCTTCTCCAGTTCAGCAACCCGCTGCTTCAAGGTGCCCATCTCTCTCACTTCGTTTTCCAGTTTGGCCACCATCTGGGACAGTTTGTTGTAGTTTTCGGTGTTGTAGTAATGGTGATCATTTGCAGCAGCTGAGCATCAGAATATCCGAATCCGTCCTAGTTGGGCTGACGCTTTGCCACCGAACTCATAGTGTTGTTGTTGGTATACCCGGTACCCATTGGTATTATAAGTTAGTGCCAACCTAGAGTGTATGTAACAGGCAGAAGGAGACATCTCAGACCCTATAATAAATTCTTGATCAGCGTCACCAGCGAGACGATTTAGACGTGTCCTGCTGTCCATCCATCTGTCCGTGTGACACAACAGATCTCAGAGACTATAAGAGCTAGAGCCACCAAATTTGGTGACAACATTTAAATCTGTTTCACGCAGATCAAGTTTGTTTTAAAATTTGGCCACGCCCACTTCCGACCCCGAAAATCATAAAAATCTGTATATAAGCTAAAGTCTTAATATTCGATTTAAAATAACAACATAAACTGGATTGTGCGGACGTTTTCTAAAAATGTAAGTAAAATCGGATGATAAACATGCAAGTTATTAAACAATAAAGTTCCTGTGTATGCTTCTTCTTTTTCTATGTTGAGAGTGGCAGTGCGTGTTGCTCAGCATGTCCCTAGCAACATTTGATTTGTTTTGGGTGTTGCTCAATATGTTCCTAGCAACATTGGTATTTATTTGTAATCATTTTCTTTTCTCCATGTTCATATGTTATTTAATTTCACCAATAATGCTGTGGGTACCTGGTATCTCACAGTCGGTCACACTCGACTGTAGCTTTTCGACTGGTTTGAAAAGTAATGAATTGTTATACCCGGTACCCATAGGGTACAAGGGTATTATAAGTTTGTGCCAACCGAGAATGTATGTTACAGGCAGAAGGAGGCATCTCCGACCCCATAAAGTATATATATTCTTGATCAGTATCACCAGCCGAGTCGATTTAGCCATGTCCGTCTGTCCGTCTGTCCGTCTGTCCGTCCGTGTGAAACAACAGATCTCAGAGACTATAAGAGCTAGAGTTACCAAATTTGGTGACAACATTGGAATCTGTTGCACGCAGATCAAGTTCGTTTTAAAATTTGGCCACGCCCACTTCCGCCCTCAAAAATCATAAAAAACGTTAAATAAGCTATACTTGTTTTTTTCGGGTAAAAGTAAATAAATACAAAAAATGAATAAAATAGAGCGGACGTTTCCTGAAAATTTCAGTAAAATCGGATGATAAACATGGGAGATATTAGCAATAAGGTTCGAATTTTAAAACCCCCTTAAGGCGCTGCTGAGTGGCCTGTAGCCGTCTAGGTCGTGGGTTCAAGCCCCGACCTCGCCAAAACTTGTTATTGTTTTTTTCCTCTGTTTTTTTTGCATTTCTTCCTTTTTCCTTTGTTATTATACCCGGAGAACAACTAGAAAAAAATTTTAGAATAAAAATACAAAACAGAAAATATTTTGGTTTTGTGTGGGATTGAGCTCGTGCCAATTTTGCAAAATATAGATGCACCGGCTGCTTAGACAACTGGGCCATTACATATGTTACATATGAAGCGCCATTTTCATACTAAGTATGCTTCGACAACTGTTAACCTAATTTTGGCAGAACTGAAATAAAATTGCCAGAGATTGTCACATCTAATAGCTTCTACATTTTCTTAATGAAAAGATGCTTTTTATTGTCATAGAAAAGTGTGTGTGAAAGAGAAAAGAGATCGACTATTGACCAAAAAAATTGCGCCAAACTACAGAAAAGAACGAGCGTGACCAAGAAATGACAAAAAATAAAAAAAATCACTTTCATAACTCAACTTTGCCGACCTGGTATAAAATGTATTAATTGAATAAAGAGCAGAAAAAATGAATAAGAATCTTAAATAAAAATGTAAAAAAATTCTTTGGCATGAGCGGGATTAGAACTCAGAACTTTTTGCATAATAAAACGATGGCCCATCGCTTAGATGCCTCGGCTATGCTCCTCATTGCGCAATAGACAGCGATTGATACCTCTAATAGCCTCCAGACTTTTTCAATCAGAAGGCGGTTTGTTTATTGTAACAGAGACGCACAAAACAAGTGTGTGTGAAAGAGAAAAAAGATCGACTGTTGACCAAAAAATGGCGCAAAACTACAGAAAAGAACGAGCGTGACCAAGAAATGACAAAAAATAACAAAATTCACTTTCTTAACCCAACTTTGCCGAACTGGTATAAAATGTATTAATTGAATAAAAAGCAGAACAAATGAATAAGAATCTAAAACCAACAAACGTCTGGGTACTGGGTATCTCAAAGTCGAGCACTCTCGACTGTAGCTTTCTTACTTGTTTTTGCATTATCATTATTTTTTTTTTAAGTAATGAATTGGTTTTTCATTATCATTTTTTTTTTTAGTAATGAATTGTTTTTTATTAGGCTTACTTTTTTGAAAAGTAATGAATTTTTTTCATTAGCATAAATTTTTAAAATGTAATACATTTTTTGTTAGCAATACTTTCTTAAAAAGAAATGAATGGAATTTTCATGAGCATTACTTAAAAAAAAAAAATTGTTTTTTCATTAGCATTACTTTTTTAAAAAATAATGAATTGATTTTTCATTTCATATTTGCTATTTCATAAGCAGTTCATTATTTAGCATTATTTTTTTTAATTATAATGAAAACTGATTTCACTAGTATCAATTTTTTTAATGACAATGCTACATAATTTCGAAAATGGACCGTCGGGGGTTCCACTGCTCCATTTACATTCTTGAACAGCTGATCTCGCTTTGTTTACATTTGAATTGGGACGGCGTCCACCATAGCGCGGCCGAAAGCGGTAATTTCAGGCTTTCTTTTGCGATGCTTGGAAGACGTGAACGGTATTTTTATACCCGGTACCCATAGGGTACAAGGGTATTATAAGTTTGTGCCAACCGAGAATGTATGTAACAGGCAGAAGGAGGCATCTCCGACCCCATAAAGTATATATATTTTTGATCAGTATCACCAGCCGAGTCGATTTAGCCATGTCCGTCTGTCCGTCTGTCCGTCCGTGTGAAACAACAGATCTCAGAGACTATAAGAGCTAGAGTTACCAAATTTGGTGACAACATTGGAATCTGTTGCACGCAGATCAAGTTTGTTTTAAAATTTGGCCACGCCCACTTCCGCCCTCAAAAATCATAAAAAACATTAAATAAGCTATACTCGTTTTTTTTCGGGTAAAAGTTAATAAATACAAAAAATGAATAAAATAGAGCGGACGTTTCCTGAAAATTTCAGTAAAATCGGATGATAAACATGGGAGATATTAGCAATAAGGTTCGAATTTTAAAACCCCCCCTAAGGCGCTGCTGAGTAGCCTGTAGCCGTCTAGGTCGTAGGTTCGAGCCCCGACCTCGCAAAAACGTTTTATTGTTTTTGTTTCTATGTTTTTTTTTTTGCATTTCTTTCTTTTTCCTTTGTTATTATACCCGGAGAACAATTATAACAAAAATTTAGAATAAAAATACAAAACAGAAAATATTTTGTTTTTTTGTGGGATTGAGCTCGTGCCAATTTTCCAAAATGTAAATGCACCGGCTGCTTAGACAACTGGGCCATTACATATGTTACATATGAAGCGCCATTTTCATACTAAGTATGCTTCGAAAAACTGTTAACCTAATTTTGGCAGAACTGAAATAAAATTGCCAGAGATTGTCACATATAATAGCTTCTACATTTTCTTAATGAAAAGATGCTTTTTATACCCGGTACCCATAGGGTACAAGGGTATTATAAGTTATGTAACGAACTACGAACAATTTCAGGCTTGGTGTTAAATGCATGGGATTGAGCGCACGCAATCAATAGTCCGGCTGCTGCTTGTCGGAAAGGGGGGTGGTGGTCTTGCTTCAATCCCATATTGGCCTGTATATGACTCTAATTACATAATTTTTGCGTGCGAGACAAGCTATGGCTAAACCGGAAATAAGAGGACTCATGCGGAAGTAAAAGGAAGGCTTGTTTTCTTAAGTGGGCCAAAATCGCCTCTTTTGACCTCCTGATGTTACTGGAGGTTCATCTTCAGACCCGCCCTACCATTGGTCATCTGATCCGATCTTTCCCTTAGTTTTTGTAGATGACCCCATCTCTTGCTAAGACCCCCTACAAGGGCTTTACGCTAGCCGCGGCAAAAAAAATTCGGAAATTTAAAACATTATAAATAATTTATTAAAAGTAAGGAATGAGAAAGTTCTTAAAGCTAGGCATGTACATACAACATAAACATAAAAAAACTTGCAATGTGCTTATCATAAATTGTGACAATCAAACTAAAATTGGACATTCGTTTAAATTACTTGAACTCTTACAAATTTGGATTTAACTACAACAAATGTAGAATTTAAATTGACTGGCGTTTGAGCTCTTGTGAATTTATGGCTCGAGAACCGAAAGCGCTTAGTAGCGGCATTTAGTATTTGTTGAGGTTTGTCATTACTTTATTGCGTTTATTAGCCAAAACGAAAATTAATAACCATTGCATAGTTATTTTTATGACCTTTGAATTTGTTTCGTGACTCACCACTTGCTGCAGGCATCCATCGAAGAAACCGCTTTCACCGACGGCTGGCTGTTTGGGGTAGAAAACAAAAAGGTTTCTTGCAACTTTGCCCTGGCTGATTAATTGCTTGGCTTGGACATTTTCCGAATAATTTTTAGTCTTTTTTTTTCCCACCAAACAAAAATATATACAATGCAGACACTAAACCCTCACGCCTCTTTTCTCACAAATTTCACTCACACATATTTAAAAGGTCATAATTAAAACATAAAAGGAATTACATCTAGATATATATTATTTGTTGCCCTCTTGCGGGGCGATACTTTTTTTCCCGCTTGACCAATAAGATTTTTTTTTTCTCTTTGATTTTTCTCCCTACTTGATCCCTAATTTGGGATTTCGATTTTTTTTTTTTCTTTTAATACTACTCTGGCGGGAAAGAGGGGTTAGCGGGGACCGAAACTTCTGCGACGGAGACACCGCAAACGACGATCTGCGGCCGCTGGCCTAGCGGAGCACCGGCGACGAACTGCTCGGACTTTTGGCGCCGACTTCTGCTGACCGTCCGCGGTCTTCTTCGTCTGCCTTTTGGGACCGCCTTCTGCAGCTTTGTAGTCCCACCTTCGAGCTGATGCGCTGCCGACAACTCCACCGCTTGCTAATCGCTGCTGGGGCTTTCAGAATAGGCCCTTCTGCTGCACCTAAGCCGGGATCAAAATGAGTCCCCGATCTTAGTCACCGTTCTTAGCCTCGGGCCACTGCTTAGCTTACCCAATGCATCTAGCCGTTCCTCTTTAGATCAAATCGTCCCTTGGCTCCGTGCAGCTTGTCTTGCAGGCACTAGGATCGCGTTATTTTTTTTGATGTGAGTTGGACAAAAAAATGGTTCTCAACTACAAACGACACGCACTGCTCTAAACTTTGCACTTGGGATGCCAAAATAGGAATGGCTTCTAATGACGCCAAGATGCTGGCGGCAACCTATCTTCGGCCATTATTGGAGAAATTCTCTCGCTCAGAGAAAGCCTGACAGCTCGCCCTGTTAGCCCTAATTTACTCTCGGAGAAAGCCTGACACCCCGCCCTGTTAACCCTAGCGCGCTCTCCCTGTAAAGAGATCTTCTTCTAGCGACTCCTAGATGGCGCCACCCCGCCCCGCCCGGCCACTCCTAGATGGCTTTGGAAATTCTAGCAGCTGCGACGTCACAGTTAGTGCCAACCGAGAATGTATGTAACAGGCGGAAGGAGAAATCTCCGACCCTATAAAGTATATATATTCTTGATCAGCGTCACCAGCCAAGTCGATTTAGCCATGTCCGTCTCACCATCTGTCCGTCCGTGTGAAACAACAGATCTCAGGGACTATAAGAGCTAGAGTTACCAAATTTGGTGACAACTTTGGAATTTGTTGCACGCAGATAAAGTTTGTTTTAAAATTTGTCCACGCCCACTTCCGCCCCTGAAAATCATAAAAACGTTATATTAGCTATATGCGTGATTTTCTGCTTAAAATTAATAGATACAATAAATTAATAAAATAGAGACGGACGTTTCCTGATAACTTCAATAAAATCGGATGATAAACATGGGAGATATTAGCAATAAGGTTTGAATTTTAACACACCGCCCTAAGGCACTGCTGTTGCAAGCTGTAGCCGACAGGTGGCGCATTCGAGCCTTGGCCGTGCGATATAATGGCGCCAATGTATGTATGTACTATGTATGTATGTACAATTTTAATTTGCCTTTTAGTGTGAAGCGCAAACGTTTAAGTACCGGGTATTTCACAGTCGAGCACAGTCGACTGTAGCTTTCTTACTTGTTTTTATATGAACGGACCTGTCCAGTTTGAATGGGCCATCCTCCTATATGGGAAACACCGTGTGTACGGGGACTATTCTCGAGAATGGAGAAAAGGAACAAGGCTATTAAGGTGGGGGAGAGGGTATTTAATTTTTTTTCACTATTCAAAAAAAAAATTTTATGAATGTCCAACAATATAACGTTAAAATTTAACATCGATCAGAGCAAAAATTACGAATTAATGGGTAGTTGAACCTTTTAATTTTAATTCTATTTTTTATATAACAATAAAACATTTTCATAAAAAACGCAAAAAAAATAAAAAAACTCAACGGTGACACCTCGGGATAATGCACAACTAATGCATTTTCTTTTTTTTCATATCGGATGATTCTGTGGACAGTTAGAATGTACACCGCAAATAAACTTTTTTTGGAGGGGCCATGGAGATTCCCTATAACTCCTATACCTGTACATATTTTTCAATACAACTTTTTCAGAAAAATGGTCGAAATGTTACGTTATTTTATGTCATTTAAATTAATAAACTAGCTCAAATCGTTTCGGGAGCATGGGACAGCCTGAAAGCAATAAATGCTACCTCTTTTTATTTGACGCAAAAAGCTTTTGGTACCGGATATCTCTTATTCGAGGTTACTCGACTGTAGCTCTCTAACTTGTTTTCTTATTGAATTGTTTTATACGCCATTTCTCTGCTATAAATGTTATATTGTTTATTGGGGGTGCATAAACTAATTCCCAGAAAAGACAAGCGTTTTACTTGATATGGAACTGCAACAGAATTTTAATTAACAGAAGATAAATATGTCACTAAGTTGCTACATGTTTGGATTAAATGGGTCGCGGTTCCCTTTTATATATTAATGATTATTAATCTGTATTCATTTGTATAGTATGTTAGGAAACCCTTTTATTATTCAATAACAAAGTTACACATACTCTATAACTTTAAGAATAACGGGTGCTATAATAGCATGTATTTTATCATATTTTTTGTATGCTTACATTTCAGTATACACGCAATTACCTACACGCAATGGGCATGAAAGAACAAATAAGTCGCCTACCGTCGTTCCATCACCAAAGTCACCGTGGATATTTACAAACACGGGATCCAGCTATCTGCCTACAAGCCAAAAGGGACAAAGTTCTGTCGTTTTTCTGTTTTATTTTGTTTTTGCATACGTATATGGTTAATTAAAATATTATCACAATGCAAATAAAATGTTGACTGGTGATCTCTAAGCATCTCCTTACTATTGGCTGCGTCTTACTTCGTTTTGAATTTGGCGCTGGTCAGCATAGATCTGGTGGTTCAAATAACAATAACGATAAAATGCCGAAATGACGTGCTGAAGAGACTGTTGTCCCATAACAAAATAGATTTAATACAAATAATAAGATAGGCTTTATTTAATATGAATATATTGACATCAATAAGCGGTTACATAAATTGAAAAACCACTCATATTGTACAGAACTGATCTTAATTGAACTGATTTTACTTGCAAGTTTTTGTTACTATATTTTAATTGGAAATTAAATCGCTGAAATGTTGCTTTATCTTGCAAATACTCATTATTGCAATCAATTCTTCGAATTTTTCCAAATGCGTAATACATGAAACGATTAAAAATAAATTAAAATATTAAAAAAATAAATTATAAAATTTTTGTTTTGTTTTTTTAAAGTTCTATGTTGAGCCGAGTTCCTACCTACCACCATTTCATATAATTCATTCAATGGTCCCTAATGCCGATGCCTTTTTTTTTCGTCCATCCCTAATTTCTTGACATTAATATTAAAAATGGTTCTGAAAATATTTTGCCTTAAGATTGATATTTGGAAAATTTATTCATGTTCCCAATCTAGAGATGAAACTGTCACCAGATATTTGAAATACCACGAAAAAAAATTGTTCCCATTTTATAAACCCATTTCTATTGACAGCCATTCATATTCAAATGATTCATATTTGCCCTCCAATTTGCATAATTCCAAATTAATACTTTGTAATGGTTTATACTATAGCTGTCACGTAACTTTTATGGATGGAGAACTGGATTAGTGGGAATCGGAGGTAAATAAAATAAGATTGTACGACTGCTTTCATGCCTCTAATGGTAACTCTAATTATTATTATCATGAGTTTTATTAATGTAACTTTTCAAATATTTATTTATATTTATTTGATGTACCTTTTTATATGCATATGTATGTTTAAGATTTTACTTACTATATTATAAGAGATTTAGTTAATGAGACTAGGTCACACCAATTCAAAAAAATGTTGATGTTCGGTAAGCCTATATTACGAATTTTCGGCAAATTACTAGCATATTTTTAAAGATATAAAATAATTCTTTGAAAATTAAAAAATATACATATATTTATAATTTATTTTCAAGAGAACATGTTGTTCAATATATCAATATATCATAATTTGTAAATCTAATAATAAGGAAATAATTATAATGAATTTTTATATATGACGATCCAATATTAGAGATTATATAAATATAACGGAACAATAATTCTTTACAAATTTATGTAAAAAGCGTGGGAAAATTTGCTCTCACTAGATAATATGGAGTATCTTATACAAAATACCAAACAATGCAATGCAGAAATGTCTTCCGATATAAATGAAAAATATACATTAACATAATAGAACAATAATATTAAATATAAACCCTTACAATAGTAAAAGAAAATAATTTTGTATGATTAGCTAAAATTTATTTATTTATTTTTACTTGAACATTAATTTGCAAACCTTTAATATTATGCGTTACCAAAACCTGTCCCCTAGATCGTATCTGTCGTTGATAAAATTAGTATTTTTTCGTGACTTTCAGTGTTCCAATGTTCCAAATTTCAGAAAGATATTTCCTTTTTATACCCTGATAGAGTGTTATAATTTAGATCAGAAGTTTGCAATGCAGTGAAGGAAGCATCCCCGGCCCCAAAAAGCAGTACGCAGCTGCATTACGAATTGAAATTGCGCCCGAAAGCACGCAAGATTTTTTTTTGTTCTGCCATTTTGGCCCCTCTCAACATAGAACTTTATTGTTTGATAACTTCCATGTTTATCATACGATTTTCAGAAAACGTTCGGGAATGCCTACTTTTTTATTTTATTTATTTATTTTAAGCCAAAATTTACGACTATAGCTTATATACCGATTTTTATGATTTTCGGGGGCGAAAGTGGGCGTGGCCAAATTTAAAAACAAACTTTATCTACGTGCAACATATTTCAATGTTGTCACCAAATTTGGTAGCTCTAGCTCTTATAGTCTCTGAGCTCTGTTGTTTCACACGGTCAGACAGACGGACATGGCTAAATCGACTCGGCTCGGCCTGGGCCGTGCGATATAATAGCGCCAACTGCAGAAGAAATGACAAAAGAATATAGCAAGAAATGACAAAAAATAACATAATTCATTTTTTGACGCCTGCTTGAGCATTTAAATGTTCCTATAAAATGTATCATTCATATTTAAGTATGATATTAAATTGTTTAGGTCGGAAGCTAATTCGAGAGGCGATTTATTTTAAGAAGTATCGAAGTAGACCATTATAATGTATGTACAATTTTAAATTGCCTTTTTCTGTGAAGCGCGAACGTTTAGGTACCGGGTATCTGACAGTCGAGCACAGTCGACTGTAGCTTTCTTACTTGTTTTAATGAGAGGTAGTAATAGGACTTGAATTTTTGGGTAATTCGTGACCTTAAACATTTCCATTAAGATCTAAAAATAAGGTAATTAAGGTGTGAGCCTTAAATTTTGGTAATATTGAATATACAGGAGTGCTACAGAAAACTTTTTCGCTCCAATCTCTCCCCAATTCCGAATCACTGTGCTCTACACGTGGTATTTTGGGTTCTAAATGAAATAGGTAAATAATTACCTATTACTTTAAAATTTATTTACCTTATTGTGCAATTTAAGAAAACATTTGTGTGCAGGTGTACTTCTGCCATATGGCAGCTCTGTAACATTCCATGATCTGAGAGCAACGAGGAAAAATAACAAACCGAAGAAATGGCGTCTTGAATTTTTTCAGGCTTTGCTCCGATCTATTCATCTACAGATCACTTCAAAATTCCTTTACATTATTGTGCAATTTGAGAAAACATTTGGGTGCAGGTGTACTTCTGCCATATGGCAGCTCTGTAAAATTCCATGATCTGAGAGCAACGACGAAAAATAACAAACCGAAGAAGTGGTGTCTTGCATTTTTTCAGGCTTTACTCCGATCTATTTATCTACATATCCTTATTCTTTCCTATCGCTCTTTGGAACGACCCAACTACGAGAAAGTGCTACATTGCGCTTTGTCGCCAATTGCGAAATTGCGGGCAAAATTGAAGACGATGAGATATCCTCCTTGATCAAATGAAAGAATATACAAAAAACCATTGTTTTAAATCAGGGATCGTAACAGTTATAATTTTTAACATAAAAATTGTACAATAACAGTTATTTTTTGATTATAAAAAAATAATTGCAAATTAACTGTTATTTTTGATTTTTATTTAAAAAGTTAAAAATAATTATTATTTTTCAGTTTTTATATAAAAGTTAATTCATAACTGTTATTTGTAATTTTCAAAATAAAAATTACAAATAACAATTATTTTCAATTTTTATTTTAAAAATTGGAGATAACAGTTATTTATCAATTTTTATTTAAAAAATTGAAATTAAAAATTGAACTGCTATAACTTTTGAACGGCGCGGTATATTTGAAAGATCGAAAGATATCTTCAAGCTTTCGAAAATTTGCTCGGTCACCATTCGATCTTTCAAATATACTGCTACGTTCAAAAGTTATAGCCATTCAATTTTTATTTTCAATTTTTTAAAATAAAAATTGATAAATAACAGTTATCTCCAATTTTTAAAATAAAAATTGAAAATAATTGTTATATGTAATTTTCAAAATAAAAATTACAAATAACAGTTATGATTCAACTTTTATATAAAAATTGAAAATTAATAATTATTTCCAACTTTTTAATTAAAATTAAAAATAACAGTTACAAAAGATTAAAAATATACAAATTGCATATAAAAATGTATCCTATTTCTGCAAAGTCCTTCCAAAAATAAGGTATACATAATTTTCCTACCGTCGCAGTAAATTTTTTTGGGTCCAATTTTTATTTATCTCATAACTGTTATTTGCGATCCCTGTTTTAAATGAAATAATTTAGTCATAACATTAAAAAAAAAAAAAAACACATACGTATCATCTGCTTGTAAAAATGGATTACATGCGCGTCTTAGAAGCCTTTGCGTCATGGTCTCTTTTCTATTTCTCTGTCGCCGTAGCTCCTCAATAGCCGACAGACTGACTGTGGCCTTTTTTGGAAAATTTTAGAGAATTGAATTAAATGTTTACAAGTTGACAAGGTGCCAGACAGTTGGAAGCAATTGCTAATGTTGCCGAGGAACTTTTTTTCCGCGCCGCAATTACTAGTTTTATCAATTTTTTTAATCAGCTTTCAATATTCAATGTTTTTGATTCAATTAAATAATAATAAATAAAATAAGGAAAAACAAAAATTGAATTTTTCTGCAATGACTGGCTACTCTAATCTTGGAACGTGACAACCCATAGTATTAAGTCCAAGGTTGCTGAATATTTTTAAAAAAACCAAAAACCGTACGAGTTCTGTGGTACGGTGTTTTTTTTCAAATTGGTTTTGAAAACATCTCCCCCTATAAATATTTCTTTTTTAAACTATAATATTATTTTTGTAGTAATACAACAACTTTTTATTATAATCTTTCAGGTTAAGCTATCGGAATGAATCATTCAAGATATTCCAGGTAGTAAATACTATGAGTCTTAACGGAACAGATTTGACGACTATATTTTAATTACATTAAATTGTTATACAGTATATATAGTAGTCTCCTTGCGCACCCCAGTCTCGGTGCTCATCGTCACTACGTGGACTGCCGTCCAAAGTGATACCCTTGTAGCCTATGGATACAAGGGTATTATAACTCAGTGCAAACTGAGAATTTATGTAACAGGCAGAAGGAACCGTCTCCGACCCCATAAACTATATTTATTCTTAATAAATTTAGTCATGCTGACTAGCCGAGTTGAATTTGCAATGTCCGTCTGTCTGTCCGTCCGTATGAGTCAATACATCTCAGAGACTATAAGAGCTAGAGTTACCAAATTCGGAGACAGCATTCCTATCTGTTTAACGCAGATCAAGTTTGTTCTAAAATTTGGGCACACCCACTTCCGCCCCCGAAAATCATGGAAAACGTCAAAAGTGTCGTCATTTCGGTCTAAAGTAAATACACTCAAAACAAATTAGTTTCCGTTCGATACTTATTCGACATCAATACGAATTTATTGAGTTGAAAAAATGGTTGATAAGATGCTTATCGATTTGATACTTTTGAAAGTATTAACTTGATACTTTCGAAAGTATCAATATCAATATGAAACTACCTGTCATCAAATTTCTATTTTCAATTCGATACTAGTTCGTATTAAAGAGACCCAAAGTTTCAATAAAAGGTAATATTAGTTTGCAAAACTACTTGTCATTAAATTTCGTTTTTGGAAAAAATAAGTATAGATTGTATACTATTTCGTTTGAAAAGCCGCTTTTCACCAGTATATTAAAAAACTCTAACATATTTATATATTTCGCAAAATTCTGCGTTACGACTCTACCTCCAATATATACGGTTTGTTATAACAGAATTTTATATTATTTACAGACGACACAAACGCAATTGATCAAAATTAAAATGTGAACCCGCTTGTAAATACATGACCCAACGACCAATTAACGCCGTAAGCTATGGAGCATTTGGGCGAGACTAGAAAAATTAAGCATACAAAACCGATTTATACATACACCAGGCCTTGAGAAAAATCCCTAACGCGACAAACAGAAAAGCACTAAATTCCACCATACGTGTTACGTTTTCGAAGTTTCGGAAAACAATGGCAGGCTTCGAGTATCGAAATTACACCTTCATGTTCAATTTGATACTTTCGACCCAGAATGTCTACTTTTATTTTCACTTCCATTTCTCCTGAACTTATCCGTTTTTGAAAAATCTTAGTATGCATTTTTAAAGAGCTTTACAATAACTTTCGATCAGGATATAAGTGGATCTGATCGGACTATCGTAGCAGATTTTCAATTCGACGGCTCTATATAGTAGTTACCATGCGGACCACAGTCTCGGTGCTCATCGTCACTACGTGGACTGCCGTCCACAGTGATTTCGAGATATGGCTTTTTTTTACGGTTCTAGAATTATGGTATTAATTTCATTAAGATCGGACAACTATATCAAATAGCTGGCATAGAAGCGATCGTTTGATTTATATGAAAATGTAAAATTCTACATGTAAAATGTGTAGGTAAATGTTATACAAATATACAAACGTCGATGTTTTTAAATTTTACCACTGATCCAATTGCAGACTGCAAGGATATACAAACTTTGGCTTACCGAAGTTAGATGTAATTCTTGTGTTGATTTTTTTCTCTTGAAATGTGTCAAATAAAGAGATAAATAGTTTGAACAGATGTCCTTCTTCGGTTTTCCATATTCGATGGGGTTTTTTCTGGCCCCCCGTATGCCTTTGTGTGGCTGAACATGCTATGTATCTATGTACATATGTAGATATCATCAGTACGTCTAAGTTCTTAGTTCGCTTTCCATGCTTATGTGACGATGTTGGCTTTAAATTTGTATAAATGCATTCAGAGGAGAGTGCAATGCACAGCTTATAACAGTCCCCAGAGTGTCGGCAAAAATGCGTTCTGGATAGGGGCCGGGTCTGTTCCATATCACTTAATAAGTCTAGCACTAATTTTCATAAGTGTGCGAGGGCGCAGTTGTTGGTGGACGATACAATTTTGTGTAGGTGACGGAGAGTACAGAGCCCGCCCCTTGATTTATCCATCAACTGTTATTTACCGAACTTGAATGGGCAATGAGCGATAAGAATTAAACCTTTAAGTGTGCTTTTCGAAGGGGTGTTGTGATGATGATAAAGAGGGAGACGGTTTGAGGGCAGAGAAGGGAATGAGATATCATGGGACGAGCACTGACGCACATTACCGAATTCTGTGCATTTCTCTTTGCTTTGTCACTACCATGGTAACTAATTTAGCTGAAAAGAGAGAACGAGAATGGAGCTTAAGCTAAACAGTTGGTTAAACGAAACATGAATCCTCCATTTGTGGTCGACGCTTAGTATTCTGCGCTCAAAAAGTTGCTGATTCGACTATTTTCAAATATCCACACACATGAGCGTTGGTCCGTCGTTTATCGAATGTGCACTTTAGACAGAGGCTTTCAGCAGTCAGTGGCAGATAATGTTTTCATTTTAAATTGCTATTAAAATCCGTTTTATTGCACTTAAAACAGTATGCATAATTTACTTATATGCTGGAACGCTACGTGGAATTCACAGTGTCTCTTCTCTGAGTATGGTGCGAATAACTACTCCCTGACTCAATTCAACTTTTACTTAAAGGAAACTCTTATGGCTTAAACTTTACAATATTTTTGAAATTTAAATAAATACCTATTAAAGGGTATGATCAGGTATACTTGTTTTATTAAAAAAGTACTATTAAATTATGCGTTTATTACACCCTTGAAAAAAATAGTATAATTATAATTATTAAACTTTCATTCGTTGTTTTTAAAAATATTTGTGACATCTGCAAATACAGATTTATATTTTTTTTATTTCAGAAATACGGATATTCAGGCAGGCTCCGGTTTTCATTTTCACAAGATTCTCTCGTTTTCGTTTTCGAAAACGAAAAATCGGTGCTCCCGTTTTCACTTTCACAAGATTTTTTCGTTTTCAAAAACGGAAAGTTTGTCTTGTCGAAATGAAAAGTAAATGCCTTTTTCTACTTCAGATCGGTGCTTAATTGCAAAAGGAAAAAAACAGTTGACTCCTTGGTCAATTGATGTTCATTTCACACCACAAGTAAATCAATCTAATTCGTATTTACTTTTAAAATAATTATTTTCTGACCCAACCTCGAATTTGGGAACAAAATATTTGCCGTCGGCAAAAACATCTTTCGTTTTGGTTGCCAGTGCTGCCGTACTGTTGATGGAACAAATCAATCTGGTCGAAATGCTTCTAAATTTAAAAGGTGGTCATTGAACATTATCAAGGAGGATAAAATAGGGTTTAATAAAAAAAAAACAGTTTATTTTAATGGTTAAATGGAATTTTTACCAATAAAAAAAGCTATAAAAGACATATCATCAAAGGGTGGCAGCCCTCTTGGACCGATAAATAAACAATTTCTGCCTTTATTTGGCTTTAAAACAAACAATTAAAAAGAGTAAAGGCATTTAAGCATTCCTTATACTTCTCAAAACATCCAAGTCATCTGTTTGAGCAATAAAAACGATTAAATATTTCGATAACAAAACAATGACAAAAAGTTTGTGAAAACCGGAGCACCTAAAAACGAAAACGTACGTTTTTGGTCTAAAACGAAAACGAAAAATAAAAGTGAAAACCGGAGCACGCCTGATATTTTTGAAATAATCCGATTGCATTGATATAAAATATTTTGAAAATCAACAAGCTCGGATATAACTCTACATATAGTAAATGTAAACGATTACAATAGCGTAAGCAGCTATCGGATCGATCGAAAATTTAATAGGAAAATTGTCATAGCTTCTTTATTATTCAGCATTTACTCATATTAACCAACACAAAAGTTTTTTCTTATGATTTAAAAAACCAATTTTTAATTATACTTGTAAATTTATATGACAATCTGGGAAAATTTGCCAATTTCTCCTATTTCCTAAATCCATATATAAATCTCTAACGCTTTTTTTAAGTATCGCTCGCTTAGCTCATACGGTTAGACCTATCGACATGATTTCTTTTTTACATCCTTCGATCTTGGTTCAAGATGCACGCTAGAACGGATTTTTTGATCGGGCTTCTAGAAAGTCCGGAAAATTCGAACTTTCACAAAATTTGCATTTCGAAGTAATGCTGCAACCGAATGTAGAGGTCAGCGGCATGAGTGTCAGCCTGCTACGGGGAGAGCCCCGGCTCGATTCCAGCCGGTAGTAGAACAATTTTTTCAATATTTTTTTAAAATTATTTTTCTGAATGGGTGGACTTTTTCTTTGTTTTTGTTCTATTTACGTGTTAGTTTTTTTCAGAGCTCGGAAGGTTCCCAGCATACAATAGGAGCGTTTTCTGATCATTTTCGTAGGCTTTTTTATGAGCATTTTCAGTCCTTATGAGCCCAAATAAGTGTCAGAAAAGAGCGTTTTTATACCCGGTACCCATAGGGTACAAGGGTATTATAAGTTAGTGCCAACCGAGAATGTATGTAACAGGAAGAAGGAGAAGTCACCAGACGAGTCGATCTAGCCATGTCCGTCTGTCCGTCATGAAATGCTACCAAATTTGGTGACAACATTGGAATCTGTTTCACTCAGATCAAGTTTGTTTTAAAATTTGGCCCCGCCCACTACCGCCCCCGAAAATAAACAAAAACTGTCTAAAGCTATAGTCGTAATTTTTGGCTTACAGTTATTATATATAATAAATATGTAGGGCTTCGCGGACGTGTTCTATGATCCGTGTTCGGATGATAAATATGGAAGTTACAAAATAATAAAGTTTCTGTGTATGCTTCTTTTTTTTCGGCCAAAAAGGCAGATTCGAAAAAAGTGTTGCGTGCTTTCGGGCGCAGTTTTAATTCGTAATGCAGCTGCATACAGCTGTAGAATTTCTTTTTTTTGGGTGTTGCTCAACATGTTTTTAGCATCATTTGACTTTTTTGAATGTTGCTCAAAGTGTTTTTAGCAACATTTGTCTTCATTTGTCTTCATTTGTCACAATTTGTTTTTCCATGTCAGTGTGCTTTTTAATTTCACTGACAATTTTTGGGTACCAGGTATCTCACAATCGGTCGCCCTCGACTGTAGCTTTCCTACTTATTTTCTTTGCAAATGGTCACACTTCATGTGGGTTTTTCTGAGTTCTGAGTCAAGTCTCCTTTCTGACAGATTATGAACATTCCAGCAACCAATATGAGCGCAATCGGACACTTTACGGAGACTTTTTTTTATAAAAATTCACAGTCATTAGAGAACAAAAAAGAGTCAGAAAAGAGCGTTTTTTCTATGAAAACAATAGCACTTTATGTGGACTATTCTTGAGTCCAATCTGACTCTTTTCTGCCACTCGAATAGCCTCCTAAAAGGGTCCTTATATCGCCTTCTGAAAGGTTATTTTCAGACGCCTATTAAAGTTTTATCGAAATGAAATTTTCTATTTAAGTTTATATTGACATATGCTTTTGCCGGTGTCTTGAACATTTTCGTTCTTGCACGCCATCAATTAGTTTTTTAATAATGTTAATGAGCTTGGCCCGAGGTTTTGGCTTCGTTTTCCCGTTCATGTTGCCGTCCAAGTCATGGTGGTCACAGCACTCAAGTTGACCAATGTCGGATACGCTGTCATGGCGTCATCTTTTGGTTGTGCCTCAACCTTTAGAGTGGACACCTCTTCTTCTCTGGCCTCGCTGTCATTACTCACCTCAGCGTTGGGCTCCTTTTTAGGCCATGGAGCACCTTTCTATATACTTTTGCCACATTTTAAAAGTATTTTGCAGGTTACACAATTTTTTCCTTTCTCTTTTTCCGAATATACGCCAAACTTGTGTCTGAAGTAAATCGAAAAGTGCTCATATTGCTTAATAGAACGTTCATTTTCTGATGGTTTACAGTGAGTCAGAAAGAGTCAGATTGGACTCCGAAATAGTCCACATAAAGTAGGACCGTTTTCATAGAAAAAACACTCTTTTCTGACTCTTTTTTGGGCTCATAATGACATTAAACTCCCATAAAAAATCCTCAGAAACTGGCTACTTAGTTTAATTTCGAATATGCTCATCTGACAAAAGAGCCTTTTATGAGCCCTGGCTGAAAAAAGCACAAAATATGCTCCGAAAACGCTCTTAAACTCGACACTCGAGCACTCCGAGAATTGGTTGCTGGGGTTATAATACTTTACATACATACTGTAGTGGCGAGGGGCGGGTTTTCCAACAGGGTGGTCGTAGTGGTCTCAATCCAGATAAATACGGATGAAAAAACGGCCGAAATGGTTTCTTTTCACGTTATAAAATTTACGATTTATTTTATCTTCACTTGACTTCTCTTATGCACTTGTAAATTAGAACTCCCCTTAAAGCTACGGGGTGGAGGTTTCAAGAGCGGCTTGGAGAGAGGAGTGGAGACACTTAACAGTGCGAGAGAGCGAGATGCGAAGATCTGGAAAAAACTGTTCACTCGGCTGTTAAGACTCCAGGGCCGGTTCCCACGAAACGGGAAGCGCCGCTTTGTCGCGAACACATACATACATCAAACGAAAGGTTTTGAGACGTAGATTGAAGATATCTTTCGATCTTTCAAATATACCGTGCCGTTCAAAAGTTATGGCAATTCAATTTTTATTTTGAATTTACAAAATAAAAATTGATAAATAGCACTTATTTTCAATTTTTAAAAATAAATATTGAAAATAATATTTATTTGTAATTTTTATTTTATTCATAATTTTATGATTTAACTTTTATATAAAAATGTAAAAATAAGAATTATTTTTAACTTAACTGTTACGATTCCTGGTTAAAAGTGATTAAACAGATAAAAATGGTATATACAAATTTATCCTGAATAATAAATTCCCTTGAAATATTATTTTTGTAGTAAATGTATACCTTTTATTGACTGCTTTATTTCCACAGTGTTTATACCCGGTACCCATAGGGTACAAGGGTATTATGAGTTACTGCCAACCGAGAATGGTTGGGGGGTCTGAGATGCCTCCTTCTGCCTGTTACATACATCTCAGACCCCATAAAGTATATATTCTTGATCAGTATTACCAGCCGAGTCGATTTAGCCATGTCCTTCTGTGCGTCTGTCCGTCGGTGTGAAACAACAGATCTCAGAGACTACAAGAGCTAGAGTTACCAAATTTGGTGACAACATTGGAAAATGTTGCACGCAGATCAAGTTTGTTTTAAAATTTGGCCACGCCCACTTCCGCCCTCAAAAATAATACAAAAACGTAAAATAAGCTATACTCGTTATTTTCGCGTTATAGTTAATAGATACAATAAATGAATAAAATAGAGCGGACGTTTCCTGAAAATTTCATTAAAATCGGATGATAAACATGGGAGATATTAGCAATAAGGTTCGAATTTGTACACATTCCCCTAAAGCACTGCTGTTGCTGTTGCAAGCTTTAGCCGACAGGTGGCGCATTCGAGCCTTGGCCGCGCGATATAATGACGCCAACTGCAGAAGAAATGACAAAAGAATAGAGCAAAAAATTACAAAAAATGACATAATTCATTTTTTGGCGTCCTTATAAAATGTATCATTCATATTTAAGTATGACATTAAATTGTTTAGGTCGGGAGCTAATTCGAGAGGCGATTTATTTTAAGAAGTATTGAAGTAGAGTATGATAATGTATGTACAATTTTAAATTGCCTTTTAGTGTAAAGCACAAACGTTTAGGTACCGGGTATCTCACAGTCGAGCACTCTCGACTGCAGCTTTCCTACTTTTTTTTTATCTTTTAGCTACTTACTCAGACACACGAAAGTGTTTCTTAGCATTGAGTCAAAACGAGAGGTCAATAGTCACAATCTCGCTCTATCGTACTGCTTAGGAACACTTTTCGCGTGTCTGAGTACAAAGCTTTAAGCATATCTCTAAAAAGAACGATTTAGTTTTATAATTTAAATTATGATCATTACTTATCTTACCATTGCTTTCATTATTCACAGAGGTACGATTGGATTGCATGTGCTATATACCAAAAGTTGGGCAATCTCAAGGGCTATATGGCCTTGAGTGACTATCAAAATCGTTAGAGCCATTTTTAAAAAAACTTCAAAAACTTAAAAAAAAATATTAATTTGAATTATAAATTCTTAAATATTATATTTAGATAAATTATGTCAAGGCAAAGCTATTATCATTTCAAAATACCTTTCTAACGACATATATGTCGTTATATATATAAATATATATGGTAATTTTCTATTAACGGAGCCACTTCCAAAAAATTAAATCAAAAAAATAGATAGGGGGTGCTTCATCGTACATTTGGGTATTCAAATTATGTTGGGGCCGCTCTTAGTTTAGTCACAATAAATCTTTAAAGTTCTGCCTAATTCCCATACAAAATGCGTAGCAAATACGCACACTGACAAATTATGAATAATTTTTTGGAAGGGGCTCCGTTAATAGAAAATTACCCAACATTCAAATTTGTTGAGTTTTGCTCCACCGGCCCCAACAGGTCCTATTCAAAATGTTCAATTTCGCACTTTCACTCCCATTTCTCCTAAACTAATCCGTTTTTGAAAAATCTTAGTATGCAGTTTCAAAGAAGTTAACAATACCTTTCGATCAAAATATAAATGGTTCCGATCAGACTATCGTAGCAGATTTTCAATTCTACGGTTCTATATAGTAGTCTCCTTGCGCACCACAGTCTCGGTACTCATCGTCACTACGAGGACTGCCGTCCATAGTGTTGCAGTTTGTAATCAATTTGATACATCTCGGTGTCACTCTCATTCCGAAAAATTTCCGTGAATTTATACATGTTGAATAATTGTAACAAAAACTTGTAAAGTATTGTTGTGAAGGGGTACAACTTTGTTGGAAATTTCAGAAATGATATGGGTAATCCGTTTATCAAATAACTAGCGCTGTAAGACTTGTAAGACTTGTAACTCGGCACCATGGATTGATTATTCCGTCATCGATACATCGCGTAAGCACCATCAGTATTTGCAAAAGCTAAAATCAGTGAAGTCGTCAAATACTATATACGTCATCGCTAAATTGTTTATACTGTTAAACACTTCCAAAAAACATTAAAACAAAAAAATTAAAATTTGTTGTCTCTACAGCAACAGTTAAAATAAATACTGTATGCATTTTAAAATGGTTGAATTACTACAAAATCAATTTTATAGTTCTAGTTAAACTGTTTATAAGAATTCATATTAAATATTACCATAATTTTAGGTCATCACGGAAATTTTGTAGGTCAATTCTTATTAAAAAAATTTATTTTGGACAAACATTGCCTTAAATGTAGGCTTCTATTGCCTAAAAACCAAGTTTTAGGTTTATATTGCTTAAAAATATAGTTTTGGGCTTTGTATTGCCCAGAAATATTCTAATAATATTAAATTCATTTTATAAATAAAAATAGAAATGAACACGAAGCAATTTAAAATATGAAATAAAAAATTTTGGGCTAAAAACTGTAGGGTTGTCGAATAATTAGTTATATATCGTACCAATGATATTTTTTTTATTGAAAAAAAGGAAATCATATTTAATATATCACTAAATAATATTCGATATTTTTTATATAGATTTTTTTAATACAAAAAATTTCATGAATAAACTATCAGCTCTAATGCGGCTATGATACAGGGCACAAGTTTTCATTCATTGACTACTTTATTAGAACCTTGAAAGAGACAACTTTATGCCTTTTTTGGATCGGATTTTTTTCGTAATACGACTACGGTCAGACTAATTTAAAAGGTAAACAATAACAATGGAAGGAATTCGCAGTACATACTTATCAATTTCTGAAGTCCTCGTGCAAACACTTCTGCAAAAATGAATATGAAAGCCCTTACACTGATTATTACAACCGCTCGTGTACATTGATTTAGTTAATTCATAATAATTACACAATTTCACGTCGGAAAACCCATGCCACCGAAAACTTATTTATTTTGTTTCTTTATCTTGCTTTTGTGCAGTATAGTTGCTGAAAATTATGGCAAACCTACAGGCAAAACCAATATATTCTGTGAGACCGATTTGTCTCATGAGACATTAATATACTTTTTAGATACAATTTTATGCATTAGAGACGGTATTTTCTATTAATTTCTGCATTAATCTCTTATTGAAAGTGCCGTATAGTCGTCTTGCTCGCACTTAGGTAAAACCCTCTGGTTTCTGTCAAGCCTCTAATGAATAGGCCAATTAATTAAGTTTTTAATGCAGTGTCATAATTCTATAAGAAAGGAATACAATTTCTTTGAAATATATTATTTTTATCTTATTTGGCACACTGTTATACCCTTGCATGGGGTAATATAATATTGATCAGAAGTTTGCAACGCAGTGAAGGAAGCATTTCCGACCCCCTTAAGTATATTCCCGAGTCGACCTAGCCATGTCCGTCGGTCTGTCCGTCAGTCTCTCTGTCTGTATATCTGCCTGTCTGTCTGGAGGACAGGTGGACAGGCGGACATGGCTAAAACGACTCGGGTGGTGACGCTAGTCAAAACAAGTAAGAAAGCTACAGTCGAGAGTGCTCGACTGTGAGATACCCAGTACCCAGACTTTTGTTGGTTTAGATACTCCTTAAATAAAAATTAAATCTTTTTTGGGCTCATAATGACTGCAAATTACCATAAAAAAGCCTAAGAAACTGTCAAAAAACGCTCATATTGCTTTTTGACTACTTAGTTTTATTCAGAATATGTCCTGACAAAAGAGCGTTTTATTACCCCCTGGCTAAAAAAAGCACAAAAAATGCTCCGAAAACTCGACACTTTTCAGACACATATTTATGAGCACTCCTAAAATTGTTTGCTGGGTTGGGTCAAGTTTCATTTAAAGTTCTCAAAGTAGTATGCAGTCGCAAGCAACAAAATTATCCTAGCTTATATTATATATTTGTCTGAAGTGTGACTCTTGATCGGGGGATCTGTGAAAGTCTGAGTTCGATCTCGGGTCAAATCCTTATTTTTTTTATTTTCTTTTGAATGGCTGTATTCCTTTTTTTTCTCTATTTATGTCGTAGCTTTTTTGCAGTTCTTATACATATAGTATATTTATCAAAATGGCGGCCGGCGGCCGAAAGCAACTTTTTTTTGGTTAAAGTGAGATTCTCGAGGGATCGAGGAAAATATGGTTTCGATACAGGGTCAAATCCATTTTTAAGCCTAGAAATAATTATATTTAAGTTCTCATTAACCAGCCATTGTAAATAGAGAAAGCAGTTAAGATCCTCACGGAATTAGTAAAATTAATCAGTCAGATATAGTTTTGAAGAACGGGACAAACAAATGGCAATAGTTTTTCTACAATCAAACGTTTTAAATTAATATGGTTTATTAACGAACTAGCAAACCCGGCGAACTCCGTTTCGCCACCAGATGGCTTCGTTTTATGTAACATTTCGTTTGGTGATGAAAAGATGAAGAACATTTTTGTTTTGTTTTATATTTGAAAAGGACAAATTATATTTCATTTCACACCAGTAATGAATTCATTTCGATTACAAAAATGAAGTGTTATTTAGTTGAACTTCTCTACTCGTGAACACGCAACGTATAACTGCCCATGTGAAAAACAATGATTTTCTAAATATATCCCGCAAAGACTAAGCGATTTGCCATGCGACTTGTTAATTGCCATTGCGAACGCAAGGCGAACTGGAAATTGCAATCGTTTGAAGTCAAACGGAAGATCAGTCGGAATCATTGGTATTCGAGGAATACATGCATTTTCACCTGCGTACTTTCCGTTAATAATGGTTGCCTCAATAAAATTCGGCATACATCTTTTTACCAAAAGTCGAATACCGTTGCAAAGTCGCGGCGGATTAAAATTACGCAATATTTTAATAATTGTACCAACTTTGAGTTGCAAGTAATGTGGTTGAAATCCTGGTAATTCCAGAGAGTTAAATAACTCCGTTGGATAATTTACTACATCATCGGGATTTGTTATGGAATCAACGGATTTGTATGTCACCAAATCGACAGCAATTTTTGATTGAATGGTAAAATTCAGTGCGTGTAGATAATTATTCTATGCGGCAAAAATTGCTCGTCGACTTAACCAAGCATAATTCTGATAATTCTCACTAATGTTTGAGAAAACATTTTCAATAAGAGCTAATTGAGAGTCTACAATTCGGCAAATGTCGCTGGTTAGAGTAAATTATACAGATAACAATTTTTTGGAAATTGTGCAGCACTTTGATCATTTTGAAGTTGAACTCTCATATCAAATAAAAACACCTCTTAACGAGGTGAAATTAAAGTGACGATGGCACATTCAACCCAAAAAATTTCTGATACCAAATTTTGTGACGATTAATAGTTATTTAAACAAAAATATTTAAAAAGTTTTTAATTAGTTTCAAAATCGGCACTTAGCTGAAAAATGTAAAAAGGCAAAACAGGCAGTGTGCCGATTTTGAAACTTATTAAAAACTTTTTAAATATTTTTGTTTAAATAACTTAACTTAAATTTTTTGGGTTGAATGTGCCATCGTCACTTTAATTTCACCTCGTTAAGAGGTGTTTTTATTTGATATCAGAAGTTTTTAAATGACATATGTATATACATACATAGGTCTCCCATTATTGTTATAAGTTTTTGTTTGAAACTCAAATGGGAAAAATTCATAAAAAAGGCATATATGGAATAATTGCTACTAATTTTGATGAGAAAGCGAATTTTCGGAGATATGGTTTGTACCCCGAAATATCTCAAGGGCTATACGGCCTGAAGTGACCATAAAAATCGTAAAAGCCATTAAACAAAAAAAATTTTAATCTTAAAAAAATTCATTTTAATTATAAATTCTTAATTATAATATTTAGAACATTTTTGTCAGTGCAAAGTAATTATCATATCAAAATACTTTTCCAACGACATACAGCACCTATTTGTAACTTTAGTCGTTCAGAAGTTATGGGCGCGAGAAATTTCCTGTTTTCCCGCCAAAGTAGTGGAAAAACCAAAAATTAGATTAAATTAAAAAATACAAATTTCTAACGATTTCTTTTAAATTTAAATTATATTAGAAATTATATTTTCTTTGATGGCTTTAAATTTTATTGCATTGTGCACGTCTCTAAATGACTCTACATGAGTTTTTACATAAATGTATGTATAGTGCATGTAAAAGGTTAGGTATATGGGATCTTTGTTCCTAATTTTAATGAGTAATATCTCGTGAAGGCGAATTTTCCGAGATATGTGTTATATACCAAAAGTTGAGCAATCTCAAGGGCTATATGGCCTTGAGTGACTAGCAAAATCGTAAGAGCCATTTTTAAGAAAACTTCACAAACTTAAAAAAAAAAAATTAATTTTAATTATAAATTCTTAAATATTATATTTAGATAAATTATGTCAAAGCAAAGCTTTTATCATTTCAAAATACAAATAGACATATAGCACGTTTCTGTAGCTTTACTCGTTTAGAAGTTATGGGCGCGGGAAATCTGGCTTTTTTAGCTGTTTTCCCGCCAAACTAGCGGGAAACCCAAAAAGTCGTAGAACAAAAAATGTTCAGCTCGAGCAGCTAATTAAAATAAAAGTAGTTCCAGGAATCTAAAACAAAAAAATCGACAGACAGACAGACAAACAACAGGACAAACGTTTTCATTTCGGAAAGGCCGTTAAAATCTTGTTTATAGAATATCTTTTGAATGGAGTATCGGATCAGGATGATCGAGGTGTCATTCGACGCGTATTTAAAGCTAGATCACAACAACATTAACAATTTTGGGATTTTTTCTCCACCGGCCCCAATAGCTCAAATTTTCAAAATTTCCAATATCGCACTTTCACTCTCATTTCTCCTAAACTAATCCGATTTTGAAAAATCTTAGCATGCAGTTTCAAAGAGGATTACAATACCTTTCGATCAAGATATAAATGGTTCTGATAGGACTATCGTAGCAGATTTTCAATTCTACGGCTGTATATAGTAGTCTCCTTGCGCACCACAGTCTCGGTGCTCATCGTCACTACGTGGACTGCCGTCCACAGTGATTAGTCGTTAGCGATAATGTTTTTACGTTATTCCATAAAGGTGATGCCTTCAGGCAAGCATTCAATTCATCTGCAGGCGTTCCACGGGAAATTACTGGCAACGTCTACCTGAAATCGCCTGCCAATAATATCATTCAGTAACTGCACATTATTTGGAACGAATTCCTGCAATGTATCAACATTGTATTGCAGCTCTCGATTTAATTCTTGGTTGAATGCATCGTGCATCGATCGATTTGGCGCAATCATTCCTACTTCAATAAGTAGCTTGTTTGCAATAGTCAAACATTGGTCCTCAATCAATTCTTCATTGTAGATTTCAACGGTTATTTGGATGTCAGGATTATTCGATTAAATGCGCAAGCGTTGCAAGATATCTTCACATATGTCGTCTTTGTATTTGTTCCATAACTGAATTGGTTGTGAAGGAAAACATGTGGTGATAACTACGAACAGCGTTCGTATTTGGTACGCATTTGATGAAACAACTGAATCAGCAAGTGTTAAATCCCAATGAGAATCGTTCTCCAGCAAACCCAATAGTTGGCATGCTTCTCTATATGTTTGGCATTGGTGGCCATTTACAGTTTTCAAATGCGCAAATGATTTTGGTCCACGTACATTTACCAACAGCAGTCGCAAATAAAAACATTCATAATTTCTAGGATGAACAGTATAATGCGACCTAGTGCATCAGTGGAAAACACCTGTGGACAATATGGAATTGGGTTTCCTTGTTTGCGACGTTAGAATTTCTTTGTTGATTGATTCCAAGTGAAATACTTGGGCATTTCAACGTACATCAGCGTCACTGCGACTGGATCTGCTTCACACATTGCAAAGAAGCTAGTCAATGTTGTCGATGGTGGTCTCTCAGCTCGTTGTGCCGCATTAGCCTCAGTGAAGTAAACTCTTTGGCCATTTTCCAAATGCACTGCTAAATGTACAACTGTGGGATATCTTTCATGAATTTGAAATGACAATAATCGCCACAGTGCTTCATTAGTACTGACGTATCTGCCCATTTGGAAGTTGCTGATTTCGTCATTCGCATTTTCCAACGCAATACGAAACACAGCCATGTCGCTGCCTTTTGTGACGTACTTGCACAAAAATTTGATTGATTTGGCCAAATGACAACTCTCAACGTTTGCATGTGTTTCGAAAATTCGTGATAGCAGCGGGCAATATGGTACAATGAATTCATTTCCGATCTCAATCTCTTGATTTTGAACTTTAACTATGATAGTTCGACCATTATCTTCTTTTGAACGCCGACGATAAACTGTATATCAATCGATCCGTGAAGTTTTTCATAAACAATGCTACTGAATTCGCCTTGCTCGCACATTTTGGGTAGCTTATGACTGCGACGCATCGAGACGGTAGCGGTTGTTGTTTTTTTTTGTCGTCTATCAGTGATCAGTTGCTCTTTCCGTCATATTCCCATAATTGTTGTTGATACCTTTTAAACTATATACACCCATACGCCCAGAAAAATTGTGGTATAATTCCAAGGAAGCGCACGATCTAAAGTAGCTAAATTGGATTTTTAGGCATAGGTAAATTTTCAGCTTTTTTTTATTCTTGACTGGCGGTATATTTTACAAACAGCGAGAAGCGGAAATTGTAGCTCTTTTTAATTTTAAATCAGCTAATTATAATTTTTTTCATAGATATTCTGTCGAGAGTGTCAACTCTCGAAGACGATTAGAGTCCAGAAAAGACAACCTGCTGTGAGAGAATATTGATGTGAATATCTTTATATCTTTATGTGCAAGTTCACGCTTAAACATATTTGTGAAAAAAAACGAAAGTGTTGAAGCAAAAATTCCGAGTCGCTTCAGCACCCGGATATTAAGAGTTGGCATCGGAAAGATGAATCGATGCCTTCCGAGTTTAATGCAGTTACTGAACATGCAGAATAACTGCAAAACAAACTAAAAAGCAACAAAAAAAGTTTCTAAACCTTCCAGGGTCCGAGCCTGCAAGTCAGTTTGCGATCTACATGCTACTCATCATGTTTTTTCAATGTTTTAGGGTCTGGGTCCGGGTATATTAAATTGAAAAACTTGTGCTTTTGTTTCATCAAATAAAAACACCTCTTAACGAGGTGAGATTAAAGTGACGATGGCACATTCAACCAAAAAAATTTCTGATACCAAATTTTGTGACGATTAATAGTTATTTAAACAAAAATATTTAAAAAGTTTTTAATTAGTTTCAAAATCGGCACTTAGCTGAAAAATTTAAAAAAGCAAAACAGGCAGCGTGCCGAATTTTGAAGAGAAAGCGAATTTTCGGAGATATGTGTTGTACCCCGAAATATCTCAAGGGCTATACGGCCTGAAGTGACCATAAAAATCGTAAAAGCCATTAAACAAAAAAATGTTTAATCTTAAAAAAAAATTTATTTTAATTCTAAATTCTTAATCTTCTATAATATTTAGAAACATTTTGTCAGGGCAAAGTAAAAAAAATTTAAAACGATTTCTTTTAAATTTAAATTATATTAGATTTCCTTCGATGGTTTTAAATTTTATTGCATTGTGCACGTCTCTAAATGACTCTACATGATTTTTTACATAAATGTATGTATAGTGCATGTAAAAGGTTAGGTATATGGGATTTTTGCTACTAATTTTAATGAGTAATATCTCGAGAAAGCGAATTTTCCCAGATATGTCTTATATACCAAAAGTTGAGCAATCTCAAGGGCTATATGGCCTTGAGTGACTATCAAAATCGTTAGAGCCATTTTTAAGAAAACTTCAAAAACTTAAAAAAAAATTAATTTTAATTATAAATTCTTAAATATTATATTTAGATAAATTATGTCAAAGCAAAGCTTTTATCATTTCAAAATACAAATAGACATATAGCACGTTTCTGTAGCTTTAGTCGTTTAGAAGTTATGGGCGCGGGAAATCTGGCTTTTTTAGCTGTTTTCCCGCCAAACTAGCGGGAAACCCAAAAAGTCGTAGAACAAAAAATGTTCAGCTCGAGCAGCTAATTAAAATAAAAGTAGTTCCAGGACTCTAAAACAAAAAAATCGACAGACAGACAGACAAACAACAGGACAAACGTTTTCATTTCGGAAAGGCCGTTAAAATCTTGTTTATTGAATATCTTTTGAACGGAGTATCGCATCAGGATGATCGAGGTGTCATTCGACGCGTATTTAAAACTAGATCACAACAACATTAACAATTTTGGGATTTTTGCTCCACCGGCCCAATAGCTCCAATTTTCAAAATTTTCAATTTCGCACTTTCACTCCCATTTCTCCTAAACTAATCCGTTTTTGAAAAATATTAGTATGCAGTTTCAAAGAGGTTTACAATACCTTTCGATCAAGATATAAATGGTTCTGATCGGACTATCGTAGCAGATTTTCAATTCTACGGCTGTATATAGTAGTCTCCTTGCGCACCACAGTCTCGGTGCTCATCGTCACTACTTGGACTGCCGTCCACAGTGATGCAAAATTTGTATGAAAATCTTTACGTTTTTTTCAGATTTTGTTTTTGGCCAAAAATAAATCTTTTTTTCTACCCTTGTCCCGAGGAAAACAGCTTTTTGTTCTCAGCAAAATTTGGCAACACTAAATGAATAGACTTAATTTTTTCCTAAAATTTCAAACAGTTTAAAAACGTCTTAAATTAATAAATTAGTTGTTTAAAAAATTTTATTTTATAAATGTGTCTACCAAAAGTTCCTTGCATTTTACTTTCCAAAAAAGAAAAAACGGACAAGTTTGTCTTCGCGAAACGTATACAATTCCCAACTTGTTATAACATCCCTGGCATGGAGTGATGAGAGTTATGTCTCTAATGCAACAGTAATACAAAATTCTGTAATCAATTTGGCAAACAACTTTATTATTTTAACTACAAAAATAATATTATAGTTCAACGAAAAAAATTAAATATTTTCAATATTACCTTAAATATAGTTCATATTTATGCATTACCGTAGTTTTAGGGTATTATGGAAATTTTAAAGGCCTATTTATTCAAGTTCTCGGGCTACCTATTTTTAGGCTTTAATGGCCTTGGCCCACCTTTTAGGTATATTTTCCTTTTTCTGGGTGTAGACCCAAGGCTATAAAAAACAGGAAAAAAAATTCCTCCAATTTCCGCAGCTAGTTCTTAGCCATTTTTGGCTAGTTTTAGCTATTTCTACGATTTTTTTGGTCGTATTCCTGAACTCAAAATCGAAATCAGTTTCGAATAAGTGGCTCATAATTTCCGCCAATTTCCGTAGCTAGTTCTTAGCAATTTTTGGATAGTTTTAGCTATCTTGTTAAAATTCAGCTAGTTTTGTAATTTTTTCACACAGGTTGTAGTTTGATCGTGTCTGCTGTTCGATCTCTATTGATTTGTCGGTTAATTTAGAGCTTTCTTCCACCTTTTGCGGCGTGCAGGCCTTTCTATTTGTAGGGTATAGCTGAGTATGCCCAGTGAGGGTGACAATAAACCGACATCTACCCCAAGAAAAGAACAAAAACCAACCCGTCCTCTCCGCTTCCCGCTCGCGTTAAGCCAGCACCTAAGTCCGCAAGTCCAACAGTCAGAGCGGTATACACTCCTAAAGGACAGAATCTTCCAGCGACAAGTTCGAAGACAACTCCTAAAATTGTTATTTCCAAACCGTTGGCGAAATCTTCTAGCGAGTCTTCACTTGCGGTCAAGCCAGAAAATCCCTCTGCTTCCGGAACCGAATTCCCAAGTGTAACCTGCGCTGTCAGGAAAAAAATGGCATCCTCAGACCAGCCAACCGCCGCAGACGCGGCGCACTGTGGCTCGTTTTCTCAAAACACGTTGCAAAATTAATAACTTTTGATCTATTGTAGGTATCTACTAAATTTTTTTTTTATAATAATTTTAAAATCTCTCAATTTTTTAGGTAGTACGTTTTTTAGTTTACGCCCACCAAAAGAGGCGTAATTTATTCGGTAAGTCGAAGTTTGTATACCCTTGAAGTTTGCAATTAGATCCATTTCGATCATATTAAAAAAATAACGTAGTTATATACAATTTCATTATTTTTAAGCATACCTTTAACAATTGGTTATTTTGATTCATACATCTTACATTTTACAGTTTCATATATGTATATTTATAGATTGCGTCTATGGCAGAGTTATATTATAAAGTTTTCCGATTTTAATAATATTGAAATTAATTTAAAACGGTAATTTTAAAATTGTAAATAATATACGTTGACATTTATTCAGATAAGTTGAAAAACGGCGAAGTTATAATTTTTTCATTTAATATTCCGATCGTTCCTATGGCAGCTATATTAGATAACCGTATGATCTGACCCGTTCCGATTTATTTACTAATGGGGAAAATATAAAGAAGACTTTCTACAAACTTCAGGTACACAAAACAAAGTCGTCAAAGAATCTATTTTATAGTTTCATGAATTCTATACTTTCGAGTATTAAACATTTCTTACTAATGCTTAGTAACTTTATACCTTCGAAGGTATACAAATTATAATTTCGCTGTTATCAATTTAATACCATAGAGTATATAAGATAAAGTGTCCAGTATATTTCTTAGTGTGTATGGCTTATATTTAGTACAGATCGACTAGGTCATACGGCTGGAAATATCGACTTGATTTTTTTTTTAATGCTACAGTCGAGTGTGACCGACTGTGAGATACACCGTACCCAAAGCATTGTGGGTGAAATTAAATAGCACGTGAACATGGAAAAAAGAAAATATTGACAAATGTTGCTAGAAACACGTTGAGCAAAACCCAAAAAAGACAAATGTTGCTAGGAACATGTTGAGCAACACCTAAAAAAGACAAATGTTGCTAGGGACATGTTGAGCAACACGCACTTAACATCTCTCTCTCTCTCAATAAAAATAAGAAGCATACACAGAAACTTTATTGTTTAATAACTTTTTATAATTTTCGGGGGCGGAAGTGTGCGTGACCAAATTTTAAAACTACTTGATCTCCGTTCAACAGATTCAAGTGATGTCAACAATTTTGATAACTCGAGCTCTTATAGTCTTTGAGATCTATTGTTTCACAACGGGCAGACGGACAAACATAGATGGCTAAATCGACTATATGTACATATGTATTCTTCATAGGGTCGGCGTTTTCTTCTTCTGCCTTTTACATACATTCTCTGTTGGCAATAACTTACTATATATTACAATTGTACCCTGTGGATACCGGGAATAAAAATCGTAAAAGATTAACCCACTAATAATCAAGCAATTTCACTCAACCGATCAAACCGATCATACGGAACTTTTGGAATAGCGGAATATCCGGACTTGTTGTCACTTGACTGATTTTTGCTTCAAACACGTTTTTTAATATTAACTCATAAATATAATGGCGGCAGGTAAAAATGAATAGTTCTCTATCTGTGTTTGATGATGTATCACAACCAGGTAATCAAACCGGAAATAGTACCGGAACCGGAACCGAAATGAAGAATTTTTTTGAGAACCGGTACCGGTCAGGTCAATAAATAATGTGTTTCATTTAATTTTTTTCTATATACAGTAGAATCCGGTTATAGCGACTTTCAAGGGACCGACAATTTTACGTCGTTATACTCGGAAGACGCACTAGCCGAAAGGAGCAAAAAAAATTGTTCTATGTTTATTTTATGGATCAAAACAAAAAATGTAATAAATTTAATTCAATAATATGGGGTTTTCATGTGTTATTCATAATAACTCGTATACATATAATGCATATTATTCATAAGTATAGTATAATAAGATTAATTTCTATATGTGGTTTTTCTATTTATTCTTAATTTAAATAATCAGTGATTTTTGATTGTTGGGTTTTTCTCATATAAAAACAGTCGCGCACTGTTTTTGTGCGTTAAACTCTCGTCATTAAAAGTTGAATGGACAAATCTATTTAGAATTTCTGCAGCCTTAAATGCCTCCAAAACGCTAGGTGCTGACATTTCATTTTGATCTTCGACGTTGTCAACGCTGTCCTGTTCGTCATCTAAAATATTTTGAACACTGCTGTCCTCGGACGGTTTCTCACAAATCGCCACACCATTGTCAATAAGAAATCGGTAGCTGATTTTTCAGAACTCTTGCCTAAACCGATAGAGGAATGTCATCTCCGATTTCAATATCATTTGAGAATAAGCTGCTGGGACCATCTAAATTTTCTTCAGTATTTTTTTTTTTTCGGCACGTCGCAATAGCCGGTTGAATGGTGAACAATCTCGTCGGCATAAGCGGTTGGTCGCTAAAAGCGGAAACGTACTAAGCGGAGGCCCTTTCATATAAGTTTGTATGGGGACCAACCAAGCCATCGAGTTTTCGTCGCTATAACCGGACGGACGCTATAAGCAGAGTCGGTATAACCGGATTCTACTGTATATTTATACCCGGTACCCATAGGGTACAAGGGTATTATAAGTTTGTGCCAACCGAGAATGTATGTAACAGGCAGAAGGAGGCATCTCCGACCCCATAAAGTATATATATTCTTGATCAGTATCACCAGCCGAGTCGATTTAGCCATGTCCGTCTGTCCGTCTGTCCGTCCGTGTGAAACAACAGATCTCAGAGACTATAAGAGCTAGAGTTACCAAATTTGGTGACAACATTGGAATCTGTTGCACGCAGATCAAGTTTGTTTTATAATTTGGCCACGCCCACTTCCGCCCTCAAAAATCATAAAAAACGTTAAATAAGCTATACTCGTTTTTTTCGGATAAAAGTTAATAAATATAAAAAATGAATAAAATAGAGCGGACGTTTCCTGAAAATTTCAGTAAAATCGGATGATAAACATGGGAGATATTAGCAATAAGGTTAGAATTTTAAGACACCGCCCTAAGGAACTGCTGTTGCAAGCTGTAGCCGACAGGTGGCGCATTCGAGCCTTGGCCGTGCGATATAATGGCGCCAATGTACATATGTATGTACAATGTAGTGTATGTACATTTTTAAATTGCCTTTTAGTGTGAAGCGCAAACGTTTAGGTACCGGGTATCTCACAGTCGAGCACAGTCGACTGTAGCTTTCTTACTTGTTTTTTTTGTGCCGGTATATACCGGTTCCGGTACCGGTAAAATTAAAGTACCAGAACCGGAACCGGAACCGATAAAAATGAGAACCTTTTCAGAACCTTTTACCGAAATGTTAGTTTCGGTACGTACCAGAACCGGAACCGGAACCGAAATACGATTCGGTTTGACTCCCTGATCACAACAAAGAATTTGTACCTTATCATCTAGGTTGCAATCTGCAACGGCGTTCCAAACCGCTTTTGCCTGTTCTGTTCCCCATGAGTTTTCTAATCTTGGCACATCTATCCATTGTTCTTTATTTCCATATGAAATAACTACCGGAAGCCGTTCTTCTTTTGATTTATTACATTCTTTACATTCAGGCAGGCTCCGGTTTTCACTTTCACAAGATTTTCTCTTATTTTCATTTTCGAAAACGAGAAATTGGTGCTCCCGTTTTCACATTCACAAGACTTTTTCTTTTTCAAAAAGGTAAGTTTGTCTTGTCGAAATGAAAAGTAAATGCCTTTTTCTATATCAAATCGGTTCTTAATTGCAAAAGGAAAACAATAGTTGACTCGTTGTTCTATTGATGTTCATTTGACACCATTAGTAGATCAATCTAGTTCGTATTTTCTTTTTAAATATTTTTTTTCTGACCTCACCTCGAATTCTTGAAAAAAATATTTGCCGTCGACAACAGCAACTTTCGTTTTGGTTGGCAGTGCTGCCGTACTGTTGGTAGAACAAAACAATCTGGTCGAAAAGCTTGATAAATGAAAAGGTGGGCATTAATAATGTTCAAAAAGGATAAAATAAGCTTTTAATAAATAAATTAGTTTATTTTAATGTTTAAATGGTATTTTTAACAATAAAAAATGGTATAAAAGTCATATCATCAAAGAGTGGCAGCCCTCTTGGACCGATAAATAAACAATTTCTGCCCTTATTTGGCTTAAAAGCCTTAAAAGCCTCTTAAAAAGAGTAAAGGCATTTAAGCATTCCGATAAAAATTAACAATAAAAACGATTAAATATTTCGATAACAAAACGATGACTAAAAGTTTGTGAAAACCGGAGCCCCTAAAAACGAAAACGTACATTTTTGGTCTAATACGAAAACGAAAAATAAAAGTGAAAACCAGAGCACGCCTGTATAATTAATTAATATCATTCCCGATATATTTTTAATTTTGTTAGTTTTTTTGTACTTTTCCATAAGAATAAGCTATTTTCCGCTAAAATTATGTTTCAATTCCATAAATAACTAGGCATTCGCGGCCATTTTCTGAAATTTTTAATAAAATCGGAAACATGGAAGTTATTCAACGAAAAATTTCTGTATATGCTTTTTCTTTTTATTAATAGAGAGTTATGTTGAGAGTGCCAGTGCGTGTTGCTCAACATGTCCCTATCAACATTTGTCTCCATTCGACAACATTTTCTTTTTTCCATGTCCATGTGCTGTTTAATTTCACCTACAATGTTTTGGGTACCGGGTATCTCATAGTCAGTCACATTCGACTGTAGCTTTCCAACTTGTTTTGCAATCATCCGTTCTTTGATATCCACACATTTCACTTTAATGCCTGCTAAATCCGTTTTAAGAAGTTGACTGAGTGGCATCGTTTTCTCTGAAAAATCAGTTTTATGCACTTAACAAGGCATTAATGGTTCTGTACTTCCTGTACTTCTCAAAATAAAAGAAAATTTTAAGACTTTGGATACATGTCAACTAACATTAGTTTAGATGTCATAGCGATTTGAAGTGAGCGCTCTTGCACTAGCATACTCCTGCAATGAGTTTTTCTTTTGTGTTTCTTACCAGAAGATCTACTACAACGATTTGGCTCAAACTTCTACCCCATATTCTTAAATGTGCTCGCTATTGTGCATCATAGGTTTACTGTTTTAATGTTATTGAAATCGGAAAAAAATGTCAAATAGCTGGCATACGAACGATTGAAAAATTGAAATATTATATTACTTGTACTTTGTTTTTTTTTTTTTACATAAAGCCAAATGTTATTCGCCATAGTAATAGTTGGTTCACATGGCAAACTTCGGCTTCCCGTCGTTAGCTTTCAATCTTGTTTTCTTCTATCAATTTCATTCCCATTTCATAAATTTTTTTTTAATTTAGGTTGCGATACTTTCATTGCCTATTCATTATATTTGAGGTATCTAATATTAATTATTAAAATATAAATCAAATTAAATGGTTATAAAAAAATATAATAAAACTAATAAATATAACAATAAGACGCACCAGGAAAGGATAAGACAAATTATATGAACTAGAATACGAATGAAAATATATTTGTTATGATAATAATAATTGAAGAATAAACATAAAAGAAAGACAAATTAACGTAAAAGAAGAGGGGAAAAAATTAATAAAACAAAAACAATAAATAAATACGGGTTATACAACAAATACATATTTATATATACAACATATTATATACTTTGTACGAAAAAGGTACACAAATCAGGGAGCACGCTTTACAGAATGTAGTTTTGAATTAAAAAAAAAGGTGTTTGTATTGAATTCCCCTTAAACGTTTTCTAAAAAATGTATACCATGTATATGTTCTTTTATTGGTTATTATTATATACCATATATAGTCTTTTACAGGCTGTTTGAAATACGAAAATTATATTTATTATAATTAACAATGTTAATCAAATCAATTCAATTTAGGTTGCTGTATTCGTGTATTTATCAAATTTGAGGTCACTAAGTATTTACATCGTAACTTAAATATTTGTCTTCAAGAAAATGACAACATTATGGCAATTAAAAAGAAACAGACAATATAAATGTATAGACTCTACCAAACTATATTAGAAGTATAAAGTTAAACATGTTTATTAAGCATTTAATAAAGTAAAATAAATATATTCATTACAACAATTTATTAAACAGATACACAAACTTACTATCAATTACTCAAAAAGGGATTACAGGACAATAAAACTCCATATACACATTTTTAATATAAATTGCAGATTAATTACATTTCAAATATATTTATATAATCGAAGAATTTAATAAAAAAGTACTTAACAGATTTCTTTGAAAGCATTTTTAATTGACTTAAGGGAGTGGTTGCAATACATTGACCTGAGTAGATTTTTTTTGTACTTGGGGAGAAACTTGATACTTACTTTGTGGCGGTTTGGCTGTAGTGAGGTAGCTCAGGGTTGACCGGCATTGTTCCAAGAATTTATTTGGGTGCAGAAGAGGTCCTCGAAATTCCTATCGCGACCCATTCGAGAACATTACAGGCAGCAATCCGGTACGCCGCTGATAGCTACTTGGGCACGCTGATAGCTGCTTGTCAATTTTTTTTTAAATTGATATTTTCGATTTTTATTTATTTTTTCTTCTTTTCGTTCAATTAATAAATTTTGTATATTAGTTCTGTCAAAGTTGGATTATGAGAGTGAATTTTGTTATTTCTTGTCATATCCTGCTCACGCTCTTTCTGTTCTGCAGATAAGGCGCCATTTATTGGTCAACAGTCGATCTCTTTTCTCTTTCACACACTCTTGCTTATGTATTTCTATCACAATAAAAACGCGTCTTTACATAAAGAAAATGTGGAATCTATTAGATTACGTAATATTCGGCATTGCTTCGAGGTCCCAGCGCTGGGCAAACGAAAAATCGTTGCAAGAAAGATCTAAGCTCAGATCCCGCAAAAACCCAAAAAAGGTTTTTTTTTTTTTTTTTTTTTTTTTTTGACTTTTCAGTTTTTATTCTTTTTATTTATTTAATACAATTTATTTCAGTTTTGCCAAAATGAGGTCAACAGTTGTCGTTGTACCTAGAATGAAAATGGGCGCTTCATGTGTAATATAGGTAAGTTATATTTATATTTTGCTGAATTGGCCCAAATTTAATCCCGCACAAAACCAAAATATTTTTTGTTTTGCATTTTTATACCCGGTACCCATAGGGTACAAGGGTATTATCAACGACTCTTTAATTAGTAAGATGAGTAAAGCCATACGATTTTTTTTGCACATTTTTGTTTTTTGCTCTCGAATTTTTACTCTCTCGTACACATACAGCGACTTCCGACGACCGTATGTGCACACGTATTCTCATGCATTGTTAATCTGCCTGCATGTATTTGTTTGTTTACATCGCACTATGGGGAATTTTACCGATTTTTTGGAACAAAATTAATAAATTAATAACTAGCTTAGTTTATTAGATATCAACATGAAAATGTACCAATCGTAATTATATATATATAGAATAATTCTGGATAAAAATTATCCGGATCAGACAACTATATCCTATAGCTTTCATATTAGAGATCGGGTAATTATACTGCGATTCTCTTCGAGAGCAGACGTGCATTTTTTACCTCCGCAATTAAAACGAAATTAAAACGAAATAACTACTGAAAAACACTAATCAAACTGAACGTGATTTAAGATTCGTGCCACGGCAATAACATCTTAAGAGAAAACTGCCACCAAATAACTTAATAACAATAAACAACCATAAAATAATATCTGCCAAACTTTTGTTTATTCGCGAGAGCCGTTCGACCTTTGGATCCTCCAGTTCCTTTCGCCTATCCATTCGCAGAGAGAGCGGTCAGTCTTACGAGAGCATCATCGATCGCTTTGCATTGTTTTTGTTTATTGTTTTGCTGAAAGTAACGGTAACGGAGCAGCCAACGCGGATTAGCAAGAGAGATTTCGAAACAACAACAAAAGCGTGTTCGTACCGACTCGTCGCTGGACTTGAAGGCTGGTCGCATTTCGGATGCTCTTTCACCGCAGCTGATCGAAATAATCAATCAGCGATTTGAAGAACAGGCGAAACACATCAGCTGCAGTGTAAGAGAACACTTGATCGAGCTAATTAATCAGCGATTTGACGAACAAGCCAAACAAATGAAGGAATCTGAGGAACGATTCTTACACGAGATTGAAAATAAGTTTGAATCTAAACTTAACAACCTCGCTGAAGAATGCAATATGCTGGGCAAAAGAGTAGAAGAGCTGGAACAGAAAAACAAAAAATTAAGTGCGCTATACGACAGGATGGAGGAGCTAGAAGCGAAAGTTCAAGCCAAAGCCGCTGCAGATGCAGAAGCAAGCATTGCAAACGATGTAAGGGTACATGGAGTGCCCATCGTGGAAAATGAGAACCTGAAGACACTCTTAAATAGCCTCTTCTACTCTTTAGGTCTCACCCCACCACCGAAAGTTAAAGAGATTTTTCGGGTTAAGGTGCGGGAACATTCTGGCAACAATGTTATTGATCCCGTCATCATAATAAAGTTCGAAACCAGGCGAGACAAAATAATGCTGCTGAAACGGGCTGGAGAACATAGGCGACAGACCAAGCAACCACTGAGCTTGGAACTGTTTGGCATCCAGGCCCCAACTCCATTCTACATCAACGACCAAGAGTAATTACAACATTTTTAAAGAGGCAATGAAGATGAAGAAGCATAAAGTGCTGTCAGCTGTCTACACCCGGCAAGCTCTTGTCTATGCTCGACAGAGTCTAGGCGGGGATTTCGTCTGCTTAAAGAGCATGGAGGATTTGGCTGCTCTTCAGAAGCCGAATCTTGTTGCTGCGACTGAGGCGGGACGTAATAATTTTCGTTAGATGGTTAGAATTAATACTCTACATTAAGTTCAATTATATCTATATTATCTATATTCAAGGTTTATTGTCTTTTAGAAATCTCACTCTCTCTAAATTATCTCATATTTTCTTATTACTTACTCTAGCAATGCATAGATTATCACTTTTTATAAAATCGAAAACGGCGTGTGTTGTTCTAATTGTCTTTTTTGTTGACAATGGATGACAATACATGGTCATCAACTGCGAGCAGCTATGCAATGATAAGAATCCTTGGCAATCAAGGAACTGGTCTACGTATATGCCACATCAACGTTTAGGTACTTATTTTTAAAATCTAATATTGATGTTATTTGTGTGTCTGAAACATGGTTTTCGTCTCATGTTAGTGATTCGTTAGTAGAATGTGATGGGTATAATCTATTTCGATCTGATCGAGAAAGTCACGGTGGTGGAGTAGCCATGTATGTCAGTAAACGTCTAAATGCAAAATGTATATGTAAACATCCTAGTGAAAGTGCGGTCGAATGGATTTTTGTTCAAATTTCAAATGCAATGTATTCCTCCAAAATGTTAATAGGCTGTGTTTACAGACCACATCGATATATGGACTATCAAAACTTAATTGACTTATTGTTTTCTCTCTCACTTGACTATACGGACGTAATTTTAGCCGGGGATTTTAACAGCAATATCCTCAGAGAAAATAAACTTTCAGATGACATTGAATCTACTGGCTTAAATTTAGTTAATTCCTCTGAGCCCACCCACTTTTCGTCTCAATGTGATACCTTACTTGACCTGTTTTTTGTAAACCACTGTGATAAAGTCTCTAAGTATAGTCAACTCTCGATGCCAATGTTCTCAAAACATGACTTAATTTACCTGACGTATAATTTTCGTACAAGCTTGACCGAACAAACAATAGTATATACGGACTTTAAATATATTGACTACGCTTTGTTAAGTGCTGACATTAATATATGTGACTGGGACTCTATCTATGACTTTCCTAATATCGAACCACAACTAACTCTCCTACATAATAATATAATTATATTTATATAATAGATCAGTTCCACTTGTGACGAAAATTCTTACGCCACGGGGAAACCCGTGGTTCAATTTGGAAATCAAAAGATTAATAAATAAGCGTGACATTGCATTTAGAAAATGGAAACGATATAGAACACATCAGCATGCTGAACAGCATAGATTACTAAAGAAAACTGTGATAAAATTAATTAACTTAGAGAAACGAAAATATTTTTATAACAAATTTAGCGAGGCTACATCCAATAAGCAAAAATGGGTATACATTAAAGAGCTGGGTATTGGAAAATCCAAAGCTGGACCAACCAGTCGGGTTGATCCGGAGGAACTAAATATAACTTTTTTAGACTGCAAAGTACCTCAGGTGACCGAAGCTGACTATGTTGAGCACATACCAACAAATAACGATAGAAACTGTGATAATAGTTTTAGTTTTTCGTGTGTATCTGAATGTGACGTAATTGAATCAATGTTAAAAATTAAATCAAACGCTACTGGAGTCGACGACATGAACCCAAAATTCATCAAGTTGTTATTACCGAAAATATTGCCTTACATAACTTTTATTTATAATACAGCCTTGACTAAATCCATATTTCCTGACTCCTGGAAACTAGCAAAAATAATTCCAATCCCTAAAAATGCTAAAGACTTCAGGCCAATCTCTATCTTACCATATTTGTCAAAAGTGTTAGAGCGACTTATGGCTGATCAAATGTTAAATTACTTGACAGCACGAAAACTCTTGACTGATAAGCAGTCAGGCTTCCGTGTGGGCAGAAGTTGCACAACAGCAATAATTGAGATTGTAGAAGGCATTAGGGAAAAATTGGATAGCGGCAATATAACATTCTTGACACTTTTGGACTACAGTAAAGCTTTTGACACGGTTAACCACGATATTCTGTGTCTTAAGCTAAGTCGTCTATGTCACTTTTCGTGTACAGCTACACGACTAATTTCTTCATACTTAAGTAATCGAAAGCAGTCAGTCTCCGTAAATAAAGTATGCTCGTCTTTTCTCAGTGTCAAACGTGGAGTCCCCCAAGGATCCGTTCTTCGGCCACTTCTTTTCTCTGTATATGTTAATGATCTTCCGAATATATTGTCAAATTGTGAAATACACATGTATGCTGATGACGTCCAAATGTATGTTAGTCGTCCTATATGTAGTATAGATGAGTGTATTCGTGTTTGTAACAGTGAACTGGAAATAGTTAGTCAGTGGGCAAAAATTAACGGTTTAGGTTTAAATCCAAAGAAATCAAAATGTATAGTTATAAGTAAAAAAGCGATTAACACTGACGTTATACAAAGATTAGCTATCGAAAATACTCCAATAGACTATGTAAAAGGAGCATGCAACTTAGGTTTTAGTTTTAATCAAACTTTGACATGGGATGACCACATAAATAAAAATGTCGGTAAAATGTACGGAGTCCTTAGAAGCTTATACCTATCAAAGAACTTTTTACCAGTCAAAGTGAGGCAGACGATTGCAATAATGTACCTGACACCAGTGCTTTTTTATGGAATCGAAGTGTTCAGCGACTGCAACTTCGCCAGCCAGCGCAAGTTACAAGTTGCTTTTAATAATGTGGCGCGATATATTTACAATAGACGTAGAAATGACCACATCTCTGATGATTCCATAAAAATATTTGACATGCAGCTTAAGTCTTGGACAAACCTTAAGGTACTAATATTATTACATAAGATAGTCTACACTAAAGAGCCAACCTATCTATACCAAAAACTGAAATTTAGTACATCAAGAAGGACTAACAATATTATTAATTTTAAATTCAAATATTTAAGTACAAAGAGGCAATTCTTTGTATATGCTGTTCGCATTTGGAACCAACTTCCCCATGCCATCAAGGCAGTTAGCAACGCTACGCATTTTAAATCCGTTCTTCAAAAATATCTGCGCATTGCATAAAATTCAATATTTTAAAAATGATAAGCTTTAAAAGTTATAAATATAAGAGAGGGATGAGAGGGAAAGTGTGAGATACCTAAAAGACAATTATAAATTATAAACAAGAAAATA
The DNA here is from genome assembly GCA_018153105.1 of Drosophila rufa. Lineage (NCBI taxonomy): Eukaryota > Metazoa > Arthropoda > Insecta > Diptera > Drosophilidae > Drosophila > Drosophila rufa. Next base: position 2,791,790 of record JAECXS010000135.1, read on the forward strand.
ACCATTACATTTTAATTATATAAAAATTATCAAATTTCCTTTAAATTAACTTAATTCAATGTTCAATGTTTGTAAAAAAAAAAAAAAAAAAAGTTAGTTTTTAAGGTTGATTTATTAGTATATGTAAGTTAAACTAAATGTATATCTTTTTATTTTATTTACTTTACTGTTGTGACTAGTGCCATAATTTATAAGTATGCAACATGCTTGTCGCGCTAGGAAGATTAATGAAATAAATTAAATTAAATCTGCATAAAACTTTGAAAACTTAAAATTTATACTCTTCTAACAGAATATAGCAAATTTTGTCGAGATCGGATCACGATTTCCCATAATTTTCATAGAAACAATCTTACCAAAAACTGCTTCCCATCTGGTAAGCAATACAGCGTTGCCATACAAAAGGTAATGTCGTAAAAATGAAAATATGTCGCAAAATCGTAAAAAGTGATATTTTTAATAACATTTATTTGAACAATAATTTAATACTCTACAACATACAATACATCTCGTGGATGGACTCTTCTGGACTCACTTTAAATCTCTTATGGAACATGAGACTTTATCCAAAATATGCATTTGCAAGGCTACTTACATTTTTGGTCTATTAAGGGGACAACACGATTTTTTTTTCAAATGATGTTTACAAACACATAATACAAACCACACAGATTGAAATTAATTTCAAAAATTTTAGTAATATTGTTTTGTTTTTCACTTCTGATGACTTAAACTTTGCCAACAAAACGTAATATTACAGACGGCTGTGCGTTGCAAATGCAACAGCTGTGTTTATCAGCTGATTCCTCTGTTGTGGTGCCCTCTATCAAAATTTCTGTTATGCAACACTGAAGATTGGTGTATTGTGAATGCGTTACACTGAAACTTGTTTTAATTTTCCGACTTCCAGAAAATGGGTTTTGGTCACAAAAAGTGGTCAAATTCCCCATAGTGTATTGGAATGACGTTCCCAACAATCTAAAAAATATTAGGAACCATACACACTTTAAATCTAAACTATTAATGTATCTTAAAGGCACACTTTAACTTTAATCTAATCTTAATTTTAAGTCAGATGACTTCCATTATCTCAATTCATATATATTTATTATTATTTTTTCATATTTTGTATTTTGTTTTTTCAAATGATCCCCCGTTTTGTTTCCCAACTGCTTAAATATACTAAACATTTCTACGTATGTTTAGTGTGAAAGATTTGATAATGTTAGTATGTAAGATAAAATGATTAATGTAAACTGCAATAACACAGAGTGACTGGTGCCATAACTTAAAAGCTTGAATTAGCTTGTAGGACTAGGATAAAATGAAAATAAAATTAATTAAATTAAACAATTAGAATACGTACTACTCAGGCCCGCTCGTATGCCAAATAGCTTACTGATGACCATTACCTTACTGACTAGCTATAAAGTTCTAGTTTAATTAAAAAATATGATTAACTTTTAAAATAAAAACGACTTTTATGCTTGTGTATGTTATAAAATCAAACAAAAAAAAGGAAAAGGGCTGAGAGTCTCAAAATATTAACCCTTAAGTGAAGAATTTTACATTTTCATATGGCAGAAGAAATTCGTTGGAAAACAGTGAGTTATAATTTTTTCATTTAATTTTCCGATAGTTCCTAGGACAGCTATAGGATATATATATAATAATAATAATAAAAAAACTAGACCACAACTTTATAAATAACAAAACGAGCACAAGATTCAGAGATAAAAAAAAAAAAATTATATAATTATATATATATATATATATATATATATATATATATATATATGAAACACTAACTTTAGGTAACATAAAAATATCCTTGTAATTTGATATTTTCATAAATGGTTTCTTTTATCTTTATTTTGTGTTACATCAATAATAATTTCATTATAAGGAATTTATTTTGTTGTAAAATGACCATCACTTTCAGCACCAGTATTAGTATCAACCGTTTTAGAAAACTCAATTGTTTTCAACTATAACTAACATTTTATTAATGCCAGGATAAAGATCATGATTTTCTACTAATTACTCCAAAATTATTATTTAATAACTAAATATGAATATAAGTAGTGTGTAGAAATACTATTTCTTTCAAGATAATTATATTTTTAAAACGTATTTACAATACTTTATTTCTAATTAATTTAAATTTTTATCAACAGCATTTGTAATTTCATAAGTAGTATTAATATGTTGTTCCATTGATGTGTATGATTATCTTTTAATTTTACATACAATCTCTCACAAACTAATATATTTTAATTATATTACATTTAAATTCTTAATTACTAAAAAAAATACTGACTATACATATGACTATATTATATGCTTAACAATATTTGCAACTAAATTACTAATTAATACTCAAGTTTTTATCTTTTCATGATTTTGTTTTAAAACATTTGGTTTTCCTTATTAATAATTTGCGTCAACTCAAGGTCTATAGTCATCCTGATCTTCATATACAGAAATCAGATCAGACAAATGCAATAGGTTTGTTCATACAGCCTGTTCCACTCTTATCAAGGAGATCCTCAGTGAACTTTGACGCCGATCGAACTTCAACATTAAATGCGTCATTATATACTAGTGCCTTGCTGAACCCGGACTTGGGAATCTGTAAGATCCTCTGCATTAACGTCGGCCGCGCTTAATGTTGGAGGCCAGAGGGGGGAGTTTTATTTCCCCTACCTCTGCGTAGTTTTTCTGGACTTGTTCCGTTAGAACTCCCATCGGGAATTACTCAGCAACTGTTTGTTGGTTTTTAGCATATGTCTTATTGATTGCATATTTTTGAGATTGGTTGATTTTTCATTATTCTAATTCTTTTCCATTAAATTGCTTCTTTTTTTTAGTAATGGCAATTCATTGATTGTAAATTACTTAGATGAGAAATACCACTATGAAATAAAGACTGTTTTTGTATAATAGTTCAATTATAATTTGTAGGAACATCATTAAGCTATACATAAAGCACCTGCCTAGTATTTTCGTGGATTATAATTATCAACAATATCTCATTTATTGAATACTTCTTCAATTTGATGTCGCGTTCAAACTACTATACTATTATACTAACTAGTAACAAAAATATTATTGGTATTAGTTTAACAGGACTTAAATTACTAGTTGATTGTGAATTATGAAAATGCATCTCCACCAGTATTATTAATACCACATGTTGATTATCAGGTGTATTAAAAAAAATTTTCTCTAAATGATGGTGCAAATTCCTTGTTCACCAAAGAAGAATTGTGTTCACCACTTGCAGGATTTCTGTTGCTGATAAATCTTTTTTAAATCAAAAAAGTACTCAGAAAGTAATGCAAAACCTCAAGGAAAAATAAAAATAAACATACATTTTTTTTTTTCAATAACATAGGTTAAACAAATTTTAAAACCATTTATTATTTATTCTTTTCTTTTTTAATTTAAAAACCTCGTAAAAGTTCAATTTTTAAAATTTTATAAATATCATAGTTTGGGTGATAGCCACAGATCTGCAGATTAGCATGATATTCATTCAGCCAATCAGTCGCCATCGTGGTAGCCGATGGACCTATTATTTGTATCACAGACGCAACGTTACAGTAATTTAAGTCGTAAATAAATTAATATTTTTATTAAGTACAAAATGTTACCCAATATATAGGCAAAATTGTTCTAACGTATCAAGGTAAAAAATTAAAATTCCAAAAAGTGATCAAAATTGGTCCGTCACACGTGGTGACCATTAGAAGCATTTATACCATTGATTATTTTGATTGTACAACCAGATAAATGCATTATTACCAAATCTGTATGTTTCTGAATTAGTAAAAATAAAAGTGGTAAGTTGTAGTAAATTAAACAAAAATTAAAAACCAAGATATAAATGATCTTGTAGCAATCAATTAACAGGAATGTCAAAAATAAAACAATCAGTTTATCCTAAAACCCAACATCAATTATGTATAGTTCATCTAAAAATACCAAATAATACTCTGAACATGTTTCATAAAACATTGAAAAAGTGTTTTTACAGATTTAAAACCAATTTAAACTGTATATAGTGAAGATCAAGCCAAGCAAGGTAATAATAAGTTTAATGATTTATAGTAGAAATGCTATTGAAACGGTTAATAGTCAAAATATATTAGAATTGAAAATTGTTTTCAAATGATTGAAAATATAACAAAACAAGAAAGGAAGCTAACTACGGTAAGCGAAACTTGGGTCAAACTAAAAAAAAAAAAACTAACAAAGCTATTTACATTTTCATAACATTTATTTATACATTTTACATATGACATCTACATCTTTCCATTTTCATATAAATGTACCTTTTTCTTCAATGGTAGCTATTTGAAAGTGTTCAATTTAGTGAAACATCTATATTTATGGAAATAGAAAGTCTTCTTTTTTGCTAAGTTTTATTCAGGTTGCTTTAAAACTGAGGGACTAGATTGCGGAGCTAGATCGACTCGGCTACTGATGCTGATCAAGAATACATATGTATACTTTATAGGGTAGGCGTTGCAAACTTCTGGCTAACATTATAATACTCTGAAAGGGTACACAAATTAAAATTTCAAATACAGCAACTAGTTTTTTACTGATCACATTTTGAGATATAATTAATCCAAGCTTGTTAAACAAAAATACACAGAAAGCCTCGTAACTAAATTTGATATTGAAAGATTTTGAAGTTCAAGACCAGATGTTGCATGAGTAGTGAATAAGTTTCGAGTATGACTGATCATTTTCATTATTGTACTGCAATTACATCTTTTGCAGTTTCTTGTTTTAAACTAAATAAATTATGATGTAACACTAATATATAAATTAATTTAGTTTAAAACAAGACACTGCAAAAGATTAATTTATAAAATAAAGTAGCAATCCCATAGCAGCTTCGCCCGCTCTACAAAAAAATAAATTTGGTCAGATGTTTATATCCCCTTTGATTGACTTAAATCAAATAATCATATTCTATAAATTTATTAAAACATCAAAATAATCATTTCCGATGCCTGCAATGCATTTTGTGTAGATTGTGTGTCCATTAGTTCACTTTTCTGCTGCGCCTTTTCTTTTGGCTGTGTTGGCTGTGTTTGTCAATTCGTGGATAAACCATATTAAATTTAAACGTTTGATTGTAGAATTTGTTTTTTTCGTTCCCCAAACTGTATAGCACTGATTAATTATACTAATTCTGTGAGGATCTTAACTGCTTTCTTTATGTACAATGGCTGGTTAAATGGAATTTGAAAAAAAAATATTTCTAGGCATACGACTCAGAACAAAGTGTAGTAGGAAAAAAAAATAAAATAGAAAGGGTTTGACCCGTGGTCGAATCCAGTTTCTCCCCTTTTGGTTAGAAACGGCTAGCCAAAACTGCATTAGGGGAGTACTTTGAAATGCAAACTTTGGGGAAATGCGAATGTTCCAGACTTTCTAGTAGGCCGATTAAAAATCCTTTCTTAGTGTGCATCTTTAACCAACAACACAGGATAAAAAAAACATGTCGATAGGTCCCACCGTATGAGCTAGGCGAGCAATACTTAGAAAAAGCGTTACAGATATATATATATATATATTTAGATTACTTAACATAATTACAGATACCATGATTGATGGTAATAAATTATGTTAAGTAAGTATATATATATTAACATAATTACAGATGATTGATGATGATGATGGTAATAAATCCAATATTTCTTCTTTGAGAAAAAGTGAGAAGAAATCTTCTTGGAAAAATCTTTCTCAATTTTTCTGGGCGTACGACTTATGTATATTATTCACAAATTGTAGCTAGATTCTGTAATAGATTCTATAGTTTCTGATTTGAATGTCTGTGATTTGAGAATAATACGATAATAAAACGATACGATGGAGTGTAATTAACAGGGACTGTAATCGTTATAAGTTTGATTGTGAAAATAATTATTATTTCATAAGTTTTATTTTTGATCTAATTTTATGATTATTTTATGATTACTATCATTATTATTGTCATTATTATTATTATCATTATATGCAATTTTATTGCTCCATTATCACCCACAGATTTATAACTTACATTATCTGTATCCTGATTTCCAAGAATAAGGAGAATATAATAACTGTACTATTATTTTTGAACATTAAATGCAAATCTGAAAATAATCATTATTTCATGAGTTTTGTTATTTATTTCTTATTAGTTTCTTTATAAATAATCATTATTTTATATGTTTAATTTTATAACTCATTAGGATATCATTTGATATAATTTTTTGGCTTGATTGGTTCTATGAAAATTATAGGAAATGTCATCCGATCTCGACAAAATTCAAAATAATTCTGTTAAAAATGTATTAATTTTAAGTTTACAAAAGTTTTATGCAGATATCTTATTTTTACCCGATTTCTCCATTGAAAGCTATAGGATATATTTTCATATCATATAATTACGATTGGTAAAGTTTCATTTTGATTTCTAAAAAAAACTTAGCGAGCTATTAATTTTTTCCAAAACAATATCGGTCAAATTCCTCATAGTGGATTGGTATCTGTTGCACGCACATTAAGATAGTTTTAAAATTTGGCCACGCCCACTTTCGCCACCGAAAATCATGAGAAACGTGTAACAAAGCTATTGTCGTGATTTTCGTTTTAAAGTAAATACATATGAAATAAATACATTTGTGCGGACGTCCTCTAACAATTTAAGTGAAATCAGACGATAAACAAGGAAGTTATTGAAAAATAAAGTTTCTGTGCATTCTTCTTCTTTTGTTTTGACACAGTCCATGCGTGTTGCTTAACATGTCCCTAGCAACATTTGTCGTTTTTGGAGGTGCTCAAAACGTCTTCAGCAACATTTGTCTTCATTTGTCAAAATTTTCATTTTTGGGTATTGGGTATCTCACACTCTGTCACACTCGACTGTCACTGTCAACTTGCTTTTAATTAACGATTGTTCTAATTCGACAGAGTGTTTGTTCGGGAAATGAAAGTTTGGATACCGGGTATCTCACAGTCGAGCACATCCGACTATAGCTTTTTTACTTGTTATCTATAAAGAAGGTCAAAAAAAAAATCTGAAAAGAATTTGTACTATCTGAAAAGAATTTGTACTTCTAGGTTGCTGTTTTTCTCATAAATTGCAACAATCAAAGTGTTGTTCAACTAGGATCTTTCTTGTTGGTTTTTTTTTAAACCTAGATGTGAAAGATACATTCCATTAATCTGCGATGTACCATAAGCAATAAAGCCTGATCTTCATTCGCAATTCTCATTCTAATTTCAGTACTTATTTTTCAAGCTGCTTTCTAATTCCCTTCCAACGTCGGTTGCTGATATACCATGCGTAGTGTTTATCTGTCTAAAGATGATATAAAATCAAAATATAAATTCTGATTAAAAAAGTAATTTTATAAAGAATACCAAATGATTGATTACCACGGACTATTTGTATTTTTGTTTTATTCGAAAAAACTAATTACAAAGATAAATAGAAACATTTGTTAAATTTTACGAGGGCAAGAATTTTACCATTCTTCATCTTCATTAAGGGTAATTTATGCATTGACACCATAGTCTTTAACATCTGTAATATGTATGTATTTATTTATTTTTTTTGTTTGTTTTTCAATATATTATGATATCCTAATGAGTTATAAAACGAGAAAGAAAGCTAACTTCGGTAAACCGAAGTTGGTATACCCTTGCAGTCTGCAATTGGATCATTAAAAATAGAACCATTTTAGTAATGTTGAAAAAATATCGAATTTTGTAAATTTTACATTTTACATGTAGAATTTTACATGTTCATATAAATTGATCGATCGCTTCTATGGCAGCTATATTATATAGTTTTTCGATCTTAAAAAAATGAAACCCGTAATTTTAGAAGCATAAAAAACTGATATATCTCAAATTTTATAGAAATAAGTTTAAAAACAGAGAAGTTAAAATTTTTTTTACATTAATTTCGCCATCATTCCTATTTCAGCTATAGGATATAGTAGTCCGATTTCGGCCGTTCCGACATATATACTGCGTGCTTAAGAAATAAGACTATGCTGAAAATTTCAGCTTGATAGCTCAAAACAGACGGACAGACAGACGGACATGGCTAGATCGACTCGGCTGGTGGTGCTGATCAAGAATATGTATACCTTATGGGGTCGGAGATGCCTCCTTCACTGCGTTGCAAATATCATGGTAAAATTATAATACCCCCTGCAAAGGTATAATGAAACATATCAAATAATGATTATTTTTAAAGGGACTAATAAGAAATAAATAATAAAACTCATGAAATAATGATTATTTTCAGATTTGCATTTAATGTTCAAAAATAATAGTACAGTTATTATATTCTCCTTATTCTTGGAAATCAGGATACAGATAGTGTAAGTTATAAATCTGTGAGTGATAATGGAGCAATAAAATTGCATATAATGATAATAATAATAATGACAATAATAATGATAGTAATCATAAAATAATCATAAAATTTGATCAAAAATAAAACTTATGAAATAATAATTATTTTCACAATCAAACTTATAACGATTACAGTCCCTGTTAATTACACTCCATCGTATCGTTTTATTATCGTATTATTCTCAAATCACAGACATTCAAATCAGAAACTATAGAATCTATTACAGAATCTAGCTACAATTTGTGAATAATATACATAAGTCGTACGCCCAGAAAAATTGAGAAAGATTTTTCCAAGAAGATTTCTTCTCACTTTTTCTCAAAGAAGAAATATTGGATTTATTACCATCAATCATGGTATCTGTAATTATGTTAAGTAATCTAAATATATATATATATATATATATAGATTACTTAACATAATTTATTACCATCAATCATGGTATCTGTAATTATGTTAAGTAATCTAAATATATATATATATATATCTGTAACGCTTTTTCTAAGTATTGCTCGCCTAGCTCATACGGTGGGACCTATCGACATGTTTTTTTTATCCTGTGTTGTTGGTTAAAGATGCACACTAAGAAAGGATTTTTAATCGGCCTACTAGAAAGTCTGGAACATTCGCATTTCCCCAAAGTTTGCATTTCAAAGTACTCCCCTAATGCAGTTTTGGCTAGCCGTTTCTAACCAAAAGGGGAGAAACTGGATTCGACCACGGGTCAAACCCTTTCTATTTTATTTTTTTTTCCTACTACACTTTGTTCTGAGTCGTATGCCTAGAAATATTTTTTTTTCAAATTCCATTTAACCAGCCATTGTACATAAAGAAAGCAGTTAAGATCCTCACAGAATTAGTATAATTAATCAGTGCTATACAGTTTGGGGAACGAAAAAAACAAATTCTACAATCAAACGTTTAAATTTAATATGGTTTATCCACGAATTGACAAACACAGCCAACACAGCCAAAAGAAAAGGCGCAGCAGAAAAGTGAACTAATGGACACACAATCTACACAAAATGCATTGCAGGCATCGGAAATGATTATTTTGATGTTTTAATAAATTTATAGAATATGATTATTTGATTTAAGTCAATCATAGGGGATATAAACATCTGACCAAATTTATAATACTTTCCTCATGGTATTTTTTTTTTTTTGTAGAGCGGGCGAAGCTGCTATGGGATTGCTACTTTATTTTATAAATTAATCTTTTGCAGTGTCTTGTTTTAAACTAAATTAATTTATATATTAGTGTTACATAATAATTTATTTAGTTTAAAACAAGAAACTGCAAAAGATGTAATTGCAGTACAATAATCAAAATGATCAGTCATACTCGAAACTTATTCACTACTCATGCAACATCTGGTCTTGAACTTCAAAATCTTTCAATATCAAATTTAGTTACGAGGCTTTCTGTGTATTTTTGTTTAACAAGCTTGGATTAATTATATCTCAAAATGTGATCAGTAAAAAACTAGTTGCTGTATTTGAAATTTTAATTTGTATACCCTTTCAGAGTATTATAATGTTAGCCAGAAGTTTGCAACGCCTACCCTATAAAGTATACATATGTATTCTTGATCAGCATCAGTAGCCGAGTCAATCTAGCTCCGCAATCTAGTCCCTCAGTTTTAAAGCAACCTGAATAAAACTTTGCAAAAAAGAAGACTTTCTATTTCCATAAATATAGATGTTTCACTAAATTGAACACTTTCAAATAGCTACCATTGAAGAAAAAGGTACATTTATATGAAAATGGAAAGATGTAGAAGTCATATGTAAAATGTATAAATAAATGTTATGAAAATGTAAATAGCTTTGTTAGTTTTTTTTTTTTTAGTTTGACCCAAGTTTCGCTTACCGTAGTTAGCTTCCTTTCTTGTTTTGTTATATTTTCAATCATTTGAAAACAATTTTCAATTCTAATATATTTTGACTATTAACCGTTTCAATAGCATTTCTACTATAAATCATTAAACTTATTATTACCTTGCTTGGCTTGATCTTCACTATATACAGTTTAAATTGGTTTTAAATCTGTAAAAACACTTTTTCAATGTTTTATGAAACATGTTCAGAGTATTATTTGGTATTTTTAGATGAACTATACATAATTGATGTTGGGTTTTAGGATAAACTGATTGTTTTATTTTTGACATTCCTGTTAATTGATTGCTACAAGATCATTTATATCTTGGTTTTTAATTTTTGTTTAATTTACTACAACTTACCACTTTTATTTTTACTAATTCAGAAACATACAGATTTGGTAATAATGCATTTATCTGGTTGTACAATCAAAATAAACAATGGTATAAATGCTTCTAATGGTCACCACGTGTGACGGACCAATTTTGATCACTTTTTGGAATTTTAATTTTTTACCTTGATACGTTAGAACAATTTTGCCTATATATTGGGTAACATTTTGTATACAAATAAAAATATTAATTTATGTACGACTTAAATTACTGTAACGTTGCGTCTGTGATACAAATAATAGGTCCATCGGCTACCACGATGGCGACTGATTGGCTGAATGAATATCATGCTAATCTGCAGATCTGTGGCTATCACCCAAACTATGATATTTAGAAAATTTTAAAAATTGAGGCCATGTTCTCACATCGATACCTTTTGGTGTTGCATTCAGAACAGTTTACCATTTGTGCAATAAGAATTCCCGTTTGGTTCAAATTCTTAGACCATAAGTTCACAAATGTAAATCAGTGGACCATTTGTGTTACATACAATATCGTTTGGTTCTAGTTCTAATACCATTGGGTCGAGTGCGCTCCAAGGCCAAACATAAAAGGAAAAGAGACCGAAAATAATGAAATTTGCAATCTAACCTAATCTTATCTTACACATCTTCAGATTTAAAAAAAAAAAAAAAAGCTACATGAGGTTTTATAACGCTTTAAAAAAAATCGAAATAAAAAAAATCGTAATTTACTAAAAAAAAATCATATTTATTGGGTGAACGTATTAAGCTTTAGTTAATTTATATTTTGCAGTCAAATAAAGGCGCGATTCCGCAATAGATATGTATGAATGTATGTACCTTTTACTGACGAGCGATCGCATGCTATCTTGCTTTTACTCATGGGCATGGGCAGAATGCAACAAAGGAAGACTTAAGATTCAGCGCTGACAGCATTTTGGCGGGAGTTATCTTTTTCTAGCGGGAAAGCTTAAGAAAGCTAACAATAACTTATTCTTTATTCAACAAGCAAAATCATCATTGTTTATGCTATTTTAATAATTTACAATATATATTGTATATAATAAACATATTACAATAAAATCATAATTTTATATCAATTTGTTATATACAATAATGTATTCTTTATTTAAAATGATTCTTTGTAGCCTAAAATCTACACCTAGGAAATATATTAAATAATTCCCTATAATTAATTAATATAATTTCCCATATATTTTTAATTTTGTAAGTTTTTTTAACTTTTCCATAGAATAAGCTAATTTCCCCTACAATTCTGTCAGCACTAGTTAATTATTAATTAAATTAATTATTTAATTTACCAACTACCATTTTGTAACGACTTAACGGCCAAAACTCAAATCGAAACAAACTCGAAACAAATCGAATCAATTTGCGTCACTCACACACGCTCGAAACATGTCGAATCAGCTAACCAAAAACAACGCTAATATGATACTTTAACAGTTAGGCCGACGCTCTCACACACACACACAGGCATAACTAATAATACCAAACCGATCGAGAAGAAGAAGAAGACACATTACATATTTTCATTTCCAGGTCGAAAAAGATGGATAAGAATTATGGTGCCAATCAAAAATAGCTAATGCATACTTAACCTGTTAATATCTGTATGCAACCTGTTCAATGAGAAGTTCTTTTGACACACACACCTCTCACCCTTTTTATACCCGGTACCCATAGGGTACAAGGGTATTATAAGTTTGTGCCAACCGAGAATGTATGTAACAGGCAGAAGGAGGCATCTCCGACCCCATAAAGTATATATATTCTTGATCAGTATCACCAGCCGAGTCGATTTAGCCATGTCCGTCTGTCCGTATGTCCGTCCGTGTGAAACAACAGATCTCAGAGACTACACACAAAAAAAAAGTCTGTGTAAAGTCTATGTAAAATCAACTATTTTATTGTTAAAACCGCGCCAACCTAAGAAAAATAGTTAACTTACCCCAAATAGTAGGTTACACAGAAAAATAGTTGTTTTACTATTTAATAGTAGAACTCCAAAATAGTTGTACATTGACCATAAAAAGGTCGCATAAACAGAAAAAATGTTGTTTAACCCCAAAAAAATAGTTGACTAACAGAAAAATAGTGGCTTAACCAAAAAATAGTTGACTAACTATAAAATGGTAGCGGCCCCAGAAAAATAGTAGCTTACCCAAAAAAAATAGGAGATTGTATATAAAATAGTAAAATTCCCCAAAAAATAATACTACTCCAGTAAAATAGTTTATAATTATTTTATTTTGTTGTATTGTATTCATAAGCTTACATGATATATTTTTACTTATATTTTACTTACATTTACATTACATTTACATAATAATTATACATACAGTCTTACTTAAATAATAGTAACAATAATAATAGGTATCTTAAAATATTGTAATAACTAATAATATTTAGGTCTTATATAAGTAAATCCGTTTGGAGAAAGGTTTAAGTGCAAGGGACTTTTATAAATTTCACTTGGATCAATAAAGTGAATGTTCTCTTCTTCAGTGACAATGTATGACCTAAAATGATTACTGAATATTTCTGCTTTATACTTTAAACAAACGAATAACACTTTTCAGGGGCTACGAATAATTATGTCTTCGATTTTCACATGATTTCTTTTCGATATTACAAAATACCCGACTTTATACTTAGTTCCTAGGTAGGTTAATTGACTAGTAAAACTGAATTTATTTGAACCTAGAATGTTATCATGAATCTTATCAAAATAGGTCTTATTTTCTAGTTTTTCCTTTTCAATATTACCAAATGAATTTTTGTCTTTTAAGCCTATACCAAAAATTAATCTATTTGAAAATTTAAGCATACATTTAATTGATATGGATAAAGGAACATTTTTTCTCGAGTTTATTGAATTTGTATATATTTTTAATTCGCGATTCTTTGATTCAAATTCCCCCCTGTTAAAGAGCGCTGTCTTCAAAGCGTCCAACTGATTTTCGACGTCGCACAGTAGCGCCTTTTCTCATTTTGCGTTGCTAAAATCGAAACTTTTGAACCAAATAAGATAATCAAATAATTTAAACGGCATTTTACAGGAAAATGTTGTAAAATTTGTATATGTATTGGACAATATGCCACGCCCACCCATTCGCCTTTTTATAGGGTATCAAAGTGAAAACATCTATTTTATTCAATGAAAACAATTTTTTAAAAACATTTTTATTTAATTTTTATCTTTATTTTTATGTATTTGCTTAAATAAAAATAATTTGAAAACTTAAAAAAAATATTTAAATTTTTTAATTTTTTTTTTTTTCTATAATTTTGGCTTTTTTTACTAACAAACGGGCCTATATTAGGGGAATTTCTAATAGTTTAAGCATTTCTGGACTATAATTACTTGATTCTATATCTTTTCGCGACTTTACATGCCGCAGAGATGCAATAAACGGGTCAGATGAAGCAGCTAACATATTGAACAGGTCCTCATTTTGTCCTAAGTCTGGATGACTTGTAAGTGTTGCAGTATCTATACTTCTTATAGAATTTATTTAGCGATTCTTGAGCTTCTTCTGAAAGTTCTCCAATTGGCAAAGACTGATATTCAATTATATCTTTACCATGTTCTAGAATTTTGTGGACTGTTGGAGTCAATTTCTTATGAGGATACTTCTCAGCCAAAAGCGAAGCTGTGATGGAAGCATATTCCCCATATTTCACCGAATCAATTTTCTCCTTGCAATTGAGTACATTCAAGATCGCACCCAATCTTTGAATGATTTCCTCGTCAATTCCAGTGATTTCTGCCGCAACAATGCAATTTTCGAAAAATCTCCGAGAAGTATTTCCATTGTTTGAGTTTCCATATCTGGGTTTCGGGCAGTCCACTTTGAGTCAAAGTTGCTTTGAAAACGCTTCCTGTATTCGATATTTCCTAAATTGTTCCTTTTCCTCCTTTGTCGAATTGTTATTATCCCAGTCTTCGTTGTCTTGTGGAAGGGTATACGCCAATTTCAACAAAAATTCCATACACCTTATCCGAGCGTGTAAAGGTGAGATTCCGTAGTTGTAGTTTGCCTCCTTGGTTGTAGAATCATCCAAACTTCCGAAATTCTTTTGAGTTGTTTTGCAAATTGGACATGTTAAAGTCGATTTGGTATTGGTGAATTCATTCACTATTTTTCCATCGACCATGGTCAAGTGAAACTCGAAGCTGCATTCAACATGTTTTCCTTCCCTGATCTCCAGAATGATGGGTATAATAGCATATATTTCTCTTTGAATATTTTGCACTGTTGTATTGATGAGTTCCGGTGATTCTCTTGCGAATTGAAACATTATTGGACGGCAATAATGAACTGATGAAGGCCTATTGTTTCTCCAATGTAAAGATTCCTCTGATTGAAGCCGCAAAGGAACCACTGATGCCATGAACAAATTCCCGTCTGATATTGATTCATCATCTGCCTTTATTGTTTGTTTATAAATGCTTTGTCCAGAATATCCATCGCAGCCCCATTTACTGACCAATTCCACCTTTTCTGGTAAATTGTCCAACACATTATCCGGAAGACTCTTCAATAAACGTTGAGCCGTGTGATTCATCAGATCCTGCACAGTAGCTTTCACAGAGACTTCAGTAATCTCTGTATTAATTGGTCTTGACATTTTTTTTGCCTCCGTAATCCGTTTATATCCAGGTAATATATCCGCCCCATGTTGCATTAAACACGTTCGTAATATTTCATATTTCTCCTTGGATAATTGTAAGTCCATAAATAAGGCCAGGGCTTCTTCGTCAGTTAGTTCCATTATGCTAGCGTTTAATGGAGTGGGAATGCTTTTCCGAATCCTTTTGAGCCGACAAGGGCTTGCTATAGCAACCGATTTGGTTATGGATGATTTAGTCAGTTGATGATCCTTTATATATTTAGTAGCCAATGCTTCCGACAAATTTCCAGTGGTCAAGATGTTGGTCACCTCAGAAAGCTTCTTTCTTCTTGTGAAATCCGAGCAATCCTGTATTGCTTTCGATGGTCTTTCTTTACCGGTAGATGTGCTGGGTTCATCATCATGATCTTCTTCCGTGGCTTGCAAGTTGAAATCCCCCAGAAGCCAGTCCTCATATTTGGTTAAAAAACGTGAATGGCTTCGATACACTTCTCCCCACTTTTTCCTGAAGTTCTTGTACAGTAAGCGAATGTTGTTTTCCACTCCATAGTTGTTTCTTAAATCTCCAAACCAAAGTTCAAGCTCTCTAAAACAGTCTTCTTCGAAATCACCATAGGTTGGGGCGTTCCGAAAGATTTCGAACAGTTTTCCGCGATTGATCTTTGCCATTCTGTCTTGTCAACTTTCACTGATAGACTAATGCTGGGCATATTAAAATTGCGCAATATATAGTCCGATTTATTACCTGTTAGGTACCCTTTGGGTTTTGGGTCAATTAAAGAGTTAAACCAGACACCTGTTATACTTATGATTTTTTGTAAATATGCCCTAAATTTATGTTATGCAGTTTTTAGGTAAGGTATTGCCTACCTGGGATAACCCACAACTATTTTGTCAGCTACAAAAGTGATTTCAGCGTCTACCTGTTTTCTTTAAAAAGTAATTAATTGTTTCCTTTGGAAGTATAATTTAGCTACTATCAGGTATAAATATAAAAAACACAAAATTTCATAAACACCTATTTTATAGGTACGTTTTGTTATACAAAACAAACGAAACAAACAATTTCAAAGTATAGCGCGAGCGGGTTTGAAGCGGTTAACCCGCTTGCGCTATAGCTAGTTTTTTTTTTGGTATGTATTAAGTTGAATCGGTATTTTGGTATATTTTGCCCTGAGTTGTTTTAGTTTATTGCATTGCATTTCCGCAGCTGCAGCGTGCTGCAGCAGATGTAAGTTGATTCTGGTCCAGAAAAGATCAACGAAGGTTTTGTATGTAGTGTGTATGAGGGCCGAGCCGGGCCAAAAAAGATATAGACTACTTTAGCCAGAAAAAAGTGAAAAAATTGACCCCTGGCAGGTAGCGATTTACCTATACAAGCCCAAACCCAATTCTGTTTTTTTTTTGGGTCAGTTTACAGTTTATGAATGTATCTGTTATTTAAAGTAAAAATCATGAGGTTCGGTAATCTATTTTTTGTGTAATATTACCTGAAAGTCAACCAATTTTCCCCTTTTTTTTTGTATGATGCAAAAATGGAAACAAAGTTCGACTTTGAAGGCTCATATCTTCTACAAAAAAAAATCGTAAAATTGATTTTATTGGAAATTCTGAATCGATGGGAAATTTCCTGTCGAATAAGTATGGTTTAAATCGTTTTTGCGACTACGACTTTTTTGATTTTAGCAACGGCTTTTGTTCGAGAGGCGCTATTGTGCGCCGTCTCCAATGTAGTTGCGGAATTTCACTCCATAATTTTTTACCGACCGTCTGAACATTTCTACTATAGCTGATACCTCCATGTTTCCAGAAGGTCCGATGTGGTTGCCTTTGCAATTTCCGGTCTCTATATGTTCATTATACCAGTCTTCATATTGAGCAGAATCCAATCTCTTTTCCCAAGTCTTACAATGATGACAGTAACAGCTTTTTACCAAAATTTCAACTACTTTTCCAGTATAATACCCAATTATAGAGGAAACGCCATGTACCGTCGCCGGATACAGTTAATTCAGATATTTCTTTTGTGTCGTTTGCTTCACGCATTAATTCCTTTTCTTCTTGAACAGCCAATGCAAATAACTTTTGTTCAACTTTTTCTGTACATTTACCCATTTTTTGTACATACGCATTATAGCTTGTTCTTGTTATGAAAGCACTCCATGAGTCCGCAAAACTTATTGCATCCTGCTAATCCTAATCCAAGCATTCGCATTACAAAAGTAAATCTGTAATTGATATCATAGGTCCCAGAATCTATTCTGCCACTAGATTGAATGTAATGATCCTGATCACACTTTTCCTATGATACTTTGTTGTTGAATCCAAGATCTTCCTTTTTTGATGTTTGGAATGAAACTTGTCCATCACACTGTACACATTTAACAAATGTTGAAATTTTTGAAAAGTTAAGATTAAAATCAATTATTCTATAATGTTTTTGGATATCGACTTCGACGTCTATCTCGGGACCATTTTTTATTGTCCTTTAGTTTACGCTTCAGAGCAAACCTTTGTTTTTTTTGGCCGACTCAAGACTTTTTTGATAATCTTGCGATTTAATCTTGAAACTTTTCGAGGCATTTTGTAGAATAAAATTGTCACAATATCAAGGAAACACAAACACAGTTAGCAATCCGCGAAATAAAACATGCACTAGTTAATTGCGACGCAATTCCAATAGCTCGTCGGTTAGCGACACGTGGCAGCTGTTGTATAGAAGGTAACTTCGTTCAACTTCCCATAACTTGGTAAGTTTTGCTCCGATCGATGTAAAATTTGGACACAGTATTCTTAAGATGTTGGACATTCAAAAAAAAAAACGATAAAGAAAGCTAACTTCGGTAAACCGAAGTTGGTATACCCTTGCAGTCTGCAATTGGATCATTGAAAATCGAACCATTTCAGTAATGTTGAAAAAATATAGAATTTTGTAAATTTTACATTTTACATGTAGAATTTTACATTTTCATATAAATCAACCGATCGCTTCTATAAATGTACAAAATTCGATATTTTTTCAACATTATACTAAAATGGTTCGATTTTCAATGATCCAATTGCAGACTGCAAGGGTATACCAACTTTGGTTTACCGAAGTTTGCTTTTTTTTTTTATCGCTTTTTTCCTTTTTATCTTTGATGGTTCCCTAATTGAACCCGAGTTTTTTTCCATCTTTTATTCCTTTGCGAGGCTACTCTAGCGGAAAGGGGGTTTCGAAGGGAAACGATAACTTTTTTGGACAACACCGACGATCTGCGACCGTCGGCCTAGCGCAGTACCAGCGACGAACTGCTCGAACTTCTTCCCGCCGACTTTTGCTGGCCGTCCGTGGTCTTCTTCGTCTGCCTTTGAAATCGCCTTCTGCAGCTTTGTAGCCCCAATTTCGAGCTACTGCACCGCAGAAAAATACTCCGTTTGCAAATCGCTGCTTGGGCTTCAGGAAAAGCCCTTGTGCTGTACCTAAGCCGGAATTTAAATGAGCCTTTATTACTTATTTGCTATTGGCCACTGCTTAGCTTACCAAATGATTCTGGTCGTTCTCCTATTTATTAAATTTTTCCTTGGCTCCGTACAGCTTATGTTTAGGCACTAAGATCGCGTTAATAATTACACAGGTCGACAAAATATCGAACTTTTTTCTAGCCGGCGAATAAACGCTATTGATTCTTAAAGGTCTTTACCAGTACATTGCTAACCCGAAACTGAAAAGTTTCCATCCCGTAGCAATTTTGAGAAAATCGCTGTCAAAATATCAAGCACTGCTTGAATTGGCACTTGTCAAGACGTAGACCAGAGCTGGTATTATGGTTAAAATAAACTTTCATCTAACTACTTAAATATTGGAAAGAATTATCAGTGGGGGGTTCACTAGCTATTATGCATTTTTAAGAAATTTCATTTTGTCACATATTTTTGCCATTCTGTAGCCCTAAAACTTAACAAATCTGGTGAGAGTCTTGGCTTTGTTTAGAAACATCGGTTTGGGATTATAATTTGTAATTTGTCTGGACATTTTTGATTATAGTATTTATGGTCAAAGTTGAATTTATTTATTCCTGAAAGGTTGGAAAAAACATCAATGTTCCGAATCCAAAGCACTCTGTTCACGCGTGAACACGAATATATGTATATATATTTATATATACAAATCTATGCAGATGTGCCCTGCAAGCGCAGGCGAGCCAATCTTTAAATATAGCTGTTACTTGGGCACTTGACAAATATTGTACATGTAATCTGAACCCCTGCGTGGGGTCTCAGAAAATAAGACAAACAGATGTGCGGCCTTATGCGTAGGTCATAGATAAGAGTAAAGTTAGAATCCAATCTCCTATATAAAGCGGAGATCTCTTTAAATAAAATCAGTTTCTTACAAAAACTCACACAGGCACTAACTAAAATTTGCAAATATCAGGGCTTCAACATAGCAAAAAAATGTAAGCATAATTAAGTTTGTAAAATGCATTATAACTTATGAAGCACAGGTGCCACATTGGATGTTCTTATTTAATATTTAAGTAGAAAGTCCAAGGCTTCTTTTAAGCCTAACACTAGTTCTGGGCTACGTAAGGTTTGGGAGTTATGAAGCCTTGAAAAGTGCCAATTCAAGCAGTGCTTGAAAGTTTAACCGCGATTTTCTTAAAATTGATACGTGATGGAAACTTTTCAGTTTCGGATTAGCGGTGTACCGGTAAAGACCTTTCTTAATCAATAGCGTTATGTGGGCGGGTTTTTTTGTCGACCAGTGTTGTGTAAGTTGGACGAAAATGGTTCCCAGCTACCGAACTCCCGCGCACGATTAGCTACAGACTGCTAAAATAATAAATAAATCTCTTGTTTTCCCCCGCCAGTGGTAAGAGACCGAGTATATACTTGTACGTGTAATACAATGCAAGTTAAAATCTTGTTAAAATTCTATAAAAATACATGTGCTAGTTGCGTGTCGTTGACGTTACCAAGGCCAGAAAACATTGAAAAATTGTTTCTTTTAAATATATATTATTATAAATTGTAAGGAATCGTTAAGATCCCTTACAGCAGCGCTAAGAGAGCGCAAGATCGCTAAGATCTCCGACAGAAGAGAAAGCAGTATAAGAGATTTAGTAAAAGCGGAGAGAATGAGAGCGGGAAGTCAGCGCATAGCGGGACATGGATGCGCTGAGAATGGAGTTTTGGCGGGAGAGAGGGCTGCTGAATGGCAGCTGCAGGGAGTTATAATAGAGCGAGGCAGGACTTGTGGCAGCGGCGGGCAAGAAGGCAGCAGAGGAGGCAGCAGAAGCGGCAGCGGTGCAGGAGGCTGCGCAGGCCCCGTCGCAGGTGCAGTCTCCGGATGTGGAGCAGGTCGAGGGCAGTCAGTTGTGGAGTTTATGTCGCCGTGGATTTGTGAGTGACCACTATTAGTGAGTGACCAGTGCTAGTGCTGGTGAAAGTGACTCCTTGGGAAACGTGCCAAAGATCACTTCAGGGGACCGCAGAGCAGCTTTCTCAGCAGCAATAACGCAGTAAGTCTTCGGGAGGATTCCCTTTGACCAAGCGAGTCCAGTCTTTATTACTTCCTTCCACTTCGTACTTTGTAAGTGCCCAGGCGGACGGTAAGTTCCCCAGCACGTCAGCGAGCGAAGCTTAGCGAGAGTACCCGAGTGCGGGTAGCACCGGAGTATCTGACTGAGCGTAAGCGTGGCGTGATCACCCAGACGGCGTTATCCGGCGAGTCGGGCGTGCACTAATTGTCAGTGATAGGGCGTCTTGTGCCCCGCTTAAGTCAGGTGTGGTGGAAAAGAGGTGAAAGTCCCATTTAAAATATATATTTATACTACTTAAATCTAAAACCCGGTGTTCTTATTTTGGCACAGCGCCAACAAAATCCTTCTGGATAAGGCTGAGCTGCCCAAGCCTCGATCCTTACAATATATATACGAGTATATGTAAAATCCTCATGTTCGGTGCAGCGATAAAAATGTGAAAATCTGAACTTGAAATGTTTAAAATTAAAAAACTAATAAAACGCAACAAATAGGACGAAATTAAAAATTTTGTCCGAAACAATAATCAAGCTGCTAAAAGCACAAGTAAGACTAACGCAGGAAATAAGAATCATTGAAGCTAGTGAAATAACCAGTGAAGCAATCGTCAGGGTAGATAGTCTTAAAAATAAATTTTCATTATATCATGTGTCATTATTAAAATGTGCAGTAGTCGTTTATCAGTACTTTAACAATAAAATGTTTGAGGAAATATGTAGGGTTATTGAAACGCTAAAATAAAAAGTTGTAAGCCCAAAAGTTGTTTCTGGAACCCAAGTAAAAAAGATTAGAGAAAATGACCCAAGCAAGTTGGCAGTGGTGTTCGACAAAAATGTCGAAAAGTTAAAAGAATATTTAAATGAAACAGTTCATGAGCTTAGTGACACTAGCCGGGAGGCATGTCTACTTAGAGCTAATAAAATAAAAATGTTTATGGAGTAGAACTAATACCAAAATAAAGGGGTTCTACAAAAAATATGAGAAAAATATATCCTTTGGCGAAACTATCGAAGAATTAGAATTTGACGTCAAAAAGATCTTAAACGTCCTAGATGAAAGGATAAAGTATTCCAAAATAATAACAGGAAGTTATAATGGGGTATTGGTAAAGGATAGATTAGATGATCTTCCTGTATTACCAAAAATACAAGTTCCTTCTTTTTCTGGAGAAGTAACCATTTAAAAAAGTGGCAGATACCCCTGCTAAAGAAGGCTGTCTTCTGTGTAAAATGGTTGGACACATTGTAACAAATTGTTATTAGTTTAGAGGAATGAGTCCGACAGAACGAGGGAAATTTATCCGAAAACAGCGCTTGTGCAATTTATCTTTTAAGGATTCTTCTTTTAGTGAAACGGAGAGAGACGTTGTCGTTGTCGGACGTGTATTCTTTCGCTCTACCTTCTGATCAAGTTTTCTGTACGTAAACTTCACCGATTGAAGTCAGATTTGTGTATATCTTATCAGTTTTTCAGTGATCTCTACAAATCTGAAAAGTTTTGATAGATATAAAAGACAGTGACTTTATTATTCGCAAAACATAATTACCAGCAAAACAATTTTACATTCGTTTTGCTGCTCATTCGTTTGCTCTCGTTTACCGCAATCACTTACATCGCGTTGTTGTTGTTGCACTTCTTCTCTTTTTGTGTCGCGAACATTCATACGCACCAAAAGAAGAAAAAGCTCTAACTAAGCAGAGCTTTTTTGTTCTCCGCTTATTATTGTATTCCAATCGCCCATTAAAACATAAAAACACTTAATCGCATAATCATAAACAATGACCGACTGCTGCATCGCTTCATGCCAACTTAATGGCAAAATAACACCTAAGCAGCCGGGAGTTGGTTGCTGGCTGTGCGACAACATCGCGCACGCGAAGTGCGCAGGCTTTGGGCATAATGCTGCCCTAGTTTCTGATCGCATAAGAAACAATAAAAGCCTGGATTGGACTTGCCCTAGCTGTCTACACATCAAAGTCGACATAATGGGTTTCATAAGTCAGACTGATCTTGAGTATCAGTCCCTACGCGCTGGATTTAACGACCTTTTAAGTCGCTTTCGAAAGTCTGAATTGATTTTCAAGGACCGAAAACTGTTAAGTGACTTAATAAAAATATCACCTAAGCCCACATCGTCTAATGCGTTCTTACAAGTTCCAGGCCTTTCTTCTTCTCCTCTCTTGCTGCTCAGCCCTGCCGCTGATTATGCCTCTTGTGATGAAGATGATACCCAAGTTGCTGATGTTACCCCTGGATCTACTGTATCCAGGTCACCACTGTTTCCAGAATCCATATCGCAGGTGGCTACTACAAATAGTATGGACTCAGTATCTGCTACTCCTGGTTGTCAACCAAGCACAACACCTGTGGCTACCTCTGGATCTACTGATTCCAGGTCACCACTGATCCATTAGGAAGAGGGTACTTCTAATAATATGGACACTGGATCCACTGTTTCTGGTTGTGAACCCAGATCAACTCCGGTGGCACAACCCAACGTACATCTGTCACGCTCAGCAAATGTTCTAAGCCAGGCCCCCGCTAAGCCCATATCAGGCATCGAGCGGCAGAAACCGAACAAAATTTTTGGAATTGCCCCTCCTAAAACAATCTTTATCTCGAGATTAAATCCGGATGCGACACCTAACGATTTAAAAACGCACTTGAGCAACAGTTTAAATGCATCTGTCACCGATTTCGTTGTCACTAAGTTCAACTTCAAACAGATGAGAAATTTCTCATCCTTTAAGATCTCCCTCCAGGATAATCTTTTTGATAGAGCTCTTGATACTTCTATTTGGCCTGATCACGTAATTGTTTATGAATTTGTTAGTAAACCTAAAAATGGTAATAGAATTAGCGATAACTCCGCCGCCACACGTTCAAAAAACTAACTTCGGCCTTTAACATTCACTATCAAAATGTTCGCAGCTTATTGGGGAAACTTAATAAGCTGTATACAAATAGTGTTTCTTTTGATGCTAACGTACTTGTTTTTACGGAAACCTGGTTGAATTCATCAGTGTCTGATTACGAAATTGTCTCATCCAATTATAATACTTATCGTTGTGATCGCTCTAACCGGACAGGAGGCGGTGTCCTAATTGCTGTTAAATCGACCCTTCCGTCTGATCGTATAACACTTAATGTTGATGATAATATCGAATTTGTTTCCGTTCGTATTTCTCTACATAATGTTTTTGTATATTTATTTATTTATTTATAAAGAGCTAACAAATAATTAAAATTATGAGCTAGCAATGATGTTGAGCAATGGCAACGTGGGCCTTCAGCTCTAATTGTACATATTATTATTTTTTGGGTTTCTTATAGGTATTTATTTCTATTGTTTAGCTTAGTTAGAATCAACTTATATGCTGTGGTATAAATTTATGTTTTTTAGAAATTGTATAATTTTTGATATGTTTGGTGGTGTGGGATTGGAAAGTGATTCTAGTGGGTTGGTGTTATTAAATATTTGTTGTCTTTGGATATTTAACTTGTTGCAAGTGGAAAGTAAGTGTCTTATTGATACAATGTCGTTGCAGAGTGGGCATGTATTGGTATGGTTTGGATCGATGTAGTGTGTGTGGGTTATTTTGGTGTGTCCAAGTCTGAGTCTTGTTATTTTTATCTGGTCTAAACGTGAGATGGATAAGTGGTTGTTTTTTGTGATGTGGTAGCTGTTGAGTTGGAGTTGGTTAATTGACTGGTACCAGGCTGATGTCTTCGTAATGTCTGATAGTGTTATTGCTTGGTGTGTGTTTTTTATATATTTTAGTATGTCTATTGTGTTAAGATTTTCAATAGTTATAAGTGGTTGTTTAATTGCGTCTTTTGCTAGGGTGTCCGCCAGTTAATTTCCTGGTATCCCTACGTGGCCGGGTATCCAAAGTATTTTGAATTTGTTGGGGAATTTTTGTAGCAGGTTGCGGGCGTGTGAAGTGTAATGTTCGATATTGTTTGTGTTTTTTATTGCGTCGATGGCAGAGAGAGAGTCGGAGCATATGCAAAACTTGCCTCTTTTGTTTTTTAATATTTCGAGTCCCTCCACTATTGCTAGTAGCTCAGCGGAGAACACTGACGAGTAGTCTGGTAGAAGGCCTAGTTTTATGCAATCTGTTTCGTTTGTGATTGCGAGGCTGGTAATTGTGTTTGTGTGCGATCCGTCTGTGTAAATGTAGGTGAATTTGTGATTGTCTTTTGTCTTAATTTCTGTGAATAGTTTCCGAAAAATTTGTGGTGTTGTGTTTTTTTTTGTTGTATGTACTTAGCGTCGTGTCGATTTTTAACATATCAATGTTCCAGGGTGGTGTGGTCTGTGCACGTTGAGTAACTTGTTTGATGGGGAGGTTGTGAGCTATGGAGTTTTCTATTATGCGGTCTATTGTTGATTTGTATTGTGGTCGTTTTGGTGGTCGGTGTGATTTAAGAATTTTAATTATTGGGGAGTTTTTGGCGTTAATCAGAGATTTTATAATTTTTGTTGTTAGGAGGTCACGTCTATCATCTAGCGGGTCTGCGCGTGCTTCGTACAGGATGCTGTCGATAGGTGTCGTCCTGAATGCGCCAAGAGCAGTTCTGAAGGCAGTGTTTATCGTTGATTTTATTTTTCGTAATGTTGTTTTTGGGCAATATCCGTAGATTGGAAGGCCGTAGTCTGCTTTTGCGGTGATGGTTGCTTTTGTGACGTTTAGAAGTGTAGACGTATTGCAGTTGAATTTTGGGCTTGAGAGGCATTTTATTATGTTAATTGATTGTTTGAGGCTGTGTGAGAGTAGTTCTGTGTGCGTATTCCACCTGTATTTGTTATTGAAATGTACGCCAAGTATTTTTAGTGATGTTTCGTTTTGTATTCGTATGTTGCCCGTGGATAAAGTGCAGTTGCAGTTGTGCTTTCTGCAAACGTGCAGGTGTTTACATTTTGTGGTCGAGAGCTTGGCGCCAGAGTATTCGGCCCAGTCTAGTATGGTGGTTATGATGGGGTTAAGGTTTATGTTGATATTTTTTCTGTTTTTTAGTTTTAGTATCAAGTTAAAGTCGTCCGCATATGCGCTTAGGCTAATGTTGGGATGAAGAGTGAGTTTTTCTGCTAGTTGGTTGTATGCTATCACAAAGAGGATCACGGAAAGTGGAGAGCCTTGAGGTATGCCGTTTTGGATGGGCTGAAAGGAAGAGAAGTCGGAGTCGATACGAACCAGTATTTTTCTGTTTGTCATATAATTTTTTATGTAGTTTGTTATTTTTGGTCCTGTTTTCCAAATGGCGAGTTGATTGAGTATGGAGTGGATTCCAATTCTATCGAAAGCTTTTGCGAAATCTAGGGATATAATGGATGCGTGGTTTCTTCTTGAGATAGCTCTTGCTAATAGATGGTCTACTAGCAGTAGACTGTCCATAGCTGATTTACCTTTTCTGAAACCGGTTTGGCTGTTTTGGATAAGTTTGTCGTTTAGTACAAACCACCACAGTCGTTTTGCTATAATTTTATCCAGAACTTTAGATAGGCATGAGTTTAATGAGATTGGCCGGTATGAGTTTAGGTTGGTTTTATCTGTGTTTGGTTTTATTATTGGTATTATCAGACTATTTTTGTAGGCTTGTGGGATGTAGTTATATATCTCTATCATCATTACCTCCAGCTGATAACGGACCTAGATCCACTCGCTTATTCAGGAAAACCAACTTCGCTGAATTAAATCACTACCTCCAAAATTCTGATTGGTCCTTTCTCGATTCCGTTTCCGAACCCTCAATTTTGATAACTAGTTTCCACAGTCTGCTTAATTCAGCTAGACTTGTTTGTTCCTTCTTCGAATTCTGTGGTGACTTCATGCAAGCCCCCTTGGTTTACTCGTCAACTCTCATATTTGAAGAACATAAAAAATATACGCTTTAAAAAATAAGTTCTGGATCAGACATTGACTATTCAAAATATTTACTTGCAAAGTCAAACTTTATTCAACATAATTCGGACTGCTATCAAAACTATCTATTCCGTTGTAAAATTGAATTTAAGGAAAATCCCAACAATTCTATTCTTTTGTTAACTCTAAAAGTAAATCCTCAGCTTTTCCTCCATCTATTTATTACAATAACTCTGTCGCTAGCAGTGATGCTAATATCGCTAATTTATTTTCAGAATTTTTTCAAACCACACACTCTTCAAATTCGTTTAATATCTCCACATCTTACCCATACTATCTGCCAAGCTCCAATAGTATATTTATGCCAATTATAGATGAAATTTTTTTTTGGAAAATCTTAAGTTGGTGAAATCGTCATATTCCGCGGGCCCTGACCAAATTCCTTGCTGTATTCTGAAACATTGCGCCACTACCTTGTCAAAACCTCTTGCTAGAATTTTCCAAGAAATCTGGAAAGAATCTTTTATTATACCACTTCATAAAAAAGGTAGTCGGTCGGACATCAATAATTATCGAGGTATTGCAAAGCTCTGTGCTATACCTAAACTGCTCGAATTCGTTATCACCTCGCAGCTTCAACATCAATGTCTGTCGTTAATGTCACCATCTCAGCATGGTTTCATGAAACGCCGGTCCACAACAACCAATCTCTTAGAATTTACATCTTTCATTAGAAATGGCTTTAAACGAAAGTTTCAAGTCGACGTTGTATTTACTGACTTTAGCAAGCCGTTTGATTCAGTAAATCACGATCTACTGCTAAAAAAGCTAACTCTGCTAAATAATCTAGTAAGCTTGATCGAAAGTTACTTATCTAATCGCTGACGTCGTTAACATTTGTATGCACATTAAAAACAAAGATTCTCACGTTTTATTGCAAAGCGACCTAATCCGTCTTCAATCCTGGTGCGTTAATAACGGAATCTTAGTAGGAAAGGCTAGAGGCGTTTTAGCGTTTGTAAAACGTTGGGCTAAAGAGTTTGATGATCCCTATAAGTAGGTATAAAATGAGAGTTCTGGCTCAATTGGGGTGTGGGGAGGAGGTGGGGGAGACAATTAAGAGGCGTAATAAATTATGATAAGTTGACAGGTGACAGGTGATCGTGGGATTATGTAAATATGATCCAGAAATTTTGGGGTGACGCGAGGGTGTTCGTCAGGTGTTGTTAGATGTGGCGTGACGAGCGATCAAGATTGGGGGTGGCTGAGACGTGTGATGGTTGAGAAAAGTCGCCCTCAAATTCCGCCGGTGACTTTCTCAAAAGGAATTCACCCTCAGTAAGTGATCGCTAATGCCAGCTGCTTCAGCTGGGGAATTAGGTTGTCAATTAACTTGGCGTGTGACATAAGTAAGTTAAAAGTGTCATTGAGAAAACAGGGTTCGTTGTACTGTGATCTATAATTTTCACACCTGCTATTGGTTGAGTGGTTCGGGGGGATGATTATAGTGTGATCAAGGTTCAAAATAAAACGGTGAAGAGTGTGATAGAGGAATTGGATGGGTGAGGGATCGAGTGCGGATTCATTAACGCCCCGTTTTGTTTGTCTCAGAAAATAAACACCCTCAACCTAAGGATTCGGTTTGTGATGATCTTCTTTTCAACCAATGGGTGTTGATCATGAATTTTTGAGGGTTTGACTTGTGAGCGAAAACGGTGAAAACTGTGAGAATGAAATTTGGCGAAGGTCGAGTGAGGATCAGAATCCTTTGTTTGAGTTGTTTGACTGGAAACAAAATCTTGAAAAAGAAAACCCACCCCAGAATAAGAACACACTTGAAATTTGAATAGAAATATGTTTATTTAGATTTATTGACCGGCTTTCTTATACACTAAGTACTAAACCTCAATATCGATGACTTTTTACAGAAAAATGAGGCTCCAAATACAACCGAGTTATTATGCAATTTACAAAACGTAAAATTATCACCTTAAAGCGTTCTATAAAACATAAACATGTTCCTTGTATCAATGAGATAATTTAAATGGTCCTTAAAAATTGTATCACCAAATTGTGAAGGTGTTCGTCAAACATAAATTCTCCAAATTCTTCCAGGGGTTGAGTGAGGAGTCGGAATGTGTGGGTTATCCGAACCCCAAATTTTCACCTGCGAAATTAGGTGAAGGCGAGGGAGGATCGGGTCCCTTTGTTTACCACGCTTCCTTTTGGCTTGTCTCTGAAAAGGGAAACACATCCGGGGTCGATGCGAAACAAAATAGGTGAAGAGTAAGAAGTCGGAATCTGAGGGATTCCCGAATCCCTAATTTTCGCCCTCTAACTTCCTTACATATAAGCTATTTTCTAAAGTTATTTGTTGAATATATTTTCTAGTTATCTTAAAGTTGTTTAATCCAACGATCCAAAAAATTTTAAATTTGACTGAGCTGGTATTGTTGTTGTTGACTTTTATAGTTGTTGCTGTATATAGTTCCAATTGTTTATAGTTGCTGTTGTTTATTGTTGTTTTTAGTTGTTGCATTTTTTTTTTTGTTTATTGTTTATTGTTGTTCATTGGTGTTGCGTTGATGGTCTCTGACTGCTGCTGATACACGTATTGAAAAAGCTTGGATTCGTCAAAAACAGACGAGCCACGAGTATTAAGGCTGGTAAGTCTTCAGGTACACGCCGCTAATTAACCGTTCATCAGAATCATTTGAACGAGTAGAAGTAAGAGGTACACGCCGCTAATTAACCGTTCATCAGAATCATTTGAACGAGTAGAAGTAAGATTAGAATTGGCTCATTATATGTAAATGATCTTCCTAATTGTTTGTCTGACTGTGATGTACACCTTTATGCAGATGCTGTCCAACTATATGTAAATCGTCCCCTAAACCAAATCGATGAATGTGTAAATATTACCAACCATGAAATCAAAAAAATTAACAACTGGGCGAAGGAGAACGGGCTACATTTAAATCCTACTAAAACAAAAACCATAATAATTAATAAAACATCTCAAAGCCCCAGGTCGCTTCCACAAGTCGTGGTAAATAATGTAGTTATTACCTATGTTGAACAGGCACAAACCTGGGCAAAGAATTGAACTCCACTTTAACATGGGATGATCATATTACCAAGGCCTGTGGGAAAATGTTCGGTATGCTCAGGCAGCTTTCTCTGACTCAAAAGCTTATTCCACAGAATATCAATATGCTAGTGGCCAGCAAGCATGCTTAAGCTGAAAGTTGCATTTAACTCAGTAGCGCGTTACATTTTTAACTTAGATCACAGTGCACACGTTACAGGCTATGCATTTAAGATCTTAGATCTAAGAACTCTCTTATTTCTACAGAAATGAGCCACAATACCCAATAGATCTTTTGCAAATGTCTTCATCCGCTAGAACAAATAATATTATCTGATAAAGGCTAAAACTTGCAGCGGCTGAGAAGCATTTCTTTATATAGACTGTTCCCTATTGGAATGACGTTCCCAACAATCTAAAAAATATTAGGAACCATACACACTTTAAATCTAAACTATTAATGTATCTTAAAGGCACACTTTAACTTTAATCTAATCTTAATTTTAAGTCAGATGACTTCCATTATCTCAATTCATATATATTTATTATTCTTTTTTCATATTTTGTATTTTGTTTTTTCAAATGATCCCCGTTTTGTTTCCCAACTGTTTAAATATACTAAACATTTCTACGTATGTTTAGTGTGAAAGATTTTAGATTGTTAGTATGTTATGTAAGACAAAATGATTAATGTAAAATGTAATAACACAGAGTGACTGTGTGACTAAAATTAAATTAAATTAAAAAATTAGAATACATACTACTCAGGTCCGCTCGTATGCCAAATAGCTTACTGATTACCATTACCTTACTGACTAGCTCTAAACTTCTAGTTTATTTAAAAAATATGATAACTTTTAAAATAAAAATGACTTTTATGCTTGTGTATGCTATAAAATCAAAAAAAAACAAGTAAGAAAGCTACAGTCGAGAGTGCTCGACTGTGAGATACCCAGTACCCAGACGTTTGTTGGTTTAGATACTCCTTAATTAAAAATTAAATCGCCGCTCGAATTAGCTACCGACTTAATAATAAATTTGCGCCATTTTTTTGGTCAACAGTCGATCTTTTTTCTCTTTCACACACACTTGTTTTTGTGCGTCTCTGTTACAATAAACAAACCGCCTTCTGATTGAAAAAGTCTGGAGGCTATTAGAAGTATCAATCGCTGTCTATTGCGCAATGAGGAGCATAGCCCAGGCGTCTAAGCGATGGGCCATCGTTTTATTATGCAAGAAGTTCTGAGTTCTAATCCCGCTCATGCCAAAGAATTTTTTTACATTTTTATTTTAGATTCTTATTTATTTTTTCTGCTTTTTATTCAATTAATACATTTTATACCAGTTCGGCAAAGTTGCTTTATGAAAGTGAATTATGTTATTTTTTGTCATTTCTTAATCACGCTCGTTCTTTTCTGTAGTTTTGGTCAACAGTCGATGTTTTTTCTCTTTCACCCACACTTGTTTTGTGCGTCTCTGTTACAATAAACAAACCGCCTTCTGATTGAAAAAGTCTGGAGGCTATTAGAAGTATCAATCGCTGTCTATTGCGCAATGAGGAGCATAGCCGAGGCGTCTAAGCGATGGGCCATCGTTTTATTATGGAAGAAGTTCTGAGTTCTAATCCCGCTCATGCCAAAGAATTTTTTTACATTTTTATTTAAGATTCTTATTCATTTTTTCTGCTCTTTATTCAATTAATACATATTATACCAGTTCGGCAAAGTTGAGTTACGAAAGTGAATTTTGGTCACGCTCGTTCTTTTCTGCAGTTTGGCGAAATTTTTTTGGTCAATAGTCGATCTCTTTTCTCTTTCACACACACTTTTCTATGACAATAAAAAGCATCCTTTCATTAAGAAAATGTAGAAGCTATTAGATGTGACAATCTCTGGCAATTTTATTTCAGTTCTGCCAAAATTAGGTTAACAGTTGTCGAAGCATACTTAGTATGAAAATGGCGCTTCATATGTAACATATGTAATGGCCCAGTTGTCTAAGCAGCCGGTGCATCTACATTTTGCAAAATTGGCACGAGCTCAATCCCACACAAAACCAAAATATTTTCTGTTTTGTATTCTTATTCTAAAATTTTTTTCTAGTTGTTCTCCGGGTATAATAACAAAGGAAAAAGGAAGAAATGCAAAAAAAACGGAGAAAAAAAACAATAAAAGGTTTTGGCGAGGTCGGGGCTCGAACCCACGACCTAGACGGCTACAGGCTACTCAGCAGCGCCTTAGGGGGGGTTTTAAAAAAAGAACCTTATTGCTAATATCTCCCATGTTTATCATCCGATTTTACTGAAATTTTCAGGAAACGTCCGCTCTATTTTATTCATTTTTTATATTTATTAACTTTTACCCGAAAAAAAACGAGTATAGCTTATTTAACGTTTTTTATGATTTTTGAGGGCGGAAGTGGGCGTGGCCAAATTTTAAAACAAACTTGATCTGCGTGCAACAGATTCCAATGTTGTCACCAAATTTGGTAACTCTAGCTCTTATAGTCTCTGAGATCTGTTGTTTCACACGGACGGACAGACGGACAGACGGACAGACGGACATGGCTAAATCGACTCGGCTGGTGATACTGATCAAGAATATATATACTTTATGGGGTCGGAGATGCCTCCTTCTGTCTGTTACATACATTCTCGGTTGGCACAAACTTATAATACCCTTGTACCCTATGGGTACCGGGTATAAAAACTAACGAAGCTATTTACATTTTCATACCATTTACTTATACATTTTACATATGACTTTTACATCTTTCCATTTTCATATAAATGTACCTTTTTCTTCAATGGTAGCTATTTGAAAGTGTTCAATTTAGTGAAACATCTATATTTATGGAAATAGAAAGTCTTCTTTTTTGCAAAGTTTTATTCAGGTTGCTTTAAAACTGAGGGACTAGATTGCGGAGCTAGATCGACTCGGCTACTGATGCTGATCAAGAATACATATGTATACTTTATAGGGTAGGCGGTGCAAACTTCTGGCTAACATTATAATACTCTGAAAGGGTATACAAATTAAAATTTCAAATACAGCAACCAGTTTTTTAATGATCAAATTTTGAGATATAATTAATCCAAGCTTGTTAAACAAAGATACACAGAAAGCCTCGTAACTGAATTTCATATTAAAAGATTTTGAAGTTCAAGACCAGATGTTGCATGAGTAGTGAATAAGTTTCGAGTATGACTGATCATTTTCATTATTGTACTGCAATTACATCTTTTGCAGTTTCTTGTTTTAAACTAAATAAATTATGATGTAACACTAATATATAAATTAATTTAGTTTAAAAAAAGACACTGCAAAAGATAAATTTATAAAATAAAGTAGCAATCCCATAGCAGCTTCGCCCGCTTTACAAAAAAAAATATCCTGAGGAAAGTATTATAAATTTGGTCAGATGTTTATATCCCCTATGATTGACTTAAATCAAATAATCATATTCTATAAATTTATTAAAACATCAAAATAATCATTTCCGATGCCTGCAATGCATTTTGTGTAGATTGTGTGTCCATTACTTCACTTTTCTGCTGCGCCTTTTCTTTTGGCTGTGTTGGCTGTGTTTGTCAATTCGTGGATAAACCATATTAAATTTAAACGTTTGATTGTAGAATTTGTTTGGTTTGTTCCCCAAAACTGTATAGCACTGATTAATTATACTAATTCTGTGAGGATCTTAACTGCTTTCTTTATGTACAATGGCTGGTTAAAGGGAATTTGAAAAAAAATATTTCTAGGCATACGTTTCAGAACAAAGTGTAGTAGGAAAAAAATAAAATAAAAAGGGTTTGACCCGTGGTCGAATCCAGTTTCTCCCGTTTTGGTTAGAAACGGCTGGCCAAAACTGCATTAGGGGAGTAATTTGAAATGCAATTTTTGGGGAAATGCGAATGTTCCAGACTTTCTAGTAGGCCGCTTAAAAATCCTTTCTTAGTGTGCATCTTTAACCAACAACACAGGATAAAACAAGTTAGAAAGCTACAGTCGAGAGTGCTCGACTGTGAGATACCCAGTACCCAGACGTTTGTTGGTTTAGATACTCCTTAATTAAAAATTAAATCGCCGCTCGAATTAGCTCCCGACTTAATAATAAATTTGCGCCATTTTTTTGGTCAACAGTCGATCTTTTTTCTCTTTCACACACACTTGTTTTGTGCGTCTCTGTTACAATAAACAAACCGCCTTCTGATTGAAAAAGTCTGGAGGCTATTAGAAGTATCAATCGCTGTCTATTGCGCAATGAGGAGCATAGCCGAGGCGTCTAAGCGATGGGCCATCGTTTTATTATGGAAGAAGTTTTGAGTTCTAATCCCGCTCATGCCAAAGAATTTTTTTACATTTTTATTTAAGATTCTTATTCATTTTTTCTGCTCTTTATTCAATTAATACATTTTATACCAGTTCGGCAAAGTTGAGTTATGAAAGTGAATTTTGGTCACGCTCGTTCTTTTCTGTAGTTTGGCGCAATTTTTTTGGTCAATAGTCGATCTCTTTTCTCTTTCACACACACTTTTCTATGACAATATAAAGCATCTTTTCATTAAGAAAATGTAGAAGCTATTAGATGTGACAATCTCTGGCAATTTTATTTCAGTTCTGCCAAAATTAGGTTAACAGTTGTCGAAGCATACTTAGTATGAAAATGGCGCTTCATATGTAACATATGTAATGGCCCAGTTGTCTAAGCAGCCGGTGCATCTACATTTTGCAAAATTGGCACAAGCTCAATCCCACACAAAACCAAAATATTTTCTGTTTTGTATTCTTATTCTAAAATTTTTTTCTAGTTGTTCTCCGGGTATAATAACAAAGGAAAAAGGAAGAAATGCAAAAAAAACGGAGGAAAAAAACAATAAAAAGTTTTGGCGAGGTCGGGGCTCGAACCCACGACCTAGACGGCTACAGGCTACTCAGCAGCGCCTTAGGGGGGGTTTTAAAAAAAGAACCTTATTGCTAATATCTCCCATGTTTATCATCCGATTTTACTGAAATTTTCAGGAAACGTCCGCTCTATTTTATTCATTTTTTATATTTATTAACTTTTACCCGAAAAAAACGAGTATAGCTTATTTAACGTTTTTTATGATTTTTGAGGGCGGAAGTGGGCGTGGCCAAATTTTAAAACAAACTTGATCTGCGTGCAACAGATTCCAATGTTGTCACCAAATTTGGTAACTCTAGCTCTTATAGTCTCTGAGATCTGTTGTTTCACACGGACGGACAGACGGACAGACGGACAGACGGACATGGCTAAATCGACTCGGCTGGTGATACTGATCAAGAATATATATACTTTATGGGGTCGGAGATGCCTCCTTCTGTCTGTTACATACATTCTCGGTTGGCACAAACTTATAATACCCTTGTACCCTATGGGTACCGGGTATAAAAACTAACGAAGCTATTTACATTTTCATACCATTTACTTATACATTTTACATATGACTTTTACATCTTTCCATTTTCATATAAATATACCTTTTTCTTCAATGGTAGCTATTTGAAAGTGTTCAATTTAGTGAAACATCTATATTTATGGAAATAGAAAGTCTTCTTTTTTGCAAAGTTTTATTCAGGTTGCTTTAAAACTGAGGGACTAGATTGCGGAGCTAGATCGACTCGGCTACTGATGCTGATCAAGAATACATATGTATACTTTATAGGGTAGGCGGTGCAAACTTCTGGCTAACATTATAATACTCTGAAAGGGTATACAAATTAAAATTTCAAATACAGCAACCAGTTTTTTAATGATCAAATTTTGAGATATAATTAATCCAAGCTTGTTAAACAAAGATACACAGAAAGCCTCGTAACTGAATTTCATATTGAAAGATTTTGAAGTTCAAGACCAGATGTTGCATGAGTAGTGAATAAGTTTCGAGTATGACTGATCATTTTCATTATTGTACTGCAATTACATCTTTTGCAGTTTCTTGTTTTAAACTAAATAAATTATGATGTAACACTAATATATAAATTAATTTAGTTTAAAAAAGACACGGCAAAAGATAAATTTATAAAATAAAGTAGCAATCCCATAGCAGCTTCGCCCGCTTTACAAAAAAAAATATCCTGAGGAAAGTATTATAAATTTGGTCAGATGTTTATATCCCCTATGATTGACTTAAATCAAATAATCATATTCTATAAATTTATTAAAACATCAAAATAATCATTTCCGATGCCTGCAATGCATTTTGTGTAGATTGTGTGTCCATTACTTCACTTTTCTGCTGCGCCTTTTCTTTTGGCTGTGTTGGCTGTGTTTGTCAATTCGTGGATAAACCATATTAAATTTAAACGTTTGATTGTAGAATTTGTTTGGTTTGTTCCCCAAAACTGTATAGCACTGATTAATTATACTAATTCTGTGAGGATCTTAACTGCTTTCTTTATGTACAATGGCTGGTTAAAGGGAATATTTAAAAAAAATATTTCTAGGCATACGTTTCAGAACAAAGTGTAGTAGGAAAAAAATAAAATAAAAAGGGTTTGACCCGTGGTCGAATCCAGTTTCTCCCGTTTTGGTTAGAAACGGCTGGCCAAAACTGCATTAGGGGAGTAATTTGAAATGCAATTTTTGGGGAAATGCGAATGTTCCAGACTTTCTAGTAGGCCGCTTAAAAATCCTTTCTTAGTGTGCATCATTAACCAACAACACAGGATAAAACAAGTTAGAAAGCTACAGTCGAGAGTGCTCGACTGTGAGATACCCAGTACCCAGACGTTTGTTGGTTTAGATACTCCTTAATTAAAAATTAAATCGCCGCTCGAATTAGCTCCCGACTTAATAATAAATTTGCGCCATTTTTTTATCTCCCATGTTTATCATCCGATTTTACTGAAATTTTCAGGAAACGTCCGCTCTATTTTATTCATTTTTTATATTTATTAACTTTTACCCGAAAAAAAACGAGTATAGCTTATTTAACGTTTTTTATGATTTTTGAGGGCGGAAGTGGGCGTGGCCAAATTTTAAAACAAACTTGATCTGCGTGCAACAGATTCCAATGTTGTCACCAAATTTGGTAACTCTAGCTCTTATAGTCTCTGAGATCTGTTGTTTCACACGGACGGACAGACGGACAGACGGACAGACGGACATGGCTAAATCGACTCGGCTGGTGATACTGATCAAGAATATATATACTTTATGGGGTCGGAGATGCCTCCTTCTGTCTGTTACATACATTCTCGGTTGGCACAAACTTATAATACCCTTGTACCCTATGGGTACCGGGTATAAAAACTAACGAAGCTATTTACATTTTCATACCATTTACTTATACATTTTACATATGACTTTTACATCTTTCCATTTTCATATAAATATACCTTTTTCTTCAATGGTAGCTATTTGAAAGTGTTCAATTTAGTGAAACATCTATATTTATGGAAATAGAAAGTCTTCTTTTTTGCAAAGTTTTATTCAGGTTGCTTTAAAACTGAGGGACTAGATTGCGGAGCTAGATCGACTCGGCTACTGATGCTGATCAAGAATACATATGTATACTTTATAGGGTAGGCGGTGCAAACTTCTGGCTAACATTATAATACTCTGAAAGGGTATACAAATTAAAATTTCAAATACAGCAACCAGTTTTTTAATGATCAAATTTTGAGATATAATTAATCCAAGCTTGTTAAACAAAGATACACAGAAAGCCTCGTAACTGAATTTCATATTGAAAGATTTTGAAGTTCAAGACCAGATGTTGCATGAGTAGTGAATAAGTTTCGAGTATGACTGATCATTTTCATTATTGTACTGCAATTACATCTTTTGCAGTTTCTTGTTTTAAACTAAATAAATTATGATGTAACACTAATATATAAATTAATTTAGTTTAAAAAAAGACACTGCAAAAGATAAATTTATAAAATAAAGTAGCAATCCCATAGCAGCTTCGCCCGCTTTACAAAAAAAAATATCCTGAGGAAAGTATTATAAATTTGGTCAGATGTTTATATCCCCTATGATTGACTTAAATCAAATAATCATATTCTATAAATTTATTAAAACATCAAAATAATCATTTCCGATGCCTGCAATGCATTTTGTGCAGGTTCTGCAGGTGTATGTCCATTAATTCACTTTTCTGCTGCGCCTTTTTTTTTGGCTGTGTTGGCTGTGTTTGTCAATTCGTGGATAAACCATATTAAATTTAAACGTTTGATTGTAGAATTTGTTTGGTTTGTTCCCCAAAACTGTATAGCACTGATTAATTATACTAATTCTGTGAGGATCTTAACTGCTTTCTTTATGTACAATGGCTGGTTAAAGGGAATTTGAAAAAAAAATATTTCTAGGCATACGTTTCAGAACAAAGTGTAGTAGGAAAAAAAATAAAATAAAAAGGGTTTGACCCGTGGTCGAATCCAGTTTCTCCCGTTTTGGTTAGAAACGGCTGGCCAAAACTGCATTAGGGGAGTAATTTGAAATGCAATTTTTGGGGAAATGCGAATGTTCCAGACTTTCTAGTAGGCCGCTTAAAAATCCTTTCTTAGTGTGCATCATTAACCAACAACACAGGATAAAACAAGTTAGAAAGCTACAGTCGAGAGTGCTCGACTGTGAGATACCCAGTACCCAGACGTTTGTTGGTTTAGATACTCCTTAATTAAAAATTAAATCGCCGCTCGAATTAGCTCCCGACTTAATAATAAATTTGCGCCATTTTTTTGGTCAACAGTCGATCTTTTTTCTCTTTCACACACACTTGTTTTTGTGCGTCTCTGTTACAATAAACAAACCGCCTTCTGATTGAAAAAGTCTGGAGGCTATTAGAAGTATCAATCGCTGTCTATTGCGCAATGAGGAGCATAGCCGAGGCGTCTAAGCGATGGGCCATCGTTTTATTATGGAAGAAGTTTTGAGTTCTAATCCCGCTCATGCCAAAGATTTTTTTTACATTTTTATTTAAGATTCTTATTCATTTTTTCTGCTCTTTATTCAATTAATACATTTTATACCAGTTCGGCAAAGTTGAGTTATGAGAAAGTGATTTTTGGTCACGCTCGTTCTTTTCTGTAGTTTGGCGCAATTTTTTTGGTCAATAGTCGATCTCTTTTCTCTTTCACACACACTTTTCTATGACAATATAAAGCATCTTTTCATTAAGAAAATGTAGAAGCTATTAGATGTGACAATCTCTGGCAATTTTATTTCAGTTCTGCCAAAATTAGGTTAACAGTTGTCGAAGCATACTTAGTATGAAAATGGCGCTTCATATGTAACATATGTAATGGCCCAGTTGTCTAAGCAGCCGGTGCATCTACATTTTGCAAAATTGGCACAAGCTCAATCCCACACAAAACCAAAATATTTTCTGTTTTGTATTTTTATTCTAAAATTTTTTTCTAGTTGTTCTCCGGGTATAATAACAAAGGAAAAAGGAAGAAATGCAAAAAAAAACGGAGAAAAAAAAACAATAAAAAGTTTTGGCGAGGTCGGGGCTCGAACCCACGACCTAGACGGCTACAGGCTACTCAGCAGCG
The DNA here is from genome assembly GCA_018153105.1 of Drosophila rufa. NCBI lineage: Eukaryota > Metazoa > Arthropoda > Insecta > Diptera > Drosophilidae > Drosophila > Drosophila rufa. The sequence continues at coordinate 2,831,123 of JAECXS010000135.1, forward strand.
CCTTAGGGGGGGTTTTAAAAATCGAACCTTATTGCTAATATCTCCCATGTTTATCATCCGATTTTACTGAAATTTTCAGGAAACGTCCGCTCTATTTTATTCATTTTTTGTATTTATTAACTTTTACCCGAAAAAAAACGAGTATAGCTTATTTAACGTTTTTTATGATTTTTGAGGGCGGAAGTGGGAGTGGCCAAATTTTAAAACAAACTTGATCTGCGTGCAACAGATTCCAATGTTGTCACCAAATTTGGTAACTCTAGCTCTTATAGTCTCTGAGATCTGTTGTTTCACACGGACGGACAGACGGACAGACGGACAGACGGACATGGCTAAATCGACTCGGCTGGTGATACTGATCAAGAATATATATAGTGACATATCTGTACTGCGACTTCTCAACGTCCACCAGTTCAAAGAACGAAACCGTTCACAAACAAACAGAATCGCTAATTTCGGCTTTGATTAAAAAACGATACAGAAGCTTGAGATCCCGCAATGCAAACAAATAAAGAAAATTGATTAAGTCCGAACGTCAACAATGACGTAATTCCATAAAAAGTTGAAAATCCAATATGTTCGCAAAATCTAATAAGACCGAGATATGTAAACATAAACAAAAAAGTGACGATCACATCATCCAAATGCGATTGCGTCACCTAATGCACTAACTGTAAATTCTAAGACGCAAACCGAGGTTTCATGCTAACCAATTCTGTAACAGACAGTTAGTCTTTTTCCAGCATTCTAATAAAGAATAACCAGTAAAATAAAAAATCTCCTGCTTTTTTATTCGGGCGAAGAACGACTCATGTAAATGGCGCAGTCGGTAGGATCTCTTTGAAAAATATCCTTGCGAAAAATAAAGATGTCGGGAGCTTACTGATCAATTAAAAGGATATTTCTAAACGACTAGGATATCCAGATCAGCGCGTGGAATTGCCCACAAGTAAGCAATTTAATCGACTAGCTCGGAAGTGCAACAAAGAGATCCGCAAAAGAACCTAAGTGCAAATTAAAGGTATGAAAAAAATATAATAATAAATTAAATTTCAATCGACTACTGAATAAATCCAATTCGGTCAGTGATTAAGTTGAGTGAAATTTAATTAAACTTAAATGGCCCAACAAACGGCCCAAGACAACCACCAGCTCAAGGGCAACCACAAATTGGTGTGGCACCCAACCCATTGACGGAGCAAAACTTAAATCAGCTTTTGGCCCAGATCCGAAATATTCCAATGTTTGAAGGAGATCCATCTACCCTAGGAACGTTTGTCAGAAGAGTTAACTACCTTTTGGGTCTGTATCCTACAACCAATGATCGACAGACAAGCGTTATATTTGGAGCAATTGAACTTCAAATCACCGGTGATGCTCAGAGGATTCTGCAAGTTCTACAAGTCAACAACTGGCCAGCTCTTAGAGCAGCCCTAATCGACGAGTACAAAACGCAAACCCCTGTGGAGGAACTATTAAGGCGATTATACAATACTAATTTTCAAGGTAACCTAAGAAAATTTTGTAATGAGATCGAGCTTAAACAGTTAGTTATAAGCAACAAATTAGAACTTGAAGGAAATCAAAATGAATTATTATTGTACACAGAAGCAATGTTTAGGACTACAAAAAACCTAATACAACGAAAATTACCTGACAGAATTTTTATGACATTAGCCAGAAGCGATATTTCAACAGTACTTAAACTAAAACAAGCGGCTCAGCAAGAAGGGCTATACGAAGAAAATGAAAATTTAAAACATTATAATATCAATCTTAATAAAATTCAAAAGAAACAACAAACAAATTATACACGTAACCCTTACCCTTACACTTATTTGTACAACACCCATCAATTTAATCCTGGCCCAGCTCTTTCAATTCAACCACACCCCAATCAACCCCAAAGAATGGTTCCACAAAATTATAGGTTCCAATCGAATAACAGAAATAATACTTTTGACCAAAATAGGGGAAGTTACCAAGAGTTTCGAAGAAATTTAATTCAGGGACAGCAAAATAATACAATGAATCAAAGCCAACAGTCATGTGGACGATCGGGCTCAGTACCCAACCAACCCCAAAAGAGAGTCAGAGAAAGTAATAGTGGACAATCAAGAATGCAAGTAGACGAAAATTATCAACAAAATAAAGAGTACAAAGAAGAAGATATTTATGATGAAAATGAAAATGTTCCAATGCAAGCCTCGGACCAATTACATACATAGAAATAACTATAAATAATCAAAAATATCGTGGCCTCGTCGATACCGGTTCATCAATTAACTTAATGAAAAAGAATTTTCTTAACGGGAACATACATAAAGATCCGACAATTATACGCACTATGACAGGTCATTATGAACTAAATGAATTTGTAAAAGTTGCACCTAATAGTTTATTTACTCAAGAACAAATATTTTATTTTCACGACTTTTCTTCCAATTATGACATACTACTAGGACGAAAGTTACTAGAGGCAAACCAGGCATATATTGATTATTTAAATAATCGCACTACTATTAGTGGGCGCATTTTTTTACACAAAAACATTAGTTTGAAAAATCCAACACAAATAAATGACTTTGAGGCATTGCTAAAATCAAAAAATTATACTGATGAAATAAATTATGCTGTTCAAAATGAATTAGCAGAGGGAAAAAATTATCGTTTAGAACACTTAAATAAAGAAGAAAAAGTTAAATTATTAAAGTTAATTAACCAATATAAATGCATTCAATATCGTGATGGTGAAAATTTGACCTTTACAAATGTTGTTAAGCATGAAATAAAAACTCATCATGAAAATCCAATTTATAAAAAACCCTATGGGTATCCTTTTTCATTTGAAAAAGAAGTTGAGTCTCAAATACAGGATATGTTAAAGCAAGGAATAATTAGGCACAGCCACCTTATTGCAGTCCATTGTGGATAGTACCAAAAAAGCAAGATTCTTCAGGTAAACAAAAATTTAGGCTTGTAGTAGACTATAGGGGCTTAAATGAGATCACTATTAGTGATAAATTTGCCATTCCCAATATGGACGAAATACTAGGCAAGCTAGGACGGTGTCAATATTTTACCACCATTGATTTGGCTAAAGGTTTCCACCAGATCGAAATTGACCAAAATTCCATTAACAAAACAGCGGTTTCCACAAAGTACGGACACTACGAGTACACACGAATACCATTTGGATTAAAAAATGCACCTGCAACTTTTCAGAGATGCATGAACAATGTCCTTCGTGAATTAATAAACAAGCATTGCCTTGTATACTTGGACGATATTATTATTTTTTCTACGTCTCTTGACGAACACCTTAATTCATTAAAAATTGTTTTTGAAAAACTTAAAAACGCTAATCTAAAATTACAACTAGACAAATGTGAATTTTTGAAAAAAGAAACAGAATTTTTGGGACACATAGTTGGACCAAACGGTGTAATGCCAAATCCAGAAAAGGTCAAGGCAATCAATAAATTTCCCATTCCCAAAACTCAAAAAGAAATAAAATCATTTCTTGGTCTTTGCGGTTATTACAGAAAATTCATTCCAAACTTCGCAGACATTTCAAAGCCCTTAACTAAATGTTTGAAAGCTGGTTCTAAAGTGACATTCAAAGATGATACATTTATTGCAGCATTCAATAAATTAAAACAACTTATCATAAACGATCCCATACTGATTTGTCCAGATTTTGAAAAAAAGTTTCAATTAACTACTGATGCTAGCAATTTTGCATTAGGAGGAGTTATTTCTCAGGATAACAAACCAATCAGTTACATTAGTAGGACTCTAAATGCACATGAAGAAAACTATAGTACAATTGAAAAAGAATTATTAGCCATAGTATGGGCGACAAAAACCTTAAGACCCTATTTATTCGGAAGAAGATTTGAGATATTAAGTGACCATAAGCCGTTAGTCTGGCTAAACAATATCAAAGAACCTAATATGAAACTTCAAAGATGGAAGATAAAGTTAGGCGAATATGACTTCGAAATAAAATATTTAGAAGGAAGGCAAAATCACGTAGCCGATGCATTGTCAAGAATCAAAATTAACGAAGTATACTATGGCAGTAACAAAGCAACAGCACATAGCGCTGAAGAAGATAATGAAAATCTAATAACAATTACTGAAAAACCAATCAATCATTTCGCAAGACAGGTAGAAATGGTTCGAAGCAATACAGAAGGTGAAGAAAGGGAAAATTATTTTAAGAAAGTCAAGATTAAAATAATGTTTCATGAATTAAACATCGAAAAAGCTAAGCAAATATTAATAAAACACTTTTGTACCAAGTCAAGTGCACTTTACATCGAACACGACTCTGATTTTGAAATCATTCAACAAGCTTTTAAACAGGTCATGAACTCTACTACAAAAATTGTAAGAGCAGTAACTAAATTACAGGACATAAAAACTTACGCTGAATTTAAAGAAATTATTGTTAGCAACCACGAAAAACTATTGCACCCAGGAATTGAAAAAATGGTAAGGCTCTTTAAAGAAACCTATTATTATCCCGACTACCAGAATTTAATTCAGAATTTAATTAATGAGTGTAATGTTTGTAACCAAGCAAAAACCGAACATAGAAAAACATCGCTTTTATTAAAAACAACTCCAGAAACAGAATTTTGTAGGGAAATTTACGTCGCAGATATTTACACGATCAAAAATCAAAATTACCTAACTTGTATTGATTTATACTCAAAATTTGGAAGCGCGATTGAATTAAACGGAAAGGACTGGATGGAAGTTAAAAAAGGACTTTTACGAATATTTAATTCAATGGGAAAACCCAGAACCTTGAAAACAGATAGGGATAGTGCTTTTATGAGTATAGCGCTAACAAATTGGTTGGACACAGAAAACGTAAATATTCAGATAACAACAAGTACAAATGGAGTAACAGATGTAGAAAGGTTACACAAAACAATTAACGAAAAAATACGTGTAATCGAGACCAGCGACAATACGGAAAATAAACTTATGAAAATGGAAGTAATACTGTATACTTACAATCATAAAATAAAACACAATGCAACAGGTAGAACACCAGCTGATATTTTTATTTATGCAGGTACCCCTGCATATAATAACCAAATTATAAAAGAAGCTAAAATAGAACAACTTAATAAAAAACGACAACATTTTGAGGTAAATACCAAATTTAGAAAGGCTCCCATAATTCACGGAAAATTACACAATCCTTATAAAAAGACAGGAAATATAGAACAAATAGATAATTATCATTTTGAGGAAACTAACAGAGGTCGAAAAATAAAACATTACAAAACAAACTTCCAGAGACAAAAGAAAGTTAATAAAAGTAAATATTTGCAGGAGGACCCAGATCAAGACCCAGCGCTTTGACTTTCATCTTTCTGACATCAACGTTACTAACAATGATGCCAATGGGTAACAACCAATTTATAGAAATTAACCCTATAAAATCGTACAATGGCTATTTATTATTTATGACCGACACAATCAATATCCCAGATAGTTTTGAATACCATTGCCTCACAATTAATATTAAAAAAACGGAAGAAACTTACAAAAACTTGCTATCACAAGCGTTTGGCTTTAAGGAAATAATGCAGATTAAATATTTAACGGAAAAACTACAAAGAGTAATGAATGGGTTACAAATTGTTAGGAGAAACAAAAGAGGATTAGCTAATTTTGTAGGAACAGCTTACAAATATCTTTTGGAATATTAGATAATAATGATAAAGAAGAATTAGAAGAAAAAATCAATCTAATAGCTCAAAACAGTGTACAGGTAAATGAACTAAATAATATAATCGATACAGTTAACAAAGGCATCGATATAATAAACAAGCATCTCGAATACAACGAAAACAAAAAATTTTTTGAATTATTGGTTTTTAATTTAGAACATTTCGCAGAATACATTGAAGACCTGGAAATGGGAATGCAGTTAGCAAGATTAGGAATATTCAATCCAAAGTTATTAAAACACGACTACTTGACAAACATTAACTCTGAGATACTTCTGAACATAAAAACCTCAACTTGGCTTAGGTCAGATTCAAACGAAACCTTAATTATATCCCACATACCCAGAGAAATAAAGAAACTTCCCGTATACGAAATATTACCTTATCCAGATGAAGATAATAAAATATTACAAGATAACACCTAAAACAAATATTACGTATACAGAAACAGTCTGTATAACAAAGAAACAAGAAAACCTGTTACCAACACATGTATATTATTGTTAATCAAACAGATACTAGTTGCAGGTACACAAAAACGCTATTAACTACCCAAATTAATTATGTCGAACCAAATATCATAGTTACATGGAATTTGTCAAAAACTATACTAAATCAAAATTGTATTAAAAATGAAATTGTAATTGAAGGAAACAATATGATCAAAATACACAATTGCTCAATTGCAATTAACGATTTATCCATAAGCAATTATAATTCTGACTACACACAAACCATATACACAAGAAATAATGTCACCAAATTAGACCCAATATCATACATAGAAGCAAAAGAAATATTTTTTGAACACAATAAAGAAAACCAGATTTACAAAATAATTGTACGTGGGCTGCTACATATATTTCTGGCCTAATAATGAAAATACGAATATTTATTAAGGAAAATAGTTTTATTGTTTTTCAAAATATTCTCCATCAAGATTTACACACTTTTGCATGCGCTCAAACCAATTTTCGAAGCACTTTTTCCACTCTGATTGACACACCTCAAAAACATGGTTTTTGAATGCTTCAACAGCATCTTCTGGCGACGAAAATCGTTGACCACGCATTTTCTTCTTGATGTGAGGGAATAAAAAGAAGTCATTTGGTGCCAAGTCAGGACTGTACGGCGGATGACCCATCAATTCGACGTTTTGGCCAGTCAAAAAGGCGCTGGTTTGAGCCGATGTGTGAGAGCTCGCATTGTCATGGTGCACAATGATTCGTCTTCCCTTGTTCGTTTTTCGAATTTCACCGAAGACTTCAGGCAAACAAATGGTGGTGTACCAATCAGAATTGACCGTCCTACGTTGCTCAAGAGGAACAGTAGCCACATGACCAGTTTTTGCGAAGAAACAGGCGACCATTTGCTTCGAAGTGCTTCTTCCACGAACAACTTTCGTTGGATTTGGCTCGTCTTGGAAGACCCACACGGTCGATTGCTGTTTTGTTTCGGGCTCATACGCATAGATCCATGATTCGTCACCTGTGACGATCTTATAAACGTCTTTTGAAGCACCGCGATCGTATTTTTTCAGCATTTCTTTACACCAATCCACACGAGCCTTCTTTTGAGCGATTGTCAAATTGTGCGGGATCCAACGAGAACAAACCTTTTTTACAGCCAGGTGCTCATGCAATATCGAATGTATGCTGGTGGAAGAAATGCCTAGGGATGCCTCTATCTCACGGTATGTCACATGACGGTCTTGCATTATTAGTTCACGTACGCCATCGATGTTTTCTGGCACAACGGCTGTTTTTGGACGACCTTCGCGGAATTCGTCTTTGAGGGAGCGTCGGCCACGATTGAATTCGTTGTACCAGTTTTTCACAGTGCTATAGGATGGTGCTTCATAGTCATACAAAGATTTAAGTTCATCGCTGCACTCTTGTCGTGATAATCCACGCCGAAAGTTGTGAAAAATGATCGCACGAAAATGTTCACGAGTTAATTCCATTTTTTTGCGAAATTGATTTTTTTAAGTAACTGTAAACAACACAAATGATAGTCGTACGTCAAACCGTTCTGAGTACGTTTATGCTTAAAAATGTCGAACTTTTCAATGGAAATGTCAGATTCCACCTAACAACACTTAGTGTTGCCTAGGCCAGAAATATATATAGCAGCCCACGTAATTGTAACACTGGGTCTCTTAATATTAAGTATATCACTGTACCTACTTTATAAATTTAAAGAAATACCTAAAAGAATACTTATTAAATACAATAACACAAAAGGTGACGACCCAACAATCGAAACACAAGAGTTACAAAACTCACAAGAGTTACAAGAAATACCAAAACTATACCCCAAAATCACATAAATAACCATATGATTTTGTCTAAGTGAAGGGGGAGTGACATATCTGCACTGCGACTTCTCAACGTCCACCAGTTCAAAGAACGAAACCGTTCACAAACAAACAGAATCGCTAATTTCGGCTTTGATTAAAAAACGATACAGAAGCTTGAGATCCCGCAATGCAAACAAATAAAGAAAATTGATTAAGTCCGAACGTCAACAATGACGTAATTCCATAAAAAGTTGAAAATCCAATATGTTCGCAAAATCTAATAAGACCGAGATATGTAAACATAAACAAAAAGTGACGATCACATCATCCAAATGCGATTGCGTCACCTAATGCACTAACTGTAAATTCTAAGACGCAAACCGAGGTTTCATGCTAACCAATTCTGTAACAGACAGTTAGTCTTTTTCCAGCATTCTAATAAAGAATAACCAGTAAAATAAAAATCTCCTGATTTTTTATTCGGGCGAAGAACGACTCATGTAAATATATACTTTATGGTGTCGGAGATGCCTCCTTCTGCCTGTTACATACATTCTCGGTTGGCACAAACTTATAATACCCTTGTACCCTATGGGTACCGTGTATAAAAAACATGTCGATAGGTCCCACCGTATGAGCTAGGCGAGCAATACTTAGAAAAAGCGTTACAGATATATATATATATATATATATATATTAACATAATTACAGATACCATGATTGATGGTAATAAATCCAATATTTCTTCTTTGAGAAAAAGTGAGAAGAAATCTTCTTGGAAAAATCTTTCTCAATTTTTCTGGGCGTACGACTTATGTATATTATTCACAAATTGTAGGAGATTCTGTAATAGATTCTATAGTTTCTGATTTGAATGTCTGTGATTTGAGAATAATACGATAATAAAACGATACGATGGAGTGTAATTAACAGGGACTGTAATCGTTATAAGTTTGATTGTGAAAATAATTATTATTTCAAAAGTTTTATTTTTGATCAAATTTTATGATTATTTTATGATTACTATCATTATTATTGTCATTATAATTATTATCATTATATGCACTTTTATTGATCCATTATCACTCACAGATTTATAACTTACATTATCTGTATCCTGATTTCCAAGAATAAGGAGAATATAATAACTGTAATATTATTTTGAACATTAAATGCAAATCTGAAAATAATCATTATTTCATTAGTTTTATTATTTATTTCTTATTAGTTTCTTTATAAATAATCATTATTTTATATGTTTCATTATACCCTTGCAGGGGGTATTATAATTTTGCCATGATATTTGCAACGCAGTGAAGGAGGCATCTCCGACCCCATAAGTTATACATATTCTTGTTCAGCATCACCAGCCGAGTCGATCTAGCCATATCCGTCTGTCTGTCCGTCTGTTTTGAGCTATCAAGCTGAAATTTTCAGCATAGTCTTATTTCTTAAGCACGCAGTATATATGACGGAACGGCCGAAATCGGACTACTATATCCTATAGCTGAAATAGGAATGATGGCGAGATTAATGTAAAAAAAATTTTAACTTCTCTGTTTTTAACTTATTTCTATAAATTTTGAGATATAGCAGTTTTTTATGCTTCTAAAATTACGGTTTTCATTTTTTTAAGATTGAACCACTATATCATATAGCTGCCATAGAAGCGATCGATCGATTTATATGAACATGTAAAATGCTACATGTAAAATGTAAAATTTACAAAATTCGATATTTGTTCAACATTACTAAAATGGTTCGATTTTTAATGATCCAATTGCAGACTGCAAGGGTATTCCAACTTCGGTTTACCGAAGTTAGCTTTCTTTCTCGTTTTATAACTCATTAGGATATCATAATATATTGAAAAAAAAAAAAAAAAAAAAAATACATACATATTACAGATGTTAAAGACTATGGTGTCTATGCATAAATTACCCTTAAAGAATGGTAAAATTCTTGCCCTCGTAAAATTTAACAAATGTTTCTATTTATCTTTGTAATTAGTTTTTTCGCATAAAACAAAAATACAAATAGTCCGTGGTAATCAATCATTTGTTATTCTTTGTGAAATTACTTTTTTAATCAGAATTTATATTTTGATTTTATATCATCTTTAGACAGATAAACACTACGCATGGTATATCAGCAACCGACGTTGGAAGGGAATTAGAAAGCAGCTTGAAAAATAAGTACTGAAATTAGAATGATGAAGATCAGGCTTTATTGCTTATGGTACATCGCAGATTAATGGAATGTATCTTTCACATCTAGGTTTAAAAAAAAACCAACAAGAAAGATCCTAGTTGAACAACACTTTGATTGTTGCAATTTATGAGAAAAACAGCAACCTAGAAGTACAAATTCTTTTCACATAGTACAAATTCTTTTCAGATTTTTTTTTGACCTTCTTTATAGATAACAAGTAAAAAAGCTATAGTCGGATGTGCTCGACTGTGAGATACCCGGTATCCAAACTTTCACTTCCCGAACAAACACTCTGTCGAATTATGACAGTGACAGTCGAGTGTGACAGAGTGTGAGATACCCGATACCCAAAAATGAAAATTTTGACAAATGAAGACAATGTTGCTGAAGACGTTTTGAGCACCTCCAAAAACGACAAATGTTGCTAGGGACATGTTAAGCAACACGCATGGACTGTGTCAAAACAAAAGAAGAAGAATGCACAGAAACTTTATTTTTCAATAACTTCCTTGTTTATCGTCTGATTTCACTTAAATTGTTAGAGGACGTCCGCACAAATGTATTTATTTCATATGTATTTACTTTAAAACGAAAATCACGACAATAGCTTTGTTACACGTTTCTCATGATTTTCGGTGGCGACAGTGGGAGTGGCCAAATTTTAAAACTATCTTAATGTGCGTGCAACAGATACCAATCCACTATGAGGAATTTGACCAATATTGTTTTGGAAAAAATTAATAGCTCGCTTAGTTTTTTAGAAATCAAAATGAAACTTTACCAATCGAAATTATATGATATGAAAATGATCCGGATCTGACAACTATATCCTATAGCTTTCAATGGAGAAATCAGGTAAAAATAAGATATCTGCATAAAACTTTGTAAACTTAAAATTAATACTCTTTTAACAGAATTATTTTGAATTTTGTCGAGATCGGATGAAATTTCCTATAATTTTCATAGAACCAATCAAGCCAAAAAATTATATCAAACCTTTTTTATTTTATTTTTTTCCTACTACACTTTGTTCTGAAACGTATGCCTAGAAATATTTTTTTTTCAAATTCCCTTTAACCAGCCATTGTACATAAAGAAAGCAGTTAAGATCCTCACAGAATTAGTATAATTAATCAGTGCTATACAGTTTTGGGGAACGAAACAAACAAATTCTACAATCAAACGTTTAAATTTAATATGGTTTATCCACGAATTGACAAACACAGCCAACACAGCCAAAAGAAAAGGCGCAGCAGAAAAGTGAACTAATGGACACACAATCTGCACAAAATGCATTGCAGGCATCGGAAATGATAATTTTGATGTTTTAATAAATTTATAGAATATGATTATTTGATTTAAGTCAATCATAGGGGATATAAACATCTGACCAAATTTATAATACTTTCCTCAGGATATTTTTTTTTTGTAGAGCGGGCGAAGCTGCTATGGGATTGCTACTTTATTTTATAAATTTATCTTTTGCAGTGTCTTGTTTTAAACTAAATTAGTTTATATATTAGTGTTACATCATAATTTATTTAGTTAAAAACAAGAAACTGCAAAAGATGTAATTGCAGTACAATAATGAAAATGATCAGTCATACTCGAAACTTATTCACTACTCATGCAACATCTGGTCTTGAACTTCAAAATCGTTCAATATGAAATTCAGTTACGAGGCTTTCTGTGTATCTTTGTTTAACAAGCTTGGATTAATTATATCTCAAAATTTGATCATTAAAAAACTGGTTGCTGTATTTGAAATTTTAATTTGTATACCCTTTCAGAGTATTATAATGTTAGCCAGAAGTTTGCACCGCCTACCCTATAAAGTATACATATGTATTCTTGATCAGCATCAGTAGCCGAGTCGATCTAGCTCCGCAAGCTAGTCCCTCAGTTTTAAAGCAACCTGAATACAACTTTGCAAAAAAGAAGACTTTCTATTTCCATAAATATAGATGTTTCACTAAATTGAACACTTTCAAATAGCTACCATTGAAGAAAAAGGTACATTTATATGAAAATGGAAAGATGTAAAAGTCATATGTAAAATGTATAAGTAAATGTTATGAAAATGTAAATAGCTTCGTTAGTTTTTATACCCGGTACCCATAGGGTACAAGGGTATTATAAGTTTGTGCCAACCGAGAATGTATGTAACAGGCAGAAGGAGGCATCTCCGACCCCATAAAGTATATATATTCTTGATCAGTATCACCAGCCGAGTCGATTTAGCCATGTCCGTCTGTCCGTCTGTCCGTCCGTGTAAAACAACAGATCTCAGAGACTATAAGAGCTAGAGTTACCAAATTTGGTGACAACATTGGAATCTGTTGCACGCAGATCAAGTTTGTTTTATAATTTGGCCACGCCCACTTCCGCCCTCAAAAATCATAAAAAACGTTAAATAAGCTATACTCGTTTTTTTTCGGGTAAAAGTTAATAAATACAAAAAATGAATAAAATAGACCGGACGTTTCCTGAAAATTTCAGTAAAATCGGATGATAAACTTGGGAGATATTAGCAATAAGGTTAGAATTTTAACACACCGCCCTAAGGCACTGCTGTTGCAAGCTGTAGCCGACAGTTGGCGTATTCGAGCCTTGGCCGTGCGATATAATGGCGCCAATGTACATATGGATGTACAATGTAGTGTATGTACATTTTTAAATTGCCTTTTAGTGTGAAGCGCAAACGTTTAGGTACCGGGTATCTCACAGTCGACTGTAGCTTTCTTACTTGTTTTTTTTTTAGTTTGACCCAAGTTTCGCTTACCGTAGTTAGCTTCCTTTCTTGTTTTGTTATATTTTCAATCATTTGAAAACAATTTTCAATTCTTATATATTTTGACTATTAACCGTTTCAATAGCATTTCTACTATAAATCATTAAACTTATTATTACCTTGCTTGGCTTGATCTTCACTATATACAGTTTAAATTGGTTTTAAATCTGTAAAAACACTTTTTCAATGTTTTATGAAACATGTTCAGAGTATTATTTGGTATTTTTAGATGAACTATACATAATTGATGTTGGGTTTTAGGATAAACTGATTGTTTTATTTTTGACATTCCTGTTAATTGATTGCTACAAGATCATTTATATCTTGGTTTTTAATTTTTGTTTAATTTACTACAACTTACCACTTTTATTTTTACTAATTCAGAAACATACAGATTTGGTAATAATGCATTTATCTGGTTGTACAATCAAAATAAACAATGGTATAAATGCTTCTAATGGTCACCACGTGTGACGGACCAATTTTGATCACTTTTTGGAATTTTAATTTTTTACCTTGATACGTTAGAACAATTTTGCCTATATATTGGGTAACATTTTGTATACAAATAAAAATATTAATTTATGTACGACTTAAATTACTGTAACGTTGCGTCTGTGATACAAATAATAGGTCCATCGGCTACCACGATGGCGACTGATTGGCTGAATGAATATCATGCTAATCTGCAGATCTGTGGCTATTTATAAAATTTTAAAAATTGAACTTTTACGAGGTTTTTAAATTAAAAAAGAAAAGAATAAATAATAAATGGTTTTAAAATTTGTTTAACCTATGTTATTGAAAAAAAGAAATGTATATTTATTTTTATTTTTCCTTGAGGTTTTGCATTACTTTCTGAGTACTTTTTTGATTTAAAAAAGATTTATCAGCAACAGAAATCCTGCAAGTGGTGAACACAATTCTTCTTTGGTGAACAAGGAATTTGCACCATCATTTAGAGAAAATTTTTTTTAATACACCTGATAATCAACATGTGGTATTAATAATACTGGTGGAGATGCATTTTCATAATTCACAATCAACTAGTAATTTAAGTCCTGTTAAACTAATACCAATAATATTTTTGTTACTAGTTAGTATAATAGTATAGTAGTTTGAACGCGACAACAAATTGAAGAAGTATTCAATAAATGAGATATTGTTGATAATTATAATCCACGAAAATACTAGGCAGGTGCTTTATGTATAGCTTAATGATGTTCCTACAAATTATAATTGAACTATTATACAAAAACAGTCTTTATTTCATAGTGGTATTTCTCATCTAAGTAATTTACAATCAATGAATTGCCATTACTAAAAAAAAGAAGCAATTTAATGGAAAAGAATTAGAAAAATGAAAAATCAACCAATCTCAAAAATATGCAATCAATAAGACATATGCTAAAAACCAACAAACCGTTGCTGAGTAATTCCCCATGGGAGTTCTAACGGAACAAGTCCAGAAAAAGCACACAGAGGTAGGGGAAATAAAACTCCCCCCTTCTGGCCTCCAACATTAAGCGCGGCCGACGTTAATGCAGAGGGTCTTACAGATTCCCAAGTCCGGGTTCAGCAAGGCACTAGTATACAATGACGCATTTAATGTTGAAGTTCGATCGGCGTCAAAGTTCACTGAGGATCTCCTTGATAAGAGTGGAACAGGCTGTATGAACAAACCTGTTGCATTTGTCTTCTGACAAAAAACGATCTGTGTATCTGGCAATCTGATTTCTGTATATGAAGATCAGGATGACTATAGACCTTGAGTTGACGCAAATTATTAAATTATATATATATAAAAATGGAGCCCAAAAAATGTGTCGTAAAAAACTACTGGAGAACGGCTGGGCCGATTTGGTTCAAATTTTTTTTCAGTTGTAGGTAACTAGCAGGAGAAGGTCAGAACGTAATAAAATTTTTAGAAAATCCTCCAGGGTAATGGTGAAAAACAAATAATTAAAATATCAAATTATATAAAAGAGTAGTGTATCGAAATATATGTCAAAGTAAAAACAAATCGTTTCAATATTATTCGGTTTCTTATTCGTTTTTATCAGACGTCCGGATTTGTTTAATTTCTTCCTGTGATTTGTAGGAATAATGCCTGCTATAAGACGGCCAAACATTGGACGACGTACATGTCGAGCAACATATAGTCGGAATGTCCATAAAAGTCAAACGCAAGACGAACGTGCAGAAAGAAATGAATCGAGACGAACCCGTTTAGCACAGATTCGCTCTACACAAAGAGTACCAAGAACAGACTTGAATCGCGCTGCATTTGCATACAATTTCTCAACGTCCTACAAAGACCATAGCTGCGTTGTTATCGGTTCATTGTCTGTGGTATGTCAGCACTGCAATGCACTGAAGTTTCGATTGGAAACTCCCGGCTTATGCTGCGCAGGTGGCAAGGTAAAATTGCCGGTTTTGACTCATCCACCAGAGCCATTGTATTCGCTTCTATATGGAAATACAAGCAAATCAAACCATTTCCTGTTGCACGCACAAAAATATAACGCGTGTTTTCAAATGACGTCATTTGGAGCAGAGGTTGTTCAACAACCAGGCTACAATCCGAGTTATAAGGTAATAGCGTCACTCTTTTATCAACATGAACAACTATAATTTTTCACGAAATTGCATCACAAAATTCAGATTCAAGGGCAAATTCACCATCGAGCGGGCGCTTTGTTACCACCACCAAACAAAGATCATAAATTCCTTCAGATCTATTTCGTTGGTGATTCGGCAGTTGAACTTAATCAGCGTTGTGCAATTTTCACTGCAACTAAACGTGAAATAATACAACAATTGCAAAATCTTCTTCATGAGTGTAATGAATTGGTCAGATTGTTCAAAACAGCTTTGGATACAATGCATTCTGACGACCACAAAATCATTATCAGAGCAGATAAAAGACCAGCAGGAAGCCATTCAAGACAATTCAATGCGCCCACTATCAATGAAGTCGCAGTGGTGATTGTTGGCGAGAATGTGGAATCACGCGATATTGTTCTCAAGCGTCGGGATGATGGACAATTGCAACGCGTTTATGAGACTCATCGGTCATATGATGCACTTCAATATCCGTTGATGTTCTGTCGTGGAGAAGATGGCTATCACTTCAACATAAAGATGGTCAATCCAACGACAGGTTTGTTTAATCACTTCTTTTTCATTCTGCACGTAAATTCGAATTCATATTACAGGAGAAGAAACGAATAAGAAAGTCAGCTCAATGAATTTTTATGCATATCGATTGATGATTCGACTAGATGTTGACAATCATCTGTTCAGATACCGCCGTTTGTTTCAGCAGTACTGTAAAAGTAGAAACGGAGCGTCTCAATTTCATTCGTTTCAATCAGTCAAAGTTACGATCTGACGAGTACATCCACTTGCGTGACGCCATCGCTACTGATGGACACGCGGCAAACATTGGTTGTTTGACCATTCTGCCAGCTACTTATGTTGGGAGCCCGCGCCATATGCATGAGTACGCTCAAGATGCGATGACGTACGTGCGGAATTACGGACGACCTGATTTATTTATCACGTTTACCTGCAATCCGAAATGGCCCGAAATTACGAATTTGTTGCACCAAGGACAAACATCCAGCGATCGACATGACATCACTGCACGAGTATTCAAGCTAAAGGTAAAAATTCTTATGGATTACATCGTTAAGCAGAAGGTTTTTGGCGTAGTTCGTTGTTGGATGTACTCGGTTGAATGGCAGAAGCGTGGCTTACCACATGCGCACATTTTGCTTTGGATGTTCGACAAGATCCGACCAGAACATATTGATTCGATTATTTCTGCCGAAATACCAGATCCAGAAACTGATCCGGAGCTGCATTCCGTTGTGAAAACGAGTATGATCCATGGCCCTTGCGGAGTCCACAACCCAGAATCACCATGCATGGAAAACGGAAATTGCACAAAACGATTTCCCCGTCCGTTGGTGGCTGAAACAATCAGTGGAAACGATGGATATCCATTGTATAGGCGTCGTTCTCCAGATGACAACGGCAGATGGATCGAAATGATGGTAAAAAATAACAAAGTCATCGTCGATAACCGCTGGATCGTTCCATATTGTCCGCTTTTGTCGAAAACGTTTTCAACGCACTGCAATGTTGAGTACTGCAACTCAATAAAATCAATAAAATACATTTGCAAATATGTGAACAAAGGGAGCGACATGGCGGTGTTTGGCATTGCTGATCCGAATGCAAACGACGAGGTGACGAAATTTCAACTTGGACGTTACGTAAGTTGTAACGAGGCCATTTGGCGTCTGTTTTCATTTCCGATTCATGAACGTCATCCGACGGTCGTACACTTATCTGTTCACTTGGAAAACGGCCAGCGTGTCTACTTTACGGACGCGAATGCAGCGCAAAGAGCAGAACGGCCACCAGCGACAACGTTGACAAATTTCTTTTCTACATGCGAAAGCGATCCGTTCGCAAGAACTTTACTCTATTCGGAAATGCCACGCTATTATACATGGAACGCTGCATCGAAAAAGTTTCAACGCCGAAAAAGAGGCGATGCTGTTGATGGTTTCGCTGATATCTATTCGACTGATGGTCTCGGACGAATATACACAGTTCATCCACGCCAAGACGAATGCTTTTATATTCGCTCGCTTTTGGTGAACATAAGAGGCCCTACATCCTTCGAGTCCCTGCGTACTGTGGATGGTGTGCTGTGCGTCACTTTTCGGGAAGCTTGCCAACGTTTAAATTTGCTTGAAAACGACACACATTGGGACTCAACGCTCGCTGATGCCACTGTTTCTCTTTCTGGATCAAATCAAATTCGTGCATTATTTGCAATAATCATAGCCACATGTCATCCGTCGAACCCGACCGCACTGTGGGAAAAGTACAAGGACGATATGGCTGACGACATTTTAATAGACGTTCGCAGGACAACTATGAATTTCACTCTTGCCTTTAACGGAGAAATGCACAACGAAGCTTTAATACGGATCGAAGACATGTGTATGCTTATGTGCGGCAGTCTACTGTCGACATTGGGAATGCCAACGCCACATCGTTCAGTGCACGATGCTTTCAATCGCGAATTTCAACGGGAGCAACACTATAACCAAGATAACTTGGCCGAAAGAGTCCGAACCAATGTGCCGTTTTTGAATGCCGAGCAGAAGAACGTGTACGATTCGATAATGAAGGTTGTTGACGATGGATCGGGAGGCTTATACTTTCTCGATGCTCCTGGTGGGACAGGCAAGACATTTGTCATTTCTTTGATTCTGGCTACGATTCGATCAAGATCTCAAATTGCGTTGGCTGTTGCATCATCTGGCATTGATGCCACGTTGTTGGAAGGCGGTCGAACTGTACATTCCGCTTTGAAGCTGCCCATGAATCTTCTCACGGTTGACAAGCCAACATGCACAATAAGCAAGAATTCGGCGACAGCGAAATTGATGCGAGAATGCAAAATCATCATTTGGGATGAATGCACGATGCCGCATAAGCGAGCTTTGGAGGCAGTTGACCGAACGATGAAAGATTTACGCGGTGATTCGAAACTATTTGGTGGGTCTTTGATATTGCTGTCCGGAGATTTTCGTCAAACGCTTCCCGTCATCCCGAAATCTACGGCTGCCGATGAAGTTAATGCATGCCTTAAATCGTCTTCATTGTGGAGATATGTCAAAAAGCTGAAATTAACCACGAACATGAGAGTCACATTGCAGAATGACCCGTCCGCTGCTGAATTCTCGAGACAACTGCTGGCACTTGGCAATGGCGAAATTCCTGTTGATGTTTCGACTGGATCAATATCGTTTCCGGCAAATTTTTGCGTGTTCACATCGTCAAAGGAGGAACTCATTAACAAAGTGTTCCCCGACATTGCGCAAAATTATAAAAATATCGACTGGATTAGTGAACGGGCAATACTAGCAGCGAAGAACAAGGACGTAAATAATTTGAAATACATTATTCAAAATCAAATCGATGGAGAACTGCATTCATACAGATTCGTTGACAGCGTGACCGAGGAGGATGAAGCGACGAACTATCCGACAGAATTTTTGAACTCGCTAGATGTGCCAGGAACTCCACCGCATAATTTGCAACTGAAGGTGGGATCAATTATTATAATGCTGCGGAATCTAAATCATCCGAAATTGTGCAACGGTACGCGGTTGTCCGTCAAGAAACTGATGAATAACGTGATTCAGGCGACGATCATCAAGGGAACATTTAAAGGAGAGGTAGTCCTTATACCACGAATTCCGATTATTCCAACTGATCTACCATTCCAATTCAAGAGGATTCAGTTCCCCGTCCGATTGGCATTTGCGATGACAATCAACAAATCGCAAGGCCAATCGTTAGAAGTCTGCGGGATAAATCTAGAATTTCCCTGTTTTTCGCACGGCCAGCTGTACGTTGCATGTTCGCGTGTTGGTAAGCCGTCTTCATTGTTTGTTTTTGCGCCGGAAAATAAAACAAAAAACATAGTATATCATATCGCTCTATACTAAATAAAGAAATGCAGTGTTTGACTATTACCCTGGGGTTATATAATGGCGTCGAATTAGGGCGAGACAAAGTTCGCCGGGTCCGCTAGTAGTCATATATACACGTATAGTCAGTATTTTTTTAGTAATTAAGAATTTAAATGTAATATAATTAAAATATATTAGTTTGTGAGAGATTGTATGTAAAATTAAAAGATAATCATACACATCAATGGAACAAAATATTAATACTACTTATGAAATTAAAAATGCTGTTGATAATTATCTTGAAAGAAATAGTATTTTTACACACTATTTATATTCATATTTAATTATTAAATACTAATTTTGGAGTAATTAGTAGAAAATCATGATCTTTATCCTGGCATTAATAAAATGTTAGTTATATTGAAAACAATTGAGTTTTCTAAAACGGTTGATACTAATACTGGTGCTGAAAGTGATGGTCATTTTACAACAAAAGAAATTCCTTATAATGAAATTATTATTGATGTAACACAAAATAAAGATTTATGAAAATATCAAATTACAAGGTTATTTTTATGTTACCTAAAGTTAGTGTTTCATATATATATATATATATATATATATATATATATATATATATATTATTATTGATGTAACACAAAATAAAGATTTATGAAAATATCAAATTACAAGGTTATTTTTATGTTACCTAAAGTTAGTGTTTCATATATATATATATATATATATATATATATATATATATATATATATATATATATATATATATATATATGAAACACTAACTTTATATATATATATATATATATGAAACACTAACTTTAGGTAACATAAAAATAACCTTGTAATTTGATATTTTCATAAATCTTTATTTTGTGTTACATCAATAATTTTCATTATATATATATATATATATATATATATATATTTATTTTTTTTTTATCTCTGAATCTTGTGCTCGTTTTGTTATTTATAAAGTTGTGGTCTAGTTTTTTTATTATTATTATTATATATATATCCTATAGCTGCCCTAGGAACTATCGGAAAATTAAATGAAAAAATTATAACTCACTGTTTTCCAACGAATTTCTTCTGCCATATGAAAATGTAAAATTCTTCACTTAAGGGTTAATATTTTGAGACTCTCAGCCCTTTTCCTTTTTTTTGTTTGATTTTATAACATACACAAGCATAAAAGTCGTTTTTATTTTAAAAGTTAATCATATTTTTTAATTAAACTAGAACTTTATAGCTAGTCAGTAAGGTAATGGTCATCAGTAAGCTATTTGGCATACGAGCGGGCCTGAGTAGTACGTATTCTAATTGTTTAATTTAATTAATTTTATTTTCATTTTATCCTAGTCCTACAAGCTAATTCAAGCTTTTAAGTTATGGCACCAGTCACTCTGTGTTATTACATTTTACATTAATCATTTTGTCTTACATAACATACTAACTTTATAAAATCTTTCACACTAAACATACGTAGAAATGTTTAGTATATTTAAACAGTTGGGAAACAAAACGGGGATCATTTGAAAAAACAAAATACAAAATATGAAAAAAGAATAATAAATATATATGAATTGAGATAATGGAAGTCATCTGACTTAAAATTAAGATTAGATTAAAGTTAAAGTGTGCCTTTAAGATACATTAATAGTTTAGATTTAAAGTGTGTATGGTTCCTAATATTTTTTAGATTGTTGGGAACGTCATTCCAATAGGGAACAGTCTATATAAAGAAATGCTTCGCAGCAGCTGCAAGTTTTAGCCTTTATCAGATAATATTATTTGTTCTAGCGGATGAAGACATTTGCAAAAGATCTATTGGGTATTGTGGCTCATTTCTGTAGAAATAAGAGAGTTCTTAGATCTAAGATCTTAAATGCATAGCCTGTAACGTGTGTACTGTGATCTAAGTTAAAAATGTAACGCGCTACTGAGTTAAATGCAACTTTCAGCTTAAGCATGCTTGCTGGCCACTAGCATATTGATATTCTGTGGAATAAACTTTTGAGTCAGAGAAAGCTGCCTGAGCATACCGAACATTTTCCCACAGGCCTTGGTAATATGATCATCCCATGTTAAAGTGGAGTTCAATTCTTTGCCCAGGTTTGTGCCTGTTCAACATAGGGAATAACTACATTATTTACCACGACTTGTGGAAGCGACCTGGGGCTTTGAGATGTTTTATTAATTATTATGGTTTTTGTTTTAGTAGGATTTAAATGTAGCCCGTTCTCCTTCGCCCAGTTGTTAATTTTTTTTGATTTCATGGTTGGTAATATTTACACATTCATCGATTTGGTTTAGGGGACGACTTACATATAGTTGGACAGCATCTGCATAAAGGTATACATCACAGTCAGACAAACAATTAGGAAGATCATTTACATATAATGAGCCAATTCTAATCTTACTCCTACTCGTTCAAATGATTCTGATGAACGGTTAATTAGCGGCGTGTACCTCTTACTTCTACTCGTTCAAATGATTCTGATGAACGGTTAATTAGCGGCGTGTACCTGAAGACTTACCAGCCTTAATACTCGTGGCTCGTCTGTTTTTGACGAATCCAAGCTTTTTCAATACGTGTATCAGCAGCAGTCAGAGACCATCAACGCAACACCAATGAACAACAATAAACAATAAACAACAAAAACAATGCAACAACTAAAAACAACAATAAACAACAGCAACTATAAACAATTGGAACTATATACAGCAACAACTATTAAAGTCAACAACAACAACAATAAACAACAACAACAATACCAGCTCAGTCAAATTTAAAATTTTTTGGATCGATGGATTAAACAACTTTAAGATAACTAGAAAATATATTCAACAAATAACTTTAGAAAATAGCTTATATGTAAGGAAGTTAGAGGGCGAAAATTAGGGATTCGGGAATCCCTCAGATTCCGACTTCTTACTCTTCACCTATTTTGTTTCGCATCGACCCCGGATGTGTTTCCCTTTTCAGAGACAAGCCAAAAGGAAGCGTGGTAAACAAAGGGACCCGATCCTCCCTCGCCTTCACATAATTTCCCAGGTGAAAATTTGGGGTTCGGATAACCCACACATTCCGAGCAAAGTTCCCATGACCTTAAGGGTGCTGCAGCTCAACCTCCATAAAAGCAAGGTAGCATCGACGGAACTCCTGGTTGCCATGGAGCAAGGGTCCGTCGACACAGCCTTGGTCCAGGAGCCATGGATTGCCTCTGGCAATTCCGTGGCCGGACTAAGGTCCTCCAACTACAATCTGTTCTACGCACCATCGGTAACCAGGAATAGAACCGCCGTACTCGTGCGGAAGTGTATCCACGCTAACCTTATGTCTCATTACAGCTCTGATGACCTGAATGTGGTGATGCTAGAGAGAAGCGCCTTCTGGTAGCCTCCTCCTACATGGTCAGCTCCACCGGAGGAACTCAGGAGCCTTGTTGAACCCGGCCCGAAAGACCAGGAACTGCTCGGGGGTGCAGACGCCAACGCGCATCATAGCGTGTAGGGGAGCCCCGACATCAAAGACTGAGGTGAGTCACTCTTAGAATTTATACTTTCAACTATCTTATCTGTAGCAAATGTGGGGGAGGAGTATACATACGTAGGCCCCACTTCATCAAACGTACTATATATAACGCTCTTTACAGGACAAAGTACTATGCTATCGGGATGTAGAGTCCTCGAAAGACCATCGCCAAGCAGGCGAAAAATGATGTCATCAATGAAGAATACAAAACCCTACTTAGAGAATACAAGAAACAACTACGCAAGGCGCAAAGAAGCTCAAGGAGACGCTCCTGCGCCGATATCGAGACGGTCCCGGAAACGACTAGACTCCAGAAGTTGTTGGCAAAGCAACCTACCGTACAGTGTCAGCTTAAACGCGAGGACGGACAGTGGACTGAGGGCAGCGAAGAGGCCCCAGCACCAGTAATAGCACACTTCCCAGGATGCACGGAGGTCTCCGATGCCAATGAGCACCAGGTCCTAGCAGCTGGGATTGAAAACCCCCCAACTGATCTAATATCCTCTAGAAGAATCCAATGGGCTATTGACTCCTTTGCAAGTATAAAAGCACCAGGACTAGACGAAATATTTCCAGCCATGCTATAGGTGACCAAAGATAAGATCACCACATGGCTCTCTGCAATATACACAGCTTGTCTAAGCACGGGCTATATCCCTATCCAATGGGGGACCTCTCGGATTGTCTTCCTGCCAAAAACAGAAAAGTGCAGCCACATGAGCCCCCCTCATTTTTACTAAAAACACCCGAAAAGCTGCAGAACCTACACATCATCATTTCCAAAGGGAAATCAGTAGAAACGGCACTGCATTCGTTAGTAGCAACTATAGAGAGAGAACTACATAACAAGGAATATGCTCTATGAGTCTTTGTGGACATATCCGAAGCATTTAACAACGTCAAGACAAAAGCAATAATGGAACGCCTAGAAGCGACCAGCACGCATCCTGCCATCAACCTCTGGATAAGGAACCTTTTAAGCCTTTTAAGAACCATTGTGAAGGGGCGCACAGAGGCACACCACAAGGTGGAGTTCTGTTGCCCCTCCTATGGAATATGGTGGTGGACGACCTAATCAAGAGATTCGAAAGGAAAGCCCCAACAATAACAGTTTATGCCGACGACATAAGCATGATTATTACGGGAGTCTGTCCATCGACTCTTAGCTCTATTATGGAATTAACACTCAGGGAGATATGTGAGTGGGCGGAGAAGGTAGGACTCAGAATCAACGCGGACAAGACGGACCTCATTCTCTTTACTAAGAAATACAAGGTACCACCATGGATCCCCCGAAAGTCAACTCAACCAGGCTGCCCCGAAAACGCAAGTCAAATACCTCGGCATAGTACTGGATAGCAAGCTAGCATGGAGACCCAATGTAATGGAGAGGGTGAAAAAGGCCACCATAGCGCTATACGCATCCAAGAAGATGCTTAGCTGCACATGGGGCCTATCACCCTCTCTAATGCATTGGATTTACAGATCGGTGGTGCGTCCGACTCTGCTGTATGGAGTCTTAGTGTGGTGGCGAAAAAGAGGACGTACAACAGTCTTATGGAGAAAACTCAGCGGCAGGCACTGCTCTGCATATCAGGGGCGCTGAGGTCTACCCCAACAAAAGCGCTCGAAACCATACTCGGAATCGACCCCATATATATCCACGCCCAACTTACTGCTGGAAAGGCAGCACAACGCCTAGTTGCAGCAGGAAATATGTCGTTACAAGGATTCGGGCATAGTTCAATTGGTCGTGACATGATCAGTATATCTGACTACATGATATCCAGAACTTACCCGGATGTTAAAACATCAACATTTATGGGACCGGACGACTGGAAAAGCGGTCAGGACCATAATGAACACCTCAACATTTACACCGACGGCTCAAAGATGGAAGGAGGAGTAGGAGGGGGCATATATTGTACAGACCCTGAGATAATGCTATGAATTCCTTTTTTACCGAATGTGTTCCGCTATACAATCCGTCAATCTCAAATACGCCTCCCTGGTTTAGTAAAGAGTTGACTCGCCTTAAAAACATTAAGTCCAATCTCTATTCTATTCTCCGTCATCCGATTCAAACCAGACCTATTCTTATAACATGCCCAAATCAAACCTAATCTTCAGTCCTAGCTTAACCGAAAGCTCCCTTCTTTTGGATCTTCGACGTGTCAAGCCAGTTTATTCGCCAGGTCCCGATGGAATACCAGGCTGTGTGCTTAGGTATTGTGCCGAGGCCCTGTGCAGTCCCCTTCTAAAATTGTTTACCTTATCCTTAGAAACATCCCAGTTTCCCCTTATTTGGAAGGAATCAATCGTCATTCCTCTCCACAAAAAAGGTAGCAAAGTGGATGCTAACAACTATAGAGGAATCTCTAAGTTGTCAGCCATCCCAAAAGTTTTCGAAAACGTAATTACTCCCCATTTGCAGCACCTGTGTAGATCATTAATTTCGCCATGCCAACATGGATTTGTTAAACGAAGATCAACGAGAACTAACCTTCTGGAGCTCACTTCTTTCTTTATAAGGGGCTTTCCACAAAACATGCAGACAGATGTGATCTATACTGATTTCAGTAAAGCATTTGACTCTGTAAATCATTCCCTTCTTATTAGGAAACTCGACCCATTAGGTTTTCCTGTCGATCTTCTTAGGTGGATCTAAAGTTATCTGAATGGCAGGACGTAAAAGGTCCTCTTTAAAAACAACTTGTCGAATGTTCTCCGGGTGACCTCTGATGTCCCGCAAGGGAGCCACCTGGGTCCCTTACTTTTTACATTATTTATTAACGACTTGCCCAAAGTTTTGACTAACTCCAGAGTACTCATGTACGCTGACGACGTTAAACTTTGCGTGCAATATAAGGACGGCGCTAGCCAGTCAGATTTAAAAACAGATCTTAATAACTTCCAAAAATGGTGCACTGCAAACTTATTAAACACAAATGGCTCCAAATGCAAGCTCATGTCATTCTCTCGTGCCTCTCCAAAGCTTGCGGCTTATACGCTGAACTGCTGCTCTCTGGAAAGGATCACTCTAGTTGACGATTTGGGTATCCACCTAGATTCTAAACTGGAGTTTATTGATCATATTTCGTCCATTGTAAATAAAGCCAGGGGTGTGCTTGGATTTATTAAACGGTGGTCGAAAGAATTCGATGACCCCTACGTCACGAAGAATTTATACATTTCGTTAGTTCGTCCTATTTTAGAATATGGATTTTGCGTTTGGAGTCCCCAGTGGGACGTCCATAGCAAACGCATTGCGTCAGTTCAAAAGAATTTTTTACTTTTTGCATTCCGTGGCTTAAACTGGGATGCAAACCATAGGTTGCCATCTTATTCTAGTAGACTTCTCCTAATTAACCTACCCTCCTTAGCAAGAACGATGAACAATGCCAGGCATTGTCTTTATGTATAACCTGATCCGTGGTGACGTGGAAAGCACCGATCTTTTGGGGTAGTTGAACTTCCACGTACCATGTAGAACCACCAGATCCTACTTGCCTTTAGTTTTGCACCATTGTATAACATCGTATGAAATGCATGAACCCTTTAGAGTACTATGTGCAAATTATAATGATTTGTACAAAATAACCTCATCTGTAGATAGCCTTCCTAAACTAAAAACATTAATCTTAACCCACTTAGTATACATGCAAGATAGCAATCGAGCTGCGCGCTATTAGTCTATTAGTGGAGGGTAGTTTCCTCGCATTCTTTTACCTATACTTTTTTTTCGCGCCTATTAACACCTAACCCTAACAAGCACGTGCTTGGTTTCCAAGGGCCACTTGATCGTACTGACCGTAGTGCATCAACGTCCATAATAATAATAATATTAAGGCTGTCATCTAAGCTACCGTAGACAGCCAAGCGGCGATAAAGTCCATGCAGTCATCAGTCGTCTGTCCAAAAAATGTACTGGCGAGCAGGGAGGCACTAGATATCCTCAGCACGACAAAGTCAGTGCGGATCTACTGGGTTCCCAGCCACCAGGTCCTCGATGGTAACGAGACGGCGGACGATCTTGCAAAGAAAGGCGTCGGGCTGGCGAATGACAGAATGGGGAATGTACCTGTCTCCTTAAGAACGCTTCAAAGCGAGCTAGAGAGACGGGCCGACGTGCAAATCAAAAGAAGGTGGAGGAACTCCACAACCTGCAAGATCTCGAAGATCATGTGTTATGAACGGAATAACAAACTCAGCCACTACGTACTGCATCTACCACGGAAAGATTGCAGACCGCTAGTGCGAATCCTCACAGGACACTACCTTGCTGCGACGCACGCAGTTAAGCTAGGCATCACCACCAATGCCAACTGCAGGGAATGCGATGAATCCGAGGTAATGGAAACCTTGGAGCATCTTATCTGCAAGTGCACCGCCCTATCACGAGCAAGGATCAGACACCTAGGCGCCCCGGTATTGGCATCATTAGAAGGTGCATCCAGGAGAACGCCAGGCAAACTACTTGCTTTCGCAAAAAACACGTCGATCCTTAAGGACTTCAAAACCTCCTAAACTATCGCCAGGTTCATACTCACCCATCCGGACAACGAAGGGCCATATTGGCCTATGCAGGGCCCTGCGAGGGAGGTCCGGGTTAACCTAACCTAATGTTCTTTAAATTTTTTGTTCGTTTTATTATTAAATTATTTTTTCAGGTACCCATAATTAATGCGAGCATTCTCGAAAATATATTTTTAACATTTAGCTTAAAGAATGCGGTACACTTTCGCAAAGATTTAAACATGTGATTGATTCCCCTTATTAAGGACATAAAAAATTAAGAACATTAGCCGGAAAACGAATATATTTAATTTGTAAAAAGAATGCTTTGTTTTACCAAATCGTTAAGCGGAAGCACCGACATTTTTGAAAAAAAATATTCTGATTGGGTTGAGTTCATGGAATTACGAGTATAGTTCTAAATGTTTGCCACTAAAAACATCTAATTTACATCGTGGACTTCCAACAATGGATTTCTCCTGTCTGTTATCTGGGGGGTTTTCGTGGGGTGGAAATGAGCAGTCGCACCCACACATGTTTGTATTATAGATCTAGGGTTGTAAATACCTTACAGTAGAAATATCAGCCTGAACTTGTGAATTTACTGAATTTATGACTGCTTTCTCATGTAAGCACAATTACTGAGGAAATCGTTCCTATGGAAGTAACTAGATATAGTGGTACGATCGGCTCATTTTTTTTACTATATATCTATAATATCCATCCATACGGGGTACGGCGTCCGACTCAAACATTATGAGAGCGCAAAGGGTCAAAATCAGAGCCCTCCGCACAATCACAAATGCACTCTGGTACGCGAGGAATGTTGTCATCACAAACGACCTTCACATCCACACAGTCCTGCACCAGTAATCTCAAAAATATATATATACGATTATTTCCAATAATTTCCATTGTTAATAAACAATTGTTATATATCGATGCTGTTATTTTACCATGTTATGTTTCTTACTCCTGCCATTCTCCACGTTTTATAACCATACAAATGGTTATAATGGTAAACATATATTATCTCATTAAAAAAACCTGATATCAAGGAAAAACACCTTCAACTTCCAAAGTTTCTGATATCAAATTCTGTGACGATTAATAGTAACGTTAACAAAAGTAATATTATTACAAATAATTCAACTAGTTCCGTGTTCGACACTTATGGAGCTGTAAAAAATCTAGCCTTAAAACCAAAGAGCAGCATATCGAATCAGACACTTTTGAAGGTAAAGGTGTCATCGTCACTTTTTTCTCGGGTTTTGGAGATCAGAGAACCCTATTCCTATGTATGTTGCGCTGATGAGCACGAATCCGGTGTTCGTTTTGTTCCAGCAGGCGTACGCTTACCAGGGATATGTATTTTATACGAAGGTGTTACGTACGCCGGTTAGGACCGACGCACAGTAGCGCATTTTCTCATTTTGCGTTGCTAAAATCGTAACTTTTGAACCAAATAAGATAATCAAATAATTTAAACGGCATTTTACAGGTAAATGTTGTAAAATTTGTATATGTATTGGACAATATGCCACGCCCACCCATTCGCCTTTTTATAGGGTATCAAAGTGAAAAAATCTATTTTATTCAATGAAAACAATTTTTTAAAAACATTTTTTATTTAATTTTTTATCTTTATTTTTATGTATTTGCTTAAATAAAAATAATTTGAAAACTAAAAAAATATTTTACATTTTTTTTTTTTTTTTAAATTATTTTTGTCTATTTTTTACTAACAAACGGGCCTATATTAGGGGAATTTCTAATAGTTTAAGCATTTCTGGACTATAATTACTTGATTCTATATCTTTTCGCGACTTTACATGCCGCAGAGATGCAATAAACGGGTCAGATGATGTAGCTAACATATTGAAGAGGTCCTCATTTTGCCTAAGTCTGGATGACTTGTAAGTGTTGCAGTATCTATACTTCTTATAGAATTTATTTAGCGATTCTTGAGCTTCTTCTGAAAGTTCTCCAATTGGCAAAGACTGATATTCAATTATATCTTTACCATGTTCTAGAATTTTGTGGACTGTTGGAGTCAATTTCTTATGAGGATACTTCTCAGCCAAAAGCGAAGCTGTGATGGAAGCATATTCCCCATATTTCACCGAATCAATTTTCTCCTTGCAATTGAGTACATTCAAGATCGCACCCAATCTTTGAATGATTTCCTCGTCAATTCCAGTGATTTCTGCCGCAACAATGCAATTTTCGAAAAATCTCCGAGAAGTATTTCCATCGTTTGAGTTTCCATATCCGGGTTTCGGGCAGTCCACTTTGAGTCCAAGTTGCTTTGAAAACGCTTCCTGTATTCGATATTTCCTAAATTGTTCCTTTTCCTTCTTTGTCGAATTGTTATTATCCCAGTCTTCGTTGTCTTGTGGAAGGGTATACGCCAATTTCAACAAAAATTCCATACACCTTATCCAAGCGTGTTTTTGGGTTTTGGGTCAATTAAAGAGTTAAACCAGACACCTGTTATACCTATGATTTTTTGTAAATATGCCCTAAATTCATGTTAAGCAGTTTTTAGGTAAGGTATTGCCTACCTGGGATAACCCACAACTATTTTGTCAGCTACAAAAGTGATTTCAGCGTCTACCTGTTTTCTTTAAAAAGTAATTAATTGTTTCCTTTGGAAGTATAATTTAGCTACTATCAGGTATAAATATAAAAAACACCAAATTTCATAAACACCTATTTTATAGGTACGTTTTGTTATACAAAACAAACGAAACAAACAATTTCAAAGTATAGCGCGAGCGGGTTTGAAGCGGTTAACCCGCTTGCGCTACAGCTAGTATATTTTTTGGTATGTATTAAGTTGAATCGGTATTTTGGTATATTTTACCCTGAGTTGTTTTAGTTTATTGCATTGCATTTCCGCAGCTGCAGCGTGCTGCAGCAGATGTAAGTTGATTCTGGTCCAGAAAAGATCAACGAAGGTTTTGTATGTAGTGTGTATGAGGGCCGAGCCCGGCCAAAAAAGATATAGACTACTTTAGCCAGAAAAAAGTGAAAAAAATGGACCCCTGGCAGGTAGCGATTTACCTGTACAAGCCCAAACCCAATTCTGTTTTTTTTGGGTCAGTTTATAGTTTAAGAATGTATCTGTTATTTAAAGTAAAAAGGTTCGGTAATCTATTTTTTGTGTAATATTACCTGAAAGTCAACCAATTTCCCCTTTTTTTTTTGTATGATGCAAAAATGGAAACAAAGTTCGACTTTGAAGGCTCATATCTTCTACAAAAAAAATCTTAAAATTGATTTTATTGGAAATTCTGAATCGATGGGAAATTTCCTGTCGAATAAGTATGGTTTAAATCGTTTTTGCGACTACGACTTTTTTGATTTTAGCAACGGCTTTTGTTCGAGAGGCGCTACTGTGCGACGTGAGTCATTTGGTTAACGCGAACAAAAATCAAGAATAGCCAATGCGCTAGTGCTCTAGAAAATCAACCCGGGCAAGATTGCACACAATTTTGGCTCTGGCAGATGACACCGCCTAAACTCGCCAAATTGGGCCATGCAACCCAGCACAGCCGATTTTGCTGAACTAGCAAACATTAGAACAAAGACGACCAAAATATAACTCCAGCCAATAGGCGAAAAGAGGGGAATGGATGACACTAGGTGAGAACACTTTTGTGTTCCATTCCGGAGATTCCTAGGCAATACTTGGCACAGTCTTTGGATATAAAATACCCCAATATAGCCATACTGGAGAGAGTCGAAGTCAGAGCTAAGGACGGGAAGTCTGTTCGGAAAGAGTCGAAATCCAGCAAGACCAAAGAGAATGCATACAAAGCGCATAAGTTTAAAAGTCGGATAGCTTTTCGCGACCGCGGAAAATGTGCGATGCAGTCAGTTACAACATCCCGTCGAACAGTGCCGCGTACCATGTGAATCCTAATGAACCTAATTTAGCAATACTACGAGTAAAACAATCTGCCGCATCCCTGAAGGACATTCAACATTTTGCAATAAACTGTGCAACTATCCGTATCACTAGGCATAGCCTAGTCTCTGATAGCCAAGAGATCGAACAAGTAATTGAGGAGCATCGACCAACATGAAGGAGCAACCAATTCACCAACAAAGATGATCCTGGTTCAATAACGACATAACAGAAACAATCTGACAAGAAACATATAAAAGCAAAACCGCCACAACAATTTCCTGAACATATAAACTCATTTCTCAACATCAATACACTTCTTATATATCTTTTTTTTTTTTTTTTTAAATCATTAAGTAAAAAGTTTGTGCATTTAGTGAATTTATAACCCCAAAAACAAAGCACGATATTATATATATATATATATTCTTAATTCTACTTAATTTTCCCAAAAAATAAAACCTCAACTCCGGAACCAGAGCTCTCAACGATGGAATAACAGAGGGTGAGTCAACGGGGCATTTTGCCCAATACTATCAGACATATTTATATAAATATATAATCGGGTCTCATATACACTACATACCATATGACAAAAATATTAACTTCCAAAGATACACTATATTCTTTAATACACCTAAATATTAATTACATTTACAATTTAATTACAATTTTAAATCAATTCAGAATAGCACTGGCTATAACAAACACACCTTTTGACACTCTTAAATGTCCAATACACAATTGTGCAACCTTTCTAATAAACTTGTAATGTGAACTTGAACCAAGAAAAATGCATTAGTAGAAGCCCATTAAAAGGGGGGCATTGGTACGAATGGAAGACTGGGTCAAGAAAATGACATAACTTTTGACGAACGAGATGAACAAAAGGGGATCGTATTGTACGAACCGCGACGATCCAAAGGCGCACAAAGTTTGCAAATGGGGAGGGAAAACGGCCAAAACGTAGCCCGATTGTTTTCACGATCAAGCATAAATCTGCTTGCGGGGCAATGTAGACAGAAAGACACGTAAATAATTGTTCTGATTACGTTTGGAGAGGATAGTGGCGTCCAAAGAACCCACCCCAAATCCGGCAACCTCAGCTGCACTAATCGTGCCTACTATCCGGGCGGCCACTTCGTTAGCCCTATGTCCTCCAAGGACTAAGGCACAACGACACCACCGACGTAACAAGGGCTGCACGAAAAACAATTTCTGGATCCGTGACTTATTTACATAGGTGTATAAGCACTGCAGAAAGCTGCATCAAGACTCTATGGAATTCGGTTAAGAAATATTAAAACAAGAAAGAAGCTAACTTAGGTAAGTCGAAGTTTGTATACCCTTGCAGTCTGCAATTGCATCATTGAAAGTCGATGAATTTTGGTAAAATAAAAAAAAAACGAGAAAGAACGCTAACTTCGGCAAACCGAAGTTTGTATACCCTTGCAGTCTGCAATTGGATCATTGAAAATCGGTTCTATGGCAGCTATATGATATAGTTGTCCGATCTTAAAAAAATTATAACTGTAATTCTAGAACCATAAAAAACTGCTATATTTCAAAATTTATAGAAATACGTTTAAAAACAGAGAAGTTAAAATTTTGTTTTCAATAATTTCGCCATCATTCCTATGGCAGCTATAGGATATAGTAGTCCGATTTCGGTCGATCCGACATATATACTGCGTGCTAAAGAAAAAAGACTATGATGAAAATTTCAGCTCGATAGCTCAAAAACTGAGAGACTAGTTCGCGTAGAAACCAACAGACGGGCAGACAGACGGAGAGACAGACGGACATGGCTAGATCGACTCTGCTGGTGATGCTGATCAAGAATATATATACTTTATGGGGTCCTTCACTGCGTTACAAATATCATGGCAAAATTATAATACCCTCTGCAAGGGTATAAATATAAAAGTTTTTACATTTTTATAACTTTTATCTACACATTTTACATTTTCGTATAAATAACCGATCGCTTCTATGGCAGCTATATGAAATAGTTTTCCGATCTTAATAAAATATGAACCGTAAAAACTGTTAAATCTCGAAATGTATAAAAATACGTTGAAAAACAGAGAAGTTATAATTTTTCCATTCTTTTCCGATTATTCTTATGGCAGTTATAAGATATAGCGGTCCGATTTGCATTAAATTTTAAAGGTATAGCTAGTTTGAGCCCAATAACGTTCCTATAGGAGCTATAAGATATATTAGTCCAATTCCGGCCGTTCCAACTATAGAAAGAAGACAATCTGCTAAGTTTCTTTTACGGAGAGACTACCTCAGAGAAAGAAGTATATGTGCACTTTTTAATTTGCTTATATTTACTATGGAGTTAACGGTACATTTTTTGTAGGTATGTACTGTTATCTCTTGTCAAGGTCTACCACTCCAGTATTCCTTTTTGCGCTTCATTATATGTACCGTTTTAAAAAATATGTGTAGCAACTCGTGGTTTTCAAAAGAAATATGTGAAATATGTATATGTGCAAGCTGCGATTATTGTGTTCTCGCGTGTCGGCAAGCTTAGAAGTGTGATCTAAAAAATTCCTTTATTCAGCAGAAAGTAAGTTTAATTGTTTTTAACCGTTTGGAGATAAAAATATGTGTTGTAATTTTAGTTTTACGGTAGAATGCTACGTGAAACGCATTTGTCGGAGGAAGATCGCGGTCTGATCAAAGGGCTGGCCGAATTTGGCAAGAATGTTTCTTATATTGCCGCCAGACTAAATCGGCATATAAACACTATTGAAAACTGTCTTAAAAATCCGGAAATGTATGGGAAAATAAAGCGGAGCGGCAGACTCACGGAAATCGAGCAAGAGGCAAATTCGGCGTCTAGCCGTTGAAAACAACAAGTCTTGCATGGAGATCTAAGGTCAACTGAAGCTTGAAGTATCCAAAATGCGTATTAATCAAATTTTGAAGGAAAACGAAACCATTACATATGCCTCCCGTGACGCTGTACCGAGGCTATTGAAGCGCCACATAACCGCCCGACTAATATTTGTTGAAAAATACAAGTTTTGGTCAGAGGAGTTCACTAAAGTTATATTTTCGGACGAACAAAAAATTTAACCTAGACGGCCCTGACACCTGCCAAAAGTATTGGCGCGACAAAAGCCAACCACGGCAGCACTGCTATAAGCGAAACCATGGTGGCGGATCATTAATGGTTTGGGCTGGATTTGGGCATGCTGGAAAGTCTCCCCTCTGTTTTATACCAACCAGAACCAATGCGGAATTGTATGTAGAGTTGTTGGAAACAGTGCTGATTGAATTTGCTGGAAACCTTTATGGAGATGAGTGGATCTTCCAGCAAGACAACACGCCAATACAAACGGCACGTAAAACCAAAAGATTTTTTGGATGGTAGTAAGATGCCCTTATTGCAGTGGCCAGCGATCAGCCCTGACCTAAACCCAATAGAAGATCTTTGGGGAATATTATCCAACAAAGTTTACAAGAATGGACGCCAGTTTGACACCGTAAATGACCTGAAAAAAGCATTGCTCCAGGAATGGGAATAAATTTGTAGGGTTAATTTGATCCCATTCCTGGAGCAAAACTCCAAAATTTGACAACCTCAATGCCAAACCGGATTAATCAAATTTTTACTAAAAAAGGAAAGCATATTAACTATTGAAAACTAAAAAAATAAATCTAAAAAAAATATTTCATTAGTATTTCTAATTTTTACTTACTATGCACATAAACTTATTTCATATGAATTTAAACTTTTTCACTAAATATTTTTCGATCCTTTAAGCTTATGAAAATAATATTGTTATTTTTTTTGTTAATATGTATATATACTACACAAATAAAAAAATCCAAAACTTTGTTTTTGTTATTAGCATTTTTGTTTTAAATAATATCAATGCACATATACTTCTTTCTCTGAGGTAGTTTGCGTAGCAACGGACAGACGGATATGGCTAGATCTACTTGGCTGGTGATGCTGATCAAGAATATATATACTTTATGGGGTCGGAAATGCCTTCTTCACTGCGTTGCAAACTTCTGATCAAAATTATAATGCCCTCTGCAAGGGTATAAAACTGTACAATTGTGATATTTTCGATCAAAATTGAAAAATAATAAAGATATGGACAGTTGGTAGTTAATACATTTCCTGGAGAAACAAGAAGTAAAAGTAAAATGTTCATTTTATTCCATACCTAATAAGTATATCAATAAAAATAAATAAACAAATTGAGAATCCATTAACTAGTTTTCTTGAAATTCTTCCTGAGACTTTGTCAAATTGCATTAAAATTTGGAGTTTTTTTTTAAGAAAAAAATTTCAGCTTTGAAATGGTAAAAAAAAACGAAGCATATTGATATTTTGTATTTGTAATCCGTAAACCATTTTCTATAGGATGTGACTATTCAAAATATCGAACGAGAACAGGAAATTTTTGATTTTTGCCTCCGTTTGTTCTATGGGCCCCATAGTGCAATGATTGTGGGTTTTCGCACTTTAACTACAGAGTTGGTTTAATTTACCTGCAGAATTCCATAAAAGTCCGTCTAAATCTAAAAAAATTGAATTATTGAAAAAACTAAATTATTCTCTTGGCCAAAAATTGACAACATTTTTTTCGAGGTGTACTTTCTTTACTCAGCTGGTGAGGTTATTCAAGGACATATATACCAAATGGGGTGAGAAGTTTCTTCTTCTGCTGGTTACATAAATCTTCTTGTTTGGCAAGAAGTATAGAGTTAGCAAAAAAACATAGACTTCTGATTTTGTTAAATGTTTTCTTCTAGTATAAAATTCAATTAAAATGAATGTGTTGAGAAGTGATAACTACATAAACAAACATAATATATGTGGCATGTTCTTAAACACGACACCTTTGCTTGTATATACATATATATATATATTTTTCCAAATGACAGACTTTTTATAAATATAATGGTCTTTCTTGCTGACTGCTTTTCAGTACAGCAAATTAAGCACCCAGCTGCTACCGCGTTGATTCGTAAGGAACAACGACCGCTTAACCATCAGAACATTCGTTCGTATTCATAATTTTGTCCGCTATTTTCCTGACGCTGCAATATTCTGGTCACAGTTGGTCATACAGGGCAAAGAACATCGAATTGTATAGTCCCCGTATGCCAATGAATTTACGAAATCGAAGGGTGACGCATGCAAAAAAAGTGTCAAAGGCAATAGAAACGGTGCAATGTTATTTAAAAAAAAGGATGAATAATTGAAGATGGGCCCTCTTTGTGGCAAAATATGGCACCTATTGGTTTACATAATATTTTAAAATGACTAGAATGACTTGTAACGAACTACGAATAATTTCAAGCTAGGTGTGAGGGTATGGATTTTGTCCGCCTGCTGCTTGTCAGAAAGAGGGGTGGTGGTCTTGCTGCAATCCCATATTTGGCTGTCTTTGCCTGTCTTTACATAAATGCTTAATTTTGCGTGCGAGACAAGCTATGGCTAAACCGAAACTTAAAGGACGCATGCTAAAGTGGAAAAAAGTTTGTTTTCTTAGGTGGGCGAAAGTTGCCTCTGTTGACCTTTCGATGTTATTGAAGGTTTATTTTTTGACCCGCCCTACCATTTGCCATCTAATCTGATCTTCCCATTTTAGTAGATGACCCAATTTTTTATTAAATCTTAATATTTTAATAAATTTGTGAAGTAAGAAAATTCTTAAAGTCATATAAACGGAAATAAATTCAATAAAAATAGAAATGCACAAAAAATAAATTGCGACCAAAAAAGTCCGGGATATAAAATGAATTAAATATTAGTTTGAGTTAATAGAGCTTTTTCGAAATTTGAATCATATAAAACAAATAAAGAATTTAATTTTACTGGCATCAAAGCTCTAGAGCATGGTTTGGGAACTGCAAGCAGCGGTTTAATATTTGTTATGATGCCTATGTTCATTACTTTATTTTTACTTTGTTCTCAAAACCAAATTAATCACCATTTGATCAATTACTTTTGGTGATATACGGTTTCTTCATTGTTTTTGTCACTCCCCAATTGCTCCAGACATCCATCAAAGAAAGCGCTTTCACCGACGCACAGTGGGGTATTAACCCCAAAAGTGGCGATCAAATCAGGTGGGCATATTTTGGTTGGAGACTTTTTTCTGTTAGATATGACAAAACTATATAAAAAAAAAAGTTAATTGTTTTTAAATTAAATAATTTTCTTATATTTTAAATAAAAATTAATTTTTCAAAATTTGTTTTAGTATGAAAATTTGTTTTGCTTTTAAGAATTTTGTAACCAAATGTTTACATAAGAAGTTTCAAAATATTCTAGATTTTAAGGAAACATTTTACTACTACTACATTTTACGGACTACTATAATTTGTAGCTGCCATATAAAAAATAGTTTTATTTACTTAATTTTTTACTAAAAATATTAAGTTTTAAAAAATATTCTATTTTTAATTATGTATTGTTATTGACTTAATACTCTTACAACATTTTATTTACATTAACCAACTAATTTTTTTAAAAATAAAAAAATATTACGAATAAATACTAAAAACAAAACTGTTCTTTATTCGGTATTTTTAGACAAACCCATAAAAAAAATATATATTTTTATATAACATTTTATTTATTTATTTAATTTCGGTTTTTTGAAATTTTTGCTTGTTCAATCTGCACTAGATGAGTAGCTTTATATTGAAGAAGTCTCATGGGCGCCAGTACTGATCTCGGCGGGTTTTAGAAACTCAGCTAGCAGAATATCCACTAAAATTGAATTTGCACAATTTGTACAAAATTGTATGAATGAGGTGGTTAAACTGAATATCTAGGGAATAACACCTCATTTAAAATATCGCTTGGGACCGCTTTTTGTCTACCTAAAGTTAAAAAATGTTGAATCTTTAGCGCATTTTTTATGTTTGCAATCATTTTATTTATAAAATGGAAAATAATAATGTTAAAACAATATTTAAAAAATTAAATCGGTTAATTCGGTGCAAAACAGGTCACTTTTCAAAAATTTGTTGTGGCGAAAAGGTTTGAGCTAGCTTATTGATTTAAATGGCATACACTAACGTAAGACTTAGGCTATTTTTCTAAAAATGTTTTATTAAAAAATATGTATAGGTATAGGAGTTATAGGGATCCTCCCGGGGCCCCTAAAAAAAAAGTTGTTTTGCGGTGTACATCCTATAGTAACTGTCCACAGAATCGTCCGATATGAAAAAAAGAAAATGCATTAGTTAAAGGATCTTTCTTTTTTTTTTTTTCGATTTTTTATGAAATTTTGAAGTCAAAAATGCCATTTTAGACAAAAAAAAAAGTTTAATGGTTAAATAAAAAATATAATAAATAATAAAATTAAAAAAACGCCCACGGTACCTGGAGAATTAGTTGCAGAAGCTGTGTGCAAAATTTCAAAACGATTGGTCAAGTAGATTTTGAGTACTCGTGTACACCGACTTGGAAAATTACATTTTTTAGGAGAGCGCTTTAAAGTTTTGCATGTTGAAAAATGTATCGCAATGGTGCAATACTCACACAGAATCGTCAATGCAAACTCCATAAAGTGTATGGCTTTCATCGAGATTATCAAGAGCTGCTTTCTGAACTTGTCTACGTGCAACACGATTTGTTTTACTGTCATAAGCTGATTGGTCCTCGGCTTTTCCAATGCGCAACGCGTCTACTTGTCGCGCCCATTCGTGTGAACTTGCGCCTCTACTTATGCACATATCTTGCATACACTTTAATAAAGCGAAACCACTTTCGTTAAAGGTACATGCAGCTACATTAGCTGATATTTCAACAATTGTAGAGGCACCACTAACAGATTTTCCAAATGAGCTGATTTAGACTCTCGTTATTATTTTGAGTGAAGCCTCCGAGACATCGTTTCAAAAGTGCGTCCTTGCTTAAATCTTTATAAATAGGTTTTAAAACTTTCATAACTTCACCTGGAAGGGCTGTGTAGCTTTGTTCAAAGCTATCTAGAGTACCTGCAGCTGCAGCTTTCTGCCACTCGTACCAAGAATCTTCGCCGCTTGAGCATTTGTCGTGCTTTGGGTTCTCGTCGGTTGAACCGTAGTGATCATAAGTGCCAGAAAGACTTTTCCGCTTTACGACATTTCCGGCTTTTGTCTTTGTGTCAACTAATGTGCTTTTGACAATTTGCCGCAGTCCTGTTCGCATTCTATTTTGTATATGTCCTATGCATTCTTTTTTATATACCTTAAAATCTGTGCCATAAGGTTTTGCATCATTAACGCCGCTGTATGTCTATGAATCGCCGCACAGTAGCGCCTTTTCTCATTTTGCGTTGCTAAAATCGTAACTTTTGAACCAAATAAGATAATCAAATAATT
This sequence comes from Drosophila rufa, assembly GCA_018153105.1. Lineage (NCBI taxonomy): Eukaryota > Metazoa > Arthropoda > Insecta > Diptera > Drosophilidae > Drosophila > Drosophila rufa. Next base: position 2,871,022 of record JAECXS010000135.1, read on the forward strand.
TAAACGGCATTTTACAGGAAAATGTTGTAAAATTTGTATATGTATTGGACAATATGCCACGCCCACCCATTCGCCTTATTATAGGGTATCAAAGTGAAAAAATCTATTTTATTCAATGAAAACAATTTTTTAGAAACATTTTTTATTTAATTTTTTATCTTTATTTTTATGTATTTGCTTAAATAAAAATAATTTAAAAACTTAAAAAAATAATTAACATTTAAAAAAAAAAAAAAAAATTCTATAATTTTGGCTTTTTTTACTAACAAACGGGCCTATATTAGGGGAATTTCTAATAGTTTAAGCATTTCTGGACTATAATTACTTGATTCTATATCTTTTCGCAACTTTACATGCCGCAGAGATGCAATAAACGGGTCAGATGATGCAGCTAACATATTGAAGAGGATAGAATTTATTTAGCGATTCTTGAGCTTCTTCTGAAAGTTCTCCAATTGACAAAGACTGATATTCAATTATATCTTTACCTTGCAATTGAGTACATTCAAGATCGCACCCAATCTTTGAATGATTTCCTCGTCAATTCCAGTGATTTCTGCCGCAACAATGCAATTTTCGAAAAATCTCCGAGAAGTATTTCCATCGTTTGAGTTTCCATATCCGGGTTTCGGGCAGTCCACTTTGAGTCCAAGTTGCTTTGAAAACGCTTCCTGTATTCGATATTTCCTAAATTGTTCCTTTTCCTCCTTTGTCGAATTGTTATTATCCCAGTCTTCGTTGTCTTGTGGAAGGGTATACGCCAATTTCAACAAAAATTCCATACACCTTATCCGAGCGTGTAAAGGTGAGATTCCGTAGTTGTAGTTTGCCTCCTTGGTTGTAGAATCATCCAAACTTCCGAAATTCTTTTGAGTTGTTTTGCAAATTGGACATGTTAAAGTCGATTTGGTATTGGTTAATTCATTCACTATTTTTCCATCGACCATGGTCAAGTGAAACTCGAAGCTGCATTCAACATGTTTTCCTTCCCTGATCTCCAGAATGATGGGTCTAATAGCATATATTTCTCTTTGAATATTTTGCACTGTTGTATTGATGAGTTCCGGTGATTCTCTTGCGAATTGAAACATTATTGGACGGCAATAATGAACTGATGAAGGCCTATTGTTTCTCCAATGTAAAGATTCCTCTGATTGAAGCCGCAAAGGAACCACTGATGCCATGAACAAATTCCCGTCTGATATTGATTCATCATCTGCCTTTATTGTTTGTTTATAAATGCTTTGTCCAGAATATCCATCGCAGCCCCATTTACTGACCAATTCCACCTTCTCTGGTAAATTGTTCAACACATTATCCGGAAGACTATTCAATAAACGTTGAGCCGTGTGATTCATCAGATCCTGCACAGTAGCTTTCACAGAGACTTCAGTAATCTCTGTATTAATTGGTCTTGACATTTTTTTTGCCTCCGTAATCCGTTTATATCCAGGTAATATATCCGCCCCATGTTGCATTAAACACGTTCGTAATATTTCATATTTCTCCTTGGATAATTGTAAGTCCATAAATAAGGCCAGGGCTTCTTCGTCAGTTAGTTCCATTATGCTAGCGTTTAATGGAGTGGGAATGCTTTTCCGAATCCTTTTGAGCCGACAAGGGCTTGCTATAGCAACCGATTTGGTTATGGATGATTTAGTCAGTTGATGATCCTTTATATATTTAGTAGCCAATGCTTCCGACAAATTTCCAGTGGTCAAGATGTTGGTCACCTCAGAAAGCTTCTTTCTTCTTGTGAAATCCGAGCAATCCTGTATTGCTTTCGATGGTCTTCCTTTACCGGTAGATGTGCTGGGTTCATCATCATGATCTTCTTCCGTGGCTTGCAAGTTGAAATCCCCCAGAAGCCAGTCCTCATATTTGGCTAAAAAACGTGAATGGCTTCGATACACTTCTCCCCACTTTTTCCTGAAGTTCTTGAACAGTAAGCGAATGTTGTTTTCCACTCCATAGTTGTTTCTTAAATCTCCAAACCAAAGTTCAAGCTCTCTAAAACAGTCTTCTTCGAAATCACCATAGGTTGGGGCGTTTCGAAAGATTTCGAACAGTTTTCCGCGATTGATCTTTGCCATTCTGTCTTGTCAACTTTCACTGACAGACTAATGCTGGGCATATTAAAATTGCGCAATATATAGTCCGATTTATTACCTGTTAGGTACCCTTTGGGTTTTGGGTCAATTAAAGAGTTAAACCAGACACCTGTTATACTTATGATTTTTTGTAAATATGCCCTAAATTTATGTTATGCAGTTTTTAGGTAAGGTATTGCCTACCTGGGATAACCCACAACTATTTTGTCAGCTACAAAAGTGATTTCAGCGTCTACCTGTTTTCTTTAAAAAGTAATTAATTGGTTCCTTTGGAAGTATAATTTAGCTACTATCAGGTATAAATATAAAAAACACCAAATTTCATAAACACCTATTTTATAGGTACGTTTTGTTATACAAAACAAACGAAACAAACAATTTCAAAGTACAGCGCGAGCGGGTTTGAAGCGGTTAACCCGCTTGCGCTACAGCTAGTATATTTTTTGGTATGTAATAAGTTGAATCGGTATTTTGGTATATTTTGCCCTGAGTTGTTTTAGTTTATTGCATTGCATTTCCGCAGCTGCAGCGTGCTGCAACAGATGTAAGTTGATTCTGGTCCAGAAAAGATCAACGAAGGTTTTGTATGTAGTGTGTATGAGGGCCGAGCCGGGCCAAAAAAGATATAGACTACTTTAGCCAGAAAAAAGTGAAAAAATTGACCCCTGGCAGGTAGCGATTTACCTGTACAAGCCCAAACCCAATTCTGTTTTTTTTTGGGTCAGTTTACAGTTTATGAATGTATCTGTTATTTAAAGTAAAAATCATGAGGTTCGGTAATCTATTTTTTGTGTAATATTACCTGAAAGTCAACCAATTTCCCCCTTTTTTTTGTATGATGCAAAAATGGAAACAAAGTTCGACTTTGAAGGCTCATATCTTCTACAAAAAAAATCTTAAAATTGATTTTATTGGAAATTCTGAATCGATGGGAAATTTCCTGTCGAATAAGTATGGTTTAAATCGTTTTTGCGACTACGACTTTTTTGATTTTAGCAACGGCTTTTGTTCGAGAGGCGCTACTGTGCGTCGTTGAAGGTCCCAACATGGATCATAAATGATAATTGTGAATCCTTTATAGTCGATCTGAACAAGACTTTATTTTTTTGGTCTTTTTTTTGTCGCTTCAAGGGAGGTCGAAGTAGAACATGCAGTAACAAAGCAATTAGTTGATCTGAACCTGGAAATAAATTATTTTAGTTTTCTTTATGTAAATATATAAATAGCTATATTTACCTTCTGCACTAGCGTTGACTTGTTCAACTAATGGTAAGTATGATGGCTCGATAATTTTTTCATTTACAATCGAAACGATTTGGCTTTTTGAGCGCTCCCATATTACTATTAGCGATGTAGCAGTAGGATGTAAAATTTTGAAGTCTATTTCAACCTAAATATATACATATCATAGAGTTATGTAAAGGTAGTATTAAAATGTATTTTACCAAGGTATATCCCAAAAAATGTGAAAACAGCTTCCAATTACTTAAGACCCCAATTATGTTGTCGTTCCTGCTCTCGGAAAACATAATCTCATCCCTGCGGAGTTGGTAGCTCTTTTTCCAATTTTTTTGGACTAAATGCCACGGTTCACAAAAAAGTTTTAGCCAACTATGAGCTTCACTGGCATCTATCGAGAGAGACATGTGGCATAATAGAACGGAAAATAAAAATTAATAAAAATTATAAGAAAATGTCATTTATAAATGTACGGTATATTCTAGATATATTGTTTTAATTGTTTTTTTAAACCACCTTCATCGTTAACAAGACGTGAAAAGGACTGCTGCACTTCTAGGTCTGTTGCTAATGGATCGTCTTTTTTTTTTAGCTTAGCCAGAGTCCTATACCATTGCGACCGCCATTGGCCGGGTCCGAGGTGCTCACGTTGTGCTCCATGTAGAAGGCGCTGAACACCTCGAGACACACGAATAAAGGATCGGCAAATTTAGAAACCAGAAGAATTGAGTTTCTTCAATGCCAAAGACTGCGCATAACACGGAAATTAGTACTAGGACAACAACGGCCATTAGCATAAATACTGTAAAGGTCTCATAGACGCGCGGCAGGATGCCACCGGCCCGGTGGATTCCGGGAATAGATAAACGAATGGCAGGGAAATTAACAATGACAGATTGAAGAACAGAAACACGTGGTTCCAGAGGCCCTGAATGACGGAGGTGTTGAGCCACTTCACATAGTAGCTGTTGGGATAGAGCAACAGCTCCTTGTTGCTGCCTACCGACAAGGGCAGTAGCATTGCAGCACCTTCGGCCACAGCCAGGGTGAAGGTGCAGAGCTAAAAGCTAATCCGATAGACCAGCACCCCATCCTCGTCGTTCGAATAGAGATCGTCACGTGTGTTACTTACCTTTTAAAACCGGCAACATGGCTATAAAGTCCCACTTCTCCAGAAGCACCTCCAGCTCGTCTTCAGTATCACTCATTTTAAGCGCAAAGGACACACGAACAAAGAAAATCTGAAATTTACTCTAAGACTCTAAGGCACTACGACGCAATAAGAAAACCGTGTGTATATAGTGCCGGCACTTTATCCGTTGCATGATAGAGATGTCACTCTGACAACGATATATATGAACGATATATATTACGCTTTGTACTACGGACGGATAAATTGGTTTTAAAACCGTTCCCGAATGTAATGGTTTGATAAATTTGTATATTACACCAAGAAGTATGATATATATTTTATTTACATCATAGGAATAAGTAAATGTGGATTTAAAGGAAGAAATATTTAAACGCTTGCAGCGATAGGGTGTATCGATATTGGTGCTCCAACATCGATATATCCTATCGTTGCAAGCCTGTTGTGAGGAGTCGTAAAACTCCCCACAAATCTCGAGGCAGGAGAGCCCTTAGCAACAGCGAAGGCAGCGAGGATGCGGCAGAATTCAAGGGCAGCCAGGTCCACCGGTAAATACTGGACCTTGGACCCGGCCAAAGCGGAGAGACCGTGAAATAACGGTGCCGCGCTGGACCTTGGACCCACGCCGCCAAAGGGCAATGAGGTCGAACGGGACATCTTGGACATTGGACCCTAGCGAGCCGTGTGCAAAAAAGGAAATAACGGGACCACGCCGCAGCATATAAAAGGACGACGCAGGCGCAGCTCGAGAGAGACAACCAAGATACGCGAGCGAAAGTACTGAGAGACAATCAAGTGAGACCAGAGAGCCGGACATCGAGATTCAAGTGCGAGAATTAAATCGAGTGCGTGGCCGTGAGAGTACCGTGTAACCGAGTGCTCAACGTCCAGATCAAGACACCAGAGTCAAGACGCTAAACCAAGGCGGAGACTGCAACGGTGAGATCTGCAGGACACGGAGACTGGAGTGGAGACGAGTGCTGGACAGGAGCAGAATCGAGAGAAGGACGAGCTACGGCAAGGTGAGCGCGGATCAAGAGTTTGTGCCAGGCGTCGGGGTTACGGTGGACTGCCGATAAGGCTGGATCCTCGGATTTGCCCTGTCGGGGCATCTGTGCTGACGATAAGGCGGAATCCTCGGATTTGACCTGTCGGGACGTCTGTTTCCCAGGCTAGAGCCAGACCGACCTCAGGGAACACGACGAAACAGGTGATCCCAGGATCGTTCTGGTCGGACCCGAAGGAAGGTTGTGCAGACTTTTGAATCCTACAAGCCGGGTGGAACTGGAGAGACGCCGTTGGAGAACGACGCCGTAGGAGTCCGCAAGTAGCACGAGGAAGTACGAGAGCCAGCGACGCCGTCAGGGAGCGCCGCCGAGGAAGCACGAAGGGAATCTTGAGCCGAGGAAGGCACGTCGCCGACCAGGCAAGCCGCAACAGCCAGCTGACGCAGACAATTCCAGCGAAAAGAAAAACTAAATAAAGTTTTCCGATTTGTCCCAATCGGATATCACTGCATTTTCTTGGGTCACGGGCAGTCACGCAATACAAATTTGGTGGGACGAACACACAATATCTCTGAGCTAGTCGCGGCGTTTACGTAGCGATCAAACAGACAAAAACAGTTCGTTACACTGTATAGCCTAATATGTTACTCAGATCAACGACACTTGTTTCTAAGCAGTGGGAGAGAGCGAGAGTACAATATATCTCGAGAAATTTCGACCTCTCGCTATCTCTTACTGCCCAGAAACACTTTTCGGCGATCTGAATTGGCTTAAATATTGCCAATTGTAAAGCCTGCAGGAACAAAATAGATGAGAACAATGAAAATATTTCAATTAAAATATCTGTTGGCAGAAATTGTCAAATTCTATATTACAATAGTAGTTCTTGCACCACCAAAATAGATGAGAAATATTTTTGTTGCTATTTTACTATAAAATAGCAACAAAAATATTTCTCATCTATTTTGGTGGTGCAAGAACTACTATTGTAATATAGAATTTGACAATTTCTGCCAACAGATATTTTAATTGTACTAAAATCTTCGCCAGAAAAGCAACAAAAAACACACGGAAAACATAGCACTTTTTAAATAGCAGTCTAACAATAATTTTTGTCAGAAAAAAACTACAAATGGTTTTATTAAAATTTTTAATAGTAATTTAACATTTTATGATAGGACTTGTACTATTTTAATAGTACTCTTTGAAAAACAACAAAATACATGAGAAGAAAGAGCATAGTATTTCTTACTATTTTCCAGAGTAGGTTAACATAAAACATACTTTTGGTGTGTACACATTTTGGCAGAAAAGCAAAAACAAAATACATGGAAATTATCAAAATAGTATGTTACTATTTTTTTGGGTTGATTTTACATATTTTTTTTCTTTGGTGTGTACTCACTTGGCAGAAAACCAACAACAAAATATATGCAAAATTTTTACATAGTATTCTAACTATTTTTCTAGGTTGATTTTACATAGTTTTTTTTTTGTGTGTATAAGAGCTAGAATTACCAAATTTGGTGACAACATTGGAATCTGTTGCACGCAGATCAAGTTTGTTTTAAAATTTGGCCACGCCCACTTCCGCCCTCAAAAATCATAAAAAAACCTTATATAAGCTATACTCGTTTTTTTCGGGTAAAAGTTAATAAATACAAAAAATGAATACAATAGAGCGGACGTTTCCTGAAAATGTCAGTAAAATCGGATGATAAACATGGGAGATATTAGCAATAAGGTTAGAATTTTAACACACCGCCCTAAGGCACTGCTGTTGCAAGCTGTAGCCGACCGGTGGCGCACTCGAGCCTTGGCCGTGCGATATAATTGCGCCAATGTACATATGTATGTACAATGTAGTGTATGTACATTTTTAAATTGCCTTTTAGTGTGAAGCGCAAACGTTTAGGTACCGGGTATCTCACAGTCGAGCACAGTCGACTGTAGCTTTCTTACTTGTTTCTACTTCTGTAAATGAAATTGTTTTGTCACAGAAATGATTTCGGCTTAAAAAGCGTCTTCTCGCTCAAGTACGCATACACACACGTGATCACATGCGCATTCTATTTTTAGATTTTTACGCTCTCAACTTTGTGCTAGCGCGCTGAGAGCGAGAGAGGATAGAAGAGGAGAGGAAGATCGTTCGCCAGCGGTGAGAGAGGGACAGGACCTACGCGCATTTTCGTGTCGGTCATGAATCGGTTTTACTCCGTCCCCGAAAATCCATAACGCGCATAAAGAAGTTTCACTTCAAAAATGTATATTTATTTTTATTTTTCCTTGAGGTTTTGCATTACTTTCTGAGTACTTTTTTGATTTAAAAAAGATTTATCAGCAACAGAAATCCTGCAAGTGGTGAACACAATTCTTCTTTGGTGAACAAGGAATTTGCACCATCATTTAGAGAACAATTTTTTTAATAAACCTGATAATCAACATGTGGTATTAATATTGTTATTAATAATACTGGTGGAGATGCATTTTCATAATTCAGAATCAACTAGTAATTTAAGTCCTGTTAAACTAATACCAATAATATTTTTGTTACTAGTTAGTATAATAGTATAGTAGTTTGAACGCGACAACAAATTGAAGAAGTATTCAATAAATGAGATATTGTTGATAATTATAATCTCAAAAATATGCAATTAATAAGACATATGCTAAAAACCAACAAACCGTTGCTGAGTAATTCCCGATGGGAGTTCTAACGGAACAAGTCCAGAAAAAGCACACAGAGGTAGGGGAAATAAAACTCCCCCCTCTGGCCTCCAACATTAAGCGCGGCCGACGTTAATGCAGAGGATCTTACAGATTCCCAAGTCCGGGTTCAGCAAGGCACTAGTATATAATGACGCATTTAATGTTGAAGTTCGATCGGCGTCAAAGTTCACTGAGGATCTCCTTGATAAGAGTGGAACAGGCTGTATGAACAAACCTGTTGCATTTGTCTTCTGACAAAAAACGATCTGTGTATCTGGCAATCTGATTTCTGTATATGAAGATCAGGATGACTATAGACCTTGAGTTGACGCAAATTATTAATAAGGAAAACCAAATGTTTTAAAACAAAATCATGAAAATATAAAAACTTGAGTATTAATTAGTAATTTAGTTGCAAATATTGTTAAGCATATAATATAGTCATATGTATAGTCAGTATTTTTTTTTAGTAATTAAGAATTTAAATGTAATATAATTAAAATATATTAGTTTGTGAGAGATTGTATGTAAAATTAAAAGATAATCATACACATCAATGGAACAAAATATTAATACTACTTATGAAATTAAAAATGCTGTTGATAATTATCTTGAAAGAAATAGTATTTTTACACACTATTTATATTCATATTTAATTATTAAATACTAATTTTGGAGTAATTAGTAGAAAATCATGATCTTTATCCTGGCATTAATAAAATGTTAGTTATATTGAAAACAATTGAGTTTTCTAAAACGGTTGATACTAATACTGGTGCTGAAAGTGATGGTCATTTTACAACAAAAGAAATTCCTGATAATGAAATTATTATTGATGTAACACAAAATAAAGATAAAAGAATCCATTTATGAAAATATCAAATTACAAGGATATTTTTATGTTACCTAAAGTTAGTGTACCGTATATATATATATATTATATATTTTTTTTTTAAATTATTTTTTGGAGTTCTGAATCTTGTGCTTGTTTTGTTATTTATAAAGTTGTGGTCTAGTTTTTTTATTATTATTATTATATTATATCCTATAGCTGCCATAGGAACTATCGGAAAATTAAATGAAAAAATTATAACTTCAATGTTTTCCAACGAATTTCTTCTGCCATATGAAAATGTAAAATTCTTCACTTAAGGGTTAATATTTTGAGACTCTCACCCCTTTTCCTTTTTTTTTTTGATTTTATAACATACACAAGCATAAAGGTCGTTTTAATTTTAAAAGTTATCATATTTTTTAATTAAACTAGAACTTTAGAGCTAGTCAGTAAGGTAATGGTCATCAGTAAGCTATTTGGCATAATTTAATTTTATTTTCGTTTTATCCTAGTCCTACAAGCTAATTCAAGCTTTTAAGTTATGGCAGCAGTCACTCTGTGTTATTACATTTTACATTAATCATTTTGTCTTACATAACATACTAACATTATAAAATCTTTCACACTTAACATACGTAGAAATGTTTAGTATATTTAAATAGTTGGGAAACAAAACGGGGATCATTTGAAAAAACAAAATACAAAATATGAAAAAAGAATAATAAATATATATGAATTGACATAATGGAAGTCATCTGACTTAAAATTAAGATTAGATTAAAGTTAAAGTGTGCCTTTAAGATACATTAATAGTTTAGATTTAAAGTGTGTATGGTTCCTAATATTTTTTAGATTGTTGGGAACGTCATTCCAATAGGGAACAGTCTATATAAAGAAATGCTTCTCAGCCGCTGCAAGTTTTAGCCTTTAGCAGATAATATTATTTGTTCTAGCGGATGAAGACATTTGCAAAAGATCTATTGGGTATTGTGGCTCATTTCTGTAGAAATAAGAGAGTTCTTAGATCTAAGATCTTAAATGCATAGCCTGTAACGTGTGCACTGTGATCTAAGTTAAAAATGTAACGCGCTACTGAGTTAAATGCAACTTTCAGCTTAAGCATGCTTGCTGGCCACTAGCATATTGATATTCTGTGGAATAAGCTTTTGAGTCAGAGAAAGCTGCCTGAGCATACCGAACATTTTCCCACAGGCCTTGGTAATATGATCATCCCATGTTAAAGTGGAGTTCAATTCTTTGCCCAGGTTTGTGCCTGTTCAACATAGGGAATAACTACATTATTTACCACGACTTGTGGAAGCGACCTGGGGCTTTGAGATGTTTTATTAATTATTATGGTTTTTGTTTTAGTAGGATTTAAATGTAGCCCGTTCTCCTTCGCCCAGTTGTTAATTTTTTTGATTTCATGGTTGGTAATATTTACACATTCATCGATTTGGTTTAGGGGACGATTTACATATAGTTGGACAGCATCTGCATAAAGGTGTACATCACAGTCAGACAAACAATTAGGAAGATCATTTACATATAATGAGCCAATTCTAATCTTACTTCTACTCGTTCAAATGATTCTGATGAACGGTTAATTAGCGGCGTGTACCTCTTACTTCTACTCGTTCAAATGATTCTGATGAACGGTTAATTAGCGGCGTGTACCTGAAGACTTACCAGCCTTAATACTCGTGGCTCGTCTGTTTTTGACGAATCCAAGCTTTTTCAATACGTGTATCAGCAGCAGTCAGAGACCATCAACGCAACACCAATGAACAACAATAAACAATAAACAACAAAAACAATGCAACAACTAAAAACAACAATAAACAACAGCAACTATAAACAAGTCAACAACAACAACAATAAACAACAACAACAATACCAGCTCGGTCAAATTTAAAATTTTTTGGATCGATGGAGCAGTCAGAGACCATTAACGCAACACCAATGAACAACAATAAACAATAAACAACAAAAGCAATGCAACAACTAAAAACAACAAAAAACAACAGCAACTATAAACAATTGGAACTATATACAGCAACAACTATAAAAGTCAACAACAACAACAATAAACAACAACAACAATACCAGCTCAGTCAAATTTAAAATTTTTTGGATCGATAAGATAACTAGAAAATAAATTCAACAAATAACTTTAGAAAATAGGTTATATGTAAGGAAGTTAGAGGGCGAAAATTGGGGATTCGGGAATCCCTCAGATTCCGACTTCTTACTCTTCACCTATTTTGTTTCGCATCGACCCCGGATGCGTTTCCCTTTTCAGAGACAAGCCAAAAGGAAGCGTGGTAAACAAAGGGACCCGATGCTCCCTCGCCTTCACCTAATTTCCCAGGTGAAAATTTGGGGTTCGGATAACCCACACATTCCGACTCCTCACTCAACCCCTGGAAGAATTTGGAGATTTTATGTTTGACGAACACCTTCACAATTTAGTGATACAATTTTTAAGGACCATTTAAATTATGTCATTGATACAAGGAACGTGTTTATGTTTTATAGAACGCTTTATGGTGATAATTTTACGTTTTGTAAATTGCATAATAACTCGGTTGTATTTGGAGCCTCCTTTTTCTGTAAAAAGTCATCGATATTGAGGTTTAGTACTTAGTGTATAAGAAAGCCGGTCAATAAATCTAAATAAACATATTTCTATTCAAATTTCAAGTGTGTTCTTATTCTGGGGTGGGTTTTCTTTTTCAAGATTTTGTTTCCAGTCAAACAACTCCAACAAAGGATTCTGATCCTTACTCGACCTTCGCCAAATTTCATTCTCACAGTTTTCACCGTTTTCGCTCACAAGTCAAACCCTCAAAAATTCATGATCAACACCCATTGGTTGAAAAGAAGATCATCACAAACCGAATCCTTAGGTTGAGGGTGTTTATTTTCTGAGACAAACAAAACGGGGCGTTAATGAATCCGCACTCGATCCCTCACCCATCCAATTCCTCTATCACACTCTTCACCGTTTTATTTTGAACCTTGATCACGCTATAATCATGCCCCCGAACCACTCAACCAATAGCAGGTGTGAAAAATAGATCACTGTTCAACTAAGGGTGCGTTTTCCTGTTTTCTCAATGACACTTTTAGCTTACTTATGTCACACGCCAAGTTAATTGACAACCTAATTCCCCAGCTGAAGCAGCTGGCATTATCGATCACTTACTGAGGGTGAATTCCTTTTGAGAAAGTCACCGGTGGAATTTGAGGGCGACTTTTCTCAACCATCACACGTCTCAGCCACCCCCAATCTTGATCGCTCGTCACGCCACGTTAAACGAGACCCTAATTCCCAGCTCAAGCAGATGGCATTAGCGATCACTTACTGAGGGTGAATTCCTTTTGAGAAAGTCACCGGTGGAATTTGAGGGCGACTTTCTCAACCATCCCAAGTCTCAGCCACCCCAATCTTGATCGCTCGTCACGCCACATCTAACAACACCTGACGAACACCCTCGCGTCACCCCAAAATTTCTGGATCTCATTTACATAATCCCACGATCACCTGTCAACTTCTCTTAATTCACCCCACCTGTCAACTTATCATAATTTATTACCCCTCTTAATTGCCTCCGCCACCTCCTCCCCCCACCCCAATTGAGCCAGAACTCTCATTTTATACCTACTGCGATATGAACCATTGCTTGTTGAAAAAGATGTTATATCTCTTGAGCTAGTTTCAAGTTCAATTTGATGAAAACCAGACATTAAGTCAAAAAAAGAAGAAAGTCGTGAAATTAAGAGCTCCGCAAAAAAACGCTTAAAATCACCGAAAAACTAGCCAATTAATTCAAAAATTGCAATAAATATATCCATAAAGTTGTTCTTAGCTAAGATTTAGTGCGCTCAAGACAGTGTATCTTAAATAATAACCGCGAAACGCTCAATACACATAAAACACTCAACAAATTTCACTCAACAACAACATGTCGTCTGCAAAGCGCCTGCGGGAAAAAACCAATACGGATTTGAAGGCGAGCCGGCCATCCGATGCATCTTCGACCCAGATGCTCCAACTCATCAATGAGAGGTTTGATGAGCAGAAGGAGACCCTTTCCAAGGAGCTGCGAGAAAGTGAGGCACGCATTCTCTGCAACCTCCAGGAGAAGTGTCAGGTGATGGCAACAGAGATCCATAACCTCACTCAACGTGTCACTCAACTGGAGAAGGAGGTAAAGAAAGTAGATGAGCTCCAACAGCGGGTCAACGAATTGGCTGGCCAATTGACCTCACAAGGCCCTCCAACTGGCCTGGTAGACGAGCTGAAGCAGCAAGTAGTCGACCTGGATGGCAGACTAGAAGCCAAATGCACTGCGGAGGAGGATGCTGCGGTCGCCAGCAATTTGCGCTGGCATGGTGTCCCACAAGTCGAGATAAGAAAACACAACTAAGCCTTCAGCTGATAGGGTTTGAGTCGCCAGCGCTGATTTAATATAATTATGAGATCTTCAAAGAGGCAATGCGACTCAAAAAGCACAAGCAGCTTACAGCTGTTTTCACACGCCGTGGAGTGGTCTACGTGAAGCTGAGCGACGAAGGGGAACCTCGATATGTTCAAAGCTCGCTCGAGCTTTCTGAGCTGACCAACGATGTGGGCGGCGCAGATAGGAATTAATTTCGAGAATAATCAGTTTTACTCAATTTGTTATGTTAAACTTTCACTCATAATTTTTGTATTTATTAGATTTAAAATTAATGTAGGTCGCTTTGTTTATTTTATGTGCTTTGCAATGTCTTATCAATGTTTTGTTTCATACATCATGCGTGCGCAACTGATAATATTCTTTAAACATTTGAAATGGAAGACAATTTAGAAATCACAAATATCCATACCCTATTGCGAATACTTACAAAACAGAGATCTGGCCTTAAAGTCTGTCACTTAAACGCTCAAAGTCTGACGAGGAAAATTGAAGAGTTCAGATATATGTTTGTGAATTCTGGTGTAGACGTCATATGTGTATCTGAAACGCGGTTTGTTAAAGATGTATGTGATTCGTTAATTTCATGTGATGGTTACAATGTTTACCGTGCGGATCGTGTCAGTCATGGGGGGCATCCCGATAATAACCCCATTGAAACTCTGTGTTTCCAACACATTTCAGCAGAACATGCAGCTCTTTGTTAGATGTCTTCTTCGTTACTGACATTGAAAAAATATATTTGTATGACCAACTCATCGTGCCTTCGTTCTTAAAACATGACCTTATATATTTATTTTATTACGCACATTTTTAATACTGCCTTTACAACATCTATGTTCCCAGACTGTTGGAAAATCGCCAAAATTGTCCCCGTCCCAAAGGCAAACAAAGAATATAGGCCCATCTCTATTCTTCCATATTTGTCAAAGGCCTTTGAAAACATAATTTCATTTCATTTCATTTAATTAATTCGTTTATACACGAAAATGCTTTACTGAATCAAAGTCAATTCAGATTTCGGAAAAACCGCAGTTGCACTTCAGCAATCATAAAAATATCGAACGATATACGTGACTATGCTGACAAATCCTATGTGACGCTTCTGGTACTTCTTGACTATAGTAAAGCCTTTGACACGGTCAACCATGATGTCCTATGTGCCAAATTGAAAACTCAATTCAGATTTTCAGAGACAGCCGTCAAACTTATGTCATCGTACTTATTAAATCGTCGTCAATCTGTTGTAATGTCAAATGTCTCGTCTTCGTTTGTATTTTTAAAACGTGGTGTGCCTCAAGGTTCTGTTCTTGGTCCGTTGCTGTTTACTCTTTATGTAAATGACCTTCCCTCTGTGTTGTCTAATTGTAATGTTCATATGCATGCAGATGATGTCCAGATGTATGTGAGTCGTCCCCTAAATAGAATAAATGAGTGTGTAAATATATGTAATAGTGAACTTGTCCAAATTAGTAACTGGGCCAAAGATAACGGCCTAGGACTTAATCCGGCGAAATCCAAGTGCCTAATAATTTATAAAAATAAAGTTAACAGTGATTCGATCCAGCCCTTAATTCTCAACGCCGTTCCTATTAAGTATGTAGATAAGGCTACCAACTTGGGGTTTGTTTTCAACAGTACGCTGAGCTGGAGTGATCATGTTAACGCAACTGTAGGAAAGACGTATAGTTTAGTTAGGTCTATCTCTTACATTAAAAACTTTTTACCCACAAATATACGTTTGTTACTGGCCAAAGCCTAGTTCCAACACTCTTCTATGGGGTTGAAGTATTTGCAAACTGTGATTCAATCAGCCAGTACAAAATTAAAATAGCCTACAACAGTATTGCAAGATTCGTATTTAATCTGCATCGGTTCGATCACGTTTCTAGATTTGCTTACAAAATATTTGAACTACACTTGGCAGACTGGATGAAAATGAGAGTGTTAGTTTACTTGCAAAAATTAATTTTAACTAAAGAGCCAAGCTATCTCTACGAAACGCTTAGATTCTCGGCTTCGCGAAGAGCAAATAATATTATTCAAATAAGGCACAGATCCCTACTCTCTGAACGGCAATATTTTATAAACGCTATAAGGCTATGGAACCAACTTCCAAACTCCCTTAAGAATATTAGCAGTGCAGCGCAGTTTAAAGAAAAACTTAGTTCGCACTTTAAAGATACTAACATAACATAAAAACAAGTAAGAAAGCTACAGTGTGAGAGTGCTCGACTGTGAGATACCCAGTACCCAGACGTTTGTTGGTTTAGATACTCCTTAATTAAAAATTAAATCGCCGCTCGAATTAGCTCCCGACTTAATAATAAATTTGCGCGATTTTTTGGTCAACAGTCGATCTTTTTTCTCTTTCACACACACTTGTTTTTGTGCGTCTCTGTTACAATAAACAAACCGCCTTCTGATTGAAAAAGTCTGGAGGCTATTAGAAGTGTCAATCGCTGTCTATTGCGCAATGAGGAGCATAGCCGAAGCGTCTAAGCGATGGGCAATCGTTTTATTATGGAAGAATTTTTTTACATTTTTATTTAAGATTCTTATTCATTTTTTCTGCTCTTTATTCAATTAATACATTTTATACCAGTTCGGCAAAGTTGAGTTATGAAAGTGAATTTTGGTCACGCTCGTTCTTTTCTGTAGTTTGGCGAAATTTTTTTGGTCAATAGTCGATCTCTTTTCTCTTTCACACACACTTTTCTATGACAATAAAAAGCATCTTTTCATTAAGAAAATGTAGAAGCTATTAGATGTGACAATCTCTGGGAATTTTATTTCAGTTCTGCCAAAATTAGGTTAACAGTTGTCGAAGCATACTTAGTATGAAAATGGCGCTTCATATGTAACATATGTAATGGCCCAGTTGTCTAAGCAGCCGGTGCATTTACATTTTGCAAAATTGGCACGAGCTCAATCCCACACAAAACCAAAATATTTTCTGTTTTGTATTTGTATTCTAAAATTTTTTTTTTAGTTCTCCGGGTATAATAACAAAGGAAAAAGGAAGAAATGCAAAAAAAAAAACGGAGAAAAAAACAATAAAAAGTTTTGGCGAGGTCGGGGCTCGAACCCACGACCTAGACGGCTACAGGCTACTCAGCAGCGCCTTAGGGGGGGTTTTAAAATTCGAACCTTATTGCTAATATCTCCCATGTTTATCATCCGATTTTACTGAAATTTTCAGGAAACGGCCGCTCTATTTTATTCATTTTTTGAATTTATTAACTTTTACCCGAAAAAAGCGAGTATAGCTTATTTAACGTTTTTTCTGATTTTTGAGGGCGGGTGTGGGCGTGGCCAAATTTTAACAAATTTGGTAACTCTAGCTCTTATAGTCTCTGAGATCTGTTGTTTCACATGGACGGACAGACGGACAGACGGACAGACGGACATGGCTAAATCGACTCGGCTGGTGATACTGATCAAGAATATATATACTTTATGGGGTCGGAGATGCCTCCTTCTGCCTGTTACATACATTCTCGGTTGGCACAAACTTACAATACCCTTGTACCCTATGGGTACCGGGTAGACAGCCGAGACAGCCGTCAAATTTATGTCATCGTACTTATTAAATCGTCGTCAATCTGATGTAATGTCAAATGTCTCGTTTTCGTTTGTATTTTTAAAACGTGGTGTGCCTCAAGGTTCTGTTCTTGGTCCGTTGCTGTTTACTCTTTATGTAAATGACCTTCCCTCCGTGTTGTCTAATTGTAATGTTCATATGCATGCAGATGATGTCCAGATGTATGTGAGTCGTCCCCTAAATAGAATAAATGAGTGTGTAAATATATGTAATAGTGAACTTGTCCAAATTAGTAACTGGGCCAAAGATAACGGCCTAGGATTTAATCCGGCGAAATCCAAGTGCCTAATAATTTATAAAAATAAACAGTGATTCGATCCAGCCCTTAATTCTTAACGCCGTTCCTATTAAGTACGTAGATAAGGCTACCAACTTGGGTTTTGTTTTCAACAGTACGCTGAGCTGGAGTGATCATGTTAACGCAACTGTAGGAAAGACGTATAGTTTACTTAGATCTATCTCTTACATTAAAAACTTTTTACCCACAAATATACGTTTGTTACTGGCCAAAGCATGCCTAGTCCCAACACTCTTCTATGGGGTTGAAGTATTTGCAAACTGTGATTCAATCAGCCAGCACAAAATTAAAATAGCCTACAACAGTATTGCAAGATTCGTATTTAATCTGCATCGATTCGATCACGTTTCTAGATTTGCTTACAAAATATTTGAACTACACTTGGCAGACTGGATGAAAATGAGAGTGTTAGTGTACTTGCAAAAATTAATTTTAACTAAAGAGCCAAGCTATCTCTACGAAACGCTTAGATTCTCGGCTTCGCGAAGAGCAAATAATATTATTAAAATAAGGCACAGATCCCTACGGCAATATTTTATAAACGCTATAAGGCTATGGAACCAACTTCCAAACTCCCTTAAGAATATTAGCAGTGCAGCGCAGTTTAAAGAAAAACTTAATTCGCACTTTAAAGATACTAACATAACACAAAAAAACAAAGCGGCCCTAGCCTTAGCTTTAATATAAGTATAATTAAAATTCAATGTAATACTTAACTAAGAACAATGATTTCAAATTAACTTGTCCTGTGTGACTAGTGCATTAAATTATAAGTTTTATACTTGAAGCGTTAGGAATAACTTTAAATAAATAAATAAATAAATAAAAAAGGCATGAAAAATATTTAGCTCTACTTAGTTGATCTAAAATGTCATCAATTCTAGGGAGTGGAAATGTATCAGACAAAAGTTTTTTATTAATCTGACTATAGTCAATTACTAATCGTCATTTTTTCTTTTCGGAATTTGGAAGTGACTTCATAGGTATTAATAAAAGTGGGCTTTTATAAGGTGATACAGATGGTTCGACTATTTTGTCATCAATGAGGTTTCCGACTTGAATTTGACTTTCGTCTTTTTGACTATGAGGATTTCTATAATTTTTTATGTATATTGGTTCATCATCCTTCAATCTCAGTTTTTGTTTATAGAAATTATTTGTAGTTATCGATTCGGTTTCTAGTCCGAATACATCGCTATATTTGGTGCATAATGTTGTTAGCTGATTATGAAATTGGGGTGGAAAATTCTTCGAAAGTTGGGTTAATACGGATTTTTCTCTTTTTATTGGGTCTGTTATAATTAAATCGTAGTTTGAAAGTGGTTCATATTTGAGATTTTTAATGCTGACTACCTGATCTATACTTGTTGTATTTAGTAGTCATATGAATGCATTTTGGACTGTTGCAATTGTATTTGCTATGTAAATACCATGCTGAATTTCCTGGTTTGGAATCAATACACTGTCTTCTTCTGAGGTTAATTCAATTTTTCGGTCAACTTGGGATCTTGCTGGCAGAACTATGGAGTTGTTGCCAGAACTGTATGTTATTGGAACATAAATTGGATATTTTAGATTATTTGGTCTAATAATAAGACAGTCTTCAGATGGATTGAAATCTAATTGACAGTTATATTTTTTTATGAAATCGATTCCTAGTATTCCATCAGAAGGAATAGCGAATTGTAAATTTACGATATGAAAATCGTGTGGGATTATATATTTTGAAGTTTGTATTTCGATAGAAGTTAACCCTCTTGATTTGGTAACTTCTTGACTTATACCCTGTATATTGACTATATGATTAGTTTGAATGTGTTGAAAATTATCGGAATTCTCCTTTAATATTGATATTTCCGATCCTGTATCTAGTAAAAAGACTAGTTCTTTTCCCGTTGCTACATTTATAAAGGTTACGAATGAATTTTGGCTGAGATTAATGAGATTAATCCCGAAGGAGTCTGGGATAATCGGACATTGTTGTTGTTATTACTATTATTATTATTATAACGGTTATTACCATTTTGAAGGTTATTTCCTCTATTGTTTCCAAGACCTCTATTATTATAGTTGGCCTGGTTATTATGATTTTGATTATTATAATTGTTGTTTCGGTAGTAGCCATTGTTTTGGTAATGACCGTTGTATCGATAGTTACCTCTACCACGAAAATTACCTCGGTAGTTATTACCTCGATAACCTTGTCCTCCTTTGGTGTAAAATATTGTGTTTGCATTGCCTGTAATCTCAGTACTACATTGTAAGTACTTTGTGATGGCTTCGTTCATTGTAGTGAAATTTCCTGCCTCAAGAATTGTTTTGAGTTTTCCATGATCACAATTTTTAACCATTGTTGTAATGGCTTCTTTAGTACTGAATTTATCAGCGTGTTCAGCTGATAAACCGTCATCGATATACGAAGCTTAAAATAGTTTTCGCAAATAATCGATTTCTGTTTTCTGCCTTTTGGTTGGTTTTAGCTAGTTTTGCCTTTATTACGTAGGATGTTTCACCGACTATGGTATCTTTTAGTTTTGTAATTATTGCCGTAATAGTGGTTTCATTTTGTACCTTGTATAGGGTTGAACCTACTATTTTTGACTTAATTACTTCAACAGCCAAACGTTCAAATGGTCCTTTTGTTGGAAATGTCCTTAATGTATGCCCTTTGTGCAATTGGGTCACTTTTTTTTTTACTTTTGTTTCTATCTATCTGGTATCTGGAGCAAATTCTTCTTCTTGTGGTAATGTTATTACCGCAGGAATTGTCAGATCGTGTAGATCTTTCTCTTTTATATTTATTTCTTCGCTTGAATCGGAATTTTCCTCTTTCGTTAAATCGATTTCTTCCCGATCTGGTTTTTGCTCTTCGCTTAAATATATTGTCAAAGGGGTATTTAGGATAGTCGGTATCGATATATATAAATGATACCTCTCTTTGACAATTAATAAATTTGAACGTAACTTGATCAATAATTTTAATATTCTTGACCAGCTCGTTTCATTTATTATTTTCATTTTTTCATGAACTAATATTCTAGCTTTATTAAAGGAATCTACGGAAATCTTTGCATGTTTATTTACTGTGTCCGTCTGTATTGCCCTATTCTGGCTTACACATTTGAAAGATTTATCAAAGGTTTCTTTTATTTCATGGATAAGGAGATTTAGTTGCTCCCATTCCATAATAAGTTTTTATTGAGTTTTTTTTTTTTTTACATTTTATTTGTGCATAATTTTTGGTACAATGATTTGGCCTAGCGTTGGGTGTATGGCTATTTCTGAGAATACCTTACAATTTATAATGGTGGAGAGTACAATAGACTTTTGGGTGCTGCTGCAGTGAATTAGTGGGGAGAAAGTTAGGTTGTACCTATTTATATATAAGTATTCGAATTCGGAAATTAAAATGGGTTCTACTAGGTTTCTGATTAGCGAGAATACCATATTTTCAAAATTTGGTTCTTTTTCTAGTGTAATTCTTATACACTCGTATGTGTCCATTTTGATTTCTTTATTTTTGAAAAATTTATTTTAAACAATCAGTTTGCTTCTCCTCTATATACTTTATCAGTGAATACATATATCATATATTATTTACTTTAAATATATTTTTATAATAATTGTATGCGCTTTTATTGAATTAGATCTTGTCCAGATCATTAGCATGGCTTAAGGCTCTTTTAGTTACACATTTGTTGTGGAACATGTAAGCTTTGTATAAAATGTATGCGCACATAATAAAAACAATTATTGATAAAAATATATTTGTTAAATCTGAATCAATATTTTTTGATTCTATTTTATTAATAACATTTGCGGTGGAGTCCACCGTTTTGGTATCAATTAAACCCATTTTGGGTGTTAATTCAAAATTTCTTAATTGTAATGATATGCCATATACTTGTGGCGTATTTTTTGGTTTAGAATTTGCCATATATTTTGGCTCATAGAAAATGTGTAGTTTAAGTGTTTTTTAAAAAAATAATTTTTGGGAATATTTGTTGTTATTAGAATTTAATGTTTTTCGATTTGGAGTTTCACAGATTTCTACCTAACGGTTCGTATGGCTTTACGGGCCATACTTCTAACTGGGCAGAAAAGATCCCGCTCAGTTTTACAATTTATGTAATTTTATAATTATTATTATTGTATTTTATATTATATTCTGCTGCTCCGCTCTTCCTCCGCTCTTCCTCCGCATCAGCTGGGCGTCGCCGGGTGTGGCACGCTGATGCTCCCTACGTAGGTGCAAGAGGCGGTTTGCCCCTCACACTTGTTGATCAGCTGCTGTAGTCCTGGGCCTATGAGCTCAGGCGGCGCCGGTGCTGGTCATCGCACAGGCTGCTAGTTCCTTGGCAGGCAGTGCCTGCATGTGTAGCTTCAGATAACGTTTTCCATAGGTCCAGGGCAGTCTGCTGGGGACTTTTTCTCCCGTTGTGGCAGCGCTTATGGTTTTACTTTATGGTTTTTATTACTGAGTGAGTTGTGATTTATTGGGGGGGTCGCTTTTTCGAGCATTGATGTTAAAAAATCAAGCTCACTTTGCAATTTTTGGGCTGTTGCCCACGCGGGAGCTGGTGTATTTGTATACAGTAGCCACTTTAAGTGAGCTACTCGTTTCTTTATTTTATTTCTCACACTTCCACGTCCCATCACACTCTACTCACTCAGTTTTCCGCAGATGTTGTAGTCTGAGTTTCAGTTCCTCGCTGAAGTTGTTTTCTCAGCGTCACGGTCGCCATAGAGTGATCACAAGTTTCGCCATATAGTGATCACAAGTTTCGCCATATATACACACCGCCATATACAATCACAATCTTGCCATGTAGTTATCATCAATTCTTGAAATAATTACTCCATTTGGTTTCTTATCGAATTCAACTTTATTTAGTTTAATTTATTTTACTGGAGCAGCAATGGTGCCGCTCCAGTAACTCTGGAGATATTGATTTTACAAATATGGCTTAGGCCCTAAAGAAGGCTAAGTCTCGCAGTTGCGCTGCCAACAGCGGCAGCGGAGACACGGTTATATATTCTTAAATATATAGCTATGCTTGCTTAGGCTGGAGCGCGAGGGTATATGGACATACATGAGATCCGCGCGTGTTGCAATTATGCTGACACTTGCACTTTCTATGTGCGGACCAAGGCGTAGCGATCGGTCCGTATTTTGGCCACTTAGCTTTATGACCGGGACTTTGAATTATGTAAACACTGCAACAAAGTGTTACAGTGTGTACCCTTTTAGTATTATTGGTACAGTGGGTACTCGATATATGTGCATACGCCATCTCCCTCCTTTTGAAAAATAACGTAATATAATGAAGTTATTTTCCAATTTAATTATGGATTTTATAAAAATTAAGAAATTACATTATTTAAGAATTTTAGTGCCTTAATGTTAGTTTTTTTTTTAAATGTATTTGTTTGTAATTTTAATTTTAATATCTGTGCATTATAATTATTGTTCTTATATTATGTATGGCCATACGTAATATATTTATAAGAGAACCAAACTGATTATGAAATAAGCATTTTTAACCTATCTTTATGTACTATTTGTTTTTTATTTTTATTATTTTATATTGTTATGTTATCTCTATCTCGTAGCTGTTCTACTTTATAGGGACCTGTGTATTTAAAATCTAGCTTATGCCCTGTTTCATTTTTCAATAAAACCTGATCTCCTATTTTTAACTCAAAATCTAAAGTATTTTTGTCGTAATTATTTTTTTGCTTTTCCTTATGTGATTCTATCATTAATCTAGCTCTCTTAAATGCTTGTTCTAATCTGAATTTTGATTCTTTAACATAGTCTTCTATGTTATATAGGGGGTTTTATCTTATCTATACTATTAAAATGTTTAGGCAAATTTGAAGTTTTACCAAAAACTAACTCATATGGACAATAGTCATGTGCCATAGAGGGGGTTGTGTTAAAACAATATACGAAGTATTGCAGCCACACATCCCAATCTGTTTTATCAACTGAGATGTATGATCTGATGAACTCATTAAATGTTCTGTGGCTTCGCTCCACAGTACCCACAGTTTGATGATGATGTGCGGTAGAAGTTATGTTTTTGATATTCAAATTTTTGCATAACTCTTCTATTATTGAATTTTTATATTCTGTTTCCATGTCCGTAATGAACGTCTTCATTGGACCGTACTTCTGAATAAATTCTTCAAATATAGCTTTTGCTACTGTGTTTGCATTTTTGTTTTTTATTGGTATTGCTACTAAGTATTTTGTTAAGTCGCAGATTAAGGTTACTGCGTATTCATTTCCTTGTTCAGATTTTGGTAATGGACCTATTGTATCCACAATTACTCTATCGAAAGGCATTTCTGGGGTTTCAGTTATAGTTAATGGGGTCTTTGTGTGTTTAGTTGTTTTTGATTTTTGGCATTTAGAGCATTTTCTTATGTACTCTTTTATATCTTTATCCATATTTTTTTCAATAATAGTGTCTCTGGACCTTGGCCAAGGTTTTTGTAATCCTGTATGACCTCCTTGTAATGGTTCATCATGGAATGTAGACAGTATAGCTTCTTTTTCTTTATTATTTGTAATTACGGTCACCGGGTTGAGTAGCGCTACTCTCAATGAATTCAGTATGTTATTGCCCATTTTCTTAAAATTATCAATTGAAACGTGTTCAAAGATATTTTCCCACGGTGCCACTTTGAGTTGGCTGACTTTGTTAATACCGGCCTGCTTTTCAAACCTTTGAAAGAATTGACCTCAGTCAATGGTTCCATTAGTATACAAATCGCTAACATCATATCTTGCCGTAATTTTCTTTCCATGTTTAAATAAACGGGAATTATTATTTACATGCAAGGTTACTACTTTACGTACCTCGTCATTGTTTATGACCTGGTAAACATTGGGCTTAGAAGCTTTTTCTTTAGATTGCTTATGCAATTATATCTGTTCTTTTCCTGCGCAGGGTTTTTGTCTACTTTGATTTCTGGTAGTGACTTTCAGAATTTTATTATTTGTTTGTATGTTTTTTAAGTCTGTTACAGTAATTCTTGATAGCGCATCAGCTACATAGTTATCTTTGCCCTTCAGGTACTCCACCGTAAAATTATATTCCTCTAATTCAAGTCTCATGCGTGTTAGTTTGGAACTGGGGCTTACCATTGAAAACAAATAGGTTAGCGGTCTATGGTCTGTTTTAACTGTGAAATGGTTACCATAGATATATGGTCGAAAATGTGTTATAGCCCAATGAATAGCAGCTAATTCTTGCTCAGTAGTACTCTTGTTACTTTCTCCTTTAGTAAAGGATCTTGATGCGTATGCAATTGGAAGTTGGAGTCCATTATGGTTTTGAGTTAAAACCGCTCCACACGCTTGCTTACTTGCATCAGTTATTATGCAGAATTCTTTAGAGAAATCTGGATATTGTAACAAGGTTGGATTTATAAGTGCCGTTTTAAGGTGATCGAAGGCATTCTGGCATTCAGATGTCCATTCGAATTTTACATCTTTTTACATAACCTGGTTATGTGACGAGAATAGTCGGCAAAATTTTTTATAAAGCGCCTATAGTAATTGCAAAATGCAACGAATCGTCTAGCGCTGTCCGCATCATGTGGAACTGGGTAGTTCTTTATAACGTCATATTTTTTATCGTCAGGCAAGATTCCTTTATCAGTGCAGTTATGTCCCAAAAATGTGACTTCATGCATGAAAAATGAACATTTTTCAGGATGTAACTTTAGGTTATGTTGCGTACATTTCTCGAAGACATCAGTTAAGTTCTTGAGCATATGTTTTTCGGAACATCCTATGACTATTAAGTCATCCATATAAAGAAATGCTTGCGAGGGTTCTAATCCAGAGAAAGCGATAGTCATCATTCTCTGAAAGGAATTTGGGGCTATTTTCAAACCAAATGGTAATCGCGTAAAGCGATACGAGCCATTGCTCGTTGAAAATGACGTTATATCCCTGGAACTTTTTTCAAGTTCAATTTGGTGAAAACCAGACATTAAGTCTAAGCATGAAAAATATTTTGCTCTACCTAATTGATCTAGAATATCATCCATTCTAGGTAGTGGGAATTTATCGGACAATAGTTTTTTATTAATTTGACGATAGTCGATTACTAATCGCCATTTCTTCTTGTCAGAGTCCGGAAGGGACTTCATCGGAACTAATAAAAGTGGGCTATTATAAGCTGAGGCTGATGGTTCGACTATTTTATCGTCTATAAATTTTTGCACTTGGGCTTGAATTTCTTGCACTTGGCTGTGAGGACTTCTATAGTTCTTAATGTATACGGGCTCATCATCCTTTACTCTAAGCCTTTGCTTGTAAAAATTATTTGTTGTTATCGATTCGGTTTCTAGTCCGAATATGTCTGTATAATCGTAATTGTTTAGAGTTTCATATTTAATTTTATTTAAATTTACAATCTTATTGGCATTTGTTGTATTTATAATACGGACATAAGTATTTTTGTGATTGGATATCGTATTTGCAATATAAATTCCTTCATCAATTTCTTTGTTTAGTATCAGAATTTGATTTTTTATTGAGGGAATATGTATTTCACGGACAACTTCGGAACGAGCTGGGAGTACTGTGGCATTATTTTCACAAGTATGTAGTATTTCTAATTTAATTGGGTAATTTAAGTTGTTTGGGCGAAGAATCCGTGAGTCGCCACTCTGAGTGAAATCTGGTTGGCAATTATATTGTTTCATGAAATCTATACCTAGTATGCCATCACTAGGTATTGGGAAATTTTGATCGACTAAATAGAAGTCGTGCGGAATTATATATTTACCTGTAGTGAGTTCTATACAGGCCAAGCCTTTTGAAGAAATTGTACCTTCGCCAATTCCCGATATTTGGGTATGAATTTTATCATTTACATTTTCAAATGTATCTATACTTTCTTTTAATATAGATATATCTGCACCAGTATCAAGCAACAGTGTATAAGATTTACCTGTTCTTTCGTTATTAATTTTTACAAAAATGCTTAGGTTAAGGTTGATGGTTTTTATCGTGTTATTTGTTGGCTCTAAGTATCTGAAGGGTTCTGCTGGTTTCCCGAATTACTTTGGGTTAACCGGACATTGTTGTTATTGTTGGTGTTTGACCCGCGGTTGTTTCCGCCGCGGTTGTTTCCACCACGGTTATTTCCTCTGTAATAATTATTGTTTTGATTATTATTATTGTTTTGATTATTATAATTGTTTTGATTATTATAATTGTTTTGATTATTATAATTACGGTTGTAACCGTTATTTTGGTTATAGCCATTGTTTCGGTAGTTACCTCGGCTATTACCCCTACCGCGATAATTGTTTCTGTAGTTGTTACCGCGATAGTTGTTTCCTCTGTTTGTATACAATATTGTGTTAGCATTGCCTGTCATTTCAGTACTGCATTGTATGTACTTGGTGACGGCTTCGTTCATGCTTGTAAAATTGCTTGCCTCTAAAATTATTTTAAGGCGGCCATGCTCACAATTCTTAACCATTGTGGTTATGGCTTCCTTCGTGCTGAATTTGTCAGCGTGCTCGGCTGATAGGCCTTCGTCAATGTACGAAGCTTCAAGGAGCTTTTGCCTTTCTGTACTGTTTTTGCCATTTTTGCTTTCACTACGTCGGATGTTTCGCCGACTATAGTGTCTTGCAATTTCTTAATTATTGCTTCTATTGTTGTTTCGTTTTGTACTCTGTATAGTGTCGATCCTACAATTTTGGATTTATTCACTTCTACAGCTAGGTTTTCAAATGTGCCTTTTGTTAGGTTGACTAACCTCAAAGCTGTTGTGAACCTTTGTAGGTGAAGCTTTTGTCCGTTAAACTCCGGAATGGTACTTGAAATTTCCTTTATGTATGCCCTTTGGGCAATAGTTTCGTCAGCCATTGTGATCGTTTTTACTTCCACAGTGCTGTCGTTATTATCAGATTCTGTAAGGTCCTGGTCCGATGATTCAGATTGAATGAGGACTGCAGGGATAGTGAGGTTGTTAATGTCTTTTTCCTCTATTTCAGGATCTGTAGAGACGGGATTATCTATCTCAGCCGGCTCAAGAGCTGGCGAATCTGATGATTCTGGCTCGTCTCTAGTTTCTACCGTTAATGGTGTGTTTAATATAGTTGGCACTGAAATGGTTAAGTCGTACCTTTGTTTTACATGTATTAAGTTCTCTCTCAATCTTAGTAAGAACTTGGATACTCGAGACCAATGGGCTTTGTCTAGCCGGTCTCTTTGGTCGTGTATTAATATACGCGCTGCGTTAAAACGGTCTACTAATATCTCGGCGTGTTTATTCACAGTATTTTGCTGTGCTAGCCGTGTCCTTGATAATGCCTTATATGACTTGTCGAAATCAGCTTTTATGTAATTTAATCTTCTATCTATCTATCTATCTATATATATATATAAAATGGAGCCCAAAAAATGTGTCAAACAAAACTACTGGAGAACGGCTGGGCCGATTTGGTTCAAATTTTTTTTCAGTTGTAGGTAACTAACAGGAGAAGGTCAGAACGTAATAAAATTTTTAGAACATCCTCCAGGGTAATGGTGAAAAACAAATAATTAAAATATCAAATTATATAAAAGAGTAGTGTATCGAAATATATGTCAAAGTAAAAACAAATCGTTTCAATATTATTCGGTTTCTTATTCGTTTTTATCAAACGTCCGGATTTGTTTAATTTCTTCCTGTGATTTGTAGGAATAATGCCTGCTATAAGACGGCCAAACATTGGACGACGTACACGTCGAGCAACATATAGTCGGAATGTCCATGAAAGTCAAACGCAAGACGAACGTGCAGAAAGAAATGAATCGAGACGAACCCGTTTAGCACAGATTCGCTCTACACAAAGAGTACCAAGAACAGACTTGAATCGCGCTGCATTTGCATACAATTTCTCAACGTCCTACAAAGACCATAGCTGCGTTGTTATCGGTTCATTGTCTGTGGTATGTCAGCACTGCAATGCACATGGAGAACTGCATTCATACAGATCCGTTGACAGCGTGACCGACGAGGATGAAGCGACGAACTATCCGACAGAATTTTTGAACTCGCTAGATGTGCCAGGAACTCCACCGCATAATTTGCAACTGAAGGTGGGATCAATTATTATAATGCTGCGGAATCTAAATCATCCGAAATTGTGCAACGGTACGCGGTTGTCCGTCAAGAAACTGATGAATAACGTGATTCAGGCGACGATCATCAAGGGAACATTTAAAGGAGAGGTAGTCCTTATACCACGAATTCCGATTATTCCAACTGATCTACCATTCCAATTCAAGAGGATTCAGTTCCCCGTCCGATTGGCATTTGCGATGACAATCAACAAATCGCAAGGCCAATCGTTAGAAGTCTGCGGGATAAATCTAGAATTTCCCTGTTTTTCGCACGGCCAGCTGTACGTTTCATGTTCGCGTGTTGGTAAGCCGTCTTCATTGTTTGTTTTTGCGCCGGAAAATAAAACAAAAAACATAGTATATCATATCGCTCTATACTAAATAAAGAAATGCAGTGTTTGACTATTACCCTGGGGTTATATAATGGCGTCGAATTAGGGCGAGACAAAGTTCGCCGGGTCCGCTAGTTCTTTATAAAGCTCATCCCATTCCATTATTTAGTGAAATGTGATTTTCTTTAAATCATTATTAAAAGATTTCTTCCAAGTAATTGGAGTAATGGAGAAAAACCAGTTCAAACAAATAAACATCACTTTCCGTACTAAGTCGGTAAAAAGAAGTGAAATGAAGTGAAAAAGTTAACATTAAATAAATTTAAATTTAATAAATTTATCTAACCATAAAGTATACCCACTCAATTCATAAAATAATAAAAAACTGTCTCAATAATGCTTATTTTAATGAAAAAGAACCAGGATTGTATCTATATATATTAGTACTCGAAACCTGGGATTAATAGAGACGTTGCTCCATTTCTAACGATTGCTACTACTCTATTCTGAAAATCTGGTTCCCTAGAAATGGTGATTAGTTGTATTTCGATTGGTTTTGTTTTTATTTCATTTTTATTTTGTTTTCAAGAATAGGCAAAAATGGGACATTAAAAATTTCTTTTTAATTATTTTTCCATTTTTGCATAGCCATACATGTTTGTATTTAAAATAATATTTTTTTATTTTCAATTATTGTTTGCGCTTTTCATATTTTGTCCAGGTCGTTAGCCTGGCTTTTATTAATGGCCTTTTTTGCAATACATTTATTATGAAAAACGTAGGCTTTGTACAAAATATAAGCACTCATTATAAAAACAATAATTGATAACAAGATATTTGTTAAACTTGCATCAATATTTTTTGTTTCAATTTTATTAATAACATTTGCAGTGGAGTCCACTTCTTTTAAATCCACTACGCCCATTTTGGGTGTTTTATTAAAATTTGGTATATATTTGTTTACTTTAATTGTGTAATTTACGTTGTTAATTCGCCATTGGCTCATAGTACATATTGAAAAATGTAATAAATTTTTTTTTTAATTTCATATGTATGTATTGCTTATGTTTTTTTTTTTTTTTATACCCTTGCAGAGGGTATTATAATTTTGACCAGATGTTTGCAACGCAGTGAAGGAGGCATCTCCGACCCCATAAAGTATATATATTCTTGATCAGCATCACCAGTCGAGTCGATCTAGCCATGTCCGTCTGTCTGTCCGTCTGTCTGTCCGTCTGTCTGTCCGTCTGTCCGTCTGTCGGTTTCTACGTGAACTAGTCTCTCAGTTTTTGAGCTATCGGGCTGAAATTTCCAGCATAGTCTTATTTCTTTAGCACGCAGTATATATGTCGGAATGACCGAAATCGGACTACTATATCCTATAGCTGCCATAGGAATGATGGCGAATTTAATGTAAAAAAAAATTTAACTTCTCTGTTTTTCAACGTATTTCTATAAATTTTCAGACATAGCAGTTTTTTATGGTTCTAGAATTACGGTTTTAATTTCATTAAGATCGGACTACTATATCATATAGCTGCCATAGAAGCGATCGATCAATTTATATGAAAATGTAAAATTCTACATGTAAAATGTAAAATTTACAAAATTCTATATTTTTTCAACATTACTAAAATGGTTCGATTTTCAATGATCCAATTGCAGACTGCAAGGGTATACCAACTTCGGTTTACCGAAGTTAGCTTTCTTTCTCGTTTTTTTTTAATTTTTACATGTTTTCCTGCCTATTTTTTTTATGGTTTTCAGGCCACACGCTAATTGGGCAACTTTAATGTCGCTCAATTTTACAATATTTTTTCTATATACTATGTAAAAAAAAAATGCATCACAGTGCAATTAAAAAAAATATGCAACGCAGTGCAAAGTTTTTATTTCCTTCGCTCCAATGATGCCCTCTGCGTCAGCTGGTTCCTTCGAAGGCGTAAGGGGCGGCCTGCCCCTCACACTTGTTGATACGGCTGCTGTTGTCCTGGGCCTATGGGCTCAGGCGGTGCCGGTGCTGGTCATCGCACAGGCTTCAGACAGGTTGATTCACAAACGGGCTCTCCAGAGGTCCCGGGCAGTCCTTGGGACACTCCTTTTTAAGTTTTTGAATTTCTGCTTTCTCTGGAGGTGATTGTTTTGGGTTAATCTTTGCAATATTTCGAATCGCAGAGTAGGTGGATGTGGGTGTGGGCGTAGTTTTCAATTTTCTTTCGCTTATTAGGCTTTTTATGTGCTCCAGCTCGGCATGTAATTTTACCGATAATTTCTTCACTACTCCACTTCTTTTGCCACACATCTCACTCTACTCACTGCGTTTTCTTGTTGTTCCATTTGTTTTCCAGATTTTCCAGATTTTTTGAAGATTCTAGTTGGTCAATTGAAGATTCCAGATTTTCCAGTTTTTTTTTTTGAAGACTCTAGTTGTTCAGTTGAAGATTCCATCCATTTGAAGTTGAAGATTGTAGATTACAGATGTCACGGTCGCCATGTGATGAGATAACTTTCCCAATGTGATAATATAAGTTTCACTTCCTTTATAATGAATAGTCTTTTCATTTAAGTTTGTATGATTTCTTTTTATTTAAATGTTTCAGTTTTATTTTCGGAGCAGCCGTTGTTGCCGCTCCGAACTCATATTCGTCTCTGCCCTTTTACAAATTTACTTAGGAGCTAATGAGGTCTATGCCTCGTTGCAGCGCTGCCAACAGCGGCAGCGGCAGGCGGTTATGTATTCTTAAGTATATGAATATTCTCAAAAGGCGGGAATGCGGAGTTGCATATGTGCACAAACACGAGGACCGCTCGTGGTGCATTTATGCTGACCTTGCACTCTTTGTGTGCGGGCCAATGCATAAGTGGGCGGTTCATATTTCGTCCACTTGAGGTTTATGGCCGAGACCTTTATTTATGTAAACACT
Source organism: Drosophila rufa (assembly GCA_018153105.1). Taxonomy (NCBI): domain Eukaryota; kingdom Metazoa; phylum Arthropoda; class Insecta; order Diptera; family Drosophilidae; genus Drosophila; species Drosophila rufa. The sequence goes on from JAECXS010000135.1 coordinate 2,902,840, forward strand.
GCAACAAAGTGTTACAGTGTGTACCCGCTAAGTACTCTTGGTACAGTGGGTATCTAATATATGTGCATACTACAATTGAATAAGATTATGCATTTTTATTAATTTAATATGGAGGAACATCTTCCTAGAGATATTCAATGCTACCTTTGCCTAAAAGACATAGAATATCCTGCCCAGTTATTATCCACCAATTGTAACCACACTTTTCATTGGGTCTGTTTTAACACTAAAATTGGAAACAGAGATATTTGCCCAGTGTGCAGATCGCGATTAGAAACATCGCGTATGACTTTAACGCTTGATACCGATTTAAATCAATCATCTCAGAGTTTACCCTCGGGCAGTATGCCAGCCCGACTTAGAAGTCACCCTAGGGATGTGGAGCCCCCTCCAGATAATAGGAATGCAGAGCTAGGAAATGAACCAATTCACGAAGAGGCCACTAATAGAGAAGAACGAAATCCGTCTCCCGCTATTAGTGAAATGCATCAATCGATAGTGGAGGCTATGAGTGCTGCTGCTATAAGACAAACAGAACTCATAACGCAAGCTATGAATGTAGGTTTTCAAAATCTTCAAAAAGCAATGGCTCAAAGAGAAGAATTACCTACCAGAAACGTCCCATTCGCGAACACAAGGGGAAGTAATCCTTTGGTCGCGGTCACTTCAGTACCATCTGGTGTATCCACGAGGACTTCAGACTTAAGACCAGATCGCGTCGGCCAAATCATAAGTCACTGGAACATAAAGTTTTCAGGGAAGTCTACAATGAGTATAGATGGATTCTTACATCAGGTGGAAACGCTTACCCGGAAAACGCTAGATGGAAATCTTGAGCTTTTGACGTGTCACATAAGCAATTTGCTAGAAGGACCAGCTAGTGATTGGTACTGGCGGTATCAAGAAAGTGTTAAAGAAGAAACTTGGCCCAGTCTTTGCGAAGCCTTAAGAGAGCAGTTTAGGGAGGAACGAACTGACATTAATATCAGAGCTTCCATTGATCGTCGCAAGCAGAAGACAGGGGAATCCTTTGATGAGTTCTTTGAAAGCATTGTTAAGTTGACCGCTAAGTTGTCCGTGCCTATGTCTGATCTAGCTTTATTAGAGTGCGTGCGGTCAAATTTATTGCCCGAAATTCAACTCGAATTACTATACCACCATTTTAGTAGTGTGGCACAGTTAAGACGCATAGTACGCATGAGAGAAGCCTTTTTGATCTCAGTCAATCCGGCAGTGCGAAAACCTCTGCCAGCACCTCGTCGTATGGTTCACGAGATCAAAGACGAATCAGAAGGCGAAAGCGAAATAGAAGACGCCGAGCTGTCCGCCATAACCTGGCCGTGTTGGAATTGTGGTAAAACAGGTCATGTATACCATGATTGTCACGCTGAGCGAAAATTTTTTTGTTATGGTTGTGGAAAACCTGATACCTATCGACCCTCTTGTCCTAAGTGTACAGGTACAAAAAACTATCAATCTCGTGCACTAGTGAAAAGTGCACGCAAACCGACAGTTTCCAAGGCAACCAACACGGAATAGAAGATTTCAACTCTTCTGACCAAACCCCACCAGATTTGACCGGGAACAAGCACGTGCTCTGCGAAATAGGACTCCCGACCATCCGTTCGTTTCAACCAATATCCTTTTTGGATACGTTATATGCTACAATAATATTTGGCGCCCAACGAGGGGCCCCGAAGAGCGATCTGACAGGTCCCATTCCAATAAAATAAACATGTGATCAAAACACCTAGGTCCCAAAAGTTAGTCTTTGGTTTTGTGTTTACTTTCAGTTTAAGCCTTATTACAAGACCTTAGGATTTACTACATTGCGCTAGTCACCAGTTCTTGAAATCGGTCATTCACGGATAGTAATGGGGGCAGAAGAGTTAAATCTAACAAAGAAGGACTTAACTCCGCATCCAGGACTAGTAGTGTAATGACAGTAAGGTGGACGAAGGTTAATTCGACTGGAATTAGGCCCCGTATATATTCGGTAGCCTACCGTTGAATAGATATACCAGTATCCTGAACTCGAAATAAGCCGAGAGGCAATTTACTTTTTCTTTATCTGTTTTACGTCTTCTTCTATATCCAAATTTCTTCCCTTTTTCTTCATTTGTTTTCGGTGTAAGAGTTTCTTAACCAGCAGGAAATTTATTCAGATCGAATGTTTATATGCTCCTTGTTTGTATTTAACTGGAGTAGCAGATAAACGAATCATTCGAGAAATATACCGCTTACGTTAGAGACCAATGACATGTAGGAAAATATGTCATCCTTCTTCTTTCTTTCCTACTCTCTATTATCTAAATTGAACCTGAATCAAATTCTAGGAGGGCACCGAAGAGGTGGTCAAGAGTACGTCACCTAATTATGTTCAGTGGTCAATTACTTTCTACTGTAGTCTGAGTTAATTAAGATAGAAGAGAAACAAAATAGCTTGCTCATGGAAGAGATCTATGATTCCTGGATGTTGTATAAATAAGAGTTTTGATAAAATAACAAATCAATATTTTCTTTAAACATTTTTTTTATGGTATACTTACTTTATTATGAAGTCAAACAATTGAATAAGATTATGCATTTTTATTAATTTAATATGGAGGAACATCTTCCTAGAGATATTCAATGCTACCTTTGCCTAAAAGACATAGAATATCCTGCCCAGTTATTATCCACCAATTGTAACCACACTTTTCATTGGGTATGTTTTAACACTAAAATTGGAAACAGAGATATTTGCCCAGTGTGCATATCGCGATTAGAAACATCGCGTATGACTTTAACGGTTGATACCGATTTAAATCAATCATCTCAGAGTTTACCCTCGGGCAGTATGCCAGCCCGACTTAGAAGTCACCCTAGGAATGTGGAGCCCCCCACTAGATAATAGGAATGCAGAGCTAGGAAATGAACCAATTCACGAAGAGAAGAACGAAATCCGTCTCCCGCTATTAGTGAAATGCATCAATCGATAGTGGAGGCTATGAGTGCTGCTGCTATAAGACAAACAGAACTCATAACGCAAGCTATGAATGTAGGTTTTCAAAATCTTCAAAAAGCAATGGCTCAAAGAGAAGAATTACCTACCAGAAACGTCCCAGTCGCGAACACAAGGGGAAGTAATCCTTTGGTCGCGGTCACTTCAGTACCATCTGGTGTATCCACGAGGACTTCAGACTTAAGACCAGATCGCGTCGGCCAAATCATAAGTCACTGGAACATAAAGTTTTCAGGGAAGTCTACAATGAGTATAGATGGATTCTTACATCGGGTGGAAACGCTTACCCGGAAAACGATAGATGGAAATCTTGAGCTTTTGACGTGTCACATAAGCAATTTGCTAGAAGGACCAGCTAGTGATTGGTACTGGCGGTATCAAGAAAGTGTTAAAGAAGAAACTTGGCCCAGTCTTTGCGAAGCCTTAAGAGAGCAGTTTAGGGAGGAACGAACTGACATTAATATCAGAGCTTCCATTGATCGTCGCAAGCAGAAGATAGGGGAATCCTTTGATGAGTTCTTTGAAAGCATTGTTAAGTTGACCGCTAAGTTGTCCGTGCCTATGTCTGATCTAGCTTTATTAGAGTGCGTGCGGTCAAATTTATTGCCCGAAATTCAACTCGAATTACTATACCACCATTTTAGTAGTGTGGCACAGTTAAGACGCATAGTACGCATGAGAGAAGCCTTTTTGATCTCAGTCAATCCGGCAGTGCGAAAACCTCTGCCAGCACCGCGTCGTATGGTTCACGAGATCAAAGACGAATCAGAAGGCGAAAGCGAAATAGAAGACGCCGAGCTGTCCGCCATAACCTGGCCGTGTTGGAATTGTGGTAAAACAGGTCATGTATACCATGATTGTCACGCTGAGCGAAAAATTTGTTGTTATGGTTGTGGAAAACCTGATACCTATCGACCCTCTTGTCCTAAGTGTACAGGTACAAAAAACTATCAATCTCGTGCACTAGTGAAAAGTGCACGCAAACCGACAGTTTCCAAGGCAACCAACACGGAATAGAAGATTTCAACTCTTCTGACCAAACCCCACCAGATTTGACCGGGAACAAGCACGTGCTCTGCGAAATAGGACTCCCGACCATCCGTTCGTTTCAACCAATATCCTTTTTGGATACGTTATATGCTACAATAATATTTGGCGCCCAACGAGGGGCCCCGAAGAGCGATCTGACAGGTCCCATTCCAATAAAATAAACATGTGATCAAAACACCTAGGTCCCAAAAGTTAGTCTTTGGTTTTGTGTTTACTTTCAGTTTAAGCCTTATTACAAGACCTTAGGATTTACTACATTGCGCTAGTCACCAGTTCTTGAAATCGGTCATTCACGGATAGTAATGGGGGCAGAAGAGTTAAATCTAACAAAGAAGGACTTAACTCCGCATCCAGGACTAGTAGTGTAATGACAGTAAGGTGGACGAAGGTTAATTCGACTGGAATTAGGCCCCGTATATATTCGGTAGCCTACCGTTGAATAGATATACCAGTATCCTGAACTCGAAATAAGCCGAGAGGCAATTTACTTTTTCTTTATCTGTTTTACGTCTTCTTCTATATCCAAATTTCTTCCCTTTTTCTTCATTTGTTTTCGGTGTAAGAGTTTCTTAACCAGCAGGAAATTTATTCAGATCGAATGTTTATATGCTCCTTGTTTGTATTTAACTGGAGTAGCAGATAAACGAATCATTCGAGAAATATACCGCTTACGTTAGAGACCAATGACATGTAGGAAAATATGTCATCCTTCTTCTTTCTTTCCTACTCTCTATTATCTAAATTGAACCTGAATCAAATTCTAGGAGGGCAAAGATATCTTATGGCCAAACCATTCTTAAGGATTGGATTTTATTCACCGAAGAGGTGGTCAAGAGTACGTCACCTAATTATGTTCAGTGGTCAATTACTTTCTACTGTAGTCTGAGTTAATTAAGATAGAAGAGAAACAAACTAGCTTGCTCATGGAAGAGATCCATGATTCCTGGATGTTGTATAAATAAGAGTTTTGATAAAATAACAAATCAATATTTTCTTTAAACATTTTTTTTATGGTATACTTACTTTATTATGAAGTCAAACAATTGAATAAGATTATGCATTTTTATTAATTTAATATGGAGGAACATCTTCCTAGAGATATTTAATGCTACCTTTGCCTAAAAGACATAGAATATCCTGCCCAGTTATTATCCACCAATTGTAACCACACTTTTCATTGGGTATGTTTTAACACTAAAATTGGAAACAGAGATATTTGCCCAGTGTGCATATCGCGATTAGAAACATCGCGTATGACTTTAACGGTTGATACCGATTTAAATCAATCATCTCAGAGTTTACCCTCGGGCAGTATGCCAGCCCGACTTAGAAGTCACCCTAGGAATGTGGAGCCCCCACTAGATAATAGGAATGCAGAGCTAGGAAATGAACCAATTCACGAAGAGAAGAACGAAATCCGTCTCCCGCTATTAGTGAAATGCATCAATCGATAGTGGAGGCTATGAGTGCTGCTGCTATAAGACAAACAGAACTCATAACGCAAGCTATGAATGTAGGTTTTCAAAATCTTCAAAAAGCAATGGCTCAAAGAGAAGAATTACCTACCAGAAACGTCCCAGTCGCGAACACAAGGGGAAGTAATCCTTTGGTCGCGGTCACTTCAGTACCATCTGGTGTATCCACGAGGACTTCAGACTTAAGACCAGATCGCGTCGGCCAAATCATAAGTCACTGGAACATAAAGTTTTCAGGGAAGTCTACAATGAGTATAGATGGATTCTTACATCGGGTGGAAACGCTTACCCGGAAAACGATAGATGGAAATCTTGAGCTTTTGACGTGTCACATAAGCAATTTGCTAGAAGGACCAGCTAGTGATTGGTACTGGCAGTATCAAGAAAGTGTTAAAGAAGAAACTTGGCCCAGTCTTTGCGAAGCCTTAAGAGAGCAGTTTAGGGAGGAACGAACTGACATTAATATCAGAGCTTCCATTGATCGTCGCAAGCAGAAGATAGGGGAATCCTTTGATGAGTTCTTTGAAAGCATTGTTAAGTTGACCGCTAAGTTGTCCGTGCCTATGTCTGATCTAGCTTTATTAGAGTGCGTGCGGTCAAATTTATTGCCCGAAATTCAACTCGAATTACTATACCACCATTTTAGTAGTGTGGCACAGTTAAGACGCATAGTACGCATGAGAGAAGCCTTTTTGATCTCAGTCAATCCGGCAGTGCGAAAACCTCTGCCAGCACCGCGTCGTATGGTTCACGAGATCAAAGACGAATCAGAAGGCGAAAGCGAAATAGAAGACGCCGAGCTGTCCGCCATAACCTGGCCGTGTGGTAAAACAGGTCATGTATACCATGATTGTCACGCTGAGCGAACAATTTTTTGTTATGGTTGTGGAAAACCTGATACCTATCGACCCTCTTGTCCTAAGTGTACAGGTACAAAAAACTATCAATCTCGTGCACTAGTGAAAAGTGCACGCAAACCGACAGTTTCCAAGGCAACCAACACGGAATAGAAGATTTCAACTCTTCTGACCAAACCCCACCAGATTTGACCAGCGATTCTGAATTTGACCTTTTTACACCGATTACCTATTCTGATTTATCTGACAAGTATTCTAAAAGAAAAAGACGTTCTATAAGACGCATACAATCCTATTACCGGAACCTGATTAATACAGTCTCTGTATTTAGGTATCGATTTTTGGACCGAGTTCCATTTACTTCCGTTAGATATTCTTCAATACACTGCTGAGAAGAGTCTAGCAACTATAGATACTGATTCTTTCATACCAATCTCAAGAGAACAACGAGTAGAATTAGATAAGACTATTCAAAATTTCCCATCCTATACGGAAAAAGGTTTAGGGAGAACTAATTTAATCGCTCATGCTATTGACGTAGGCGACGCAAAGCCGATAAAACAGCGGCATTATCCATTGTCACCAGCGATTGAGAAGCTTTTGTTTGAAGAGCTAGATCGTATGTTAGCACTAGGTGTCATAGAAGAGTCCGAAAGTGCTTGGTCATCACCAGTTGTACTAGTTCGCAAGCCAGGCAAAGTTCGCTTGTGCGTTGACAGTCGTAAAGTCAATGCAGTCACTCGAAAGGACGCATACCCAATGCCCATAATTGACGGTATTTTAAGTAGACTTCCAAAAGCCGAATTTATAACATGCCTCGATTTAAAGGATGCCTATTGGCAAATCCCACTCGAGCCAGGCTCTCGCGATAAAACCGCTTTTACAATACCGGACAGAGCATTATACCAGTTCACGGTAATGCCGTTTGGGTTAACCAATGCCCCGTCTACTATGTCAAAGTTAATGGATCGCGTTATACCCGTTACATTGAAAAACGAGGTATTTATTTACTTAGACGACCTTTTGATTGTGTCGGATACGTTTTCTCGACACTTGTCAGTACTAAACGAAATCGCAGCTTGTTTGGAAAAAGCTGGGTTGACGATTAACGTTCAGAAGAGCAAGTTTTGCATGAAGGAGGTGCGTTATTTAGGCCATCTAGTCGGTAATGGTACCATTTCCATGGATGCAGACAAAATCGAAGCAATTTCTGGATATCCAGCCCCTCGATCAGTCAAGCAGCTACGACGTTTTTTATATAAAATAAATAAATAAAATAAACATGTGATCAAAACACCTAGGTCCCAAAAGTTAGTCTTTGGTTTTGTGTTTACTTTCAGTTTAAGCCTTATTACAAGACCTTAGGATTTACTACATTGCGCTAGTCACCAGTTCTTGAAATCGGTCATTCACGGATAGTAATGGGGGCAGAAGAGTTAAATCTAACAAAGAAGGACTTAACTCCGCATCCAGGACTAGTAGTGTAATGACAGTAAGGTGGACGAAGGTTAATTCGACTGGAATTAGGCCCCGTATATATTCGGTAGCCTACCGTTGAATAGATATACCAGTATCCTGAACTCGAAATAAGCCGAGAGGCAATTTACTTTTTCTTTATCTGTTTTACGTCTTCTTCTATATCCAAATTTCTTCCCTTTTTCTTCATTTGTTTTCGGTGTAAGAGTTTCTTAACCAGCAGGAAATTTATTCAGATCGAATGTTTATATGCTCCTTGTTTGTATTTAACTGGAGTAGCAGATAAACGAATCATTCGAGAAATATACCGCTTACGTTAGAGACCAATGACATGTAGGAAAATATGTCATCCTTCTTCTTTCTTTCCTACTCTCTATTATCTAAATTGAACCTGAATCAAATTCTAGGAGGGCAAAGATATCTTATGGCCAAACCATTCTTAAGGATTGGATTTTATTCACCGAAGAGGTGGTCAAGAGTACGTAACCTAATTATGTTCAGTGGTCAATTACTTTCTACTGTAGTCTGAGTTAATTAAGATAGAAGAGAAACAAACTAGCTTGCTCATGGAAGAGATCCATGATTCCTGGATGTTGTATAAATAAGAGTTTTGATAAAATAACAAATCAATATTTTCTTTAAACATTTTTTTTATGGTATACTTACTTTATTATGAAGTCAAACAATTGAATAAGATTATGCATTTTTATTAATTTAATATGGAGGAACATCTTCCTAGAGATATTTAATGCTACCTTTGCCTAAAAGACATAGAATATCCTGCCCAGTTATTATCCACCAATTGTAACCACACTTTTCATTGGGTATGTTTTAACACTAAAATTGGAAACAGAGATATTTGCCCAGTGTGCATATCGCGATTAGAAACATCGCGTATGACTTTAACGGTTGATACCGATTTAAATCAATCATCTCAGAGTTTACCCTCGGGCAGTATGCCAGCCCGACTTAGAAGTCACCCTAGGAATGTGGAGCCCCCACTAGATAATAGGAATGCAGAGCTAGGAAATGAACCAATTCACGAAGAGAAGAACGAAATCCGTCTCCCGCTATTAGTGAAATGCATCAATCGATAGTGGAGGCTATGAGTGCTGCTGCTATAAGACAAACAGAACTCATAACGCAAGCTATGAATGTAGGTTTTCAAAATCTTCAAAAAGCAATGGCTCAAAGAGAAGAATTACCTACCAGAAACGTCCCAGTCGCGAACACAAGGGGAAGTAATCCTTTGGTCGCGGTCACTTCAGTACCATCTGGTGTATCCACGAGGACTTCAGACTTAAGACCAGATCGCGTCGGCCAAATCATAAGTCACTGGAACATAAAGTTTTCAGGGAAGTCTACAATGAGTATAGATGGATTCTTACATCGGGTGGAAACGCTTACCCGGAAAACGATAGATGGAAATCTTGAGCTTTTGACGTGTCACATAAGCAATTTGCTAGAAGGACCAGCTAGTGATTGGTACTGGCAGTATCAAGAAAGTGTTAAAGAAGAAACTTGGCCCAGTCTTTGCGAAGCCTTAAGAGAGCAGTTTAGGGAGGAACGAACTGACATTAATATCAGAGCTTCCATTGATCGTCGCAAGCAGAAGATAGGGGAATCCTTTGATGAGTTCTTTGAAAGCATTGTTAAGTTGACCGCTAAGTTGTCCGTGCCTATGTCTGATCTAGCTTTATTAGAGTGCGTGCGGTCAAATTTATTGCCCGAAATTCAACTCGAATTACTATACCACCATTTTAGTAGTGTGGCACAGTTAAGACGCATAGTACGCATGAGAGAAGCCTTTTTGATCTCAGTCAATCCGGCAGTGCGAAAACCTCTGCCAGCACCGCGTCGTATGGTTCACGAGATCAAAGACGAATCAGAAGGCGAAAGCGAAATAGAAGACGCCGAGCTGTCCGCCATAACCTGGCCGTGTGGTAAAACAGGTCATGTATACCATGATTGTCACGCTGAGCGAACAATTTTTTGTTATGGTTGTGGAAAACCTGATACCTATCGACCCTCTTGTCCTAAGTGTACAGGTACAAAAAACTATCAATCTCGTGCACTAGTGAAAAGTGCACGCAAACCGACAGTTTCCAAGGCAACCAACACGGAATAGAAGATTTCAACTCTTCTGACCAAACCCCACCAGATTTGACCAGCGATTCTGAATTTGACCTTTTTACACCGATTACCTATTCTGATTTATCTGACAAGTATTCTAAAAGAAAAAGACGTTCTATAAGACGCATACAATCCTATTACCGGAACCTGATTAATACAGTCTCTGTATTTAGGTATCGATTTTTGGACCGAGTTCCATTTACTTCCGTTAGATATTCTTCAATACACTGCTGAGAAGAGTCTAGCAACTATAGATACTGATTCTTTCATACCAATCTCAAGAGAACAACGAGTAGAATTAGATAAGACTATTCAAAATTTCCCATCCTATACGGAAAAAGGTTTAGGGAGAACTAATTTAATCGCTCATGCTATTGACGTAGGCGACGCAAAGCCGATAAAACAGCGGCATTATCCATTGTCACCAGCGATTGAGAAGCTTTTGTTTGAAGAGCTAGATCGTATGTTAGCACTAGGTGTCATAGAAGAGTCCGAAAGTGCTTGGTCATCACCAGTTGTACTAGTTCGCAAGCCAGGCAAAGTTCGCTTGTGCGTTGACAGTCGTAAAGTCAATGCAGTCACTCGAAAGGACGCATACCCAATGCCCATAATTGACGGTATTTTAAGTAGACTTCCAAAAGCCGAATTTATAACATGCCTCGATTTAAAGGATGCCTATTGGCAAATCCCACTCGAGCCAGGCTCTCGCGATAAAACCGCTTTTACAATACCGGACAGAGCATTATACCAGTTCACGGTAATGCCGTTTGGGTTAACCAATGCCCCGTCTACTATGTCAAAGTTAATGGATCGCGTTATACCCGTTACATTGAAAAACGAGGTATTTATTTACTTAGACGACCTTTTGATTGTGTCGGATACGTTTTCTCGACACTTGTCAGTACTAAACGAAATCGCAGCTTGTTTGGAAAAAGCTGGGTTGACGATTAACGTTCAGAAGAGCAAGTTTTGCATGAAGGAGGTGCGTTATTTAGGCCATCTAGTCGGTAATGGTACCATTTCCATGGATGCAGACAAAATCGAAGCAATTTCTGGATATCCAGCCCCTCGATCAGTCAAGCAGCTACGACGTTTTTTAGGGATGATTGGATGGTACCAAAAGTTTATTGGTAACTTTGCTTCTATCGCAGCACCATTAACCGATGCGTTAGAACATTCGAAACGGTTTGAGTGGTCCGGAGCTGCAGAAGAAGCCTTCAAAACTCTTAAAAGAGAGCTTTGCAAAGCCCCAGTGTTGCATACCCCGAACTTTGACAGACCGTTCTATATACACTGTGATGCAAGCCACACTGGCATAGGGGGAGTTCTAATACAAATAAATGAAGAAGGCGATGAAGTGCCATTTCGTACATGTCCAAAAAGCTTAATAAATGCCAGCGTAACTACTCGGTTACTGGACAAGAATGTTTGGCGTCGTTGTTAAGCATTAAGAAATTTAGAGCCTATATCGAGGGACACCCATTTACGGTAATAACCGACCATGCATCCTTAAAGTGGTTGATGGCTCAATCCGATCTCAGTAGCCGATTAGCTCCATGGGCATTAAAGTTACAAGGATACGAGTTTACTGAAGATTTATCCGCTGTCGAGTTAAACCAGTTTGTTGACCTAAAGTCCCCACACTTTAACTCGCCCTCTTATCAGGAGTTACGAGAGAAACTTGAAAAAGGACAAGTTGCTGACATGAAAGTTGTGGACGGATTTATTTTTCGTCGAACGGAACATTTAGACGATAGCAAAATTTCAGATAATCAAGCGTGGAAGCTCTGGTTACCCTCAGAACTAGTACCAGAGGCACTAAAACTAGCCCACGATGACCCACTATCCTCTCATGGTGGAAAAAACAAAACACTCGAGAGAATACGTCGTCACTATTTTTGGCCGAACTTAGTAACCGATGTGCGAACTTATGTTAACCAGTGTGAAATCTGCAAAGTCACCAAGCCATCAAACCCAACACTAAGACCGCCATTGGCAAAGTCTACAGAGAGTCATCGGTTCTTTCAGAAGCTCTATATAGACTATTTAGGACCATATCCACGTACTAAGGCAGGACACATTGGGATTTTCATCGTAGTCGATCATTTCACGAAATTCCCGTTCTTGAAAGCGGTGAAAAAGTTTTCCGTCGATGCTATTCTGCCCTTCATGGAGGGGAACCTCTTTCAATGTTTTGGAGTTCCGGAGACTATAGTATCCGATAATGGAGTCCAATTTAAGTCGAATGCGTTTAACAATTTGCTGGATAGATATGGGATAAACCACTCGTATACGGTAGCGTATGCCCCTCAAGGAAATGCGTCGGAACGCGTGAATCGCTCAGTACTATCGGCCATAAAAGCCTATGTACATCCTGACCAATCAAATTGGGATGAAAATTTAAGTAGAATCTGTTGTTCTCTGCGATCAAGTTTGCACACTGCAACGAATAATACCCCTTATCGACTTGTTTTTGGTCAACACATGATCACCCGTGCAAGTACGTATGATCTCTTGCGGCGATTACAGTTGTTAGAGGATCGATCCATTGCGTTTAACAAGGATGACTCCTTAGACCTTATGAGGAATCAAGCCAACCACCACATGCAAAAACAACATGCCCGCAATGAAAAAGTATATAATCTTCGAAGTCGGCAAGTCTCATTCGTAGTAGGCCAGGACATTTTTCGTAGGAATTTTCAACAAAGTTGCTTTACCAAGGGTTTTAACGCAAAATGGGTCCCAACTTTTGTTAAAGGAAGAATAAAACGAAAGCTAGGATCAGCGTATTACGAAATTGAGGATATGCAAGGGAAATTAGTTGGAAAATACCATGCTAAGGATCTTAAGCAATAGTGTCAGTTCCAAGCGTGTATCCCTCTTGTTGACCCAACAAGTGTGATTTTAGCGGGGGGGAATTGTAGTAGCGCTTGTCACTATGAAAAATTCCACCTAGCGGCCAAATTTGAATTAGGCGCCCTATTAGGCCCTTAATGATCAAAAGCGCCATCCATGGGCGGAGTATCGGATAACCTTCCAACACTCTATCGCACAGTGAGTAAAATGCAAGCCTGGGCTAAGCCAAGTGCAGCTAACTTCTCGTTGCCAGAATTCTTTTCCGCCCCGATCTTAAGCCGGACAGACGTTTTTCTTTCTTAAGCTACCAAGAAAAAGCCCATCCGCAATCTGTCCACCACTTTTAAGTTTTTTTGTGTGCCAGACTCAATCGTAACTTTTGAACCAAATAAGATAATCAAATAATTTAAACGGCATTTTACAGGAAAATGTTGTAAAATTTGTATATGTATTGGACAATATGCCACGCCCACCCATTCGCCTTATTATAGGGTATCAAAGTGAAAAAATCTATTTTATTCAATGAAAACAATTTTTTAGAAACATTTTTTATTTAATTTTTTATCTTTATTTTTATGTATTTCCTTAAATAAAAATAATTTAAAAACTTAAAAAAAATATTTAACATTTAAAAAAAAAAAATTTTTTTCTATAATTTTGGCTTTTTTTACTAACAAACGGGCCTATATTAGGGGAATTTCTAATAGTTTAGGCATTTCTGGACTATAATTACTTGATTCTATATCTTTTCGCAACTTTACATGCCGCAGAGATGCAATAAACGGGTCAGATGATGCAGCTAACATATTGAAGAGGATAGAATTTATTTAGCGATTCTTGAGCTTCTTCTGAAAGTTCTCCAATTAACAAAGACTGATATTCAATTATATCTTTACCTTGCAATTGAGTACATTCAAGATCGCACCCAATCTTTGAATGATTTCCTCGTCAATTCCAGTGATTTCTGCCGGAACAATGCAATTTTCGAAAAATCTCCGAGAAGTATTTCCATCGTTTGAGTTTCCATATCCGGGTTTCGGGCAGTCCACTTTGAGTCCAAGTTGCTTTGAAAACGCTTCCTGTATTCGATATTTCCTAAATTGTTCCTTTTCCTCCTTTGTCGAATTGTTATTATCCCAGTCTTCGTTGTCTTGTGGAAGGGTATACGGCAATTTCAACAAAAATTCCATACACCTTATCCGAGCGTGTAAAGGTGAGATTCCGTAGTTGTAGTTTGCCTCCTTGGTTGTAGAATCATCCAAACTTCCGAAATTCTTTAGAGTTGTTTTGCAAATTGGACATGTTAAAGTTGATTTGGTATTGGTTAATTCATTCACTATTTTTCCATCGACCATGGTCAAGTGAAACTCGAAGCTGCATTCAACATGTTTTCCTTCCCTGATCTCCAGAATGATGGGTCTAATAGCATATATTTCTCTTTGAATATTTTGCACTGTTGTATTGATGAGTTCCGGTGATTCTCTTGCGAATTGAAACATTATTGGACGGCAATAATGAACTGATGAAGGCCTATTGTTTCTCCAATGTAAAGATTCCTCTGATTGAAGCCGCAAAGGAACCACTGATGCCATGAACAAATTCCCGTCTGATATTGATTCATCATCTGCCTTTATTGTTTGTTTATAAATGCTTTGTCCAGATGATCCATCGCAGCCCCATTTACTGACCAATTCCACCTTCTCTGGTAAATTGTCCAACACATTATCCGGAAGACTATTCAATAAACGTTGAGCCGTGTGATTCATCAGATCCTGCACAGTAGCTTTCACAGAGACTTCAGTAATCTCTGTATTAATTGGTCTTGACATTTTTTTTGCCTCCGTAATCCGTTTATATCCAGGTAATATATCCGCCCCATGTTGCATTAAACACGTTCGTAATATTTCATATTTCTCCTTGGATAATTGTAAGTCCATAAATAAGGCCAGGGCTTCTTCGTCAGTTAGTTCCATTATGCTAGCGTTTAATGGAGTGGGAATGCTTTTCCGAATCCTTTTGAGCCGACAAGGGCTTGCTATAGCAACCGATTTGGTTATGGATGATTTAGTCAGTTGATGATCCTTTATATATTTAGTAGCCAATGCTTCCGACAAATTTCCAGTGGTCAAGATGTTGGTCACCTCAGAAAGCTTCTTTCTTCTTGTGAAATCCGAGCAATCCTGTATTGCTTTCGATGGTCTTCCTTTACCGGTAGATGTGCTGGGTTCATCATCATGATCTTCTTCCGTGGCTTGCAAGTTGAAATCCCCCAGAAGCCAGTCGTCATATTTGGCTAAAAAACGTGAATGGCTTCGATACACTTCTCCCCACTTTTTCCTGAAGTTCTTGAACAGTAAGCGAATGTTGTTTTCCACTCCATAGTTGTTTCTTAAATCTCCAAACCAAAGTTCAAGCTCTCTAAAACAGTCTTCTTCGAAATCACCATAGGTTGGGGCGTTCCGAAAGATTTCGAACTGTTTTCCGCGATTGATCTTTGCCATTCTGTCTTGTCAACTTTCACTGACAGACTAATGCTGGGCATATTAAAATTGCGCAATATATAGTCCGATTTATTACCTGTTAGGTACCCTTTGGGTTTTGGGTCAATTAAAGAGTTAAACCAGACACCTGTTATACTTATGATTTTTTGTAAATATGCCCTAAATTTATGTTATGCAGTTTTTAGGTAAGGTATTGCCTACCTGGGATAACCCACAACTATTTTGTCAGCTACAAAAGTGATTTCAGCGTCTACCTGTTTTCTTTAAGAAGTAATTAATTGTTTCCTTTGGAAGTATAATTTAGCTACTATCAGGTATAAATATAAAAAACACCAAATTTCATAAACACCTATTTTATAGGTACGTTTTGTTATACAAAACAAACGAAACAAACAATTTCAAAGTATAGCGCGAGCGGGTTTGAAGCGGTTAACCCGCTTGCGCTATAGCTAGTTTTTTTTTGGTATGTATTAAGTTGAATCGGTATTTTGGTATATTTTGCCCTGAGTTGTTTTAGTTTATTGCATTGCATTTCCGCAGCTGCAGCGTGCTGCAGCAGATGTAAGTTGATTCTGGTCCAGAAAAGATCAACGAAGGTTTTGTATGTAGTGTGTATGAGGGCCGAGCCGGGCCAAAAAAGATATAGACTACTTTAGCCAGAAAAAAGTGAACAAATTGACCCCTGGCAGGTAGCGATTTACCTGTACAAGCCCAAACCCAATTCTGTTTTTTTTTGGGTCAGTTTACAGTTTATGAATGTATCTGTTATTTAAAGTAAAAATCATGAGGTTCGGTAATCTATTTTTTGTGTAATATTACCTGAAAGTCAACAAATTTCCCTTTTTTTTTTTTTATGATGCAAAAATGGAAACAAAGTTCGACTTTGAAGGCTCATATCTTCTACAAAAAAAATCTTAAAATAGATTTGATTGGAAATTCTGAATCGATGGGAAATTTCCTGTCGAATAAGTATGGTTTAAATCGTTTTTGCGACTACGACTTTTTTGATTTTAGCAACGGCTTTTGTTCGAGAGGCGCTACTGTGCGTCGTTGAAGGTCCCAACATGGATCATAAATGATAATTGTGAATCCTTTATAGTCGATCTGAACAAGACTTTATTTTTTTGGTCTTTTTTTGTCGCTTCAAGGGAGGTCGAAGTAGAACATGCAGTAACAAAGCAATTAGTTGATCTGAACCTGGAAATAAATTATTTTAGTTTTCTTTATGTAAATATATAAATAGCTATATTTACCTTCTGCACTAGCGTTGACTTGTTCAACTAATGGTAAGTATGATGGCTCGATAATTTTTTCATTTACAATCGAAACGATTTGGCTTTTTGAGCGCTCCCATATTACTATTAGCGATGTAGCAGTAGGATGTAAAATTTTGAAGTCTATTTCAACCTAAATATATACATATCATAGAGTTATGTAAAGGTAGTATTAAAATGTATTTTACCAAGGTATATCCCAAAAAATGTGAAAACAGCTTCCAATTACTTAAGACCCCAATTATGTTGTCGTTCCTGCTCTCGGAAAACATAATCTCATCCCTGCGGAGTTGGTAGCTCTTTTTCCAAATTTTTTGGACTAAATGCCACGGTTCACAAAAAAGTTTTAGCCAACTATGAGCTTCACTGGCATCTATGGAGAGAGACATGTGGCATAATAGAACGGAAAATAAAAATTAATAAAAATTATAAGAAAATGTCATTTATAAATGTACGGTATATTCTAGATATATTGTTTTAATTGTTTTTTTAAACCACCTTCATCGTTAACAAGACGTGAAAAGGACTGCTGCACTTCTAGGTCTGTTGCTAATGGATCGTCTTTTTTTTTTAGCTTAGCCAGAGTCCTATACCATTGCGACCGCCATTGGCCGGGTCCGAGGTGCTCACGTTGTGCTCCATGTAGAAGGCGCTGAACACCTCGAGACACACGAATAAAGGATCGGCAAATTTAGAAACCAGAAGAATTGAGTTTCTTCAATGCCAAAGACTGCGCATAACACGGAAATTAGTACTAGGACAACAACGGCCATTAGCATAAATACTGTAAAGGTCTCATAGACGCGCGGCAGGATGCCACCGGCCCGGTGGATTCCGGGAATAGATAAACGAATGGCAGGGAAATTAACAATGACAGATTGAAGAACAGAAACACGTGGTTCCAGAGGCCCTGAATGACGGAGGTGTTGAGCCACTTCACATAGTAGCTGTTGGGATAGAGCAACAGCTCCTTGTTGCTGCCTACCGACAAGGGCAGTAGCATTGCAGCACCTTCGGCCACAGCCAGGGTGAAGGTGCAGAGCTAAAAGCTAATCCGATAGACCAGCACCCCATCCTCGTCGTTCGAATAGAGATCGTCACGTGTGTTACTTACCTTTTAAAACCGGCAACATGGCTATAAAGTCCCACTTCTCCAGAAGCACCTCCAGCTCGTCTTCAGTATCACTCATTTTAACCGCAAAGGACACACGAACAAAGAAAATCTGAAATTTACTCTAAGGCACTACGACGCAATAAGAAAACCGTGTGTATATAGTGCCGGCACTTTATCCGTTGCATGATAGAGATGTCACTCTGACAACGATATATATGAACGATATATATTATGCTTTGTACTACGGACGGATAAATTGGTTTTAAAACCGTTCCCGAATGTAATGGTTTGATAAATTTGTATATTACACCAAGAAGTATGATATATATTTTATTTACATCATAGGAATAAGTAAATGTGGATTTAAAGGAAGAAATATTTAAACGCTTGCAGCGATAGGGTGTATCGATATTGGTGCTCCAACATCGATATATCCTATCGTTGCAAGCCTGTAAAGCCTAGTATGTTACTCAGATCAACGACACTTGTTTCTAAGCAGTGGGAGAGAGCGAGAGTACAATATATCTCGAGAAATTTCGACCTCTCGCTATCTCTTACTGCCCAGAAACACTTTTCGGCGATCTGAATTGGCTTAAATATTGCCAATTGTAAAGCCTGCAGGAACAAAATAGATGAGAACAATGAAAATATTTCAATTAAAATATCTGTTGGCAGAAATTGTCAAATTCTATATTACAATAGTAGTTCTTGCACCACCAAAATAGATGAGAAATATTTTTGTTGCTATTTTATAGTAATTGTACTAAAATCTTCGCCAGAAAAGCAACAAAAAACACACGGAAAACATAGCACTTTTTAAATAGCAGTCTAACAATAATTTTTGTCAGAAAAAAACTACAAATGGTTTTATTAAAATTTTTAATAGTAATTTAACATTTTATGATAGGACTTGTACTATTTTAATAGTACTCTTTGAAAAACAACAAAATACATGAGAAGAAAGAGCATAGTATTTCTTACTATTTTCCATAGTAGGTTAACATAAAACATACTTTTGGTGTGTACACATTTTGGCAGAAAAGCAAAAACAAAATACATGGAAATTATCAAAATAGTATGTTACTATTTTTTTGGGTTGATTTTACATATTTTTTTTCTTTGGTGTGTACTCACTTGGCAGAAAACCAACAACAAAATATATGCAAAATTTTTACATAGTATTCTAACTATTTTTCTAGGTTGATTTTACATAGTTTTTTTTTGTGTGTATAAGAGCTAGAATTACCAAATTTGGTGACAACATTGGAATCTGTTGCACGCAGATCAAGTTTCTTTTAAAATTTGGCCACGCCCACTTCCGCCCTCAAAAATCATAAAAAAACCTTATATAAGCTATACTCATTTTTTTCGGGTAAAAGTTAATAAATACAAAAAATGAATACAATAGAGCGGACGTTTCCTGAAAATGTCAGTAAAATCGGATGATAAACATGGGAGATATTAGCAATAAGGTTAGAATTTTAACACACCGCCCTAAGGCACTGCTGTTGCAAGCTGTAGCCGACCGGTGGCGCACTCGAGCCTTGGCCGTGCGATATAATGGCGCCAATGTACATATGTATGTACAATGTAGTGTATGTACATTTTTAAATTGCCTTTTAGTGTGAAGCGCAAACGTTTAGGTACCGGGTATCTCACAGTCGAGCACAGTCGACTGTAGCTTTCTTACTTGTTTCTACTTCTGTAAATGAAATTGTTTTGTCACAGAAATGATTTCGGCTTAAAAAGCGTCTTCTCGCTCAAGTACGCATACACACACGTGATCACATGCGTATTCTATTTTTAGATTTTTACGCTCTCAACTTTGTGCTAGCGCGCTGAGAGCGAGAGAGGATAGAAGAGGAGAGGAAGATCGTTCGCCAGCGGTGAGAGAGGGACAGGACCTACGCGCATTTTCGTGTCGGTCATGAATCGGTTTTACTCCGTCCCCGAAAATCCATAACGCGCCTAAAGAAGTTTCACTTCAAAAATGTATATTTATTTTTATTTTTCCTTGAGGTTTTGCATTACTTTCTGAGTACTTTTTTTATTTAAAAAAGATTTATCAGCAACAGAAATCCTGCAAGTGGTGAACACAATTCTTCTTTGGTGAACAAGGAATTTGCACCATCATTTAGAGAACAATTTTTGTAATAAACCTGATAATCAACATGTGGTATTAATATTGTTATTAATAATACTGGTGGAGATGCATTTTCATAATTCAGAATCAACTAGTAATTTAAGTCCTGTTAAACTAATACCAATAATATTTTTGTTACTAGTTAGTATAATAGTATAGTAGTTTGAACGCGACAACAAATTGAAGAAGTATTCAATAAATGAGATATTGTTGATAATTATAATCTCAAAAATATGCAATTAATAAGACATATGCTAAAAACCAACAAACCGTTGCTGAGTAATTCCCGATGGGAGTTCTAACGGAACAAGTCCAGAAAAAGCACACAGAGGTAGGGGAAATAAAACTCCCCCTCTCTGGCCTCCAACATTAAGCGCGGCCGACGTTAATGCAGAGGATCTTACAGATTCCCAAGTCCGGGTTCAGCAAGGCACTAGTATATAATGACGCATTTAATGTTGAAGTTCGATCGGCGTCAAAGTTCACTGAGGATCTCCTTGATAAGAGTGGAACAGGCTGTATGAACAAACCTGTTGCATTTGTCTTCTGACAAAAAACGATCTGTGTATCTGGCAATCTGATTTCTGTATATGAAGATCAGGATGACTATAGACCTTGAGTTGACGCAAATTATTAATAAGGAAAACCAAATGTTTTAAAACAAAATCATGAAAAGATAAAAACTTGAGTATTAATTAGTAATTTAGTTGCAAATATTGTTAAGCATATAATATAGTCATATGTATAGTCAGTATTTTTTTTTAGTAATTAAGAATTTAAATGTAATATAATTAAAATATATTAGTTTGTGAGAGATTGTATGTAAAATTAAAAGATAAGCATACACATCAATGGAACAAAATATTAATACTACTTATGAAATTAAAAATGCTGTTGATAATTATCTTGAAAGAAATATTATTTTTACACACTATTTATATTCATATTTAATTATTAAATACTAATTTTGGAGTAATTAGTAGAAAATCATGATCTTTATCCTGGCATTAATAAAATGTTAGTTATATTGAAAACAATTGAGTTTTCTAAAACGGTTGATACTAATACTGGTGCTGAAAGTGATGGTCATTTTACAACAAAAGAAATTCCTGATAATGAAATTATTATTGATGTAACACAAAATATAGATAAAAGAATCCATTTATGAAAATATCAAATTACAAGGATATTTTTATGTTACCTAAAGTTAGTGTACCGTATATATATATATATATATATATATATATATATTTTTTAATTATTTTTTGGAGTTCTGAATCTTGTGCTTGTTTTGTTATTTATAAAGTTGTGGTCTAGTTTTTTTATTATTATTATTATATTATATCCTATAGCTGCCATAGGAACTATCGGAAAATTAAATGAAAAAATTATAACTTCAATGTTTTCCAACAAATTTCTTCTGCCATATGAAAATGTAAAATTCTTCACTTAAGGGTTAATATTTTGAGACTCTCACCCCTTTTCCTTTTTTTTTTTGATTTTATAACATACACAAGCATAAAAGTCGTTTTTATTTTAAAAGTTATCATATTTTTTAATTAAACTAGAACTTTAGAGCTAGTCAGTAAGGTAATGGTCATCAGTAAGCTATTTGGCATACGAGCGGGCCTGAGTAGTACGTATTCTAATTTTTTAATTTAATTTAATTTTATTTTCGTTTTATCCTAGTCCTACAAGCTAATTCAAGCTTTTAAGTTATGGCACCAGTCACTCTGTGTTATTACATTTTACATTAATCATTTTGTCTTACATAACATACTAACATTATAAAATCTTTCACACTAAACATACGTAGAAATGTTTAGTATATTTAAACAGTTGGGAAACAAAACGGGGATCATTTGAAAAAACAAAATACAAAATATGAAAAAAGAATAATAAATATATATGAATTGAGATAATGGAAGTCATCTGACTTAAAATTAAGATTAGATTAAAGTTAAAGTGTGCCTTTAAGATACATTAATAGTTTAGATTTAAAGTGTGTATGGTTCCTAATATTTTTTAGATTGTTGGGAACGTCATTCCAATAGGGAACAGTCTATATAAAGAAATGCTTCTCAGCCGCTGCAAGTTTTAGCCTTTAGCAGATAATATTATTTGTTCTAGCGGATGAAGACATTTGCAAAAGATCTATTGGGTATTGTTTCTCATTTCTGTAGAAATAAGAGAGTTCTTAGATCTAAGATCTTAAATGCATAGCCTGTAACGTGTGCACTGTGATCTAAGTTAAAAATGTAACGCGCTACTGAGTTAAATGCAACTTTCAGCTTAAGCATGCTTGCTGGCCACTAGCATATTGATATTCTGTGGAATAAGCTTTTGAGTCAGAGAAAGCTGCCTGAGCATACCGAACATTTTCCCACAGGCCTTGGTAATATGATCATCCCATGTTAAAGTGGAGTTCAATTCTTTGCCCAGGTTTGTGCCTGTTCAACATAGGGAATAACTACATTATTTACCACGACTTGTGGAAGCGACCTGGGGCTTTGAGATGTTTTATTAATTATTATGGTTTTTGTTTTAGTAGGATTTAAATGTAGCCCGTTCTCCTTCGCCCAGTTGTTAATTTTTTTGATTTCATGGTTGGTAATATTTACACATTCATCGATTTGGTTTAGGGGACGATTTATATATAGTTGGACAGCATCTGCATAAAGGTGTACATCACAGTCAGACAAACAATTAGGAAGATCATTTACATATAATGAGCCAATTCTAATCTTACTTCTACTCGTTCAAATGATTCTGATGAACGGTTAATTAGCGGCGTGTACCTCTTACTTCTACTCGTTCAAATGATTCTGATGAACGGTTAATTAGCGGCGTGTACCTGAAGACTTACCAGCCTTAATACTCGTGGCTCGTCTGTTTTTGACGAATCCAAGCTTTTTCAATACGTGTATCAGCAGCAGTCAGAGACCATCAACGCAACACCAATGAACAACAATAAACAATAAACAACAAAAACAATGCAACAACTAAAAACAACAATAAACAACAGCAACTATAAACAAGTCAACAACAACAACAATAAACAACAACAACAATACCAGCTCGGTCAAATTTAAAATTTTTTGGATCGATGGAGCAGTCAGAGACCATTAACGCAACACCATTGAACAACAATAAACAATAAACAACAAAAGCAATGCAACAACTAAAAACAACAAAAAACAACAGCAACTATAAACAATTGGAACTATATACAGCAACAACTATAAAAGTCAACAACAACAACAATAAACAACAACAACAATACCAGCTCAGTCAAATTTAAAATTTTTTGGATCGATAAGATAACTAGAAAATAAATTCAACAAATAACTTTAGAAAATAGGTTATATGTAAGGAAGTTAGAGGGCGAAAATTGGGGATTCGGGAATCCCTCAGATTCCGACTTCTTACTCTTCACCTATTTTGTTTCGCATCGACCCCGGATGCGTTTCCCTTTTCAGAGACAAGCCAAAAGGAAGCGTGGTAAACAAAGGGACCCGATCCTCCCTCGCCTTCACCTAATTTCCCAGGTGAAAATTTGGGGTTCGGATAACCCACACATTCCGACTCCTCACTCAACCCCTGGAAGAATTTGGAGAATTTATGTTTGACGAACACCTTCACAATTTGGTGATACAATTTTTAAGGACCATTTAAATTATGTCATTGATACAAGGAACGTGTTTATGTTTTATAGAACGCTTTATGGTGATAATTTTACGTTTTGTAAATTGCATAATAACTCGGTTGTATTTGGAGCCTCCTTTTTCTGTAAAAAGTCATCGATATTGAGGTTTAGTACTTAGTGTATAAGAAAGCCGGTCAATAAATCTAAATAAACATATTTCTATTCAAATTTCAAGTGTGTTCTTATTCTGGGGTGGGTTTTCTTTTTCAAGATTTTGTTTCCAGTCAAACAACTCCAACAAAGGATTCTGATCCTCACTCGACCTTCGCCAAATTTCATTCTCACAGTTTTCACCGTTTTCGCTCACAAGTCAAACCCTCCAAAATTCATGATCAACACCCATTGGTTGAAAAGAAGATCATCACAAACCGAATCCTTAGGTTGAGGGTGTTTATTTTCTGAGACAAACAAAACGGGGCGTTAATGAATCCGCACTCGATCCCTCACCCATCCAATTCCTCTATCACACTCTTCACCGTTTTATTTTGAACCTTGATCACGCTATAATCATGCCCCCGAACCACTCAACCAATAGCAGGTGTGAAAAATAGATCACTGTTCAACTAAGGGTGCGTTTTCCTGTTTTCTCAATGACACTTTTAGCTTACTTATGTCACACGCCAAGTTAATTGACAACCTAATTCCCCAGCTGAAGCAGCTGGCATTATCGATCACTTACTGAGGGTGAATTCCTTTTGAGAAAGTCACCGGTGGAATTTGAGGGCGACTTTTCTCAACCATCACACGTCTCAGCCACCCCCAATCTTGATCGCTCGTCACGCCACGTTAAACGAGACCCTAATTCCCAGCTCAAGCAGATGGCATTAGCGATCACTTACTGAGGGTGAATTCCTTTTGAGAAAGTCACCGGTGGAATTTGAGGGCGACTTTCTCAACCATCCCAAGTCTCAGCCACCCCAATCTTGATCGCTCGTCACGCCACATCTAACAACACCTGACGAACACCCTCGCGTCACCCCAAAATTTCTGGATCTCATTTACATAATCCCACGATCACCTGTCAACTTCTCTTAATTCACCCCACCTGTCAACTTATCATAATTTATTACCCCTCTTAATTGCCTCCGCCACCTCCTCCCCCACCCCAATTGAGCCAGAACTCTCATTTTATACCTACTGCGATATGAACCATTGCTTGTTGAAAAAGATGTTATATCTCTTGAGCTAGTTTCAAGTTCAATTTGATGAAAACCAGACATTAAGTCAAAAAAAGAAGAAAGTCGTGAAATTAAGAGCTCCGCAAAAAAACGCTTAAAATCACCGAAAAACTAGCCAATTAATTCAAAAATTGCAATAAATATATCCATAAAGTTGTTCTTAGCTAAGATTTAGTGCGCTCAAGACAGTGTATCTTAAATAATAACCGAGAAACGCTCAATACACATAAAACACTCAACAAATTTCACTCAACAACAACATGTCGTCTGCAAAGCGCCTGCGGGAAAAAACCAATACGGATTTGAAGGCGAGCCGGCCATCCGATGCGTCTTCGACCCAGATGCTCCAACTCATCAATGAGAGGTTTGATGAGCAGAAGGAGACCCTTTCCAAGGAGCTGCGAGAAAGTGAGGCACGCGTTCTCTGCAACCTCCAGGAGAAGTGTCAGGTGATGGCAACAGAGATCCATAACCTCACTCAACGTGTCACTCAACTGGAGAAGGAGGTAAAGAAAGTAGATGAGCTCCAACAGCGGGTCAACGAATTGGCTGGCCAATTGGCCTCACAAGGCCCTCCAACTGGCCTGGTAGACGAGCTGAAGCAGCAAGTAGTCGACCTGGATGGCAGACTAGAAGCCAAATGCACTGCGGAGGAGGATGCTGCGGTCGCCAGCAATTTGCGCTGGCATGGTGTCCCACAAGTCGAAGGCGAAAATCTGAAGACACTATTCCACAAGCTTTGCTTCTCGCTGCAACTCACTCCGCCTCCTGTGGTTCGAT
This sequence comes from Drosophila rufa, assembly GCA_018153105.1. Taxonomy (NCBI): domain Eukaryota; kingdom Metazoa; phylum Arthropoda; class Insecta; order Diptera; family Drosophilidae; genus Drosophila; species Drosophila rufa. The sequence continues at coordinate 2,928,387 of JAECXS010000135.1, forward strand.
CCATTTATCGGGAACGACCACGACAATCGGGTAAGAAATTTGTGGACCCGATTATAATTATTTAATTAGAAAACGTGCGCGGTAAGGCGGAGCTGCTGAGAGCAATAGGGGCATACCGGCGTGATAAGAAAACCTAACTAAGCCTTCAGCTGATAGGGTTTGAGTCGCCAGCGCTGATTTATCTAAACGAACAGCTGACCAAATATAATTATGAGATCTTCAAAGAGGCAATGCGACTCAAAAAGCACAAGCAGCTTACAGCTGTTTTCACACGCCGTGGAGTGGTCTACGTGAAGCTGAGCGACGGAGGGGAACCTCGATATGTTCAAAGCTCGCTCGAGCTTTCTGAGCTGACCAACGATGTGGGCGGCGCAGATAGGAATTCATTTCGAGAATAATCAGTCTTACTCAATTTGTTATGTTAAACCTTCACATAATTTCATAATTTTTGTATTAATAGATATAAAAATAATGTAGGTCGCTTTGTTTATTTTATGTGCTTTGTAATGTCTTATCAATGTTTTGTTTCATACAAAATGCGTGCGCAACTGATAATATTGTTTAAACATTTGAAATGGAAGACAATTTAGAAACCACAAATATCCATACCCTATTGCGAATAATTACAATTGTAGTCGTAGATTCAAAAATTCAACATCTACTAGACAAACATGGAATAAAATTAAGGTATTAGGAATAGATAAACAAAAAGCAACAGCGGTACAGGAAGTTGGCATAGAAGAACTGAACCTAAGGCTGTCAGAATGCAATGTACCTGAAATCTGCAATAATAATTTGTACCTGACAAGTAAGAAAGCTACAGTCGACTGTGCTCTGTTTTTCAACGTATTTCTATACATTTTGAGATATAGCAGTTTTTTATGGTTCTAGAATTACGATTTTAATTTCATTAAGATCGGAAAACTATATAATATAGCTGCCATAGAAACGATCGGTCGATTTGTATGAAAATGTAAAATCATATAAAATGTAAAATTTTATAGCTATGTATAAATGTTATAAATTTACATTACATTGTTATTTTTATACCCTTGCGTATGATTATAACAGCAGATTTTAACTTTCATGCGAAATCGGACTTCTATATAATATATAGAATGTAAAAAAATGTAAAATTATACATGTAAAATGTTAAATTTACAAAATTCTATATTTTTTCAACATTAGTAAAATGGTTCGATTTTCAATGATCCAATTGCAGACTGCAAGGGTATACCAACTTCGGTTTACCGAAGTTAGCTTTCTTTCTCGTTAATACTGCCTTTACAACATGTATGTTCCCAGACTGTTGGAAAATCGCCAAAATTGTCCCCGTCCCAAAGGCAAACAAAGAATATAGGCCCATCTCTATTCTTCCATATTTGTCAAAGGCCTTTGAAAACATTATGGCAGCCCAAATTAATTCGTTTATATACGAAAATGCTTTACTAAATCAAAGTCAATCCGGATTTCGGAAAAACCGCAGTTGCACTTCAGCAATCACGAAAATATCGAACGATATACGTGACTATGCCGACAAATCCTATGTGACGCTTTTAGTACTTCTCGACTATAGTAAAGCCTTTGACACGGTTAACCATGATGCGCTATGTACCAAATTGATAACTCAATTCAGATGTTCAAAGACAGCCGTCAAACTTATGTCATCGTACTTACTAAATCGTCGTCAATCTGTTGTAATGTAATGTCAATTGCTTCGCTGTTACACTTGTCGCTGTTGGACGTGCCTTTTATCGCTCTACCTTCATATAAAGTTTTCTCAGTGAAAATCTATTCTATTAAACCCAAATTTTTGGCAATCGGTCAGTGATTCCGTGATCTGTGTCAATCGGAAACAATTGATTCGTGTTAATCAAAGCCAGTGACTTTAAACTCGCAAATCTATTCTCAGTTTTAATAACTTTCGTATTACGATTTGCTGCTCTGTTCCTTGCGTTTGTGCTGCCACTGCATTTATTTGATCAGCATTTTTCTGCACACAAGAAAATTGAGTACCTGCTGCTTCCCTACTTGCACGAATGGCCGCAAATTACCCGCGCGGCAATCTACTGTTTATTGTTGGCTCTGTGACAATGTTGCACACCCTGTATGCGCCGAGATGGGGCATACTGGTGCACGAGTTGCGGATCGTGTTCGAGTTCATGACGGCTTGGATTGGACGTGCCCGAGCTGCATGCATATAAAAAAGGAAATGAGAGCTTTTATAAGGCAGACTCACCTAGAGTTTCAATCTCTTGCGGCCGGTTTCAAGGATTTATTAAGCCGTTTCCAGACGACGGAATCTCATTTTAAAACATTGAAGCTGCTAAGTGACTCATCAAACATAAAGAGGTGTATAATTACTAACAAAGATTTACAAGTTACAGAGCCTGCAACCCCCCTTTTGCTGTTCAGCCCGGGAATTGGAACCACCAACAACGTTTTGACCGTAGCTGACGGCTCCGATGATGAAGACGATATTGCAAATGTATCTGGAATCGTACAAAGTGCTGGCCCAAGCTCGAGGCTAACTGAGTCCAGCATGTCTCCTAGTTTGGAACCAGTAATCGATGCCCAACCATCAACGTCGCAAGCCGCTGCATCTAAAAACGCTTCGCTTGCACCCGCCCGATCGGCTGCAACTTCGGATCTTACTGACGTTCCAAACTCGGTTTATGCCAACCCCGTATTACCTCCGACAGTCATAATTTCGGCACCATCGTCTGGACCACTGAATTCAAATTCAGCAATATCTGGAGTGGCACCAAGGAAGCCGGCACCTTTAGCTGGCGTTGCCCGCAAAAAGTTCGTGTTTGTCTCCAGACTCAACCCAGACGCTTCTGAATCCGATGCTAAGACCCATTTGAGTAGCAAACTGAATGTTTCTGGCACCGAATTTTCTGTCTCCAAGTTCAGTTTTAAGCAAAGACGTGATATATCTTCGTTTAAGATTGGACTTTCTGATGTTTTCCTTGATAAGGTTCTTGATATTTCTGTATGGCCGGAGCATGCTATTGTTCACGAGTATGTAAACAAGATGAATCCTAAGGTTCGCGGGCCTCAGACTCCTTCACTTAGGACTCCATAAGCGACTCATTTTCCATACACTACCAGAATGTTCGTAGTTTACTCGGCAAACTGAGTAAGCTGCATGTCAATAGTGTCTCCTTTGATGCCAATGTGATTGCCTTTACTGAAACGTGGCTCAACTCCTCTGTCTCTGACTGCGAAATATTTGCAGGCAACTATGTTATCTATAGATGTGATCGTGCAACGCGTATTTGCGGCGGTGTCCTTATTGCCGTTAAGGCCGATTTAGTCTCCGAACCTATTCCCATAATGGGCATGGAGTGCATGTTAGAGTTTGTGGCTGTTCGAATTAAGGTTCACGATTATTTTGTCTACGTCTCATGCTCATATATTCCACCTAGGTCGGAAATCAACATATACCAACAGCATTTAGCTTTAATTCAGAGTATTCAATCAACCCTTGGCAATAATGACCATCTTATTGTTATGGGAGATTTCGATTTGCCTGCCATTTCTTGGCGAACATTCTTGTTCCCACGGTACCCCACGATCTGGTACATGGCCTTATTGACCTTTCATTGGGACAATTAAACGCTGTGAGGAACTGCTCTAGTAAAATTTTAGATCTGATTTTTGCTTCAGAGTTTGCTAATGCCTATGTCTCTAGAATTGACCCTCTCTCCAGCCCCGAAGACGCTTGTCATCCCACTCTTGAAATAATTTTAGAAGCTTCAGCTCCATTATTGCCATGCCCTGAAGTCGAGCCAGCAACGTTTCGTTGCTTTCGCAAAGCCAATTTCATTGAAATGAATACTTACTTCTCCTCTGTGGACTGGTCCTTTATGGATTCACCTGAAAGTCCATCTAACATTGTAGAACGGTTTTACCGGATACTGGAATCGGTTTTTGAGATGTATGTGCCTTCATTTTCCTCATCCAACGTGTTCCATAAGCCCCCCGGGCTCTCTTGCAGACTCTCTTATCTATTGAACTATAAGTCTAGATTTTTTAAGAAATATAAGAGAACAGGGCTGCAAGTTGACCTTTCAAAATATTTAACAGCTCGTTCAAATTTCTTAACCCACAATTCCGAATGCTATAAAAATTACCTGATTCGCTGTAACAATGAGTTTCAGGATAACCCAAAACAGTTTTATGCGTTCGTTAATTCAAAATGTAAGTCACAACAATTTCCATCTTGTCTTCATTTCAACACTATTTCCGCCTCTAATGAGTCCGATATTGCAAATTTATTTGCAAATTTCTTCCAATCTACATATTCATCTGTTAGTTTCGACAATACCTCATCCTATCCTTGCCCACTTCCACACTCTAATTGTATTTTTATGCCATTGATTAGTGAAGATGATGTTCTTCAAAATCTTCTAACTATCAAGTCCGCCTTCTCCTCTGGTCCAGATCTGGTACCAAGCTGCGTGTTAAAATATTGTGCTAAAGCTCTGAGTAAACCACTGGCAAAACTTTTTCAATTATCCCTTCAGAACTCATTTTTTCCTGAGGTTTGGAAGGAATCTTTTATCATTCCGCTTCATAAAAAGGGAAGTAAAGCTAACATCGAAAACTACCGAGGGATAGCAAAACTCAGTGCGATTCCCAAGTTATTCGAGTTATTAATTACTGCTCAGCTACAGCACCAATGCAGCTCGATAATGTCCTCCTCGCAGCACGGCTTTATGAAGCGTAGATCAACGTCCACAAATCTTCTTGAGTTTATTTCTGTTATAAGGAATGCGTTTAAAACGAATGCCCAAACTTCAGTAAGGCTTTCGACTCCGTGAACCACCAGTTACTGTTAAAAAACGTATTCTTTTAGGATTCCCTATAACGCTGACCAATTGGATTTCGACTTATTTATCGAACCGAACACAGAGGGTAGCCTTCAAGGGTTCTTTTTCAAACCTTGTCCTTGTGACTTCTGGTGTTCCTCAAGGGAGCCATCTTGGACCTCTGCTATTCGGCCTCTTTATAAATGATTTACCTCAGGTAGTTCAGCATTCACACGTAATGATGTATGCGGATGACGTAAAACTTTGTTTGCCACTCACGCAGTCTGACTCCCATACACTCTTACAGTCTGACTTGGACAACCTTCAGTCTTGGTGCGTCCAAAATTTGCTGTTCCTAAACAACTCTAAGTGTAGCTTCATGTCCTTTTATAGGATAAATCTTTATCTGACTAATTATTCTATAGGGTCGCGCGAGCTTGAGCGCATTTATACGGTGACAGATCTTGGAGTCTTATTTAACCATAATCTAAACTTCACCGATCACATTGGCATCATTGTCGGGAAAGCAAGAGGAGTTTTTGCTTTTGTCAAGCGATGGTCGAAGGAGTTTGAGGATCCATACACGACTAAACTTCTTTATATTTCGTGGGTTCGCCCGATTCTAGAATATTGCTCGTGCATATGGTCAGGACCTTATCGAATCGGTACATAAACAGTTCCTTTTGTTTGCCTTACGGGGATTAAACTGGGAACCTCATCGTCACCTGCCATCCTACGCTGACAGACTGCGCCTACTGAACCTGCCCTCGCTCAAGGATCGCCGGACCTGCCATGGAGTGATGTTCCTGCACAAGTTGATTACTGGGCACATCAACTCGTCTCACATTCTTGGCCAAATTCGATTCGCCATACCTATAAGGCCGTCTCGTATTTTTCGGCCTATTGCCTTGCAATTTTGTAAGTCTAATTTTGAGATTCACGATCCTTTTCGCGTTTTATGTTCGTCGTACAATGATCTGTACTTTTTGTTATATGTTGAAATGTCCCTTGAGTTTAATGTAAATAACATTATTACACATTTGTCCTTGCCTCCGCCCACTTGATGTGAGTCGAAGCATATCTATAAAAATTACTCCAAATTGGGCGGAGGTATTGTGATACTAGCAGATATTTGCTATTGAAATAAATAAATAAATGTCTCGTCTTCGTCTGTCTAATTGTAATGTTCATATGTATGCAGATGATGTCCAGATGTATGTGAGTCGTCCCCTAAATAGAATAAATGAGTGTGTAAATATATGTAATAGTGAACTTGTCCAAATTATCTATCTCTTACATTAAAAACTTTTTACCCACAAATATACGTTTGTTACTGGCCAAAGCATGCCTAGTCCCAACACTCTTCTATGGGGTTGAAGTAGTTGCAAACTGTGATTCAATCAGCCAGCACAAAATTAAAATAACTGAACTGGATTGGGCGGAATTCCGTTTAAGTTGCCGACTTCCTTCGAGGGGGCGTCGTCGCCCCCTAGAGGGGTCTAGAATTGAGGCAAGCCTCGATCTTCGCGAGAAGTGTTGCGAGTTCCTCAAACGTATACTTGCGGGTAGCAGTGGCTTTATAAAAAAGGGTTTTGAAACTTTTGACCCCCGCTTCCCACAGACCCCCATATGTGGAGCCCCTGGTGGGATAAACCGCCATAAAAGTCCCTGATGGCTGTATGCATCAGTCACGGAATCCTTGATGGCTTGTAAGAACTCCCAAGAGAGCAGCGTTGCCGCCCCCACAAAGGTCTTGCCATTATCTGAATGGACCCCCTGAGGACAACCGCTCCTCGCTACGAAGCGAGCAAAAGCCGCTAGAAATTTTTCGGTTGTCAGGTCGGAGGTAGGTTCCAAATGGATGGCCTTTGTGAAAAAACATACAAATACACAAACATATTCCTTCGTTATGAGACCCGCTCTCCCAGTATAATTTTTTATCTCGAAAGGGCCGGCATAATCTATGTCAGTGTACATGAAGGCCCTCGAGAAAGATACTCTGTCAGTTGGAAGATCGCCCATCAGTTGTTTTTGCAGTCGCTTTTTGTAAATTGTGCAAACATTACAAGGATTCACCACAGCCTTCACCAGATTCTTGATTTTAGGAATCCAATACTTCGATCGGATCAGGCGTACCATTAATTGGCTGCCGCCGTGAAGAGTAATCTGGTGAGCAAATTGGATGAGAAGTCGAGACAGTCTTCAATTGTAGGGGAGTATTATTGGATGGCGTTCATCATATTGCAGACCTCTGGAGGCGGTGAGGCGACCACATGCTCTTAAAAGGCCGTGTTGGTCAATGAAAGAAAACAAATTCGCGATCGGACTCGACACTGGAAGGGGCTTTTTCTCTTCTAGATGCTTCTGCTCCTGGCCGTATGCTCGGCGCTGCGCAATGGAAATCAGAGCTCTCTCTGCCTCTCGAATTTCATCCCTCGTGGGTCTTGAACTGGGCGAGATCGAGCTCTTGCGGCAGCGGTTCAGGAATCGGAGAACATATGCCAGGACCCGCAGTGCTTTGTCTAGCTTGGAAAAACGCTCGAGAAGTTCTTCCGGAGGGACCTTACTGAAATGCATCTTGACGGCACGCTGTTCGAGTTAGGTCATTGGATGGAAGTCGCGTGGTCCTTGCAGCCACTCCGGTCCATGCCACCAGAGTTGGTTATCCGCTAGCTCATGTAGGGATACGCCTCGACTGGCTAAATCGGCGGAGTTTTGTTCGGATCGAACGTGTGGCCAACAGTCGACTGGTGTTGCCTGAGTAATCTTGGCAACTCTGTTGGCCACAAACGTGGTCCAGTTGCAAGCAGGCTTTCTTAACCAGGCTAGAACAATAGTGGAATCTGTCCAGCAGCGGAGATCGGAACTGGCTGTCGGCAAATGCGGAAGGATTGCTGTCACCATTTCGGTTAAGAGCACAGCACCACAAAGCTCTAACCGGAGGAGGGACACGGTTTTCACCGGAGCAACTCGCGTCTTGGCTGTCAGCAGATGGGTCACGATCCTGTGGCCCATCTCGACGCGGACGTAGATAGCAGCTTCATAAGCCTTCTGAGACGCGTCACAGAAACCGTGATGCTCTATGGTTACCCCCGGTTGATACCCGACCCATCTCGGAACGCGGATCTAGCTGAGGTCGGAATATTCCTGCAGGAAAGATTGCCACCTCCGACTAATTTCAGTGGGAAGCTTTTCATCCCAACTCAAATCCTGCAATCAGATCTCCTGCATAAACATTTTGGAACGTATAAAGAACGGAGCGATCAAACAACTTAGCGGTTTGGGATAAAACTTCACGCTTAGTGTAGGCAGGTTCCAATAATATTTCTGGAGGAACGAAATAGAATTCGTCGGACTTCGCTCTCCATCGAATACCGAGCGTCTTGGCCGTACTTTCGGCATCGATGTCGAGGAACTCGCTATGAAGAAGGTGCTCAGTTGGAATCTCGCTTAAAATGCTCTTGTGGTTAGAAGTCCACTTTCGTTATGGAAACCCGGCGGAGCTTAGAGCTGCTTGCAACTCTTGGATGCAATCTTGGGCATCGGTCACGGAATTGGCCCCGGCCAGCACATCATCGACATACATATGCTGTTGAATAATGCGGCTGGCCTTTGGAAATGGCCCTTGGACGTCTTTTGCTAGCTGTTGCAGCACTCTAATAGCGGGGAAGGGCGCGCAGTTGACCCCGAAGATAACTGTTTGTAGCTCAAAGTCTCGGATATCTCCTTCCTTATTTCGGAACAGAATTCTTTGAAAGGGAGTATGCTTAGAATCGACCCAGATCTGACGGTACATTTTAGTGATGTCCGCACTGAAAACGTATTGAAAATATCGCCACTTCAGGATCTGAATGGTCAGATCGGATTGGAGGACTGGACCAGCATGAAGAATATCATTTAAGCTGGTTCCATTTGCCGAAGGGCTTGAAGCGTTAAATACAGCGCGGAGCTTGGTAGTGGTGCTTTCGGGTTTAATTACCGCATGATGTGGAACATAATAGGTAGGAGAACTGTGAGTCGGCGGAACTTCTTTCATATGACCCAGATCCAGATACTCTTGAATCACGCTGTCATATTGCTCTTTTAGGGGAAAGTCTCTTTTTAACCGATTCTCGTTTCTAAGAAACTGAAGTAACGCAATGGACCTCGAATATCCTAGATCGGATCCGGATCCACTACGTACCTCCCACTTGCGTCTTTCTTTGTAGTTTGAAGAAAGTTCCTTTCGCAATATGAATCCGACTCTTTTACCATCTGTACTGGTAGATCCTCCACCTCCCAGAACTTGCTGAGAAGCGTGTCCAGCGAATCGTCCCTTATTTGGTGTACCTGAGTCGTAAAGGATGCGACTTTATTGGCTTTAACATGGGAAATTGGTCCCGTCAGCACCCACCCAAAAATGGTCTCTTGGCCTAGGAGTGAGCCGCAAATACTTCTTTGAGTGCCACTCAACATAACCGACGGTAAAATGTCGGCTCCGATCAGGATGTCGATTTGCGAGCTCTCAAAGAAGGTGGGGTCTGCCCATTGGAGAGCGGGCAGGTCTTTCAAAGAATTCCGGGAAATTGGAAGTGAGGGCAATTTGCCGGCCAATTTCGGAAGGACGTAGGCTGCAGTGTTTAGCTGTAGACCGAACGTAGGGGGAACGAATCGTAAAATGGCATAGCCTGGTAGACTTTGCCGAAACCGATTGGTTCAGCCCGGAGACTTGAGTCTGGATGTTGCGGAATGGCAGCTTGATTAAATTGAAAAGGCGTTCGGAAATGAATGTCGCCTCGGATCCTGAATCGATTAAAGCTCGTGCACGATAATTCGTGCCCAAATGACTCACATCAATAATTGCCGTGCTCAGCGGCAAGGCCGTATTGCCCGATGCGAAGTAGCTTTGCACCGTTGAAGAGCTCGCGGTTGCATTATGACTGGAGGGTCTCGAGGGTTGTTGTGTGGAGGGCGAGGTGGTTGAGACTCTCGCATTTTCGGAACTCGCGCTGCCGCGATGCAGCAGCGTATGATGTCTCCCCTTACAAGTGAAGCAGCTGTGTGTGCTGGTGCAGTCACGTAGCTGATGGCCTCTCGCAAAGCAATTTAGACATAGCTGCTTCTTCTTTATGTAGCCGGAACGCGCGTCAATTGACATTTAGAGAAAGCGCGGGCACAATCTGACCGGATGGTTCTCCTTGGAGCATAAGTCACACCCTCTTTGTTTTGTGCTGGCTTTGGTTTCGAAGGATTGAAGCTTCTTCGGGACTGCTTGAGTCGGCTTCATATCCTCGATCGCCTCCAATGTCCGATATCTTTCGCTTAGGAAGGCGTTCATCTCTTCCCAAGCCGGAATGTCTGATTTCGAGGTCAGGTCCCATAAGGAAAGGTTCATCTTTGGCAGTTTGCTTGCACACAGGAAGACCAGAAGACAATCCCAGTTTTCATTGGATATCTGGGAATGTGTTAGCGCTGTCAAAAACCCCTGAATCGTGGACTGCAAATCTTTTAGCGCATGAGCAGATTCTTGGGATATTGAACTCAAGTTGAATAAGAGCTTGAGTTGGCTGTTGACTAAAAGTCTCTTATTTTGGAAACGGTCTTGAAGCGCTTCCCACGCCGAGGCGAACCCGTCATTTGTTAGAGGGGATTTCGATACAATGGCTTTCGCCTCACCGTTCGTTTTCGTGAGAAGATGAAACAGCTTCTCGACCGGGACCAGGCTGACGCCTGGGGTTGTTGACATATACTGCCGTGAACAGGTCCCGGAAAGTGGGCCATCGGAGGTAGTCCCCGTCGAAAACTTCCGTATCGCAAGGAGGTAACCGGCAACCGGACGAAATTAGGGGTTGGGATGGAGCTTGCACGGCTTGAGGCGTCGCTCTGTCGATATTTTCGCCAATAAGTGCTGCACATGACTCGTATACGGAGTAGCAGTAGTCATATTTTGCTTGCAGCACCGGCAATATGCTGAGGGATCCATCTTGGGCAATTAGATCAGAGCACGTTTCATACTCCTTTTCTACTTTGTCCCATAAGGCTCGCACTTGTTGAAGACTGACTTGCAACGTATGTAGAGACGGAGGAGCTTGATCAGGAGTATTGATCTTGGCTTCAAAGGCGCTAACGCGATCGCTGACTGCAATAAATTTGTGCAACGCCGCGTTTGCGGCGGTTGGCTGGTCTGAGGATGCCATTTTTTTGCTGACAGCGCGGGTTACCCTTAGGAATTCGGTTCCGGAAGCAGAGGGATTATCTGGCTTGACCACAAGTGAAGACTCGCTAGAAGAGTTCGCCAATGGTTTGGAAATAACAATTTTAGGAATTGTCTTCGAACTTGTCGCTGGAAGATTCTATCCTTTTGGTGTGGATACCGCTCTGACTGTTGGACTTGCGGACTTAGGGACTGGCTTAGCGCGAGCGGGAAGCGGAGAGGACGGTTTGGTTTTTTGTTCTTTTCCTGGGGTAGATGTCGGTTTCTTGTCACCCTCACTGGGCATACTCAGCTATCCCCTACAAATAGGAAGGCCTGCACGCCGCAAAAGGTGGAAAAATGTCGCTGATCGATGGGAGAAAACACCCCCAGTCCGAATTTAAATCGACGAATCAATGGAAATCGAACAGCAGACACGACCAAACTACAACCCGTGTGAAAAAATTGCAAAAATATCTGAATTTGCACAATATAGCTAAAACTAGCCAAAAAATGGCTAAGAACTAGCTACGGAAATTGGCGGAAATTATGAGCCACTTATTCGAAACTGATTTCGATTTTGAGTTCCGGAATACGACCAAAAAAAATCGTAGAAATAGCTAAAACTAGCCAACAAAATGGCTAAGAACTAGCTACGGAAATTGGCGGATATTATGAGCCACTTATTCGAAACTGATTTCGATTTTGAGTTCCGGAATACGACCAAAAAAATCGTAGAAATAGCTAAAACTAGCCCAAAAAATGGCTAAGAACTAGCTACGGAAATTGGCGGAAATTATGAGCCACTTATTCGAAACTGATTTCGATTTTGAGTTCCGGAATACGACCAAAAAAAATCCTAGAAATAGCTAAAACTAGCCAACAAAATGGCTAAGAACTAGCTACGGAAATTGGCGGAAATTATGAGCCACTTATTCGAAACTGATTTCGATTTTGAGTTCCGGAATACGAACAAAAAAATCGTAGAAATAGCTAAAACTAGCCAAAAAATGACTAAGAACTAGCTACGGAAATTGGCGGAAATTGTGAGCCACTTATTCGAAACTGATTTTGATTTTGAGTTCCGGAATACGACCAAAAAAGAAATCGTAGAAACGGTGCAAGAAACAAAAAAAAACAAAAAACACGTCGAACAAAAATATCAAAAAAAAAAGTAGTCTGTGGAGTTGGCTACACTTATCTGCCCGTTATTTGTAATTATCAGATTTTAGCTTCAGGAAAACAATTACTAATCGTAGAAGGCTGGTGGAACAAAAAAAAAAAAAAAAAAAAATTAGCTTGGAAAAAAATCACAACACTAGAAAATAACTAAGGCGTATGGCGATACTTAGTTGCCAATAATCTAAATTTATTCGACCAATTAAGAACAATTTTTTTTTCCCTGATTTAAGTTTTCTAAAATCGTTAGTGGAGGATTTTTTTTTGTCGGCACTGTGTCGCCGTTCTTTGCTTGTTAGGGATGTATAAGTGCAGGTGTTTGTGCCCGCTTCTAGAGCAAAGAGGAATTGACGAACAATTGCAATGTACGTATGTAGGTACAGCGTTTAAAAAGCTACGCTACTCTCGTAGTATTTCGTTTTTCTATTGCTATCGCTCCCTTTTTGACGAGAGCCATAGCAGAGCCATAGCAGAACAACGAGACTGTATGTGCTCTGCTCTGCTCGCAGTTTTGTCGCTTGAGAAACTGTAGCAATAGCAATAGCAGAAAATGAAGTTCTGTGCTCTGTGTAGCGGTAACGGTAGCAAAAAATTTATAGCGAGATGAGAGCAGAGCACATGCTATTTTCTCATGTGCTACGGCTCTGGCTTGTGTTTGCTTTTTTTATTTTCTGCAACTTTCTTATGCACCGTTTTTTAGTTAAGCACATGGAACGTAATGCTGTCTTCATTGACAAGACCAATGTATGACCGGATTAAATTTTGTTTATTGATTTTAACTTTAATTAGTTGAGGTTTCACGTTTTTTTTGGTCAGCATGCAACCAGAATCATTTTCTTGCGCTCAGGTCGGATGTCATGTAATTGTAAATGTTTCTTTAAATTAAAAACACGGTCGTTTTTTATAACTCGGAAACATGTTTTTTAATTAACGTGGAATCTATCTCCTCAGAATATTTTAAAATGTTGTTACTTTTCTTTGCCGGTGTCATGCTTACGCAGTTAATCAAAACTAAAAAGTGTCAAAAATATTTTCTTAAAACTACAAAGCGACAAGTAAACGAGAAAGAAAGCTAACTTCGGTAAACCGAAGTTGGTATACCCTTGCAGTCTGCAATGAAAATCGAACCATTTTAGTAATGTTTGAAAAATATGGAATTTTGTAAATTTTACATTTTACATGTATAATTTTACATATTTTTACATTCTATATATTATATAGAAGTCCGATTTCGCATGAAAGTTAAAATCTGCTGTTATAATCATACGCAAGGGTATAAAAATAACAATGTAATGTAAATTTATAACATTTATACATAGCTATAAAATTTTACATTTTACATGATTTTACATTTTCATACAAATCGACCGATCGTTTCTATGGCAGCTATATGATATAGTTTTCCGATCTTAATGAAATTAAAATCGTAATTCTAGAACCAAAAAAAACTGTTATATCTCAAAATTTATAGAAATACGTTGAAAAACAGAGAAGTTACAATTTTTTATACATTAATTTCGCCATCATTCCTATCACCCGATTTCGGTCGTTCCGACATATATACTGCGTGCTAAAAAATAAGACTATGCTGAAAATTTCAGCTCGATAGCTCAAAAACTGAGAGACTAGTTCGCGTAGAAACCGACAGACGGACAGACAGACAGACGGACATGGCTAGATCGACTCGGCTGGTGATGCTGATCAAGAATATATATACTTTATGGGGTCGGAGATGCCTCCTTCACTGCGTTGCAAACATCTGGTCAAAATTATAATACCCTCTGCAAGGGTATAAAAAAAACGGTGCATAAGAAAGGTGCAGAAAAAAAAAAAAAAAAAAAAAACAAGCGAGAGCCGTAGCACATGAGAAAATAGCATGTGCTCTGCTCTCATCTCGCTATAAATTTTTTGCTACCGTTACTGCTACACAGAGCACAGAACTTCATTTTCTGCTATTGCTATTGCTACAGTTTCTCAAGCGAAAAAACTGCGAGCAGAGCAGAGCACATACAGTCTCGTTGTTCTGCTATGGCTCTGCTATGGCTCTCGTCAAAACGGGAGCGATAGCAATAGCATAGCAATATTTGTATTCATCTCGCTGCTACTGAGTAGTAATTGCAAACACTGTGTAGGTATGTGGTATGAGGGCCCTTAGGCAGGCGGATGAATACGTATGTATGTTTGTGAAGCTGTGGAGTTTGCCGGTCAGCGCAGAATAGCGCGAGGCCAGCCAATATATATATATGTAAATATGTTTATGGAAATGTTTCAGCTTGGCACAGAATAGCGCGAAGCTTGCCCAAATGTATGTATGTGTGTATGTGCGGAAGAGTAAAAAGAACTAAATGTGTATTTAATTTGCGGATTTATTTATCTTTGTTTATTTATTATTTTGCTATGGATGTTTAGCTTTTTTATTTTTGTAACCTTTATTTAAATATAATATTTGTGTTTTTCATATGAATTAATATAAATTAACGTTCGTGATGTAAAATATTTGTACGTAAAAATATTTAAATATATTTGTTGGTATGTTTATACATATGTGTGGAATAAAAATATTGCGGTGTGGGCATAAATGTTTATTGGGTAACTATATTTTTATGTAAATTGTTTGTTGGTATAGTTTTATTAGAAATAGGTTTCAATTTGGGTGGATGAATTTATTTTATTTTGTATTTGGATGTATATATGGATATTTGTAAAGATTTTGTTTTATATATATATGTAATTAATAGAATTTGTGTGTGTGTATGTTTAATATTTATACCCTTGCAGAGGGTATATAATTTTGACCAGATGTTTGCAACGCAGTGAAGGAGGCACTCCGACCCCATAAAGTATATATATTCTTGATCAGCATCACCAGCCGAGTCGATCTAGCCATGTCCGTCTGTCTGTCTGTCCGTCTGTCCGTCTGTCCGTCTGTCGGTTTTTACTCGAACTAGTCTTTCAGTTTTTGAGCTATCGAGCTTTTTAGCATAGTCTTATTTCTTTAGCACGCAGTATATATGTCGGAACGGCCGAAATCGGACTACTAAATCATATAGCTGCCATAGGAATGATGGCGAAATGAATGTACAAAAATTTTAACTTGGTCCAATTACCCTTCAAAAGCGTATGAAACTCGCTTTGAGAACGCAGCCACACTGCTAGGCGCTGATACGGACATTGGGCCTGTGAGTACCCACTTGAAAATCGTCTCTTGCCCAAGGAGAGAGCCACAAATGCTGGTTTTGGTCCTACTTAGGAGTATCGAAGGAAGGAAATCAGTTCCTAAAAGAACATCGATTTCTGCGCTCTTTTAAAACTTGGGATCTACTAGTGGTAAATCGGGAAGTTCCCTTAGGGAATTTTGCGGAATCGGGTGCGAGGGAAGATTTCCGGCCAGCTGGGGAAGGACAAATGCAGTCGCCTGCAACTGCAGAGAGCGAATAGAAAATCTACAGAGCTTCGAGGATTGAGCTGAGACTGTTTGAATGAGGCCCGAGACTTGGGCTCGGATTGTCTGGAACGGTAGCTTTATCAAGTTCAAGAGCCGCTCAGTTACAAATGTACCCTGTGAACCTGAATCTATAAGCGCACGTGCTTGGAAGTTGCAGCCCAGATGGCAAAGATCAATAATGGCCTTACCAAGCAGAACCGCCCTAGATCCAGATGCAAAACACACTTGGACATCTGGGTGGTCATCAGACGCGGTAGAGCCTCCCGCAGTGGGCACGGGCCGTGGCCTAGAAGGAACAGATGCATTTGGAGCGCTTGCAAAGGGATTGCCGCGATGCAGCAGAGTGTGATGTCGACTGCGGCACGTGAAACAGTTGTGAGCACTCGTGCAATCACGCTGCTGGTGGCCTCGTGCAAAACAGTTTAGGCAGAGCTGATTTATTTTAATGTAATCGGAACGATCGTCAAAACTCATTTCAACGAAGCTTGGACATATACGCACAGGGTGGTTTTCTCTTGAACATAAATCACACCCTCTAGGTGCCTGAGCCACCTTGGCTTCATACGCGTTGAGTCTTGCGTTGGCAGGAGGCGGTCTAGTCGGAAATTGCACAGCCCCGCTAAGCAGTACTTCGTCGATGGCCTCTAACGTGAGATGGCGCTCTGTCAGAAAATTCCGACTTGTTGTGGATGGATTGTTCCCACATAGAAAGCATGAGCATTGGAAGTTTTAAGGAAACCATGTATACGTGAAGACAGTCCCAAGTTTCTACATTCATAGCGGACATTTTTAAGGCCGTTAAACAGCTTAAAATGGTGCTTTGCAGCTCCTTTAGCGCTGCCCCTGACTCATGAGAAGTGGCTTAAACATTGAAGAGAATCTTCTGCTGGCTCTTCCCCAACAATCGCCTATTCTCGAAGCGTTCAGTCAGGTTTTGCAACGCTGAGACAACCCCATCGTTGGTCAGTGCAGCCTTGGAAACGATTACATACATGTGCATCTCCGCTCGTGTTGGATAGGAGGTGGAACAACCTTTCGAAAGGCGTAAGTCTCGAATTGTTTATGTAGATTGTTTTGAACAGGTCCCTAAATGTTGGCCACCGAAGATAATCGCCAGTGAAAACTTCAGTGTCAACCGGTGGCAGACGACAGCCAGTGGAAATGGGCACTTGGAGGTTTGCGGAAGCCTTAGCCGACTGAGACGCGTCTTTCTCTATCAACTCTTGAAGATTTGCGACGCACTTTGCATAGACCGAATAACAATACTTGTATTTCGTCTGAGGCATGGGCAATGTGGTCGACCCTTCAGTGGAAGCCGTAATAAGGTCAAAACAAACTTCACTTTCCACTTTTTCTCACAGTGCACGGATTTGGTCCCGATGGACCTCGCACATATAGAGGGTGCTGCACTTGCGCTTCAAATTGACTCACACGGTCAGACGTTGAAATAAATTTATTTAAAGCGGATGCCGCGGCGGTTTGAGCTTTCTTTGAAATCGAACGAGTAAGCCTCGAAGATGAGGCAGTATTAGCCTTTCGCCTTTGGAATGGCAGCGCTTGTTTCTAGACTCACACTAAACTACGATTGGACTTGTTGTCAGATGCCGGAAAGGAACGGGATGCCCAAACCATATGGAATTCAGGAAAATTCAGGAAAAATTTGAATTGATGCTACTAGAAAAATGTCGGAATTTAGATTTGTCTTTTCAGAAATATGACTATTTTCCCAATATAGATGGAGTAAAAAGAAATCGTTTAAATTGTTTTTCGCAGTAAGCTAAAAAAATCAGTAACCGTAAACAAAGAAGGAAAAAGAAAAAAGCACCAAGTACGGTCGCAATGGAGTGGAAAGCCCAGAGCAGTAACAAACAAAAACTGGATAAATATTTGGAGCTCGATGAAGATGCATTATTTACTTAAAATTGTTACTCCCTTTGTTTAGTTCATGTTTTTGTTTAATTTAATTTTTTCTTTTATTATCGTTTGCCAAATGTTGTAATTGTTTTTATTTATTTTATTATTTTGCAGCGAAATGGACTTCCGAAAAGTCCTAACGGATTTTAATTTTCCTCTGTTTAAGGTACGTACTCACCAGCGCTAAACCCTTAGCTAGCTAAACGGGTTTCATATTTCTAGTGTGACCGGTTTTATGGTGTTTACCCAAAATCCATACGAAACGGCCATACTGTCAGCTGTGTTTCAATTCAAATTAAACGCGGGCAAACGAACAAATTACTTAAATTATGCTTCAGATCCAGCTGCGGAGTGTTGACCGGAGGCATGTTTGTGTGTCTGGTCTCTTCGGTCTGCTGCTCCACCTCCTTGTCCAGTTGACCGCTAGTGGGTCTCTCCGCATTGTAGTCGTAGAACACCTGCGAAGTGTCGCCCTGTCCATTGTCATCGTTGGGCACATCCGCGTCCACGACGACTGCTGCCACGAAATTGGCGCTTAAGTCGCCGCGCCGTGATCTCTATGCGTGAGTTCTCCACGGAACTCGTGCTTATGCGTATCTAGGCCGGCGGCTGCTTGTCCAGTCGTCCCGGACCATTACCATTCCCGTTGCCACTTCCCGAGGAGGGCCAGCTCTCATTCGCATTCTTGTACTCCTCGTATGCTCTAAAGCAGCATTTTGGGTTGGCAGCCAACTGAGAAGAGGATCCCAATAGGTGACCACTGGTCATGGACTATCAGGGAATGGAGATAGCTTGTCCATAATTTTTAAAATTGTGAATTTGGCCCTTTTATATTGCTCGAGCAGTGGCAGTAGCAGCAGCTGCAGGGCCAGGAGCAGCTCGTCCTCGTCGGCGTCATCGGGAGCTGGCCCCGCGGTTTTGGATATCATAATTTAAGTAATTTGTTCGTTTGATTTGCTTATTTCCCTGTGAAAACACATATTTTAAACTTTATTTTGTTTTAATATTTTTTATTTTATGGTCAAGATTGCATATAATTGGATCTTCTTTAATTGTATTGTAAATAAATTCATTTTCCCCTCTTGAAAGTCCCGCCATAGGGTTTTGTTTTCAATTGCCTGTCTCAATTTCGCAAGGGTCGCGAGGAATTATCAAATATTTCCTTCCTCTCTCGCCACCCTTGCGAAGACTCAGCCGATTTAAAATATCTAGCGCGATGTTCATTCTAGTATATTCTAGTATTTATCTTAGCTCATCTGCGTACCGACCTTGCTAAGAGTGGCCGAAAAAGTGTATTTGTCTCTCGCTCGCACTCATTTAGTTGCTAAATTTTAGCGCTGGTGAGTACGTAGCTTAACGCTCTGGTACCTTTCGGACGAAACGTATCGATAACTTTCCTTATGCTATTTGGCTAGATTCAGATCTGCAACAAAAGTAATTAATTATTTTAAAATACAATGTGTAAATGTAAATGGGGATAAAAGAACAAATAGGAAATTTTATGAAATCAACTAGGGAAATCCGTGTATGTTAAAGGGAAATTCCCAAATCTTTTCAAATTCACTTCCGATTGAAAACTGGAACAGGCCTGTATATATCATATATATATATTTTTTTTGTGGTTGCGAAATATTTTAGCTAGCTAGTTACGGTAGCAAAAAAGAATACCCCTAGAGATAAATTGTTATCGATCGGCTATATCAGTCGAATTAGGATGTAATCTTGCTTATAAAAGCCTAGTACTCACCAGCACTAAACCCTTAGCTAGCTAAAAGGGTTTCATATTTCTAGTGTGACCGGTTTTATGGTGTTAACCGAAAATCCATACGAAACGGCCAAACAGCCATACTGTCAGCTGTATTTGTTTTCAATTCAAATTAAACGCGGCCAAATGAACAAATTACTTAAATTACTTAAATTATCCTTCAGATCCAGCTGCGGAGTGTTGACCCGAGGGCATCTTTGTGGGTCTCTTCTGTCTGCTGCTCCACCTCCTTGTCCAGTCGGCCGCTAGTGGGTCTCTCCGTCAGCTCTAATTCTCCTTCTTGTTCTCCTCGGTTCGGTATTATTCGTTATGTTTACACCTGCCGCTGCTGCAATGGCCGTCCGGCAATGTGCATATGTACTAGACATCTGCATGAGTGACAAAAAAATCACATTCAAATGCACAAAGCTCAAAATGAGTTGAGTGAATTTGAAGCAAAGCCAAACTGAATTGAATGAGTTGACTCGCTTACGTATGACTCAGCCGCACAAAGAATAGAGAAAGAGAAACGAATGGAATGAAGTGAGAACTCTGAAAACTGAGACGCTGAATTCGAATGATTCGAGTTGCAACTACAGATACATCAAACATCAAACTAAGACCAAAATAATAATAGCGCGGACTACAAATACATACAGATACACATTCGTCGGCTTTTATTGAGGTGTCCATGTTTGCGTCTGCACTTGCGTCTGTTTGCGAACTGCAGGTGGTCCCTGAAAATTCGAATTCCTACACATTGCCAAATACAGTTATTTCATTTTTCGCTTCATTCCTTCTCATTCATTTCGTTCAACGTCCCAAGCTATGAAGCAAAACGGGAACGCATACAATGTCGTTTCATTTCTTGCATTCCACTCATTTCATTCTATTTCATTCGAATGTACTCAATGAAACGTATGTTGTGAGTGATTTCATGCAGATGTCTAATATGTACATATATATGTCAACAGTAATAATAAAACAAAATATGTAAACAAAAGCGGTCAACTGCTGTTAACTGGGCATAAGTATATGTATGTAAAAGTTTAAGAATTCAATAAAATGCTTGAAGAATAAGACTGTTCGTGGATCTTGTTTCTATTTATTTGAGTAATGGAACTATTGGAATGAATGCGCATATGAACGCTGTATATGCATAAATTATGGACATGTAATAAAGCGTTTCAATAAAATATCGGATTGCATTTAAGCTTATTTGGTGTGTGTGTATGCGCATATAGGTGGAAAATGCGAACGGGTATGTTTCGATTGTATGTACATATGCATGTAGGTTTTTCGATTAAGTGGACTATATGTGGAATTGGAATGTTTACTTATGTACATACAAATTAATTAAATTGAGAGGTAGGATGAATAGCGAATTTGTCGTCGACAACCGGCGGCTTCTCCCGTCTTCTCGGATGGTCCCTCGTAGTTGAAGATAACTAGATGGGGGTGGACAACAGGCCCACTGCTGGCTGCTGGCCGGCTGGCCGAAGAGTTCCCAAAGATGAATTAGGAAGTTTACGACGGAAAGGGTGACTGCCCTTCTTTAACTGCTGGCCTAGGGACTCGGACAGTTTATCAGTAATAAGGTATTAACGACAGATTGCCGGAGTTAAGTTTATATGAGCAGTTGCTCTTTATTCTTTGAATGTCAAATCAGAA
The DNA here is from genome assembly GCA_018153105.1 of Drosophila rufa. Taxonomy (NCBI): domain Eukaryota; kingdom Metazoa; phylum Arthropoda; class Insecta; order Diptera; family Drosophilidae; genus Drosophila; species Drosophila rufa. The sequence goes on from JAECXS010000135.1 coordinate 2,949,329, forward strand.
CTGAACTTAAAGCTAACAAAAATGAATATAATAGCGGCCACTCCAATGGGCAGTGCTTGCCGGCTATGCACGAGCATCCGGCCAGACGTTGTGTCAGCAGTTTGGCCGGAGCGGTCTTTTGGACGATCGGTCATTGCCGTCGCCCGGCTGAGTTAGTTAACTTACATACACGTACATATGCGCCGCGGTGGACGCTCAGTGACCGAAAAAAAATAGTAGGAGGCCAAATTTGGCAAAACGAAATGCACTGAGATTCACTGCGGTCGCGCGTATGTCTATTTATGTATGAAATGTATGTAGATAACGAAGTGCGGAAATTGGGAACCGCTGTAAATTATGTATGTATGTATGTGTAAAAGGTTAAGCCAGCATATGTAATTGCATTGGCGAACTGATGTACGGCCTGGACTATGGTCAGTACATTGAAGTGCAAAACGGGAGGACCGATTAATATGGCGGCAAACAAGAAAATGATGGAGTTGAACTTGGATATATATTTTGTAATTGCCGTTTGTCGGAATGATCGAACTTAGATTCGACAGGAAATCTGACAGCAGGTTGAGCGAAATTGGATTTTCGAACACCTCGCTGCAGACCGTAAATTAGCAAATGTAAATTTCCTTCTTATCTTTGGCCACCGAAGCTGCTGGTGAAGAATGGATGAAAAAATTGCGAAGAAATCCGGCTGAAAGGACCAATGATTGGAGGGGGGTGGCGTCGATCCTCACAAGATTTGCAGCGACTATAGAAATATATCCCACGTAGAAATAAGTGCACAGAAATTTGATTCGCCAGGAACGCTAGGCATGCGTGCAGTTTTATTCACTCGTAGGAATGGAATGCTTACACTATTTAACATTAGAGGCGGAAAGGGCCGTTAACAGAGGTGTTAACAGCTGAGGAAGATAGTGAGGAGGGGCTGGAAACCGTGAGAGGGAGAGAGGCGAATAGAGCGGGAGAGCAAGAGATAAAGGGTTCTCCCTGGCCTGAAAATGTATAACATTTACCTATACATTTCACATTTTACATGTAGATTTCTACATTTTCATATAAATCGACCGATCGCTTCTATGGCAGCTATATGATGTAGTTGCCTGATCTTAATGAAATTAAAAGTTATATTTGTTTATGGCCTTGCACAGGGCTATTTTGCCATGATATTGGCTATGCAGTGAAGGAGGATTCTTCGACCCCATAAAGTATATCTATTCTTGATCAGCATCATCAGCCGATCTAGCCATGTCCGTCTGTCTGACCATCTGTCCGTCTGTCTGTCTGTCGGTTTCTACGGACAACTATATCATACACCTGCCATAGAAGCGATCTGTCGATTTATATGAAAATGCAAGGTTTTACATGTAAAATGTAAAATGTAAAGGTAAATGTTATTCAAATTTACAATCTTCGATATTTCTTCAATATTACCAAAATGGTTCGATTTCCAATGATTAATTGCAGACTTATACAAACTCCGGTTTACCGAAGTAAGCTTTCTTTCTTGTTGTGTTTCAATCATTATATTTTTAAAACTCAAAATATAAATGCACATGAATATGACTATATGCAAACCACGTTGTTAATGTAGGCTTATAAGTTTGGCATACAGAACATGAACTGTTATTAACCAGTTGAACTATAGATGGTGCATATGAGATTCTGAAGAATCAGCGACAGCCTCTGTTGAATGCAGGGAAATGCGAAAAGCTTGCGTTGACGAAAATTAACGATATTCATTTATTTCTTTATTTCAATAGTGGTGTAGTTTCAAGTGGGCGGAGGCAAGGACAAATGTGTAATAATATAATTTACATTAAACTCAATTAACATTTCAACATATAACAAAAGTACAGATCATTGTACGACGAACATAAAACGCGAAAAGGATCATGAGCTTCAAAATTAGATTTGCAAAATTGCAAGGCAATAGGACGAAAATTACGAGACAGCCTTATAGGTATGGCGAATCGAATTTGGCCAAGAATGTGAGACGAGTTGATGTGTCCAGAGATCAACTTGTGCAGGAACATCACTCTATGACAGGTCCGGCGATCCTTGAGCGAGGGCAGGTTCGGTAGGCGCAGTCTGGCAGCGTAGGATGGCAGGTGACGATGAGGTTCCAAGTTTAATCCCCGTAAGGCAAACAAAAGGAACTGTTTCTGTACCGATTCGATAAGGTCCTGATATTTTGCGTATTGAGGTGACCATACGCTCGAGCAATATTCCAGAATCGGCCGAACCAACGAAATATAAAGTTTAGTCGTGTAGGGATCCTCAAACTCCTTCGACCATCGCTTGACAAAAGCAAAAACTCCTCTTGCTTTCCCGACAATGATGCCAATGTGATCGGTGAAGTTTAGATTATGGTTAAATAAGACTCCAAGATCTGTCACCGAATAAATGCGCTCAAGCTCGCACGACCCTATAGAATAATTAGTCAGATAAAGATTTATCCTATAAAAGGACATGAAGCTACACTTAGAGTTGTTTAGGAACAGCAAATTTTGGACGCACCAAGACTGAAGGTTGTCCAAGTCAGACTGTAAGAGTGTATGGGAGTCAGACTGCGTGAGTGGCAAACAAAGTTTTACGTCATCCGCGTACATCATTACGTGTGAATGCTAAACTACCTGAGGCTCCCTTGGGTAACACCAGAAGTTACAAGAACAAGGTTTGAGAAAGAACCCTTAAAGCCTACCCTCTGAGTTCGGTTCGATTAATAAGTCGAAATCCACTTGGTCAACGTTATAGGGAATCCTAAAAGAATACGTTTTTTTATCAGTAATTGGTGGTTCACGGAGTCGAAGCCCTTACTGAAGCCTGTAAAAATAAGGTCAGTTTGGGCATAAGTTTTAAACGCATTCCTTATAATTGTAACAAACTCAAGAAGATTTGTAGACGTTGATCTACGTTTCATAAAGCCGTGCTGCGAGGAGGACATTATCGAGCTGCATTGGTGCTGTAGCTAAGCAGTAATTAATAGCTCGAATAATTTGGGAATCGCACTGAGTTTTGCTATGCCTCGGTAGTTTTCGATGTTAGCTTTACTTCCCTTTCGCCAGTGGTTTACTCAGAGCTTTAGCACAATTTTTTAATACGCAGCTTGGTACCAGATCTGGGCTAGAGGAGAAGGAGGACTTAATAGCTTGAAGATTTTGAAGAACATCATCTTCACTAATCAGTGGCATAAAAATACAATTAGAGTGTGCAAGTGAGTAAGGATGATGAGGTATTGTCGAAACTAACAGATGAATATGTAGATTGGAAGAAATTTGCAAATAAATTTGCAATATCGGACTAATTAGAGGCGGAAATAGAGTTGAAATGAAGACAAAACGGAAATAGTTGTGAATTACGTTTTGAAGTTACGAACGCATAAAACTGTTTAGGATTATCATGGAACTCATTCTTACAGCGAATCAGGTCATTTTTGTAGCATTCGGAATTGTGGGTTAAGAAATTTGAACGAGCAGTTAAGTAATTTGAATGGTCAACGTGCAGCCCTGTTCTCTTATATTTCTTAAAAAGTCTAGACATATAGTTTTTTAGATAAGAGAGACTACGAGAGAACCAGGAGGGCTTATGGAACACGTTGGATGAGGAAAATGAAGGCACATACATCTCAAAAACCGATTCCAGTATCAGGTAAAACCGTTCTACAATGTTAGATGGGCTTTAAGGTAAATCCATAAAGGACCAGTCTACTGAGGATAAGTATGCATTCATTTCAATTAAATTGGCTTTGCGAAAGCAACGAAAAGTTGCTGGCTCGACTTCAGGGCATGGCAATAATGGAGCTGAAGCTTCTAAAATGATTTCAAGTGTGGGATGATAAGCGTCTTCGGGGCTGGAGAGAGGGTCAATTTTAGAGACATTGGCATTTGCAAACTCTGAAGCAAAAATGAGATCTAAAATTTTAATAGAGCAGTTCCACACAGCGTTAAATTGTCCCAATGAAAGGTAATAAGACCATGTACCAGATCGTGGGGTACCGTGGGAACAAGAATGTTCGATTCAGATGAGGGCCGCCAAGAAATGGCAGGTAAATTGAAATCTGCCATAACAATAAGGTGGTTATTATTGCCAAGGGTTGATTGAATACCCTGAATTAAAGCTAAATGCTGTAGGTATATGTTGATATCCGACCTAGGTGGAATATATGAGCATGAGACGTACACAAAATAATCGTGAACTCTAATTCGAACAGCCACAAACTCTAACATGCACTCCATGCCCAATATGGGAATAGGTTCGGAGACTAAATAGGACTTAACGGCAATAAGGACACCGCCGCCAATACGCGTTCACATCTATAGATAACATAGTTGCCTGCAAATAATTCGCAGTTAGAGACAGTGGAGTTGAGCCACGTTTCAGTAAAGGCAATCACATTGGCATCAAAGGAGACACTATTGACATGCAGCTTACTTAGTTTGCCGAGTAAACTACGAAAATTCTGGAAGTGTATGGAAAATAAGTCGTTTAGTTTTTTGGAGCCCTAAGTGAAGGAGTCTGAGGCCCGCGAACCTGAGGATTCATCTTGTTTACACACTCGAGAACAATAGCATGCTCCGGCCATACAGAAATATCAAGAACCTTATCAAGGAGAGCATCAGAAAGTCCAATCTTAAACGAAGGTATATGACGTCTTTGCTTAAAACTTAACTTGGAGACAGAAAACTCGGTGCCAGAAACATTCAGTTTGCTGCTCAAATGGGTCTTAACATCGGATTCAGAAGCGTCTGGGTTGAGTCTGGAGACAAACACGAACTTTTTTTTACATTTACAGCTAAACAAAGTATAAAGAATATGCTTATGTCAAAGAATTTATGTGTAAATAGAAATGTTCCTTACTGTGTATGGTGATCTATGCTAAACTGGAAACGTTGCCCAATTCGACTTCTTCATGTTAGCGCAAGTGCATAACTTGCGCTTGACCTTATAATTGCTACCTTTTTGTTATTGCATATACATATTGCTGAGAATGAACAATCTCCCGGCCGATGATCATCCATCCATTATTGCTAAGGCCAACTAGTTGATGATGCTGCACAGTGCTGAGTTGATTTTTCCATGTTGTATCCTTCAGTTTGGCGAGCCTTTTTTGTAGGTCATCTAATTCGTCTAGTTCGGATAATCGGGTAGTAGTTTCTTTAGCTGGCTCTGATGTTTCTTCTACGCCAAACTTGGTGATATTGCCGAAGCAAACGTATATTAAATTTGTTTGATTTTTGAGTTGCGCGCAGTGCATCCTGAGGAGAGTGATAGTATGCCGTTCCTTCAAGGTAGCAATGTGTTCCCTTGCACACAGCTTGAGGCTCTATGGGTCTGTGTGTAAGAAACATCCATCTGTTCCGTTGATGCGGATTTTGATTGAACAGTCTCACATAATGTTTTAGTCTTTTTGTTAAATAACTGAAATTCACACTGATTCTCCGCGCAAAACGTAGCTTGATGATTAAAGCATATGTGCTCGTCGTTTGACACTTTTAGACATACCTTACACTCGTCTTCAGTCAATCCCATGAATAGATCTCTGGGCATGGACGACTATGATATGTGTCTTGATGTTGAATCTATGCTAGCTTCCTGCCTTCCACGTCGGGATGGGGATAAGACTGAAGACTTCCTGCTGCGCCGTGGATACCAGAGGTAGTGTAATCTTGAAGATACATGATTGGTGGCTATTGTGCCTTCAGCGTGCATGATTCGGTAGAGGTCGATATCATTTTCCGATGATACCGGTAACATTTGATCTCGCAGAAAATTATCCCGAATTTGATCTAGTTGACTTCTCACTTTGCTGAGGAGATACTAGCATGGGACTTATGGTTCGGTGGCGAACATCAGTAAGGACGTTAGCTATCTTATTTTGCATCCGCTGCATTCCTGTCGCCAGCAGAGTTAACTGGGCTGTTAGGACCATGAGAGCTTGCTGTAGATAGTCGCCTCTTATTTGCCTCTTTCTCTGTTGATCGTTGCTAGTTGTTGCTCTAGCGTTCTGATTCGTTTGTCGTTGGCTAATTTACTCTTTCTGACTTTATTTATAGTAGAATTAAGAACACACGTTTGATTGTTGAGTACCATTATCAACACATCATCATTGGATTTGACTTCGTTTATGACCTTGGCCATTCCTTCTGCATAGCTGGAATCAAACACGTCACGTTTCCGACTATATGAAGTGGTGATCTGCGCTGTCGGGAATTTCCTGCTTGAAATTCGCTATATAAATGTCGAAAATGCTCAAATATAGAGTTGCAGGCATTTGCATTTCTTCGCTCTGAAGTTTGAGTTCAGTAATCATGTCACATAATATTCTCTTATCAGTCCAATATGGTTTCAAGTCGTAGTACACAATGATGGTCCATTCTGAAACTGCAATTCTGGAAGTGCCGAGTCGTTCGTATAATATTCCATGTTGATTTGTTAACTGTGTCATATTTATTGGTTGTCCCATTGCCAACAATGTTGGAAGGATCGGAAGCTTCACCTTTACGTTGTTTCTATGATGGAGCTGCGAGGACGTTTTGTGGCTTTTTCTTTGAGAAGCGGAGCAAGCCGAGTAACTGCGCGTTTGAATACGCCAGAGGCAGTTTTAACGTCTACTACCCGGACGCGGTTGTCCTTGCCATGATAAGTGTTTACTATCCTTTCCATTGACCAACTCATCACCGGCACGTTGTCTTCCTTTACGAGAACTAGTAGTCCTTCTTCAACATTCTGCGACATGGTTTTCCATTTGGTACCCATTGGAAGTTCTTGTAGATACTCCATGGGTCAATGATTCCAGAATGCTTGCTTTCATCTGGATACTAGTTGCCATCTCTTCAACAATGTTTTTCAGGGTGAGGCTAGGCTCACCAATCAGAGTAAGGGCTGATATATCAGTCAGATCTGATGACATTGTGGTAAGCGATTTGTTGCAATTGTGGATAATTTGGGTCTGGGCCTTATCCGAAAGGATCGCTTCTTCTAAGGTCTTCAATTGATTGTTGGCACCGATGAAATTTGTTGCGTTATCGCAGTGAACGATCGAGCATTTACCGCGTCGACTCACTCGACTTTTCCCAAGAATCTTGTGATGAATTCAAATGGACCCGCAGTAATCAACACCCGAGTTGAAAAATGGCCGCGCCTGTGTTACTCGGTCCGCTGGAAGGTTGCCCATAATTTTTTGCATTAATCTGGGTCGTGCCCTCGTACATTTGACACAGCAGTGTATAATGCTTTTTGCCATTGTTTTATCATTGACAATCCAGTACTACTGTCTGGCAATGGCTCGTAGTGATTGCTCTCCACAATGCATGTTATCTTCATGCATCTCTTTCAACAGTATCCTCACAATCGGATCATTGTATGGAAGCAGGATTTGATGCTTCGAGTCATATGGAAGTTGAGATTATTCTAATCTACCTCCGACTCTAATAAGTCTGTCCTTTCCAAGTATAGGAGAAAGGGCGATGATTGAGCTATTTTTGTCCACGGTCTTGTGGTTCAGAAACTGTTTGTATTCAACAGCGAAATCAATCTGCTGAATGGTGCGAAAGATGATAATCTTTGCACGAGTCAACTCACCGACACACAGTGTGGTTGTAGTGGTTCTGTTCCTTTTGTTACAGAATCGCATCATATATGCTACAATAAGTTGCAGCTTATGAAAGGAGTTGCCATGGTTGCAATTGTAGAGTTCTTCTCCAATCTGATCATGACATGTTGACAGGCTCACTTGTTTTGTTCGCCATTCCAGATCGCTAGGAACGATGGTTGGTATCTTGGCCCACTTGTCACAGGAACCGTGTAGAAAGAGCGGTCCATATAGCCAGAGGTTATGTTCCGCTAATTTGCTGGCGGCAATTCCTCTTAATAGTACATCTGACGGGTTATTTGCTAATGAGACATGACGCCATTGAGATCCGTCAGATACAGCTTGGATTTTAGAGATCCGATTTTCAACCAACGTGTGGTATATTCACGTTGATCCAGGACAGAACCAAAGTTGAGTCAGTCCAGAAGTACCCAGATGGCCTTTCACTAGACAGGCGAAAATCCTACCTCACTCTGTGGGTCAGTCCAGTGCCCAATACCGCAGCGCATAGTTCCAGACGAGGTAACGATTTTTTTGCTGCCGGACAGACACTTGATTATTTTTGTAAGTGGCTCGTATATAAACTGCCGCTCCGCACGCTCGCTCCGACGCATCGACGAACGTGTGTATTTCTTGAGCGATTGGCACTTTTCCATCAAAGATATGCAAAGATATAGACTTGCATAGTATTTAATGCTTGCATTAATCATCCTGAAGATGGTGTGGGACCTCATCGCCCCAATTCAGGTTAAGTCACCACAGAGTTTGCATAAATATTTTTGACTTCACTACAACAGGGGCAAATAGTCCTAGTGGGTCGAATATCTGTGCAGATTCCAAGCTTACCACTCGTTTGGTGATAGTTGAAGCTTCGATCTTTAAAATAGTTGATACTTTTGTGGTATCCATAGAAGACCCAAGGTCTTCACACTGTAGTGTTTTCGTCTAGCTTGACACTGTTGACAATGTCTTCCTTAGGAAATTCTGTTAAAACTTGTTCGTTGTTCGAGCACCAATTTCGGAGCTTGAATACGGATGGCAACAATATATGGTTTAATTCTCGTTGAATTTGGACTGGTTCCGGAATACTGTATGCTCCAGTGAGGCAGTCGTCGATGTAGAAATCATGCTTTAATACGGATGATCCATGCAGTAGTTTTTTCTTGACCTTCTCGGCCAAATAATCCAGGCATTTTGCAGCTAGAAATGGGGCTGACGTTGTACAGTATGTGACGGTTTTGAGTCGCTTATACTTGAGGTCGTCAGATGGATTCTTTCTCCAGACGATTAACTGATGAAACTGATCATCAGGGTGTATCCACACTTGCCGATACATTTTCTCATAAGTCTGCTGTGAACACGTATATGTGAGTGCGGAAGCGTAGCAAGATTGCAAACAGCTCGCTCTGGACAGTGGGTCCAGCATGCAATATATCATTCAACAATTTATTTCTTATGGTTTTCCACTACGATGCTTTTTCATACTTTCCCACGAGAATCACGAAAAGCAGAAAATGTGTTTATACTAGGAAAAAGTGCTTTTTGGCACCCTCTTGAAGGGAAACAGCTGTTTTTGCCTTGGTTTTTATTTGGGGGAAAATTAAATTTAATTCAAAAAAATGTTAGCTAAATTTAAAAATGAAAGAGCTAGACTTAATTTTTTATATGCGGCTAAGTAGCAATAAAGATTTTGTTGTTCCGCCAGCCAGCCGTTTCAATGGAGACTCTTCTCTTCTTATGCAAGTCTCTTATGATCACGAATTCATATCACCTTGCCTTGCCAAAGGAGAAGTAAGTAGAGGAGGTCCTGCCCCCGGCAAAGAAGGGCAACTTCGAGTATCCGCCCCCGCCAACGATCCGACTGTGCAGGCTCCGCCTCCAGTTCTGTTAGAACATGACGAAGAGGCAAATTGGAAAAAGTGAGAGAATCCATGCGCACCACCGCCGAAACCACCAACGCCTTCTGTCCACAGGGCTCCGCTATCTGAAGCTGTCCGCTTTCAAGCTAAGGAAGGCTATTGCCAAGCCTATGTAAAGTCTTTCAAGAAGCTGGAGAGAAAATGCGCGTCTAGGAAGAGAGGAGGCCGAGCGCCAACGCTCTGACGCTCGTAACGTAGGAGTAGGCGGTGGCCGCCACTGAAGCATCTACGTCAGCTAGGATCGTCCTGAAGTGCAATAGCCAGTTCAATTAGCAGATCACTAAACGAACGTCGAAAAAATCATGAATTTGTTCAATATTTGTTCCGCCAGCGGGCAACCAATTTAATTTGTTCAAAACACATCTGGCTAGTGGTGGTATCTGGGAAAACCCACACATCGATCGGCAGAAAAAGACTGAAATAATCGATACTATCAAACAAAACCACGAAAAAGCAACTGATTTCTAGTTTCACCACTAAATTCCTATACCTTATACACAGGGAAAAAGTTACTTTTTGGCCAAAAAACAGAATTGAAAAAGCAACTGTAGTGGAAACGGGGCCTTACAGGAAGCATCAAATACTACCCGTAGTTTTGTTGTGCAGCTATCAAGTTTATGCACACAATGGTGGTGGTTGTTTCATATGTCCGAGTCTTTCATACTCCTGCATAAAGTCCACGTACCATTTCCAGATTTCAGGTGAAATTCTGCGCTCCAGTGCCAGGATGCCCCCCGAGATTGTTCAGAAAATGGGAGTTTTGCATTTTCCATCTTCTGCAACTTGGAGTCCGGATGCGTCCCAACAACGTAAAAATTTTTTCATCTATGGCTGCAGCCGCACAATTTACCGCTGAGTTATGCTACGCAGAAACTTTTCTGGCGACAATCCATCCATGTTTTGTATTTTGAAGAATTGGGCCTCCTGGCTTTAATAGAGTCTGGTTTGGTAGTATCAATGAATAGTAGTGCTCGGTTCCGATAGGCATGTCCATCTTTTCTGGCTTATCGAAGTTTGGATCGGCTAGGGCAATGTTGCTTAGGATTTGCAGATTTGTGGAATTTAACTGATGGGCCGGTTGATCAGCTGGCTCTACTAGTTCTTGGAGTACCTCCAAATTCCTCGATACGTAGTGAGGAGTAGTAAGATTTGCATCAGCGTGGCTTGTTGATTATTCAATATTGTCGAGCATTATCGCTTTGTTCGTCGCAAGCCGATTCCATGCGTCATCGATGGCGGACAATTTGGTTTGATAATACGTTGGTATTAGTTTCCTGAACTTTCTGCCTTGTGCCGCCGCAACGTTGGACTATGGATGGTGCACATGAGGGTCTGAAGACTCAGCGACAGGCTCTGTTCCAGGGAAATGAGTATATACATAAAACTCTAAATGGGTCGTGCTGAGCGTAATTTGATCTACATATAGGCAAACGTAAAGGACGGAAAGAACGAGTAAATCTTGAAGGGACAGCAATATCAACCTTACCTAATAAAATTTGAGAGTTGATAAGACCAAGAAGGAGCTTGTGGACGAAGATCACCCCACTACAAACTCTTAAATGATGTAGGTGTGGAAGGTATTTGTGTCATGCTTGAACCAAGATGCTATGGAAAAAGACGTTATAGCCCGCCTTAGCCTTAAGTTAAACTTTTCTGCAACTGATTTCTCCGTCACAAAGTCTAATTTCAAATTGAGAATAGTGTATCCAAAAGTGTATCCTTTGGCGCGAATGTTATTGCCTTTACGGAGACCAGGCTTAATTCAACAGTGTTGGACAATGAAATTCTTTGTAACAATTATGTTATTTATCGAAGTGATCGTCCCACACGCAGCGGTGTTCTTCTTGGCGTAAAAAAACGATTTATCGTCAAATTCTATTATATTACCAAATTATAATGATGAAATAATTAAATTTTTCTGTGTTCAGATTATTCTGGACTTCAGTATTTTTGTCACCTGCTTATATATACCTCCGATTTTAATATATACACGCAACACTTACCATGTATCAAAGAGCAATTTTCTATGCATGGTGGTAATGACCATCTTGTCACATTAGATGACTTTAAAATTTCTGCTCTTTCAGGGTTGCCATATATTGATAGCAATGCTTTTGTTCCTACCAATCCTCATGATTTTGTGCAATTTATTATGGGCTTGTCAACTTAACTCAGTGGTTAAGGTGTAACGACCCTCTTTTGGTATGCACGACTAGCTCGCCGAGGTTGGTGCTCATTACAGAAAATTTATATGTCCAGGCCCCTCTTTCGTGCTCCAAGTCCCAAAGAAAGAATCAAAGAAGTTCAGAGTTTCAAGTATATGTTTTTATTTAGATTGAGTGTGTATTCGTGAGCACCAGTGATACCCTGTGATCCGGATTGCGGAGGCTTAGTCAGGGCTGGCCGACTCTTGTCTCTGCTCGCACCGTGATGTCCGTTCCATATTGGATGGCTCCCACCTTTGATACCCTGTGTCTCGTCGATACCCTGTTCCTGTCCCGGTCGGCTAGCATGAGCCAGACCCTGTGCTCCTGAGAATGACGGCTACTCGAGCGTGCTATGATACCCCATGTCTCGTCGATACCCTGTTTCTGTCCAGGTCGGCAAACATAAGCCAGACTCTGGACCCTATGCTTCTGAGAATGACGGCTACTCGAGCCGTGCTATGATACCCTGTGCTCGTCAGAGGAGGTTACTTGAACCGCTCTCTGCTACCCTGTGCTATGCTAAGTGGTGGTGATTACTTGGACCATCTTCGGCTACCCTGTGCTAGGCTGTGTTAGGCGGAGTCGGTTACTAGAATCGGCACACCTTGTGTTCATCCAGGCCGACTAGCATGAGCCAGACCTTGGACCCCGTGCTATGAGTAATGGCGATTACTAGAACCGCGCTTGCTACCCTGTGCTACGGATTAGGTAGAGTCGGTTACGGGAACCGTTCTCTCCTTACCCCTACTTGGATAGTTAGTATTTTCTACCTACTTGAGGACTTACCCAGATGTGGTCGGTTGCGCTACTCGCAAGAAGTGACGGGCATCTGGCTGAGTTCGGCTTTATATAGGCCGAGATCAGCTATGCGTTGCCTCATAGACATTCAATAGTTTATCGAGTATCGATCGACGCTGGGATTGCCAGATGACGGAAGGCTCCCTATCGGAGTCATCTGTTCGGCCCGCTCCAGGGCTGCTGTACTCCCTTGGATAGGGCGCCGTCCGTTGGCCTTGCCAGATGGCTTATGAGCCCATATTTCAGGCCTGGCGCGGCAGAAAATCAACCCATCCCAAAAATATGCAATCAATAAGACATATGCTTAAAAACCAATAAATCGTTGCTGAGTCCAGAAAAAGCACACAGAGGTATGGGAAATAAAAACTCCCCCCTCTGGCCTCCAACATTAAGCGTGACCGATGGTAATGCATAGGGTCTTACAGATTCCAAAGGCCGGGTTCAGCAAGTCACTAGTATATAATGACGCATTTAAAGTTGGAGTTCGATCGGCATCAAAGTTCACTGATGATCTCCTTGGTGGGAGTGAAACAGGCTGTATGAACAACCTGCTGCATTTGTCTTAATAGTCAACAAATCTGATATCTGTGTATGAAAATCAGGTTGACTATAGACCTCGAGTTGACGCAAATTTACTACTAACAATTAAACTTAATAAATCAAATGATTAATTATATATGTATATTAATTGCGACGCGGGGCGTCGCAAAGGTTAGCTTAGGTTAACCCGGACGGCCTCGTGGGACCTTACATAGCATCTGGTCCGAGAGGCCGAATTTTTGGCATAAAGTCTACATTTTTATGTTAATGTATTGTATTTTTGATTTTACATTCTTAAAGTTAATTCATCATACAACAAAAAAACTTATAAAATAAAGCTTTAAAAGCTTCAGTGAAGCTTCTTACAAGCTTTCAAAAGAACACAATCGATCATCTACTCAGAATTAAGAAAATGGCCGCAAATTATTTTGTTTACGTTTGTGCGTGAAAATAAAATTTTTCTTTCCGAACAAACTCTAGTTTACAATGGAAATTAAAGATCAAGGTGTGTAGAACTCACTGTATTTAATATTTTTATGTGTAGTCTTAGTCTTCGTGTTGTGTTTATGTCTAATATACGTGTATTTTTGTGTGTTTCGTGGAAGAAAACTAACGACCCAAAGTCTGCCCACAAAAACTAAGTACATCAGCTTGTACAAATAAATGTCGTTTTTCATCGCTAATTAACACATTTTCCCCGTTCGTCCCCCTTTTCTTACAATTTTACAATATTCAGGAACGTTCGACTTTCGTCATAGCGATCTCTTCGATATTTGGCGTAGCAACAATCACAAAATATCATTTGTGTCTGATTAGATCTATGAAAAAATTAGCCATTACCACGTAGAAGATGACAAAAGATTAGAAAAAAACAAAAAAAAATGTTATTTTGAATCATTTATAAAAGATTAAAAACTTCCAAAATATAACTAAATGGTATAGCATGCATACATTTTATTTTTGAGTATAATGTAATTTTATTTTTCAAGTACAAAGATTAGAACCGGTGTTCCAAGTTAACATCCAATTTTATAATTTTAAGTGATTTTTGTGAGCGCACTGCAAAGAAATGGCAGGCACATGTATCCACACCATTGGTGGCATCATTATGCGCCCAACAACAACTTGTGAAATGTTGACCATGTGCATTCGAAACCAGCGGTGTATCAGCCATCCTCTTATTAAAATATTTTCATGACTCCTCCAGATATTCCAAGTGTTCAGGAAAAATTTGATCTTTATACATTTTCATGAAATTATTTATTCTGATTACAAGGTGTTTGATTGTTGATGAGCTGCTGCTGCTGGCTTTGTTATTGAACAACATCAATTTAGTTGATTCCGTGAACGTCTACATGCGAGAAATTTTAAAATTTAAATGAGGACATCCTTCTCAAATTGTTACACCATACGTTGAATAAGGCCCGTTAATGGTGTGTATTCTACAAGTCGGTCATGAATGAGAAGGCAATATACCTTTGTATTCTCCTCACTTGCTGCAGTTAGCTCAGTGGAAATTTTAACGTCAATCGGTCCCGATGTTACTGTCTCATTTTGATGAGACAGATCTATAACCACCAACGGTGCCTTCGCAATTAATTCCTTTGGAGAAATAAGAGCTCGTGCCTCACGATTGTAGTAGCTCTCTTGGAATCTTGCATTCATATCATACAAGACAGAAACACGGTTTTCATGATATTTAATATTCAAATCCTCATAGGGATAGACTTCTAAATTTAAATATACTTTTGCATTTCTCAAGTTGTTTGTAATTAATTGTCCATTTAATGTAAAAACAAGGACAGCGAAGCGTGGTCGTTCCCTATTTGCCGAATGCTTGACATTCCAGATATGATGTGTTCCCTGTACCAATGTCGGGTTTATATAACAATCCCAACTCCTGAATGCTAGTGGAAGGGTAGCTTAATTAATTAATTACATTAAACAATTCAATTTTAGTAGCATCACTTGGAACGATGTGGGGGATCTTCCAACTTATGCCATGTATGGCAAGTTTATGAGTTTTACCGTCAACACTTTTAACATACATGTCATCAGTATTTTTAGCAAGCAATATAATGAGTTCATGTTTACTATTCAATATTACTTTCTTGTAGTCTTCAGCAAATCCCAATAGCATTTTCAAAGGTACTGAAAAACTGAAATGTCCTCCTGAAGGAATATTGTCTCCGCCACAGAAAATTCTTAATTGTCGATGTAATCCATGTAAATCTTGATTTGTCGATCTCGAAAGCATTTAGCTAAAATGAGCCATGCAATTATTTTTGAGCATGCCATTGACATTATTACTGCTGCTTGCTCCTGTATTTGTGTCAATAATTTTGCTAAGTGTTCCTTCAAAGTGGAGAAAACTTTCAGATGGAAGGCCATGTAAATCTTGGTTCTTTATTGTGATACGAACTTCATCATTTGTTTGGAAGTTTTGTGTATATGGATAATAGCTGTGATATTCTTTCTTGACAATGCTTTGATCATTGACAGGCTTTTCTTGAACATAAAAAATTTCATTCATTTGAATATTAGTTTTTAAACTTTATTTAATATTAAATCCCAGCGATTTTAAAATCAATTTATTTTTTAATGTTAGAGCTGGTCGTTTATGTGAAGCTCCTCGAGATAATGATGTCGATGTGGATGTTTTCACTTCAGCTTTAGATTTGATAATATCATAATTGGAGCGATGTGGAAGATTTTTATTATAATTAATCATTCTGTTGGTCGCAAGTGAAACCGAATTGAAACAGTTTCTCAACGCAAATTAACTAAATATCCGTTCTGATCAGTTATCCGTACTTTGAGCCTGCTTATTTGTCTGCTGTTGACAGGTAAATAAATCAAATTTCGTGGTGTAGTATTCATTTTATTGCCAGGGGGACATTGATTCCAAATTCACGAAGCACGTGATTTGGTCTATTCCCCACATGTAACACACTAATGATGTTACATTCCAATCTGACAGAATTTATTTGTAAAATATTTACAGGCCTTAATTTTCGTTTATTAAATCTGAATAGCTGTCTAATAGATCGCTCATGATTAAAATAAACTGTTTCATTTTTAGTGGAAACTTGAACTTGAAATTTGTTGAAGTTGCATTCAATTTTTATAGTGTTATGAAGTTCATACTCCTTAAGCTTATTAATAATATATTTTGTAATATCTTCGAGCTCATAGGAACCCACAGGTATTTCTATGACTTTATTTCCAATATGAAAGAGATTATTTATGTTGTCAACATTCGGTATAGAATTGAATGTATACAAGTCAATCAAAGCACATTCATTATTATCTTATAGCTCTAATTGTGGGAAAAGGTTTTCAGTTATAATTGATGTGTTTCCAGTTAATGCAATTGTTAATGATGTATTCATTATGAAGCTTGAGAGTGGACTGTCGTTTTGTCATTCATCTTATTATACTTAAGGTTGGCAAAAATCCTATAGCTGAACCCTCCACGAGGGTGCCGACTGGTAATGGTGCTCCAGTGTCCCTAGGGACGGTACCAGCTAAGATCTGGGATTCGCAGTCTGGGGCGGAGCTTTTTCCATAGCTATGCCACAGTAGTCTGCGATCACTTATCATGGCTAAGGTGAAGGGCTGGATCAAGGTGTCATGCGACCCGTGCCGATGATCAGCCTGGCTGGGGGCCCTTGTTAAAAAAAAATAGCCCAGTCGCAAACGGAGCATCCGGACACCTGGCGCCCTCCGGATTAGCCAGCCTTACCTCCCGCATCGCGGATCTCTGCGGGAGGTGGACCACCCTTTCTCCGCCACTCGTGGGAACATTATGGACCGTAACACTTTTAAAAACAAGAAGGAGACCGGAACTCCCAAAAATCCGGCGAGGACCGAGGGTCCTACAACTACGACAGAGGTGACTGCACCTAAGGTCGACCCAACGGCAGGCACTGCTGTTGCTACTGGAGGAACGACAGTGCTCACTGGAGCTAGAGTCAACTCCACCCCGGCGAAACAGCAGCCAACTGGGCTGAATCGCCCCTTGGTCAGAGGCAAGGCGGTGACCGTGACCAACACCCCTGTCACCTCGAGCGACCAGCAAGGTGCTACCACAAGCGCAGCTGTAGCTCAGTCAGGTGCAGGGGTGAAGGGAAGGACTGCCGCAAGCCAGGCCAAGATGGAGAGGTACGAGGAGAGGAGATCCGCCGCGGCCATCCTGAAGAGACAGGCAAAGAGCAACATTGCCACCCCCTCAGCTGAGTGGCTGAAGAAGCTCGAGTGGGCTAAATCGGTGTTGCCCAATTTCACTCTGGAGAGGCCGAAAGAGGATCACAAGAATCCTAAGCGGCAGCGATCGCAAGAAAGCGCGGTTCAGAGTGCCCCGAAGAAGGTTCGCACGCACATGCCAGTGGCGGCGAACAAGAGTTTCGCGGAAATGGCCAAGGACAAGATCCTTATAGGAGTCCTGGACCAAGGCGACACGGAGGGACGTATTCCGAGGAACCAGTGGAAGTGGGTTGAGGCAGCACTGGCTGCACACTGCTTCGAGGTGCTGGAAGCGGACCCTGGTCCACCACCAATCTGCAAAGATGCAGGGTGGTATCAGGGAAACGTCAAAGTTATGGCGTGCGAAGGGTCTAGGTCGGCAGAGCTCCTGAAAGCAGCCGTATCTAGACTGGGTGAGGTCTACCCGGGTGCCAAGCTAGTCGCTGTCGACTGGAAGGACATCCCGAGTAGGCCAAGAGCCGTAATATGGGTCCCGTCCTCCTTCAAGGAGCCGGAGAAGATCCTTGTGATGTTGCAGAGGTGCAACCCTAGCCTGCCATCCTCCGACTGGAAGGTGGCTAAAGTAGAAGAGACGCAGGGCCCATTGCGTCAGGTTCTGCTAATCCTGAACAAGGACTCTACCGTACCAATAGAGGCTATGCACGGAGAGCTAAACTTCGGTTTTAGCTCGGTGCGTATCCGGGTATATAAGTCGGACACCAAGCAGAGGAGTGAGCCTGGTGTCGAAGAGGTGCTGGCAACCGAGGTGGAGGAGCCAAGCAAGGAGGAGGATGAGGATTGCGAGTCGGTGATATCCGACGCATCCTTCCTGCGCGGCTTCAGCAAGCTGGGTTACGGTGGAACCGACTCGATGAGTGAGGACCCCGAGGACGACCTGGATGCTGATGTGACGGTGGTGGAGGCAAATCTGCTCGATGTCTCTGACGGTCGTGCAGATAAACCTCCACCACTGTAAAGCAGCCTCCGCTGCCCTTATGCTTCGTCTGGCGAGAGACGAAGCCGACCTGGTGCTGATCCAGGAACCCTGGGTTGTATCAAACAGGATTTGTGGACTCAGCACCCCAAAATATAAGCTGCTCGCAGCTCAAGGAGAAGGTAAAACCCGCACCTGCATTTTAGCTAAAAGGCACCTCAGTGCATTTATGCTCTTTAATTACAGCGACGCCGACACTACATCGATCAGTCTGGAGCTCCAAGACAGGTCGATACGGGTAGTGTCAGCATACCTGGCGTATGAAAAACTGGACCCAATACCGGGTCGCAAACTGAGGGAACTCGTCAAGGATTGCGAAGATCGTGGCACTGGCCTGTTGATCGGATGCGACGCAAATGCCCACCACGAGGTGTGGGGCAGCACCAACACAAACGAGAGGGGTGAGTTACTTTTTGAATACCTTCTCTCCACTAACCTACTTATATGTAACAGGGGTAACGACCCCACTTTTGTTATAAAGGACAGGGAGGAAGTCATAGACCTAACCCTTATTTCAAACTGTATGTATGACCAGCTTATAGGGTGGAGCGTTTCGAAAGAACACTCCTTCTCTGACCATAAATATATTGACACAAGATTGTGTACCCCCAACCCTGACCCAGTAGCGTTCTCAAACCCCCGCAGAACCAACTGGACAGCTTTTAAAAATAGATTGGCTAAAGCCCTTTCAGCTCCGCCAGAGCAGATTCCTCCATCGGAGGAACATCTCACTATTCTTACGACAGTCTTCACTGAAGCCTGTAACGGTGCATACAAAGCATCCTGTCCAATCAGCAAGCCGAGAGGCAAGTGGAGACCACCCTGGTGGAATCAAGAAATAGACAAGCTGAGAGGGGAATGCAGGAAATTCTTCAACAGAGCAAAAAGACTAAGTTGTGAACAGCATTGGTCTGAATATAAACGCAGTCTAGCTCAATTAAAAAAGCTCATAAGGCAGGCAAAAAGAGAGGATTGGAGAAAATTCTGTTCGGGAATTGAATCCTCTTCGGAAGCTGCAAGATTACGTAAAGTACTCTCTAAGTCGTCCTCGAATCTGGGCTATCTCAAGAAACAGGACGACTCATGGACTTCTTCTAGCGAAGAAACACTGACGCTATTACTAGACACGCATTTTCCAGGAAACACCCTAGGTCCCCAGACAAGCGACCCAAAACCATACCACCCGGTCAGATCATTGGATAGCATTATGACTGAATCCAACATAAAATGGGCTATAAATAGCTTCGCTCCCTATAAATCTCCAGGCCCTGATGGGATATTCCCGGCACAATTGCAGCAAGGGGAAGATCTCGCTGTCCCTTGGCTAAAAGCCATTTTCACAAACATTATGGCGTTAGGCCGAATCCCCGATTCCTGGCTTACGTCCAAAGTAGTTTTCATACCCAAGGCCGGCAAAGCCTCACACACAACACCGAAGGATCTCAGGCCAATAAGCCTATCCTCCTTCCTTCTAAAAACCTTGGAAAGATTGATAGGGCTACACCTGAGGACATCAATCAATCCCTCTCTGTTATCTGAATCACAGCACGCATACCGTAAAGGCAAATCGACAGAAACAGCACTTCACTCTGTCATATCCAGTATAGAAAAATCCCTGCAAAACAAGGAGTATACCCTAGCCGCCTTCTTGGACATAGAAGGAGCTTTCAATAACATCGACTCAAAGGCAATAACCAATGCTATGCTAAGCCTTGGAGTAGATGCTCAGTTGGTGAGATTAGTCACACAGCTGCTCCTGAGCAGAAAAGTGACCTCTTCACTTGGAGCATCTACTCTGTGCAGGCACGTCAGCAGAGGTACTCCTCAAGGGGGGTACTCTCTCCGCTTCTATGGAACCTAGCAGTAAACACGCTGCTACGTGACATAGAAGATGGAGGGTGCAAGATTGTTGCTTATGCGGATGATGTTGTTGTTATGCTGCGGGGAAAATTTCCGCAAAGCCTATGTGACATTATGACAGTTAAGCTAAGAAAACTGTCAAGATGGGCATCTGAAAGTGGGTTAAACGTAAACCCAAGCAAAACCGACCTTATTCTCTTCTCCAGGAGGACCAAGATCCCAAAGCTATCTGCCCCAAAACTAAACGGTTCCGTTCTAGAGTTTAGCGACAGTGCAAAATACCTGGGGCTTGTACTAGACAAGAAACTGAACTGGAATCTCACTATAGCGGATAGAGTGCGAAAAGCCAACATTGCACTCTTCACTTGTAAAAAGGCAGTAGGCCTCAAATGGGGGATGTCCCCGCCTGTTGTTAGCTGGCTATACAGCGCCATTGTTAGACCCATTCTCCTGTATGGGGTATCCATTTGGTGGCCAGCGCTGCTGTATAGTTCTAAACTCAAGGCGCTCAACAAGGTGCAAAGAGTAGCTCAACTATGCATGACAGGAGCTCTTAGAACAATCTCTAGTGAAGCGCTCAACGCTATCACTAGCATATCCCCAATTTTACTCGTGGCAAAAGAAACCGCCACCATCACAGCACGACGTCTGAGAGACGCAAACGGCTGGACAGTTCATCAATATGGGCACTCATCCATTCTACCAATGGGCGCAAACAAGCAATTAACAGATTACTGCATACCCGTAGAACATACTTCTACAACGTTTAACACAGTCTTTCCCTCCAGGGAGGCCTGGGCGGCAAGTCCCTCTGGACAAAATGACTGCATAAATTTCTTCACAGACGGCTCCAAACTCGATAATCGAGTTGGAGGAGGAGTCTTCTGTGAGCAGCTTAGTATTAGAACACATTTCCGTCTCCCGGACCACTGCAGCGTTTTCCAGGCAGAGATTCTCGCCATAAGCGAGGCTCTTAGATGCCTACGCCACTCTAGCCTTATAAACGGAGTAATAAACATTTACTCAGACAGTCAGGCAGCAATAAAATCACTTCGCGCGCTATCTTCAAACTCGACGATAGTGAACAACTGCCGCAAATCTCTTCAAGAGATGGCACAGCAGTTCGTTATCTCCCTAGTCTGGGTGCCAGGGCACCAAAATATTGAGGGAAACGAAATAGCCGACGAACTGGCCAGACGTGGCACCACCACAGTCCTCCTTCCAGACAAGGAGGACTTCCGTATGCCCCTAGCCACTTTTAAGCTCAGGACAAGGGAAGTTTTTAGATCCCTTGAACAAGAAATGTGGAACAATACCACACACTGCAACATCAGTCGCCAAACATGGCCTAACGTTGACACCAAACGCACAAAAATGCTCTTTAGTCTTCACCGCACACAGTGCGCAGCTGTGATTAGAGCAATCACAGGCCACTGGCTCGTAGGAGTCCACGCATCCCGACTAAACGTCCCCAACAACGACTTCTGTAGAAGTTGCCAAAACGAGGAAGAAGTAGAATCAGTAGAGCATTTCTTCTGCTCCTGTGTGGCCCTAATCAGGCGCAGGAAAAAGTATATAGGTGAATACTTTCTCAACAACCTAGCTGAATTAGCAGCTATCCCCCCGAAGAAAATAGCAGGTTTCATAAGAGAAACGGGCTGGGAGTCTTTCTAACTTTGCGGTGTGAGGGTTTAAAAGATCCATTGCGGTATCACAATGGGCCAGTAATGGCCTAAGTGGGCTGACCTTTGTGTCAGCCGCCGCCCTAACCTAACCTAACCTAATATCTTCGAGCTCATAGGAACCCACAGGTATTTCTATGACTTTATTTCCAATATGAAAGAGATTATTTATGTTGTCAACATTCGGTATAGAATTGAATGTATACAAGTCAATCAAAGCACATTCATTATTATCTTATAGCTCTAATTGTGGGAAAAGGTTTTCAGTTATAATTGATGTGTTTCCAGTTAATGCAATTGTTAATGATGTATTCATTATGAAGCTTGAGAGTGGACTGTCGTTTTGTCATTCATCTTATTATACTTATATAAATATTTAATCGAGTACAATGATTTGATCAAATCCTTTTCTATATCGTCCAGTTATTAAAAATTCAAATTTATTTTCCCAACACTTTCGTGAAATATTCATAAATGTATTATAATCCATGTCACTATTAATGTGATCTCGATAAATGTGGCGCATGTTTAAATCGTCTTGTTTAAACATAATAATAAGATTATCACGTATTAACTATTTTGGAATATGCGAATACGTTTGTGACAAATATAATGAATCTATATATTTCTAATATTCTCCTGTTTTTCACACGCGATATCATCAAAAATGAAAACGGTTTTATTTTTAGCTTCCTGTGGTGACAAAACTGTATCATTTGCTGATAATGTGAAATATCCCATCCCTTTTATAGGCTTAATAAGTTTTTCCAAATATTCATATTTCGGTTGATATAAGCTCTTTGAAAATATATAAATATTTTCAAATTTGAGACCATTTGGACTTTCAATTAAACTTAACATCACGTTTGTTTTTCTACAATTAGATGGACCGACAATTAATGTTCTAATTGTGTTCCGTAACAAGGAGCTGTGTCGCAGATGTTTTTTATCACCATGCCCACCACCTTGAATGTTTCCTACTATAATGGTTTTATTTTGCCTTAATAAACGCATGTTATAGAGTTAAGTACTTCATTCATTGACATGCATTCGATAATTGAGGTTGATATAAAATGGGAAAACATTTATATAATACATTCAGTCATAAACCAAATGCCAGGAAGGGTGCTGGTCTAGCCATTTGAGGCTCATTTACCTGGTTACAATTATTGTGGGCCAGGTACAAAGCTAGAGAAACGATAAGCACACGGTGATCGTGGGATAAACGATCTAGATGAGGCGTGCAGGTTAAATGACATTGCCTATTCAAATAGTAAGAACTTAGCTGAACGACATAAAGCAGATTCGATTTTAATTCAATCCGCTTGGAAGCGTTTGAGAGCGGCGAGTACTAGCATTGGTGAAAGAGATGCTGCATATTTTGTGACAAATATGATAAAGCTAAACAAAAAGTTTGGGATGGGAATAAAGCAACAGAAAAAGAAAGTAGTTAAAAAAATCTCTTTCTTCAATAATCAAACAGGCTACCAGTGAATTAAAAAAGCATAAGCCGCTTGACATAATGAATGCAGTTAAATGGGATGTAGGAAAAATGTTGTAATTCCACGGGTTATAACCGTCCCCAAAATTGGAGGTTTCTTACCACTAGTTCCTATTTTAACTGCCCTTAGTGCTGTCCGCAGTTTAGCGTCCGGAAGTGCAGCAATAGTTAAGACTATCAATAATGCAAAGAACGCAAAGGCACAACTTCAGGAAAACCAGAGACACAATAGAAAAATGGAATCGGTAGCGTTAGGAGAGGGATTGTATCTACAACCATATAAAAAAGGTTATGGTATATCATTTTCAAAAAATATAACCAAACAAAAACGCAATCAAAAAAACTAATAAGTATGCTGCCCAAACGAGCACTATCTAATATTGATATATTGAAGTTTGCGATTAAAAATATTCCACATTTCGAGGTGTTTTTATGAGAGACGAGTTACCAAAATATCCACGAAAGCTGGAGTGTGGAATAATTAATTTAGCAGACTCATCTTCAAAAGGAACGCATTGGGTAGCGTACTATTACAATAAAAGGTTATCTAATAGCTTGTACTATGACAGCTTTGGCAACTTAAATCCACCATTAGAAGTAGTTAAATATTTAGGAAAAACATCAAATATAATTATAATCAATTTCAAAAATTCGGGACAGTCAATTGTGATCATTTGTGTCTTCAATTTTTGTTAGACTGCAATTCGACCAATGTTCTACCTACTTAACAATGTGAATGTAATTTGAGTGTTTACATTCACAAGAGGATGTATCTCTTAACTCCCTAAACACACCACATGTGGTTCTTAGTGGTAGGAAAAATGTGCTCTCTGACGGGTATAAAATCTGCTAGCGCGACTAGGAAAATATCATTCACAGTGCAGTGCCGACGCAGGTGGCCGCCACAAAAGAGACGCCGCTAATATAGCGGGACTCAGGCGGACATTGGACCCGGTGGCGTGATCGGCGGCAGTGGACTTTGGCCGTCAAGGAGGATACGCCGATAATATAACGGGAAGAGCCGGACTTTGGACCCGGTCACGCGATAATTGCCGGACTTTGGACCGGGTGGCGTGACCGATGCCGGCAGGAAGTAACGGGACTGGCAGAGCCTATAAGAGGCAGAGAACGCAGGCGCACGGCAACTTAGTGCGAGTGCGAAACCCCAAGCGAGTGCATCCAGGAGCCGTCCAAGTTACCAACCAAGTCCCCGAGAAGCAAAGTCGAGAAGTTCGGAGCTTGAAGTGGCAAGCGTTCCGAGCAGAGACTTCAAAGCTGAGATCCATCGCGTGCAAGGACGATCAAGGAGTCAAGGATCAAGAAACAAGGCGAGGAGCAGCGAGGTCCTACGACAAGGACCAGCCAAGGAAAATCCAGGTCAAGCTAGTCAACTGTGGGAGTTGCGCGCGTGGCTAGGCGTAAGCCGGGCGATACACCGTGTCGACGATATCCCAGGCCAAGGCTCAGAGCAGGCGATACGGGTGGCTAGGCTTCGGCTGGGCGATACATCCTGCTAGCTATGTGCTTGAAGCTGCAAAGCGGGCGTTCGGAGTGGCTAGGCTTCGGTGGGCGATACACTCTGCTAGCTTTGTAGCGAGGTCGCGAAGTGGGCGTTCGGAGTGGCTAGGCTTCGGCTGGGCGATACACTCTGCTAGCTTCGGCGGCAGGACGACCGACGATCTGCGCGGAAGGCGTGCAGCAGCCGTGGATGATCCAGACGCAGCAGCGTGAATTGGCATTTGTAAACGTATTGAATTGGAATAAAGAAACTGAACGACCTATCAACCCCAAAGCGTTCTCTCTGGGCGGATAATCACGGAATATAAATTTGGTGGGACGAGCACACGAACTCGACTGAACTAGCCGCATATTCGTTGCGAGCCAAACTGAGAAAGTCAGCTCGTTACATCTGGCGCCCAAAACGTGATTGTCTGAGTCAAGAGAAAGTAACAAAGAACGATGGGAAAAGGTTGGATCAAGAATATCAAAAAGGAGGAGTACGATGGCGTGGCAAAGCTGGATGCCCAGCTCATCGGCTCTGTCGACGCCATGAGGAAAACCTTGTCGGAGTTCGTTGAAGAACAAGAACAGATCCAGAGGTGGCTGAAACATTGGCTAAGCTGGAGGAGAGATTCGGCAAGATCCCGAGCATAAAAATACAGCTAGTAGACCCAGAAGCCCTAATAGCAAGCCTAGATGTCGCGAGCATGCAGGACACAGGCAGAAGCAGGGAGTCGAGCAGGGAGAGACGCCAGGAGGAGAAAACGAGCAAGCCAGACTACGCGAAGGTAGCAAAACAAGTGCGCGAGTGGAGCTTCAAGTATGACGGAAACGACAAACCTCTGGAGTTCCTAGAGCAAGTGGAATGGTATGTCGCAACATACGGCCTCGACATTTACCTAATCCCCAGAGCGATGCCAGAACTCCTGCAAGGCAAGACGTTAAAGTGGTTTATCGCCAACAACAAGCTATGGCAAAGCGGGAGAGTTCAATTACGAGAGTTCATTTACGACTTCCAGAATTTCTTCCTGCCGAGAAGTTACATGGAAAAGCTGGCTGACCAGGTAAAACAGCGAAAACAGTGATACGGTGATAGGTTTAAAGACTACATGGTGGAAATCCAAACCCTAATGCGGCCACTGCGAATGTCCAGAAGGGAGTCACTGGTACGAATCCTCGAAAATATCACGTCAGCACTCCGCATATTTATGCGCCCGTACGAATGCTAAAACCTCGATGCCGCAATGGTACTAGCCGACGAATTCGAGGAACTCGACCAGCAGCGGGAAGAATTCGAGAGGGTTTTCCCTCTGCTGCCCACAATGTCAGGTCCCATCCACAACAAAGGACAGACCAGAGGGCGGTATGCAAAAGATGCCAGGACGAGGAGGTTCACGCCGGTGGAAACGCGCAACCCAGTCGGAGACCAGCGGGGCCCCAAAGGGAATTCGTGCAAAACCCAGCACAGGCCTGCCGTAGGTGCGGAGGGCAAGAACACTGGGCGAGAGAATGCCGGAATCAGCGGATCGTGTTCTGCTGGATATGCGGGAGGGTCGGAAGAAGGACGGTAGAATGCAGCCAACCGTCGGGAAACGCTCAGCGATCCCAGCCTATGAGAGGCCAGCAGGGATCGCAAGGCTCCACCTCGCAAAACTAATGGGGAAGCTAACAGCCGAGGAGACACAACTGACCGCAACGGTGCTGATAGGAGGAGTCCAAGCCAGAGCAACGGTGGGCTCCTGTGTCCTCCACAGCCAGCTTCATAACCGAGACGTTGGCGGTCACACTACAAAGAGCCGGAACAAGGGAGCCCATTAAACGACAAGTACACATGGCAGACGGAAGCAGAGTCCAAATCAAGGAACTGATAGCGGTGCAGATCGGACTCGGAACAGAAACGGTGTCAACCCAATTGCTGATACTCCCAGGAATAATCGACGCGCTGGTTTTGGGTTTGAATTTTCTCACCAACATCGGCGCAGAGGTGAAGTGCGCAGGACACCACGTGGCGATACCAGCGAGGAGACGGAACAATGGATGGCTGGAAGAGAGATTGTCCGTCGCAGTCGTCGAAAAGCCTCAGCAAGCCAGCAAAGAAGACGACGAGGAATTCCTGGAGGCAGAATTGGCAGAGTTCAGGAGAATGGAAGGACCGGCAAACGTAGCCGTACACAGTATCACGATGAAGGACGACAAACCGATTAAGCAGAGGTACTATCCGAAGAACCCGAAAGTCCAAGGCCAAGGTGGATGAGCTGCTGCAAATGGGATGCATCGAGCACTCCAAAAGTCCGTATAGCTCCCCCATCGTAATGGTAAGGAAGAAGACGGGAAAGTGGAGACTATGCGTCGATTTCAGACAGATAAACGCAAAGTCAATAAAGGATGCTTACCCCATGCCACGGATAAATTTCATACTGGACCAACTAAGGGAAGCGCGATACATAAGCAGCCTGGACCTCAAGGATGGATACTGGCAAATCCCTCTAGAGGAACAGAGCAGACAGTTCACGGCATTTACAGTGCCGGGCAAAGGTCTGTTCCAATGCAAGGGGATGCCATTCGGACTGCACTCGGCGTCAGCCACATTCCAACGAGCGCTAGACAAAGTAATAGGGCCCGAAATGTCGCCACATGCGTTTGCGTACCAGGATGACATAGTCGTAATCGAAAGGAAGGAAGTTTTTCGCCGACTGAAGGAAGAAAACTTGCGGATTAACGCAGAAAAATGCCAGTTTTTCCAAAAAAGAGCTGCTGTATCTGGGCCACCGGATAACTAAAATTGTTATATTAATTTAATTTTATTTGTAGTCAGCATCAGCTTCAGTTTAAGCTGTCGGTGTGCGTAATCAAAAAATCTCATCTAGCTGAGGAGCTTTGAAGTTATCAGCTCGCTTATATTCTCAGCAATAAGTTCCGCTTTCAGCTGCTAGTGTGCGCTTGGCCTAAGGGAAAGAGGACATGATAATAACAACAAGAGAAATAAAGGGAACGACATAGTACCTGGACAAAAAGGCCACCGAAAGCATAGAGCACCATTCGCATCCGAAGAAAGGGAGGAGACGATACGGAGTATCGTAACAAGCACGGCACGGCCCAGGAAGGGCAGCATCAGCAACAGCCAGGGGCGAGAGGGGGTGCAGCGGGAGAAGGAGGCCCGGTTATGGGCGACGCCGCCGCTACCGCCGCCGACATCGACTCCATCGCCGCCGACACCGACGCCGCCGTTACCGCCGCCGTCATCGACTCCACCGCCGCCGTCATCGACTCCACTGCCGCCGACGTCGACCCCTCCGCCGCCACCGCCTCCGCCGCCGACATCGACCCCGCCGCCGCCGCCATCAGGCCCGCCGCCACCATTGATCTGGTCGGCCCCGCCGTCACTACCGCCGGCACTCCTGCCAGTGGCAACGTCGGTGCCGCCAGGTCCCCGCCGGAGGCGGAAAGGCCAAGCCGCACTGCGCGCACTCGGCGCACGGTGGTCACGGAGAGTGGGCAGCGATTCCACCAGCAGGCGGTCACCTGGATGTGGCCGGTGTCGCGCCCGGACGAGGTGGCTCCAAAAGGCGGCTGGATCGAGCTGCCGCCGGAGTGGGAGCAGCTGGCCATGCGGCAGGCAGCGGCACCGAGGCAAGAGAGTCCGTGGACGCCCGAGGTGGAGAAGGGGCCATGGGTCTGGCCCGTGACGGTCGGAGAACCCGGGGCGGACGGCGTTGCAACGCCAAACTTCGTGCCCGGAGGGCGGCTCGACGAAGGAGAGGCCGGCTGTGAGGCGCCAGATCTCGCTGCCCGACCAAGAATGCTGGACCGCGATCCCGGAGGCCGAGTGGCCGGCGAGCGTCACCGCGGAGGCGCACCGGCAGCAGCTGAGGGACCGCAAGGAGCGGTGGGCCAAGCTCATCGTCACGGGAGGCCGGAGGTACCGCATCAAGGTGACCGGTGGGCAGGCGCGGGTGATGCGGCAGTAGGCCAATAAACACAAAAAAAACAAAGCAAAACGATTGTGTTTTCCGGCAGTCAGCAATCGGGGACGGCTCGCGGGCCAGAGACGGGCAAGGGTGGCTGCAATGGCAGGCGGCGAGTGAAGGAGGGTCGTTGACCTGAAGGGGAGCAGCCTGAAAAGCGAGAGAATAACGGTAGGTGTTAGCGGAAAAGAAAAGGGGCAAAAAAATAACACTTACCCAAATATTGCAACATGGCGACTACCAGCGAGAAAATTGGTGGTGGGAACGTGCGAAGATCGGCTGCAATCGATATCGATAAGCAGGAAATATCGATAGGGATCGTCGGGTCTGGTCACACGAACGTCTGGTATTTTCCCAGGCTGGTCAATACGAGAAAATATTAGAATAGAGTAAATGATCGGGGACAGTGTGACCAGGTGAAGTGCGTTATTAAAATACTGACAAGAGGAGAAAATACCGCGGAGGAAGGCGGGAGTTTGAAAAAAAAGGAAGATATACCCGAAGGAAAGCTGCAGTTATTGCGTTTTCGAAGGAAGGGGAAAGTGTGAGGAGTTGCAATTCAAACTCCCCACAAAGCAGTGTGCAGTGGATGCACACTGCCAAGGGCAGCAGCCGCTTGGCAAACAAGCGGGGCAAGGGGACGGGGGAGGGCAGCCCAGAAGAACTGCCTAGCAACAGGCAGGCAGTGCCGACGCAGGTGGCCGCCACAAAAGAGACGCCGCTAATATAGCGGGACTCAGGCGGACATTGGACCCGGTGACGTGATCGGCGGCAGTGGACTTTGGCCGCCAAGGAGGAGACGCCGATAATATAACAGGACAATTGCATGACTTTGGACTCGGTCACGCGACAATTGCCGGACTTTGGACCGGGTAGCGTGAACGATGCCGGCAGGAAGTAACGGGACTCGCAGAGCCAATAAAAGGCAGAGGACGCAGGCGCACGGCAACTTAGTGCAAGTGCGAAACCCCAAGCGAGTGCATCCAGGAGCCGTCCAAGTTACCAACCAAGCTTAAAGTGGCAAGCCTTCCGAGCAGAGACTTCAAAGCTGAGATCCGTCGCGTGCAAGGACGAGTCCAGGATCAAGAAACCAGGCGAGGAGCAGCGAGGTCCTACGACAAGGACCAGCCAAGGAAAACCCAGGTCAAGCTAGTCAACTGTGGGAGTTGCGCGCGTGGCTAGGCGTAAGCCGGGCGATACACCGTGTCGACGATATCCCAGGCCAAGGCGCAGAGCAAGCGAAAAGGGTGGCTAGGCTTCGGCTGCTAGCTCTGTACTTGAAGCTGCAAAGCGGGCGTTCGGAGTGGCTAGGCTTCGGTGGGCGATACACTCTGCTAGCTTTGTAGCGAGGTCGCGAAGTGGGCGTTCGGAGTGGCTAGGCTTCGGCTGGGCGATACACTCCGCTAGCTTCGGCGGCAAGACGACCGACGACCTGCGCGGAAGGCGTGCAGCAGCCGTGGATGATCAAGACGCAGCAGCGTGAATTAACGCGTGGAAACATATTGAATTGGAATAAAGAACTGAATAACCTATCAACCCCAAAGCGTTCTCTCTGGGCGGGCAATCACGGAATATAAATTTGGTGGGACGAGCACACGAATCTCGACTGAGCTAGCTGCAAATTCGTTGCGAGCCAAACTGAGAAAGTCAGCTCGTTACAACAGCTCCACCAGCACCACCAGCGACATCAGCTCTCCACCACCTCTCCATCAGCTCCAACACCATTATCAACACCACCATCAATATGACTTCGAAGGCCACTTCTTCAACAACCTCCACCACC
Organism: Drosophila rufa; assembly: GCA_018153105.1. Lineage (NCBI taxonomy): Eukaryota > Metazoa > Arthropoda > Insecta > Diptera > Drosophilidae > Drosophila > Drosophila rufa. The sequence goes on from JAECXS010000135.1 coordinate 2,979,908, forward strand.
GTACCCATCCCGACCACCAATTTGCTTGCTGGACCCAAGACGATCTCGATGCCCTATTGAGGGATATTGAGGAGGATGATTGATCTGAACTCATTCAGAGTGAAGAGAACATTAGCGTTAAAGGACCTTCCATCAAATATGGATTTCGACATTTTGTCGGCCAAGAGGGTACAGGGGCAATATGGTTCCAGAATGAAGATAGAGCTCCTAAAGAAATATGTATATCTGCCAGACAGGTATAAAAATATAGATAACGATTATTTTAAATTATTTTCAGAAAACAAATATTTTCTCATCAAAAGGGATGATGGGAACATAGATTTTGGTAGTAGAGTGTCAAATTAAAAATAGAATAAATAAAAACAATTATTAAAAAATACAAAATATAAATTTTTTAATGGGAAATGGGAAAAATGATAATAATAATAATATTAATAATAATAATAAATATATATATAATAATATATAATATAATAATAATATATATAATACTTTTAATGGGAAATCGGAAATGGGGTTTATCAAAATAATTATAGCCTTTACTTTAAGTTGTAAAATATGAAATATGTTAATTTTCTATCAGCTAGCTGTTTAACTGAAGAGGGTATTCTAACAGCTCTGATTAAGAAGTCTGATTAACATGTCTGATTTGATTAGCTATATATGATTGTGAATGAAGAATTATTTCACATTGCATTCTTAACCTCAATTTTTTCGATTTGAATTATTTCATCACAATGAACCAAAATATTTTAGCATAATTAAACAAAACTCGAAATGCACTAAAAAAAAAAATTCATGAATTAAAACAACTCAAAAGCCAGAATATTATTGGTTTGGAAGAAACATTTAAGCCTATAACACAGCCCTTAAATGAACTTGTAAATAATAACAAAAAAATTAAAACTGAATTAGACAATGATGATATCACACCAAATAAGAAAAAGAGGAAACTTTTTTACAGTGCGAGTAATCAAAACTCAAACCGTAAATGTGATGATAAGAAGCCGATAGATTGGGGCTTGAAAAGAGATGACATCAATGATAATGAAGATGACGATGATGATGATGACCAATTCTACTCACAACCAGCTATAGATGACTCATCATTAATGCTATCGAATCAAGACTTGTCTCACACATCGAATGTAATACGGAGTCATCCCTCATCTCCCATATTAACAACTCAAGTGACTCCTCACATATCATCTGTGATACCGAGTCAATCCTCACCCCAACAACACCAATAATATCAAATCAATCACCATTGCTTGAAAAGAGTTAAAAAAATTTGAGCATTAGTGAACTTTCTTGAGGGCACGCCCTAGACAAGACTTACGGTCCATTTAAAAATGATAATGGTCAATTAATGATGGGAATTAATCAACTAAATGTTACAAATAATAAAATTTAATTTGATGATGGACAAAACTGGCGTCTCACTAAGGGTTTATATTCCTTAATTTTCCACCATCTACCAAAAAATTACAATACAAATGATCTGGAAATATAAAAAAAAAAATTACAAAAAACAAATGTGTTCCGAAGAAATTTTCATCAAAATGGGCAGGTGAAGGGAACAAGGGCAGTAAAATATACTAAAATTATAAAACCACTTTTAACGACTAAGTCACCCGTCGCCGAGTCCACTCCCAATCGTATCAAAGAAATTGTAAGTGGAAAAGGATTCATGACAGTGCAATCGAATAAAAATTAATAAATTATATTTATTGGAACGATTCAAACGAGTTGGTGGAACGTCTTCAACTCTTAATAGCTTCACAATCTGGTGAAAATTTAAATCACTCAAATGAGTTGATCTCAATTATTGAGGAATTGACAGAGGCTCAAATTATACGCTAATTTAGTATATATTTATGGAACAATATTCAAATGAGTTATATTTACCATGTCCGTTGACAAGTTTGGACATTATATAAGCGATAAGGATAACTCTAATCATTCAAAACGATATGACAAAACTATCCCAAGACTCTTCATTGATGCAGATGGAAACTTTAATATTCAACAAAAACGTATAAAAATGGTGTTAATCCAAAAGAAAGCACAGACATAGCAATCAAAGAGTATGTGGACAACTCTATATTAAATCTTAGAGATTCAATGTTGGGTGAAGTAGTCGTAAGCACACCTGATTTCAAAACTAAAGATATTGAAGCCAGATTAGACAGACTTGAGGGGGTTGTCTCAAGAATTATTGAAAAATTAGCATCTGGCTTAAAATTGCATTAATTAAATTAAAATATTGTAAAAAATATCTTTTTGTGTTTAAGTAACCTTCTAAAAAATGACTAGATGTGATATTATTAATGAAATCTACGGTCCCGCGCGTAAACATTTTTTACCCCGTAGAGTCATTACAAAGGGAATAAACGATTTATTTCAAGCTGACTTGAGATGGGAAATTATGCTTCCACGAATAATGGGTTCCGGTACCTGCTTACTGTTATTGATACGTTTTCCAAATTCGCGTGGGGTGAGGCAATTAAATCTAAGACTGCGAAGGATGTAGCTGAGGCAATGGAGAAAATATTTATGTCTGGCCATGGAGTACCTAGGAATCTTCAGACGGATGACGGAAAAGAGTTCTTCAATGCTCAATTTAAGGGATTGATGAATCGTTATAAAATCAACCACTATTCAACATTTAGTACCTTAAAGGCTTCACTTGTTGAACGATTCAACAGAACATTAAAAGAACTCATGTGGACGGAGTTTTCTTTAAATGGAACCTATAAATGGATTGATATGTACCAAGAGTTAATTCACTTGTACAATAACAAAGTACTCAGGACTATAAAAATGTCTCCAATCAATGTAAACATTGACATTGAGAAGCATATCCTGGAAACTGCCTACAATAATATTAAAATGTATATGGGAAGCAAGCTAAAGATTGGAGACTATGTTCGAATTTCGAAATACAAAAGCTTATTTTCCAAATCTTATCCCTTTACATGGTGGTGATGCATATCTGCATCATACCGCTTCAATTCATTTATTTTAAAATGTACGGTTAAAAATTGTCAAACACGTATTTAATGCAGTTCTGCAACATTCGTTTTCTATATAAAAAGAGTTGGTCACTCTAAATTAGTTCGAATACTGAACAGCTGGCAACTTTTCCCGCCAATTTCGTAAATGTGGTAAACACAATTGATTGCGCAGTTTCCACTCACAGAACTAATAATAATACAAGTTGTATAGATAAATCAATTATCATTTATAAAGAGGTAAATATAATACTTATTTGTAGATTGTCGATTTCTTGTGTTCGTTGCATTGACATTTGAGTAAATAAACAAATTGGCTTTGTTGCAGATATGCATCAAAATAGCTTTACGCATGAAAAAGATACTGACAAAATTAATGTTAATTTCTAACAATTTCAGCCTAATCTTGCTAAGTAACTTCGATGCTTTGTTTGTTTCATATCTAATATGATTCGTTTTGTGATTTGTTTAATCTATGTGATCCCTGTGCTCGTCCCAATGTATACGTGTTCGTTATTCGTGTTTTGTGTTAGTATTACTTTTATTAGTACAAACAAGATGTGTGTCCATTCTAATTCAGGAATAATGTCTGGAAAGCGGTTGACATCATCACAAATTGCTCAAATTATAAATGGACTAGAGAGCGAAGATGAATTTGATTTTTCTGCAGATAGCGAGAGCGACTATTGCCCAGAGCCAGCTGAATGCAGTAGTTCAGATGATGAAGACTCGGATGACCGCGGCGAACGTCCAATGGACTTAATCGGTAAAGAGCCGACCAATAAAATTGTTGAAACTCCTGATGTGGACATGGTATGGTATGCAAGGCTGTTCCAAGCATAAAGGAATTAAGTAAAAGACTTATTTGGAAGCAGAAAAATTTAATTCTCAATGATAATCAAATGCAGTTCCGAGCGAATACCGCACTACCATCAGAAATAATGGAGCTTGAATTGCCGATTGAATTTTTTTTCCATCTATTTTCTAAATCATTATTTGAGGAAATCAGAAACGAAACTAATCTCTACGTGCATCAGAAGAACCCAAGCTCCAATCTTATCTTCTCGTCTTTGGAAATCCGTCAATTTGTTGGTATAGTTCTGTACATGTCTATAGGACGCTTACCCAATGTACCTAAATACTGGTCGCAAAGTATTGGAATGCATGTTATCCAGGATGTTATGTCACTAAAACGGTTCGAGGAAATAAGAAGTCACATACATTTTAACAATAACGTCAACATTGTTCCTCCTAGCGATCCTCGACATGATCGACTTTTTAAGATAAGGCCAGTCGTAGAAAGCTTAAATACAAGTTTCGGTAAAGTACCAATGGAGCAGTTCCTGTGTGTTGATGAGCAAATCTGCTCCACCAAGGCCCGAAACCACATGAAGCGATATTTACCCAATAAGCCTCACAAATGGGGATATAAGCTGCTGTTGTTAAGCGGAATTTCAGGCTTTTGCTACAAATTTGAATTCGATACAGGAAAGGAAAACACAGTATTGCCACAAGAGCCTGACCTTGGTGCTGCATCTAATTGTGTTGTTAGATTGGCAAGAGAAATACCAAGGCATCAAAACTATCGCTTATATTTCGACAATTACTTCACGTCCTTGCCTCTTTTGAAATTTTTAGCGGATAATGGAATTTTGGCCTTAGGGACAATTAGAAAGAACAGAATTCCAAATTGCAAAATTGATGAATTTTCAAAGGCGAAGAAAAATCAACGAGGTGCGTGTGTGGAATATGTCACCAATTATGATGGGGTCGACATATCCTTGACTTCATGGATAAACAACAAATTGGTTACGTTGGCATCAAATTATGCTGGAATTATTCCAAAGGATTCTGCTCGTCGGTTCGATCGTCTTAAAAAAGAGTATGTTATAATCGAACGTCCGTTTTCCATATCTCAATACAACAGCTATATGGGAGGCGTCGACCTGATTGATAGCATTATTGGAAGGTATAAGATTTCCGTTAGAAGTCAACGGTGGCAAGTCAGAGTCTTTTACCACCTTCTTGATCTGACTGTTAGTAATGCCTGGCTTTTATACAAGCGAATTCACAAGGCCAAGGCGTCAACTGAAAAGTTGCTTAGCTCGGCTGATTTCCGTCTACAAATAGCAGAGGCATTAACTAAATTGGACGCTACAAAAAATAAAGGAAAACGTGGATCTTCTATCCAACATGCTTTGGATGAGAAAAGGCATAAAGGACCTTCGCAACAAATGCCGAATAAAATGGTGCGGCAGGATCAGTTCGGCCATTGGCCTGTCTGGACTGACAAGAGGCTGCGCTGCAAATATCCAAACTGCACTGGATTCTCGCAAACGGAGTGCGAAAAATGTGGCGTATTTTTATGCTTCAATAAGCGAAATAATTGTTTTAAAAACTTTCACCTAAATTAACAAATGAATAAAATGTTTTCAAAATATTTTCCTCTTAAGCTAATTTGATGCAGAAATGCATCACTCCCTTTTTTTCAATAAAATATGTTAAAATCTAAAAATAATCAAAAAATAAAAAGAAGTGTATTTTTTATTTAAATTTGTCTACCTAATGCAATGAAAATCGTGAAAATCGGATTTGTTGCCATGTAAAGGGTTATACTCCTTCCTGGACTGTTGAGATTTTTAAAATAGCCAAAGTTCAAAATACGTATCCAACCACATATTTAATAGAAGATTTAAATGGAAATCCAGTTAAAGGTGGTTTCTATAAAAAAGAATTACAAAATCACGTTTTATGAATACTTATCTAGTTGAAAAAGTGTTGAAAAAGAAAGGGAAAAGAGCTCTTGTACGGTGGTTGGGCTTTCCAAAATCTGATGACAGCTGGATAGATAAGTCTGACATTTTGTAATAAAATAAGTACAACATCAATAATTTATTTTATTTTTGTATTATTTATTTAAAATATTTGTAACAACTTTATTCTATAATTAGTTATATATACAATAGTTTTAATTTATTTGTGCTTTCTACCTTCACAGCTCCCGCCCAGCCATTACCGCTGCAACGAAGCTGCCTTCAATCAAGAACCCCCCCGATTTACATTTTGGTCCTATCGACCCAGGAAATTTTCTAGCGGCCGAAGTCATCGCCCTTTCCAGCAACCACTTTTTCATCAATACCCAAGATAAGTACGAAACTTATATATTTAATTGCCGGTCTGCAGTCAGCCATCGTTTGACTTTCTGCACGATTTCCTTGTCAAAAATGCTAGTCCGATTAAAAAAAAAGACAGCGGCAATCTTCGTTTTTTCCTTTTGTGTGTGCGGCCATCTTAATCCCATTTTCCTTTGTGCATATTTATGTACAACCCTCGTGGCCGTACATACACCAATACATTACAATTCCAACCTAAAATTCAAAAGGGCGGCTCCACTTATTTTTCCACACAATATAACACTATTAAACAATTTTTTAATCGTAAGCAAAAAAATATTTCCACATATTTCAACACATACCCGGTACATTTATGGCAATATTTTCCGCCACTTCACTGCCGAACAATATCACACATATACATACATATATTTTCTACATCCAACAGCAACATATACATATACAGTGCATTCCAAAATAAAATTTCCCGTCGGTCACCCACAATATTATCCCACCTAAAATTTCCAAGCCGACGAGGAAACATTTTTTTTGCGTGTATTTTTATTTTCCATTTATTTTTCTGGCAAAGAGGGAATTTCCAATCGTGCAGACATAAACGCACATCCACTCTCTCACACCAAAGAGAACGACACAAACGCACATCCATTCTCTTACAGCAAAGTGAGCTGCACAAACGCACATCCATTCTCTCACACTAAAGAGAACGGCACAAACATACATACATACACGCATGCACATTATCTTACAGCACAGCGAACTGCACGCACCTTCATACATATATATATGCAAATTCGTTTCCTCCACACAACATAAGTCCCCTTTCAAAAAAAATATAACAGGGTATTAAAAAAATTAATTAACTCCGAGCAACATAAGCCACCTTCAAAAAAAAAAATATAACAGGGTATTAATAAATTATAAACTCCGATCAACATAAGCCACCGTCAAAAAAAAAAAAACAAATTAATAAATTAATTATCTCCAAGCAATAAGGTAAAATATAATCGTTCCAGCTGATAATAGCAATCCAACTATAACAAAAAATCCTTATATAGCTAAATTTAATTAAAAGAAAAAAAAGGTTTGTGCTGCATGATTCCACTCCACTCTATTTTTATAATTATTATTCCACAACTTCAAAACTTTTACTCTGGGTTTTTTTTTCTCCGAAAAAATTTAATAACTTATAATTTGCTCAAATATCGAGTAAACAGATTTTTTATAAAATCAACGCCTCGTTCCCACCAATCCAAAGTGAAATCAAAACGTTCTCTTTTCGTCTTGGCATGCCCAATGGAAGTGATGACAAAAAGGTCCCTAAAAGTAAACCTGTGAGCACTCCCAAAAGTAGTCCCGTTAATCTTCCGAGCAGTTCCCTACGGCCACCCGCACCTAAAGCCAGAGTTAATTCTGCGAATCCTCCGAGCATTTCCTTACGACCACCCACGCCTAGAGCCAAAAGTAGTCCCGTAAATCTTCCGAGCATTTCCGTACGACCACCTACAACCGAAACTAAAAGTAAGCCTCCTTCGTCTCAGCAAAGAGTCACGCGTGCCACAATTAAAATGGCACTGACAGCATCCGATCTAGCCTTAAACACATTCATTGAGGTCTCGGATCGACTAGGTGAATTGGAGGCTAGAATTAATACTCCTACGGCGGTACCTACGGGCGTGTCCATGCTGCAAATCCGACGAGAGGAATTCCGCGCGTTATGGGACCAAATCAAAAAGGAATATAATGAATGTTATGGGTGCCTAGTGGCAGCTGCTAACTTGCCTGTTCTCCGGTCCAGATACAATTATTGCTACGACGTCTATGAAAGATGTAGCGTTCAGCTCGCAGATCTTATCTCACAGGCGTCCCAAGCACAAGCTGTTCCTTCCCCGAATTATATTTCCTCCGGCTGTCGGCTACCTCTGTGTGATACCGAGGTTTTTACAGGCGATTATATTCGCTGGCCGACTTTCCGCGATCTCTTTACGGCAATCTACATTAACAACCCGAGGCTAACGTCGGTAAAAAAGTTGTTTCACCTAAATGCCAAAACGAGTGGTGACGCACCTGCTATTGTTTCAAATTCACCCCTTACGAATGATGGCTTCCGCTCAGCGTGGGATAACCTTACTGAGCGGTTCGAAAACAAGCGATTATTAGTAAACAGTCAATTAAAAATTCTTTTTAATGTGCCGTCCTTCTCTTATGAATCTGGGACAGCTATAAGAAACTTGCAAAGCACCGTCCAGGGTTGTCTCACAGCGATAGAAATGTCCGGGATAAATATTGAAAACTGGGATTGCCTCTTGGTGTTCATGTTTTCTTCCAAACTCCCTAAGCTCACACTGTCGTTATGGGAACAGTCTCTCCATAAAAAGTCAGAAATCCCGACTTGGCTAGAGCTCAAAGACTTCCTAACTGAGCGCCACCGAACCCTAGAGGCAATAGATGACGTGCGACCGTCTGGATCGAGTCAGGCTCAGCCCAGGCCATTTAATACTAACACATCTTCTCGAAGGATTAACTCCTACGAGACGAGGGTAGTATCCAACCCGAGAGGTGGTTGCGACCTTTGTAAACAGGAAAACCATCCGGTCCGCTCATGCTCACGATTTCTCCAAACGACCATCGATGAACGATCAGTGTACATCAAAAGGAAGCAACTGTGTTTGAACTGTATTGCGCGAGGGCACCAGCTTCGAGATTGCGAAAGCACTCACAATTGTTTTACTTGTCGTGGCCGCCATCACACGCTGCTACACCGTGGAAACTCTTCCGCTGCGTCTGCTACTGCTGCGGCTGGTGCCGCAGAAGTGCAAAATTATTTCGCAACGGGGTCCAGAGCTGTCCTGATTGGTACCGCCATAATAAACATTTTACATAAAGGCTCTGATTTCCAAGCGCGAGCCCTAATTGATTCCGGGTCTGAGGCAACCTTCATTACGGAAAGACTGTTCAACCTTATTAAGCTGCCCTTCCGCGTTACCCAAGCCCAAGTCTCAGGCTTAAATCAGACAGTATCCGCTGAATCCAAAAAGCTCTGTCAGTTCACCATTTGGTCTCCGACCAGGCCTGCTTTGCAGCTAGACACTACGGCATACGTTCTTCCGCAACTAGCTGGAAATCTTCCACCCTGTCCTGTTCCGCAACAATTTCTACGGGATCTAGCCGATTTTCCTCTGGCGGATCCAAAGTTTTATGAAAGTGCACAAATAGATGTCCTTATCGGGGCTGAAATCCTGCCATCGGTTCTTCTCAGTGGCACCCCGTCGAAAATCTGTGGCTCTCTCCTCGCTCAGGAGACCATTTTCGGGTTGGTGCTTAGCGGACCAGTCCCCGCGTCCGAACACAATAAGATTTCCGTCTTTTCGACGCAAGTGTCCCATGCGTTGGAAACTTCGCTGGACAAACTTCTCACTAAGTTTTGGGAGGCGGAGGATCTGCCCCTAAAAGTGGCAAAATAAGCCTATGGACTATGTGAGGAGAATTTCCTTAGGACTACCACTAGGGATAAGAGCGGCATAGGGTCCGGCCTAGGGTACTCCAGATCCTCCGCGTTGGCGCAATTCCTAAGAAACGAGCAACGCCTTAGGAGAGACGATTCCCTCAAAGCAAGGTATGACTCGGTAATCCAAGAATATCTCGATCTGGATCACATAAGAGAAGTCCGCCCTACTCATGATTCTCCGAGCTATTACCTTCCCCATCACGCCGTGCTCAAGCCGGAAAGTACCACCACCAAGCTCCGTGTGGTGTTTAATGCCTCCAGCCCTTCCGAGAATGGGGTCAGTTTAAATGATATCCTTCATGCTTGCCCAGTCTTGCAATCCGATCTTACCATACAGATCCTAAAAAAAAATACTAGCTCATATCCAAAGCGATCATCTCCTGCACACAGGCTTCTTCGAAATCGATTCTGAGAGCACAGCCCAAACCCTTGGAGTCCGCTGGGAGGCAACGTCCGATGAGTTTTTCTTCGTCCCCCCAGATCTATCAAGTGGATCGTCCCAAACAAAACGCCAGGTCCTTTCCCAAATCGCCAAATGGTTCGACCCAGCAGGCTGGCTGGCCCCTTTGTGTGTGCTAAGATTTTCATGCAGGAAATTTGGCTACAAGACATCGGGTGGGACGATGACCTTCCTAGTGACCTGTACCAGAAATGGCAGAGTTTTGTGCAAAGCTATTCGGTCTTGCATCAGGTTCGCGTTCCAAGATGGATCTCTTTTTGCCCCGAATTCCGGGTGGAACATCACGGATTCTGTGACGCTTCTCAAAAGGCGTACGGGGCGGCAATCTACTTGCGAATAGATATGGGGCAAACCACCATGGTACACCTACTCACCGCCAAAACCCGAGTTGCTCCCGTAAAAACGGTGTCGCTTCCTCGGCTCGAGCTGTGCGGGGCTTTATTGCTATCCGAGATGGTCACCGCTATTCTTCCAAGTATGCCCATGCTCACCTGTAACCTCCATTGTTGGACAGACTCCACCATCGTCTTGGCATGGCTGGCCAAGCCAGCGTGTCACTGGACAACCTTCGTTGCCAACCGGGTGACAAAAATTACCCAAGCCATCGAGGCGGAAAACTGGTCACACGTTCAATTCGAGCATAATTCAGCTGACCTGGCCAGTAGAGGAGTACCCCTCCAGGAACTAGTCGACAACCCTCTGTGGTGGCATGGACCTACCTGGTCGCGAAAGCCACGCGATCAGTGGCCTCGCCAGGGCAACGACATACCGGGGACCGATTTAGAAAAACGCGCAATTAAAGCCCACTTGGCTTCCATCCCGACAGTAGATGTCATAAATCATTTTTCCAAGCTCGACAGGGCAATGCGGGTTCTCGCTTATGTCCTCCGTTTTGTGCAGCGATGTAGAAAGCAAGACTCGCTGTCTGGTGAGCAGTTGGAAGCCCAGGAAATCGCCGCCGCTGAACGGCTCCTGGTGCGCAGCACGCAGGGCAGAGTCTACTGCGCTGAATATCGTCTTTTAAGCCAGAAACGTCCCGTGTCCACTTCCAGTTCAATCTTGAGCATGAACCCTTTTCTAGATCAGCATGGGCTGATCCGGGCGTGCGGCCGTATCACGGCTTCCGAAAGTCTTCGCTATGATGAGTGGCATCCGATCATCCTCCCTTATGATTGTACTCTCTCTCGTCTGATTGTCCACTTTACGCATCCTATCACGCTTCATCGCGGCAATCAGCTAGTGGTTCGCCTCGTCCGCTCACGATACTGGATTCCGAGGGTCAAGAACTTGGTAAAGGCAGTTATCAACTCCTGCAAAGTCTGCGTTATCCATACGAGCTCCATCGACGCGTCCCGAGCCGCCGCGTTTCGCTTGCCCCGTCTGCACTGCGACGGTTCTGTCTCCGACCGACACGAAAACCAAGTTCGAGATGGTACTGCGGATCGAACCCTACATACGGATCCGCACCCCGATCCGGTCGCTCAGCAACACCGTCGTCGCCAAGTTCGAAGACCTGCTGCTCGCGAACGAGCGATTCCATCAGCCTTCAACCGCCTCGCTGATCCTGGGGGCTGACGTCTACCCCAAGGTGGTCGAGCCAGGGATCGTTTGGATTGAAGAGGGGCTGCCCGTAGCCCAAAATACCGTGTTTGGGTGGACCATCACAGGCGCCTGCCACCAGGCCTAATCACGCACGCAGGACAATTTTTGTTGCATCGCTAGCGAGTGCAAGGGGGGCGGAATGTTCAGGCTTTAACACCCTGTAGTCCTAGCTCTATGCTTTCGTCCTGGCGGTAGCTTGCTCACCTTCCCGGCTCCGCGCTCTCGCTTCGGCAGAAGCTTTCGCGCTCTCGCGCTGAGGCCATTCTCCACCACTCCCTTGAAGTCTCCACCGCGCCTTCGGGCGCTTAGAATAAATTAGCATAAGTCAGTTGGAAATTGTCTCTTACGCTGAATAAAAGCCGGTCGCTCCGCATTCGCCTACACCAGTTTTCTTCTCTTTCAATCGCGATCGCGCCGAGTGCTTTCTACCTTCACAGCTCCCGCCCAGCCATTCCCGCTGCAACGAAGCTGCCTTCAATCAAGAACCCCCCCGATTTACATAAATAAACAAAATACACTTTAAACTTAAACTTATCGTTTTATTATGTTATGGATCTCATCTACTACCATGTATGTGAATGTGAATGTCGAGCGCATTTTCATTAGCCTCAAATTTACTCTTAAGTGAATTTATTTTACTCACAACACCTTGAGTACCTTGTGAGTTTTCTAGCCTAATCATTTGGCTACGCCAAACCCTTGACTGTGCATCTAGACTGGACAAAGTACACTCAATTTCATTTTGGATAGTTTTATAATGTCCTATTGCCAGAGTTGAGACTCCGTCTTCACACATTTTTCTCTTGTCATCTTTGCTGTCTAAAATAATCGTTGTTATTTTTAATGTACTAATTTCATGCCCTCTAGACCTAAACATGTACATACTATCACTTTCTTGCTCTCCTGTAAACAAACAATTTTTATAGCTATTAAACGTAATATTTTCCAAACAATTTCGCTTCACCCCCTTAATTTTCTTGACACATTTTTCGGAGCTACTATCTGAATTTTGTGATGTGTAGGCGTACATTTTTGAACGCAGGCCAACAAATTCTAGCATACTTTTCCCATGTAGTTCGTCTTTCATATAGCCCAGCCGCTTCTTATTACACTTGGAAAAATTGTAAAGCCTACCCAATTCATCTGAATACTCAGATGTATCAAATTTTGAATCAACATCAGCACGAATGTCATTATATAAATCAAGTGTTTTTATAGAGTATATAAATGAATCTGTATCCATATAATTTAATTTCTGTGCATCTTTGAATTTTGGCTTCATATAAGCGTAGTAAAAATCATACATTTTCCATTTGGATAATTCCAATACTACAAAACCTATGTATACAGGTTTATTACAAACGTTATGCATTCGATTCATTTGGATTGCATACAGATTTTCACTAAACTTTTATGCGCTGTGAAAATTTGATCTGGCTATTAACTCCCTCGCACATAATCTGGGGCGACCGCCTCGTGGACCTATGGGTGGGGTAATGGTAATTCTGTAACTAACTTTACGTCGACGTGTTTCCTACCATTTTCAATACACTTGCCATAAATACTATTATTTAATAATTTTAAAAAATCACGTTCAAAATTACTTTTTGTCCTAGTTCTGTATTCAGTGTTTATGTCAATATACTTTTTGCGCCAGGCTTTCTGCTTAAACTCTAAGATGGTGTGAATTTTTTTGAGCCTTAGACCATACTTCAAACACTGTTTTAATGATTTGTAATAAATAATGTATTTCTCCTTATCACGAAGATCGGCTATCAATTTTTTAACTTTCGAATCTTTTGAAGGGAGCTTGTTGGCTGGACAAAAGGGTAGGTCATTATGAGAGTCGTGAAGCGAGTGTGGATATTCCAAGTCAGCTTCTAGAATATATCCATATTCACTATTTTCTGAAATATTTTCTAGATTAAATAAATTAATTTCTTCTTGTTCTAGCCATTTAAAGCTTCCGTATGGAAAAGCTTTATTCATACTCCAAACATAGAGATTTTTCATATCGACATAATAGAGATATTCTGATTCATTGGTGCTATCAAAAGCTTTCAGATATTTGTGGTTTGCTTTTCTATGTCTATGACTACATTGCACCAGCCCACCTCGGATTCCACTCTGAATATATGTTATCATGTCAATATCTGTGAGTAATTCGTGAGTAATTTCTGTAGTCTTTAGCATTGCATCCCATGATAAGCCTGGAGTTGTATAATAATGGGCAGGATCAAGTTCATAAATGTTTGAACAAATTGAATTTTGAAAAACGTCTGTTAACAATAAAACATCAGTTTTCAAATACAACTCCAAGTAGTCTTTAAGAGTTTGACACTTGAAATGATTCCACACTTGAGATGCGTGGGAGTAATCGACTTCAGAACATTTAGAGTCTCTTTACTTACTATAAAACTTGTTCCTTGGTGGGAGTCAAGTTTCTGATAGTTTTTGTACACAATCTAAGTATTCATAAGGGAATACTCCTTTTCTACGAAGTGAAGTAAAATCTGATGTATTCGGATATTCCTTTTTTAAAACTTTAAAATCGCCTTCATTCAAATTAGCTGCTAGAGTGTCTAGACTAGAGGGCATAAAACGGAAAGTATCCAAAAATCTAATTTCTAGTTTATTCTTTCTTAAAGGGATATACTTTGAAATTGAGATATATAATAATTTATTCAAAGGAATTACTTTAATTTCCCCTTCAATCTCACCAAGTTCTTTGACAAATAAGTGAGCGTCATATTTTGAAGAAATTATGGAAGAAGATTGGGATAAAATTACCAGTCTTAAGCTTAAGGTTGCACTCACTATGTGCTGCCCCTCTAAATGGCCCAGTGAAATGGCAATGGTCTCTCACTCAGTCTTTACCTAAGACTCCCTTACAAATGTGGCAATTAAGAGCCTCATCAAAATCAAATGAGTCCTGTGTGCTCATTTGTAAAGGAACTATGCACTTCATATAGTTGTCAAGAATTTCGGACAAATCGGACGGTAAATTACTAACAAAAGTGCGCCCGACATTTCCCCCCGTTTTGCTTACAAACTTATCTAGACTTGAATCAAATGCACACTTTATGTAGTATGTAAACGCTATAGGAACATGCTTATTTACTATTTGTGTCCTGTTCGAAGTCTGGGGATTAGAGAATTTTATGTCAGTCGCACCCTCTTTCGGTCGCTCAGTCACAACGTGGCTGCATCTCTCCGCAAGGCGCTTGAACCTACCCTCACTCGTTGAGTAGGATAGGCATTTGTTGCAAAAGAATCGTCTCACACATTTTTTTCCCCAATTGAGATGAAAGAAGACTGAAATTAAAAAATATATTAAAAAAAAAAAAATAGTTTTCAAAATGAATTTTAATAATTAGATCTTTATTTTTATTTTTACTCACGCTGAAATATTTTTTAGCCACATATAGTGTCTATGAATGTCTGCGGTTGGTCCATCGATGTACATCAAATTTATATGACGCTCCATTTCGATTTCCATTGCAAAAGAGTGGACCAAACACATTGTCGTTTTCCTCATCATACCCAAACACATTTATGCTTATGTGTGGGTTTCGTGATGGAAACTCATTTATTTTCGAAATTTTCATTGGAAACGATAATCCTGTTAAGTCGACTGTGATGTTGTTGGTGTGGATTATGGGTGAAGATATATCCACTCCATAACCACTGCACCGTTCTCCTTTTTCTCTCGGGTTAAGGGTGGATATTATAGCCCACTTAAAGCAAAAGACATCGTCGTTCTGCACACTGATGACTGCTCTTCTATTTTTATACCCGGTACCCATAGGGTACAAGGGTATTATAAGTTTGTGCCAACCGAGAATGTATGTAACAGGCAGAAGGAGGCATCTCCGACCCCATAAGGTATATATATTCTTGATCAGCATCACCAGCCGAGTTGATTTAGCCATGTCCGTCTGTCCGTCCGTGTGAAACAACAGATCTCAGAGACTATAAGAGCTAGAGCTACCAAATTCGGTGACAACATTGGAATCTGTTGCACGCAGATCAAGTTTGTTTTCACATTTGGCCACGCCCACTTCCGCCCTCAAAATCATAAAAAACTTTAAATAAGCTATACTCGTTTTTTTTCGGGTAAAAGTTAATAAATACAAAAAATGAATAAAATAGAGCGGACGTTTCCTGAAAATTTCAGTAAAATCGGATGATAAATATGGGAGATATTAGCAATAAGGTTAGAAGGCACTGCTGTTGCAAGCTGTAGCCGACAGGTGGCGCATTCGAGCCTTGGCCGTGCGATATAATGGCGCCAATGTACATATGTATGTACAATGTAGTGTATGTACATTTTTAAATTGCCTTTTAGTGTGAAGCGCAAACGTTTAGGTACCGGGTATCTCACAGTCGAGCACAGTCGACTGTAGCTTTCTTACTTGTTAAGTTTCCTTGGCAGCTGAAAATGTGCTGATCCCTTCAGAGGAACACATTGGAGCAAGTTCAACTCCACTCGAATAATTCGTGTCAATGTCCATCCGGAGTCTTTTTCCTGGAATTCCCCCATCTTTGATTTTATAATATTTGAATGGGAGTCATAGAGTTCTGATAATCGGATCCTATCGTAACCAGACTCATCTTATTCTGGAATGATTTTATAACGGTTTGTGTGTCATGTTCTTTTATTAACATGTACTCTGCAAACAGTTCAAAATTTATTTTTGAAGCTGTATGGAAGCTTAGTACTCTCTCAATATGAGGGAGTAGCGCTAGGCCTGCTTCATTCAGAAATTCATCAGGAATCCTAAGAGCAGCTCCCTCATTTAGAAACATATACTGAAGGATACGTCCCTTGTATCCATCAATAATCTGTTTAACTTGTCCATTAACAGGGCGCATCGCAAAGTTTTTATGCTGTTCGGTACGGACATGGTGATGCCATTGCATATTTGGGGGGAGGTTTTGCTGGCAGGAGTTGCAGAAAATAGCATCCATGTTGAAAGTGTAGTTGGTGTTGTTGGCGTTCATTTTGATGATGATGAATTAATAATGTTTTAACTTTGTTTAATTTTTTCAAGTGTCTTCGTTTTCTATTTTTATATTTCACTTTTCACTTTTAAAGTTACAGTATTGATTTTTATTTTTTCAAGTGTTTTCTTTTGTTGAAAAAGATCTGTTATATTTTTTTACTTTTTTTAATTTTTTAAATAATTTTGAAAAATGTAACTGTGATAAATGCAGACCGAATCGTTTGAAACACAAACTAGATGTGATCCTTAAAGCTCCAGGAGACTAGCCTTTGACTCACAACAACGAAGAACAAATCATACAAATTTGACACTCGATTTTTCCGTTAGACTTTAAGTGGACAGACTGAGGGTAGTGTATAGTGTTTAATTTTTACACTCGATCGTGTTACTCGTGTTACCTTTTGACTCCCGGGGGTCTCGCTCAAATTCCAATTCGTTGTAACCAAACGATTATGGGTGGAATTTGAGCGAGACCCCCGTCCCATTTCCTTCCCTTTCGCCTTCCTAGTTTCTTCTCTCAGGATCAGATTTTATAAAATAATTTTTTATGATCTGGAAGGAGACTTGTTTGAGATCGCCTCGTAACGGTCGGATGGGACGGGTGATGTGCGTGTGTGGGAGAACGTTTACGTTGACACTTGTTCGTTTATTCCCACAGCACTCGTTTTTTTCCCACAGCACTCACTCGAGGGATGGTGAGCCTTGTTCGCATGTGTGTGTGTGAGTGTGTGATCGCTCCCTCGCACGCGCACAATTTCATGTGGCGGCGTAACCTATTTAATTGGGGGAGGTTGAACGATGGGACCCGATCCTGGAGGATCAATTTACATCCACCCTTCTCAAGTGTCTCCTCGATCCCACCAATTATCTGGAGGGTCAGTGTGGGATCGCTTGTGCTCGACCTTTTAAAGTGGGGGACGGTTGAGTGTGGGATTGCTTGTGCGCTCCGTTGGAACATGATCGTGCGGGATCGATCCCTCGTACGCGCACCCTTTCATGTGGCGGTGTAACCTATTAAATTGAAGGAGGTTGAGGGTCCTTCGACGGGACAAGATCGTGCAGGATCAATTTGCATGCACCCTTCTCAAGTGGCTCCTCGATCCCTCCACTTATCCTTTCAGCGCTAACCCTAATAAATTGCATATTTATTACTAAAATCCTGGTAAAATTGACAGCTGACCCTAATTAATAGCATTTTTATTACTAAAGTCCTTTTAAAATTGAGAGTTGACCATAATTAATTGCATTTTTATTACTAAAATCCCATTAAAATTTGACAGGTGACCCTAATAAAGATAATATATGACCCCGCTTAGAGACATCAAAGGTCCAGAAAACCCGGTTTATATACAACTCAGGCGGACCTTGGACCCGGTGGCGTGATCGGCGGCGGTAAACTTTGGCCGCCAAGGAGGAAACGCCGCACAGTAGCGCCTCTCGAACAAAAGCCGTTGCTAAAATCAAAAAAGTCGTAGTCGCAAAAACGATTTAAACCATACTTATTCGACAGGAAATTTCCCATCGATTCAGAATTTCCAATAAAATCAATTTTAAGATTTTTTTTGTAGAAGATATGAGCCTTCAAAGTCGAACTTTGTTTCCATTTTTGCATCATACAAAAAAAAAGGGGGAAATTGGTTGACTTTCAGGTAATATTACACAAAAAATAGATTACCTAACCTCATGATTTTTACGTTAAATACCGATTCAACTTAGTACATACCAAAAAATATACAAGCTGTAGCGCAAGCGGGTTAACCGCTTCAAACCCGCTCGCGCTATACTTTGAAATTGTTTGTTTCGTTTGTTTTGTATAACAAAACGTACCTATAAAATAGGTGTTTATGAAATTTGGAGTTTTTTATATTTATACCTGATAGTAGCTAAATTATACTTCCAAAGGAAACAATTAATTACTTTTTAAAGAAAACAGGTAGACGCTGAAATCACTTTTGTAGCTGACAAAATAATTGTGGGTTATCCCAGGTAGGCAATACCTTACCTAAAAACTGCATAACATGAATTTAGGGCATATTTACAAAAAATCATAGGTATAACAGGTGTCTGGTTTAACTCTTTAATTGACCCAAAACCCAAAGGGTACCTAACAGGTAATAAATCGGAAAACATGTTGAATGCAGCTTCGAGTTTCACTTGACCATGGTCGATGGAAAAATAGTGAATGAATTAACCAATACCAAATCGACTTTAACATGTCCAATTTGCAAAACAACTCAAAAGAATTTCGGAAGTTTGGATGATTCTACAACCAAGGAGCCAAACTACAACTACGGAATCTCACCTTTACACGCTCCGATAAGGTGTATGGAATTTTTGTTGAAATTGGCGTATACCCTTCCACAAGACAACGAAGACTGGGATAATAACAATTCGACAAAGAAGGAAAAGGAACAATTTAGGAAATATCGAATACAGGAAGCGTTTTCAAAGCAACTTGGACTCAAAGTGGACTGCCCGAAACCCGGATATGGAAACTCAAACGATGGAAATACTTCTCGGAGATTTTTCGAAAATTGCATTGTTGCGGCAGAAATCACTGGAATTGACGAGGAAATCATTCAAAGATTGGGTGCGATCTTGAATGTACTCAATTGCAAGGAGAAAATTGATTCGGTGAAATATGGGGAATATGCTTCCATCACAGCTTCGCTTTTGGCTGAGAAGTATCCTCATAAGAAATTGACTCCAACAGTCCACAAAATTCTAGAACATTGTAAAGATATAATTGAATATCAGTCTTTGCCAATTGGAGAACTTTCAGAAGAAGCTCAAGAATCGCTAAATAAATTCTAAAGGAAGTATAGATACTGCAACACTTACAAGTCATCCAGACTTAGGCAAAATGAGGACCTCTTCAATATGTTAGCTGCATCATCTGACCCGTTTATTGCATCTCTGCGGCATGTAAAGTCGCGAAAAGATATAGAATCAAGTAATTATAGTCCAGAAATGCTTAAACTATTAGAAATTCCCCTAATATAGGCCCGTTTGTTAGTAAAAAATAGCCAAAATTATAGAAATTTTTTTTTTTTTAAATGTCATTTTTTTAAGTTTTCAAATTATTTTTATTTATGCAAATACATAAAAATAAAGATAAAAAATTAAATAAAAAATGTTTTTAAAAAATTGTTTTCATTGAATAAAATAGATTTTTTCACTTTGATACCCTATAAAAAGGCGAATGGGTGGGCGTGGCATATTGTCCAATACATATACAAATTTTACAACATTTACCTGTAAAATGCCGTTTAAATTATTTGATTATCTTATTTGGTTCAAAAGTTACGATTTTAGCAACGCAAAATGAGAAAAGGCGCTACTGTGCGCCGTGAAGAATAACGGGACGAGCCG